>CM060907.1:477905524-479138524 GCA_030737815.1 Allium fistulosum
TTATTGTGTGATGGATGTGTATGGATGTTTGTGAATGTGAATTGATAGTTAAATCACCGACTATCAATATTGGCCAAAGCGCTGATCGTTTCGAAGAGACCGGGATCGGGTTTCCGTATACCGGGATTCTAGGTCTGGAGACTCGATACCACTTCGATCCGGTTTGTACGTTTCGTGTATCGTGTTCAGAGTCGAAGATGGAGCTGTGAAGTGCAAGGGCTAGTCGCTACTAATCCTGAGGATATTTCCAAAATGGATGTAGTAGGAGTAGTGCCTTCGGTTCCGTTCGGACCCGGGACGGACTTGTATGGACGAATGCTTGCGAAAACATCGTCAGGTGGACGATGGGCATTCTAAGGGATATGTACTATAAAGGTATCGTTTAGCCTCGAGCCTCATCAACCGGGAATGACTGAAAATCAGGGGTTATGCAGCAAGGCTTCGTGGGTAGCCCCCACTTGAGAGTAAGGTCATCCCTGTCTAGATGTCCCTTTTATTTCGGCTTAGTGGTGCGGTTGCTGATCACAACCGTGGGTTGATTTTACTTGGAATTATCCAGTAAGGGATGATTCCGGCCTTGTGTTGCAGGGGAGCGGGCGTACTCCTCGGTACTGTGATCTAGGCCACGTACTGTGACAGGTGGTACCCCAGTGCCTAGTCATTCGTTGGAAATCCATTCTCCCTACGTGCCTTGTACGAGTTTTGTTTGTATTACCCACGTTGTGGCTAGTATGCCGAAATTTAATAGATGTAACAATTTCGGCTATTTTATAAGTATTTGTAAATAGACACTATTATAATATCAGAGGATTTTTATAAAAAGTGTTTTAGCTATCGTAAGGTAAAAACCCGACATGTTTATTTGTGGCGTGGTCTTACGAGATGCTTTTGTTTTCAAAGGATCTTTGAAACTTTAATAATCAATTGGGTGTATTTATGATGCGCTGGTATTCCAGACTGACTCGGGTGTTATTTTATTATAATGCTCGGGTCAGACCGAGTATATTTCAGGATAGGTTGCTATGGAGCTCAGGAGAGGAGCTGGAGTCCGAGACGTATTTCTCGTACTTGTATTATTCCGCTGCTGTGATTGTTGAGATTGTTTGACTGGCTATGGTTGGTTGTATTGATATACTCTGATGATGATGTATTGTATATAAACAGATATAGTTTTGATTTGTGTAAAGTTCTGTTCTATATATTATATTTTATTCCGCTGCGACTGTGAGGTTTTGATGTTGTTTAGTTCATTCTTCTTCTTCTTCTACCTTCTTTCTTTTCCTACAATCTGTTTTTTCCGGCGTTCGATCGTCGGCATATTATACTATTGAGTATTTTGTGTCGATTTTCGAGGGTCGAGAAGGGCGGGTCGTCACAGTTGGTATCAGAGCTTAGGTTGGCGACAACCTAGGCTTTGGTGGGAAATTTCTCATTAAATAGAGTCAATAGTACTCTATAATGAGTTGAGTGTAATAATAGCTATGAGAGCGTACTTGTTAGTGGATATAAAATTGTTTTTATACTATGTTGACTTATCGGTTGAGTGTTTATGAATTCTGGTCGGTGCGGGAAGTACAACCGTATCGATAGGGGTTTCTAAACTCTTAAACAAGATAAACCGACATAGTATTGTTTTAAAGAGGGTAAATGAAATAATTTTACCCAAAACTATATTTTGATATAAAGAAATAATTTTCTAAATTTTTATATATATTGGATGTTTGGTTGTTAATACAATAATCAAATAAGAATATGAAGTTTGATCTAAAATTTGAAATGATTTCTAAGCAAATAAGAATTTAAAATATTAAAATGGTTTATAACCAAATGGAATTATCTAAATATGTTTAAAGTAAGAAAAAGTGAAATTAAGATTTGATTTAAACCAGAATTTTGATTCCGGAAATTTGGGAAGGGTTTTAAATTGAATTTGATTGGAATTTTGGGAATGTTGAAATGTTTTCCCAGGCTTTTGGAGTCAATGATGGAGTATATTTTGGGAAATATTTTTGAATGGAAATTGATTTGAAGTGAATTTTGGAAGTGGAAAGCACTGAACTCACTTCAGTCGCTGGAAAATAATCCTGATGATGCTGGCCACATCATTAGAATTTATTTTCGAGTTTCTAAAGTGATGGATTGCTACCAAAATAGTTGGTTATGACATTGTTTGGACTTGTTTGAGAAACAAGTGATTTTAGAATTTTCAAAAGGGAAATTGTTTGGTAAAAGCAGATTGTTTTGGAATTTGGTATTTGATTTGGATATCAAATGGGAATATGTTGAATTTTGTTTCCAATTGGTTTTAAAATAAAACCGGGTAAATTGAATTCTGGGAATTCTGTTTTAAACAAAAATGTGGAAATTTAGGATAAAGCAACTATATAATTTATAAAATAAAGTTGATTTAAAGAGAATTGGAGTTGATATTAATAAGGAAAGGGAATGAAATTTTGATCTTGAAATTAAAATTTAATTTGAGTATATTGAAGTGAGTAGAAAATTTGAATTTAACTTGGGATAAGTTAAATAAAATTGGGAATTGGAATTAAATTGATTTGGGTAAAGTTGAAAGTAAAGTGACTTTGTGATTATGGGTCGTTGTGTAACAAATTGTACCCATAAGCTATTAAGTGTTATACTTATAATCTGGAATTGTGTATTTGAAATTTTCAAGGGATTAAGATGAACTAAAAATTTGTATCCTTAAGAATTCAGAGATGCATATGTATAGAAATTGGAATTGTGATTATAAGATGTAAAAGGATTAAAATGAGCAATGTAAACTTAGAAATAAATAAGTTGATGAACTTAAGAATGGAAAATTTGATTTTAATCCAAGTAAAATGGAATTATAATCACAAATGGGAAATAGTTGAATGGTATGGTGAATTCAAACTTAATCTGAAATGGCATGCAAAGTAAGATAAGGTAAAGTGAGATAAAAGATGTGAATGAACCTAAAATAGTAAATAAGTTCTGAACTTGTTTATGGAGGAATAAATTGAATTGAAATGAACTCCGAAATACAGTTGTATTATAAACAATATTGAATGAAATTCAATTCTTATGTAAGTGGTAAAAGAAGTGGGTTAAATGAAATTTGGTTAAATAAAATTTAGTTAAACTTGGAATAAATTTGGATAAGAATCAAAGTGAAAGGAAATTTAATTTAGTTGAGATGATGTTGACTGAAGCAAATGCTCACTCAATTAAATCTATAATGATTGTTTGGAAATGGAATTTGTATTGGCATGGATGAAATTTTGATAGTTTGTTAAAATTTGGAAAGTAAAATAAAGACCCAGATCTGGAATGGGATTTAATTTTGGAAATAAATGTTGGAAGTGAGAATGAATAATGGAATTAGCTTATAATAGTGATGGTTTGAATTGTAAATAAAATTCAAATGAGAGAAATAATTTAAATGGTCTCTTTGTTAATAAAATAGTTGTACATGGATTGGATAAATAAACAAAGAGCATTAAAGTTGTAAATGAATTGGAATTTGATTTAATGAGGATCAAATGGAAATCAAATGAAATTGATATAAGAAGATAATGGGAATATTGTGGAAGGACTTAAGCAACTTGGAGGAAAGACAAAATTATTGTGAATGAGCTTTATTAAGTAATCTTGAATGCAATTTGTTAAATAATATAAATCAGATGTTATTAATTTAAACTTAAATGATGGCCTTGAAGTGTGCATAAGAAATTGAATTAAAAATAGCAATGGAGTGTGAATACGTGGACTGTGAACCATGCAAATTAAATAAAATTGATATAAATCTAAGTTGAAATTAATTTTAAATGGTTATAAGCTTAAGTGGTGATTATTTTGCTTGAATGAAATGAAATTGGCATGTATTCGAAATTGAGTTGTTTAACAAGCAATTGAAATTGATTTTTGAATAAGTTAATATGGATTGAAATCTAATTTAAAGAATTAGTATATGAATGCAAGTATATTGGTTTAAAATGGTAAATGGAATTGATTTTGAATTAATTGGAAATGGATTGAAATATTATTAAGTAATTTTGCATATGGATAGAAATGGATCATAAAAGAAATGCAAATGTTTCAAGTATTAAGTAAAATTTGATTGTAAATCAAATTGGGAATGTAAGTTAAATTAAAGAAAATGTAAGTATATCAAATTTAAGAATAAGAATTTGATTGTTAATCAATTTGTAATTGAATTGAAGTAAGTTGATGCAAGTGATATGCATGTAATCAAATTGATGTAAATATGGATTGAGAATATTAGACTTGAATGCAAGTCATTCAAGCGAAATAAAAATGAAGTTTGGATTTGAATAAGAAATTTAAAAAGTGATTGAAACTTTTGAATTGTTGATAAATTATGGTTAACATTGTTAAATGATGGAGTTTGTTGGTTTGGCAATGAAATGGATATGTTTGGTTTGCATTTATTTTGGAAATGTTGTTAAAATGCTCATATCTTGAAACTGATGAGTTTGTTGAGTTTAGTACAGGTACGGGAGGCGTTCGAGAGAGTTGGACTGCGTTTATGCGTTATATTAGCCGCTTGCTATTAAAAATTTGCTAAAAGGTACGCCTACGCAAATATAATTGGGAAATGATATATATATTGTGATATATTTTGGTTTCCGGCCATGTGAGTCGATGTGTATATAATTGTGTATCCTGCGATATCGCAGAAGCTCCTCCGTGCAAAGGAGACTCCACCAAAATTTTCCAGAAATTTTGGGAGTTAGAAATTTTTTGGGGTTTTTGGGAAAATTTATTAATAAGTAAAGTTATTTTGAAAGCGAGTGTTAAGATAAAAGCTTTTGAATGTAAATGAAGCAAATGAATGTGGGATTGGGCTGAAGGGTTTTTGAAAGTGAATATAAGCTTTTAACTAAGCAAATTGGGAAGTAAATGGGTTGTAGAGTATTTTCTACCTTAGCAAATTTCGGGGACGAAATTTTTATAAGGGGGGAGGAATGTAACATCCCGTATTTTTAAGCCATTGAATTTGAACATTTAATTCATTTTAAATGTTAATGTGAATTCTTAATTGATTTTAAAATGAATAGATTCAGATTCAATCAATGAAATAAGCTGTAATTTTTAATTATAGTAATTTCGGGTTGAATTTGATTTATGGAAAAATAATAATTTAATATTCGAAATTGGGATAAAAGGTGAATTTGGGGTAAATGATTATAAAAATGGTGTTTAAATGTATTTTTAGGTTCGATTGGTTATAAATAATATTATTGGATTTTTAGATGAATTTTAAAGTTGATAAATTAATATTTGGAATTTTGTATGAATTTTGTATGAATTTAATATTATTAAATTGCAATTAATCAGATTTTGGTCTGGAATGAGCCAGAATAATTTTTAATGTGTTTATAAATTTTATGTGATTTATTATTAAGTTATTAAAATTTTTAAAAGCGAAATTTTAAGCGTTTTCGTCAATTTTGAAAATCGTCTGATTTAATAAACGAGTTAAAATAGCCTTTCGGGGCACAGTCTCGGAATTCGACGAAACCTGTTTCATTGGATCCGTAATAGTTAGTTATTATCGGATTTCAATTTTCATAGCAATCGGAGTTGTCGTTTAACCATGGCAGCTCGAAACGTATCGAAATCGATTTAACCGATTTAATTTTAAATTGATCGTTTAATTTCGTATCTCGTGCATACGATCAAATTAGCTTACGAAACCTGTTCCATTGTGTCCGGAATGCGAAAAACCCCAGGATAGCCTGTCGGAACGTGAGGATTGGAGGTCGTTTGCATTTACTGTAAATCGAGGAATCTTATTAATTAAATAATATTAAAATATATTATATATGTTTAATAATCTCTCAAACCCTAGTTATTAATGTGGCCGCCGTTCATTTTGGTCAATGGCTGAAACGCGACCGTCTTCTCCTCTCGATCTCTCCTTATCCACACATTAATGTCGAGAACTCCCAACTGGAAGCTCGAAGATCGTGATGTAAGCTTCACATCCGTACGGCTGAACTATCAGTTAGTCGACCAGAGAGGCCACACGGAGGCCGCGTTCGTGGTCATTTCCGGCCCAATTTTCGCGACGAGAGGGGAGTCGCGCTCGTTCGTTTCCTCATCGTTGGTGGAGCTCGCGGAGACGTTTCGAAGGATGGTAGCCGATCATCCTATAAGGCGGTGCTTGGTCGCGTAGGAGGAGGGAGCTTGGACGCGTGATGGGTTCGGTTGTTCTGTTGGTGTCGTGCGTGAGAAAGAAAGGGCTTCGGCCTTGAGTTATGATCTACGGCCAGATTTCGTTCTGGTAAAAATATATAGAGAAATTTGTTTAAAAATGTTGTTCGAACTTCAAAAAAATCATAACTTGGTCGTACGGTATCAGATTGCAACAAAACTGGCGACATTGGAATCGCAGAGGGACGTACTACGAGATGGTGTAGATCCGGAGTCATTCTGGGCAAGTAGAAATTTGAGTTAAATCGAACGTCGTTCGGTTTAATTTAAATTTCGAACGCTCGCCGAACTCACAGTGAGTTATTCTCACTCACATCTGGATGCTATGCATTTTAAATAGTTAATATATAAATATCTATGTGATTGGTTGAATATAACTGTGATTATCAGTCTGGATTGATATTTATATTGTGATGTGCTAATATTTGTGATGCAGGGAGAAACAGGTTGGAGGGATCCAACGGGATTCCTCACAATGTAGCAATTATTTTATAATTGATAGTGATACCTGTTTATATGTTGTGATTGATAAAATCTGGAATTAAAATTGTCTGTGAAATTGTTGTATAAAATTATAAATCCTGAATTTAATTATGAATGGATTAAATGGGGTTTTTACGGAATAAAATGAATTGTTAAATTAAGAATTTCAAAGAATAAAATTTGAAATCTGGATTGGATGGAGAATAAATTCAGTAAAATTGGGATTTAAAATGTAGTGGAAATTTATCAATCGATAAATGTGAAATATAAATTTTCTTGAAATGGATTCTACGGAAATTATAAATTGTTTAAAATATCGATGTTTCTTTTAATAATGAACGGAGTTGTCCGGAAAATTAAAATATGTTGCAATGAAGCTTCAAATGTAAAATTTACAGATTTAAATGTAAGTAGAACATTTTAAAATACCGTCTTCTCCATTGGGATTTTATTTAAGTAAATTGGAAATCTAGATTTCATTGAAGAATTCGCCAAAATGTTTTATTAAAAATGTTTTAAACTATATTTTTTTAAAATGAATTTCCAGAATGGGTATTGTGTTGAACTTCGGATGAAGTTATGGCTAAGCATGGGATTGGAAATTTTATGTTGTAAACATAAATTGGATTCAAATAAATCGGTTGGATTTATATGAAAGAGTACTTTGGAATGTTTAGAAACGGGAAAGTGTTTCCCTGGGAAAAACCAAGTAAATGTTTATAAAAAGATTTTATTTAACTAAAGGTTAAGTTTTAAATCGTTTTAAAAAGTATTTTTAAGAAATCGTTATTTTTAAAGAAATAAATTAATAATTTTTAATACCGTAATAATTTGGGAGTATATTAGCAATTATTTTTACAAATGGATTTATTTAAAAGTTGGTTTTAGCTTAAGTTGTTAAAATTAGCATTTTTCTTCTTATAACGCTATTTTGAATTTAGTTAAACTAAAACCCTTATCTCTAAATCAAAGTTTATGTGTTAATAACTAGTTTTCTTCATATATTTTAAATTTATATATTTTGAGTAAATACATAGAAGTAATTTTCATATTTTAAATTATATTTCAGTATAAAGTATTTTTAACTGTTTTAAATGTAAATTGTTTTATACTTGGTTATTTCCGACGGGAATAAATGGTAAAGAGATTTACCTTGTAAAGAAAGAGTTTGGAAAATTGTTTTCAAAACGAGTTTTGAAAATGTGAAAATATATCTTTGAAAGATATTAGAGGCAATTTAATAATATGGAGATTATTTATTGTGTGATGGATGTGTATGGATGTTTGTGAATGTGAATTGATAGTTAAATCACCGACTATCAATATTGGCCAAAGCGCTGATCGTTTCGAAGAGACCGGGATCGGGTTTCCGTATACCGGGATTCTAGGTCTGGAGACTCGATACCACTTCGATCCGGTTTGTACGTTTCGTGTATCGTGTTCAGAGTCGAAGATGGAGCTGTGAAGTGCAAGGGCTAGTCGCTACTAATCCTGAGGATATTTCCAAAATGGATGTAGTAGGAGTAGTGCCTTCGGTTCCGTTCGGACCCGGGACGGACTTGTATGGACGAATGCTTGCGAAAACATCGTCAGGTGGACGATGGGCATTCTAAGGGATATGTGCTATAAAGGTATCGTTTAGCCTCGAGCCTCATCAACCGGGAATGACTGAAAATCAGGGGTTATGCAGCAAGGCTTCGTGGGTAGCCCCCACTTGAGAGTAAGGTCATCCCTGTCTAGATGTCCCTTTTATTTCGGCTTAGTGGTGCGGTTGCTGATCACAACCGTGGGTTGATTTTACTTGGAATTATCCAGTAAGGGATGATTCCGGCCTTGTGTTGCAGGGGAGCGGGCGTACTCCTCGGTACTGTGATCTAGGCCACGTACTGTGACAGGTGGTACCCCAGTGCCTAGTCATTCGTTGGAAATCCATTCTCCCTACGTGCCTTGTACGAGTTTTGTTTGTATTACCCACGTTGTGGCTAGTATGCCGAAATTTAATAGATGTAACAATTTCGGCTATTTTATAAGTATTTGTAAATAGACACTATTATAATATCAGAGGATTTTTATAAAAAGTGTTTTAGCTATCGTAAGGTAAAAACCCGACATGTTTATTTGTGGCGTGGTCTTACGAGATGCTTTTGTTTTCAAAGGATCTTTGAAACTTTAATAATCAATTGGGTGTATTTATGATGCGCTGGTATTCCAGACTGACTCGGGTGTTATTTTATTATAATGCTCGGGTCAGACCGAGTATATTTCAGGATAGGTTGCTATGGAGCTCAGGAGAGGAGCTGGAGTCCGAGACGTATTTCTCGTACTTGTATTATTCCGCTGCTGTGATTGTTGAGATTGTTTGACTGGCTATGGTTGGTTGTATTGATATACTCTGATGATGATGTATTGTATATAAACAGATATAGTTTTGATTTGTGTAAAGTTCTGTTCTATATATTATATTTTATTCCGCTGCGACTGTGAGGTTTTGATGTTGTTTAGTTCATTCTTCTTCTTCTTCTACCTTCTTTCTTTTCCTACAATCTGTTTTTTCCGGCGTTCGATCGTCGGCATATTATACTGTTGAGTATTTTGTGTCGATTTTCGAGGGTCGAGAAGGGCGGGTCGTCACAGATTTAAACCCTAGGGTTGTTTTAATTTGCAAAAATGAAAACTAAGGGGCTTTTATAGAAAAAACGACGAACACTATTCACTCCGGATTTTCCGAACTCGAAATCGAGCGTGCCGGTTAGCGTTTCTAAGGTTTACCCCGCGTTCCGGACACAATGGAACAGGTTTCGAAAGCTAATTCGATCGTATGTGTGAGATATGGCAATAAACGATCAAATTAAATTAAATCGATTTAAATCGATTTCGAGGCGTTTTAATTTGTACCGAACAAACGGTAAATCCAAAAATTACGAAATTTGAAATCTTACAATAATATCACATTACGGATCCGATGAAACTGGTTTCGTCGAAATCCGAGACTTTTTGAAAAATGACTATTTTAACTCGACGATTCAAATTAAAACGATATCGATGCGTTTTGAGCTGCCACGGTCAAACGACAACTCCGATTTATATGAAAATTGAAATCCGATAATAACTAACTATTACGGATCCAATGGAACTGGTCTTGCTCAATTCTGAGACTGTTCGAAAATTGGCTATTATTACAGTCGATAATTAATTATTAAAATATTCAATTTTCACAGATTAACTCCAAATTCAATTTTAAAAGTTCTATAACCTTTCTATAACTCCAGTATGATTAAATAAAATTTTACAAATCATTTTCAATCACATTTAATCCAGATTTCAAGTAAGTCTGGAATTTCAAACATTAAATTATCGATTAAATTGACCAAATTAAATCCAATATTCGAATAATAAATTATTCGACTTCTTAATTCTACTTATCAGTATTTAAAATTAATTAAATATTCAAATTTTAATTATCAAAAATTCTGGGTCGTTACAGAAGTTAAATCAAGAGCTATATGAAACTGTTAAATTTAACTTTGAAAATGTTGAATATTAAAGCCTTGAAATATATTGAAAATTTAAATGGTATATTTAGAACTGAATTGAATTGATGAATGGAGCTTGAATAAATTTGAATTTGGAATTTGAAGTTGATTTGAATCGATTTGCAAGACTTGAGAAAATTAAATGCTTTACTTTATAAATTAATTAATATACATACTATCTTGGAAAATAGTTATATTTGAAATGAAATGATATTTGGGTTTTGAAGTATAAATTAAATTGAAATGACCACGGTGTTATAATGTATATTTCCACCTTGTAGATAGTTCGGAAGATCCTTAGAGGATGGTTATCCCAAACATCCTTTAAGTTACTTGTATTTCAGTTGATATTTCACTTGAGTTGGATTTATTTATATAAGAATGTTAATCCTGACTCGAGTGTTTTGTGTTTTGCTTTACGCTCGGATCAGACCGAGTGATACAACATTTGAGACTCACCCTTGGAGTTTGGAGCTTCCTTTGGAGATCCAACTATCGCCTCAGCGTTCAGCTCTTCTAGTTGATTTGTTCAGAGAAGTCATCTGTTGTACTGGAGACTTCACTACATTTGAGATATTCTGTTGTATTTTATTTCTAACTCTGATGTTTATATAGTAGCTTCATGAACTACTATTTTATCTATTCCGCTGCGTATTATTGTATTACTCTGTGTCTGTGATTCTGTGATTGATTTATTTACTACATATGCTGAGTTTTTCCAAATTTAAATTAACAATCTGATATTTTGAATTATTCAAGTCAGACATGTGTGGATTTATTGTCGATTTGAATAGTCTAAAATACCGGGTCGTTACAGTTGGTATCAGAGCTTTGGCTCTAGGCAAAACCTAGCATATATAGTAAATTTATTTACAGAATCACTTTCGTTCGAGTTTGAATTTCTTCCTTTTGACTCGATTTCCTTTGAACTTTGGAACGTTCCTTGCGGTTCCAAAATTCATTCTTGTCTCTCCCTATTTGTATTCTTTTGATTCTGGAGTATCCCATAACTCCACTTCGAATGATCTCTATAAGAATAGGCGATCCCGCCAATCTTTGGATGATTTGTAAAGGGGTGGAACTCCTTTACAATTGGCATTGATTCACCGGAGATTTATATATCTTTGGTTTAGATGCCGCTATCTCTTGCGATCGAATGTTGGTTTTTCTTAGAATTCTGCATCGATCTTGTTCCTGAAGTCACGGTTGACCCGGTTAAGGTCGCCCGTGACTTGTATAAGTATATCCATCTCCTATTTTGTAAGTTAATTGTCTCATCTTCGTTCAAGCCTATCTTCGAATCAGAATTTTATTTGATTAGAGTTCCTCTAATTTGAATCTCTATCTTTGTTTGAAATCCATTCTCAAATCATCCTTTGAAAATCGAGTTTTTTTTTGTATTCTAGAAATTGTTTTCTAAACCGAAATTATTATTTTGATAAGTATGATTTTATTCTATATATAAAAGTGAAATGTTTTCGATAAAGATTATTTACCCTTTTTAAAATGAGAATTTGAGGTTTCGAAAGGATTTGTAATTTTGAGAAAAAATTATATAAGAAATTTGATTTATCTAAAAATGATTTATAACTGAAGGATTTTAAATTTGAAATTCGAGAATTGAACCCCGGTGTTTTGAAATTGGGTTTAAGATTTTGAAATATATAATAATAATATGATTTAAAAGTATTTTTCCGAATAAGAAATGTTTCAAATGATTTTAATAAGTTTCGAATGATTTCGAAGAAATTTCAAAAGAAGTTTGAGAAAATAGAAGTCCAGAACTCACTTATGTCGCTGGAAAATAATTTCGGTGATGAGTGCACGCATCATCGACATTGATTTTCGAGTTTCAGAGTGGGGGATAGGCCACTTTAGTAACATTGCTACGCGAGTGATTTTGTGAAACCATTTTGATTTCAAATTCCGAAGTAAGATTTGATATTCGAAAGATATATGTATATATATATATTTGAAATGATTCGAAGTAAGCCGGTGTTCAGTCCTCGAGTTTCGAATTTGATATAAACCTATCTTTTGAAATTGATTTACTGATTTGTTGTTGATTTCCAACTCTTGAATTTGAAAATGATTTCTTCAACTATTTTGAAGGTTCGAGCACTTCCAAATCAAGGTTAACTTTTCAAAAGCTAAGAAATTTTGAAGTATAAAGTATATAAGTTTGGTATGTATGTTAAAGTATGAATAAGGCAATTTTAATTTTTTCTAATATGAAATTTAGATTTGAAATGTTTTGAAAAGAATTTGGTCTTCAAAATATTTTGAATAAATTTTAAATGTTTTGACTTAGTAACATATTTATGAAACTATATATTTAACAAGTTGGAACAAATATATAAGTTGTACGTATGTTGTTTTATTCGCATAATTAAGTTGATCCAGGTTTGAGTACACAAGTTCGAGGTGAATCACACCATTTTGTGTTAGGATTTTTCATTCGATTCTTGATGGCGAATATTTGATATGGATGTTGGGCTTGATTCTAGAATTCTCTATCATAGTATATGGCTATGCAAGGAGACTGATGGCTTCCAGTCGAGAAACCATATCGAAATCCGCATTAGGGAAGTCGAATGGACAATACTAGTTCGAAAGCGAACTTGTGTGATCGAGCGAGCGATCAAATGTGATTTTGCGAAATGATGACGTATGTACATCTTATATTCTAATATCATTGATATATTTTGACGCTGAGATTGAAAGCTGTCGGGTTAGAATATCTTTGCTTACTAAAAGAAAATTTCCAATTTAAATTACAAAGATATATAACCCATAAAAGCAAAGATATTCAATCCCATATGGCTCTTCATACAGCGAAATTTATTTTGAAAAATTTGATCCTTATATAAGATAGACCTTACGTAAGTATAAGATGATTTTGAAAACATTTGATTTTGGTAATGAATTGGTTGACTTAAATTATATTGATTTGGAAATTTGGATTTATTTTCTAAATCTATTATTTTGGAAACTTTGAAACTAAAGATATTTAATTTGAGAAGAAATAATTTGGTGAAATTGTATATGATTTTGAAATTGAACTGATATTGAAACAAATTGAAATTTGAGAACCTTATGTTACTAAAAACTTGATTTGGGAGTTGTCGAACTTATATAAAATTGATTTGTATGAGTATGAAATTGATTCAAAAACTATAGATTTGAAAAGGTACTCAATTTGAAAGTGAAATCTTATATAATTGAAGTCTATATAAGTATGATTTGATATACTATTGATTTTGGAAAGTATTTGATTTGAAAATTATATCTTATATATAATGGATTTTATATAAGTACGATATTTGAAAGTGATTTGAAAAGGTACTATATGATACATATTTTCGAAGTAAAGATATGGAAAGTGCCTTCTACTTGATATCCGATTTGTGGCCACATCTTGGATTCATTCTATCAATATTATTCTCTCTGATTTTGGTTTTCCGGATATGATACTCAAGTGTCCTTCGAATTCCATGGCGTTACCCATGGTCTTACGAGCGCGGATGCATAGCGCAACTGCCTGGCTGAGTCTTGCCTAGGGGTACGGATTGTTTCCTGGGGGATCCAGGCGTAATCATTGTGTATCCTGCATCTATGTAGGTCGCGAATAGTAGCGCAAATGCTTGGCTGAGTCTTGCCTAGGGGTACAGATTGTTTCCTGGGGGATCCAAGCGTAACCATTGTGTATCCTGCATTCTACTAGTCATCATGGCGTAACTCGTAGGGCTGAGAAAGCTTACGGATATGGATTGTTTCCTGGGGGAACCAGGCGTAACCAATTTGTATCTGCGAACCATGGTTAGACAAAGGTTTTGTTTGTTTTTGTTTGGATTGTACTTTCCATATCTGTTTTTAAAATTTTTTCCAGTATTTTCACTGGGTGTTGAAACAAGTCTACTAAGTACCTGGAGAATTCTAGTTTTGCGCCTGATCAACGCACTACCATAGTCTACAGGAACAAGGATAAAATTGTTGAAACATCGAGTTATAAAAATATTTTATTATAAAGGTATTTTCAACAAAAGAAATTCTATATTAATATTTGAAATTAAAACCTTATGGTTCTAAAAATATTATTCGTGCCTGATACTATTCTTTTGAATCTACCTTATTTGCTTAGCCTTATTCATTCACTCATCATCTATTTTCCAAATCCTCCTTGTTTTCCTTGTTGATTTTATATATATATATATATTTTAATATTTTATTTATATACTACATGGTTTAATAGAAATTTTAGTGTTATAAATATTTTAGAAGTTATAAATTAAATAAAACATTTTTAAAGTAAATGATTATTTGTTTATTAATAATATTTGAAAGTGTCTTGAGATAAATTAATAAAGTTATGAATTATGGATTAATGTTTTCAGATAGCTTCTTTGTAAATATAAGTAATAATGTAAATAATTGTTTTCAAATAGTTTTCATATAATTATAAAGGTGTTATTTAAAAATATAAACGGTATTTATAAAGGAAGCAAGAATTTTACAAATGGGTTTGGAAAGTTTTAAAGTATTAAAGATAAGTGAATTGCAAATGAAGTTTTCAAATGAATATTTCAAGTAAAATTTATATAGTTTCAAATTAATTGTTTAATTTTGACTTTCAATCTATTTTTCTTTCTGGTTGTTCCTATTCTTCTACCTCCTTTCTTTTCGGGGACGAAAAGTTTTGAGTGGGGGAGAGTGTAACGACCCGTAAATTTTAATAAATTTTATAACGTAATTAATTGAATTTTTGTGAAATTTTAAACAATAAAATTTGAAATAAAAAAAAATTAATTGGAATACGTCTATTTAATCATAGCAACTGGTAAATTTTCATCTGATAATATTGAAGTTTATTTTATTGTATAACTTTATTCAAACTCAAATCAGTTAAAATTTGATGGTAATAAAATGTTTCCAAACTTGAATATTTTCCTATGGAAAAAATTTGTAAATCATCTTCTGAGCAAGGCGTCATCTTTCGTTTTTCCAAATTTGGACTTCTACTGCTCTGTTTATCTTAATTCTGGAAAAATAGCAGCATTTCTGGTACCGATTATCGACTTTCGATCGGATGATCGTACCACTAGTATTTGTATACCATTTTGATCGTCACGTCATGCTGATCTCCATGGTATATTCATTTGCTTGTTTCGGTGACCGATGGACAACAGAATCTGTAAAACAGTTCACCGCATCGGTACGTTTCGAGCCTTTTGTTAGTTGGGTCCATTCAGATTTCAAACAGCAGCCACTAGCTGTTATTTAATATTTATCTCATCACATACTAAAATTTGACCGTTGCCATCCCATCTCTCTTTGAAGAAGTGTGAACATACAAAACTGGTATACGTTTTGTATTTATTAATTTTAAACGGTTCATTGGTTACATCTGCTCATTCATTTTAATTTCTTTTATCCCCCTCCTCACCTTTTCATTTTCTCGGCCATTTGATATCCACACTTGATATCCACGCGAAACTCATTCCCATGGCAACAGGAACCCTTCCTCCTCCCTCACCTTGAATGGCCACGCAACCCAATCTCGGCCTGGCACCGACCCACACGCGCCTAGGCCTCCACCCGCGTCTCCTCATCCCTGACAGCGACCATCACCCTCCCACAGTTCCACTCACCATTTCTCACCCCATGAGCCTTCCTCCCAATCCCTTGCTTCCCTCCAGCCCAGTCTCGGTTCAACCGATCCTGTCTTCGCCCATCCCCTGCTATTCACCGAAACGCCTCGCCCTTCCTCTTCACTACGCCCAAATCCATACCCACGCTAACACCTCAGCACCCGCCGTAGCCTTCGTCCTCCCCTCTACCGTGACCAACACCACCAGCCGCCGCTTATTCCTCCGCCCTCTCCTTTCCAGCAGCAGCCCGTGGCCGCTCCTCCAACCTACCGAGCATATGCGTCCTCATGTTTTCTTTATGCAAGGTATAGTGTATATATGTTTAATATACACTGCTATTTCATGGGTTTTACGTATGCGTTCATGCTGATTTTAGAGATTTTGCTATTTGTATTTTATATATATCAAAGTGATGATACATTTATGTTAAAGATGTATATAAATATTTGTTTTGTAGTGCAAGTTTTATATAAACCAAAGGTTAGTATATACATAGATAGGAATATGTAAGTGATATACCTTTTCTTATAAAATCTCGGTTTTAACAGACTATATGTATATTGTTATTTGTTTACTGTTAGAATTTCATGTTAGTCCATCTATTTATACAGTTAGTATATAAGCTGTAGTGATGTTAGTTAATATATCAATACCAGTTTATATAGGTACTATTATATATATTAGTTTGTTAAATAGTTAGTTAATATATGTATATATATCTCAGTTATCTTCTGCTGCCTAGTTATACTTTACCAAATAAAGCTATGTTATAATTTCCTCGGTTTTGCATGTAAAAGTTTCCAAACTATATATTATGTATGTCATATGGTTTGTTGAAGAAAGAAGTATATTAGTTTATACGTGTATATATGATTTACAGTTTATATTATATATTAGTAGTTTCGGCTATAAATATGCATAGTAAGTTGATTTGCCTAGAAATTTTTTTTTACTAGATACGTGTATACGTTTCGATATATCTTTATATATAGTTTATTTTATCTTATTATAAAGTATATATGTTAGTTTTATATAAATAATGATATGTTTAAGGGTTGTGTATTATATAAGATTTATATATATACTAGTACTTATATTCTGTTGGTTTTACTATAAAGGGTAATTGTTTACATTCATAAAGCTGCTTTGTACAGTATAGTGTAATAGAATAGTATAGGCAATGGGCTTTATAAAGATATATCTTTAGGTGTTATAGTACATTGTATATAAAAGGATATAGTTGCATATATTTTTTAAGTGACAGCTCTATAAGTTACATATTATATGTATATACAATCTGTTCGATTATTTTATAATAGATTTGAAAAGATAAATGTTGTTTATAGGTGTGTAATTTAAAAATATATATGATGTATATATGTTGATTTTATGTGTTTAATTAAAACAATGATTTTAATTATATATATATATAATAATATTTGTTTTAAATTAAATATTGATTTAATGGGAATGATAAAAATAATAATAATTTATATATTCTATTTCTGTCTAGATGATTCTGATTCGTTTCCATCAATCCCTATCGTTCAGCTTTGCCCATCAAATCCACTTTCAGCTTACTTTGCTTTAGGTTGTTGTTTGAATTTGTTCGATTGTCTAGATCGTGATCCAATTCATAGCTTACTGTGTATAAAACTCCTCTAGCCTCGAAAGGTGAGTAATCACTCACGATTTAGCGTTCTTTTATTTATTAAATTCGATTTCAATTGAAACGACAATTGAAATATGCTACTGTAGTTATTTAAATTGTTGTATATGCTATTATCTGTATCTGTTCACCTGTGGGATATGACACTATATCCTATTGTTTATGTTATATTGTTATTGATGATATATGCCTGTTGATATATTTTATATTATATGTTATCACTCTGCAAGTTCCCTGTTAGTATAGAATTCACTATGGGTTGAAATGATACATACCCGAACAGACTTTAGAATAGGAGAAAATCATTATGGGTTGAAATGATAAACCCAAGCGATTTTCATTTGAATTGAAATTGGGATTACGGGTTGAAATGATGAATATCTGTATCACTTAACCCTATGATAGATATATATATACAGACACCGTTGGTACATATATATAAATATTTTGAAAATAAATCCTATGGATTTGGGAAGAAATATATGGGTTAAATAAATGTTGATTCTTAAATTTATTATATATAAATGGTAATGATATATATATATAGATTTAATTTTAATATTAAATTTAATTAAGATTGATTGAATACATATAATACGGTTAAGTACTTATATCTCTATTTCAAAATAGATTTTGGTAAAAATTTGAATAAGTTAAGGTTAGGAAGATAATTTGAATTTAGTTAAAATTGATTTAATAAAGAATTTTATTTAATTAAACCGATTAGAAACTTATTGAAATTGAGATGTAAGATATGATTTATACTTGGGGTTTGATTTAAGTAATTTAATGAATATTTCTTACTTAAATAAAGTTAAGGAAATATTTAGTAAAATGTGATTTAAGGCTAGTAAATGATATTGAATCTATTAAGTGAATATTCCCTGATTAAATAATAATGAAGTTAAATCAAGAGCTATATGAAACTGTTAAATTTAACTTTGAAAATGTTGAATATTAAAGCCTTGAAATATATTGAAAATTTAAATGGTATATTTAGTACTGAATTGAATTGATGAATGGAGCTTGAATAAATTTGAATTTGGAATTTGAAGTTGATTTGAATCAATTTGCAAGACTTGAGAAAATTAAATGCTTTACTTTATAAATTAATTAATATACATACTATCTTGGAAAATAGTTATATTTGAAATGAAATGATATTTGGGTTTTGAAGTATAAATTAAATTGAAATGACCACGGTGTTATAATGTATATTTCCACCTTGTAGATAGTTCGGAAGATCCTTAGAGGATGGTTATCCCAAACATCCTTTAAGTTACTTGTATTTCAGTTAATATTTCACTTGAGTTGGATTTATTTATATAAGAATGTTAATCCTGACTCGAGTGTTTTGTGTTTTGCTTTACGCTCGGATCAGACCGAGTGATACAGCATTTGAGACTCACCCTTGGAGTTTGGAGCTTCCTTTGGAGATCCAACTATCGCCTCAGCGTTCAGCTCTTCTAGTTGATTTGTTCAGAGAAGTCATCTGTTGTACTGGAGACTTCACTGCATTTGAGATATTCTGTTGTATTTTATTTCTAACTCTGATGTTTATATAGTAGCTTCATGAACTACTATTTTATCTATTCCACTGCGTATTATTGTATTACTCTGTGTCTGTGATTCTGTGATTGATTTATTTACTACATATGCTAAGTTTTGCCAAATTTAAATTAACAATCTGATATTTTGAATTATTCAAGTCAGACATGTGTGGATTTATTGTCGATTTGAATAGTCTAAAATATTGGGTCGTTACAATCAATTGTATGTTGTTTAAACTGATGATGCATAAAATTTAAAATAGATGACAAGTGAAAAACCGTAATGCAGTAATCTTTAATCTACATGAAATGATAGTGTAGATTCTAGAAATAATTATATTAATTTGCACAAACAACGATGTGAATTAATACGATTATTTCGGGATTATTTGAATTGATTTTTGGATTGATATTGATTGATGTTATTGCTTGTTTATTTACTTTGACACCATCCCAGCTATCACACTGCAAGTTCCTTTTGTTATGCTTTGATTTTTGAATTGAATTGGAATCGGGTTGAAATGATAAATACCCAAAATTGAACTTTGACCCAGGATAGAGAATTAAATAAAATCCGATTGGTCAATAATTTGATTTAAAAATAAACAAAGATTTTATTTGAATAAATAATATGGTTTTGAAATGAAGTTGGAATTTGAATTTTTATGAAAGGAAAATGTTGATATTTAATCATTTGAAATAAAATATTAACAATGTAATTGATGAAAGAATGTTGTTTAATTTGAGAAATGATTGAATTAAGTTTGAAATGATTTAATAATTAAGTTTGAAATTATAATTAAGTTTGAAATTATTAAACTTTGAAATTATTTAAAAATTAAGTTTTGAATTATTTAATAATTAAATAAGATTGAATTATTTGATAATTAAATAAAAATTTGAATTCTTTGATAAGAGAAATTGAACTTTGAATAAGTAAATTTGAACCTCTTAAATGAATAAAATTAAGTTTTGGAAAATTATTTAAGTAAGTAAATAAGTGAGATTGAATTTCTTTAACAAGAAATAAAATGTGATTTATTGAAATTAATGTAAGACTTGAAAGTTAAAGAATTTGATTTGACGAATTTAATTTAATTCAATTTGTAAGTTTTGACATAATGAAGTTGAACTTAAGAAATTGATTTAATGAATTGGAAATTAAATAGAATTGTTTTGAATGATAAATTTACTTAACGAATATTGAATAAAATCGATAAATGAAGTTAAACTGATTTGAATGTTGAATTAAATTAATTTAAATGATTTCGGAATGAAACTTATATACGAACTTGAATCAATATTTGAATTGTTTTAAATAAAATTTGAAATTGTATTATAAGATTTTGAAATGGTAATTTGGAAGTTTTGAAACGTAAAATTATGGAAATTGGTTTAGAAAGACAAACAAAATATTGATTTATAAACTCTGATTGGAATTGAAATTGATTTGGTTTTGAAATAAATAAACGACTAATCGGTGAAATAATTTCGGAAGTTATTAAAGAGACCAGAATCGGTTATGGATATACTCTCTATCTAAACCGAAAACCACTTTAATAACTATACGCGGAGTGTGATCCAGAATGAAGTGGTTGGAATGATGTACGTGTTGACTGAAGAAAGAGAACGATAATGGATAGCCTTGACACTTGTGTCAAATTGGAAATGACTAAAACAGGAGCCGTGCCGGGCCAATGGAGGTCAGCTACCTCAAGCGAACACACTTCTTCGAACTACTCATTACTTGTTGTCGATTGGTGCACCCTTGATTTCGGGAGTGTTGTTTTGCGGTGTTGCGATCGCTGCGGCGATGCATTCTCACCAGTCCGGATCAGGCAAACGGTAGTTTCACTACCTTGGGTATTGCCTCATGTGCCTTGTCATACTTGGATCCCTATATACGCGACCACTACGATTTGTTTTGTGTTATACCTATGGAGTACTCCCTGATATCCCACTAGTTTACGGTGCAGTTTACAGTGCTGTATAGACTATAACGCTTATATAAAATGTGTTAAGGGGGATAATGGTAATGCCTTAACACTATTTTGATATCTTATATTACTGATAGGCATTATCTACTTATCGTACACTACTACATAGTAGATAGTTTAACGGATCCTTAAAGGATGGTTATTCCAAACATCCTTTGAGTTACTTGTATTTCAGTTGCTATTTCACTTGAGTTGGATTTATAAATATAAGAATGTTCATCCTGACTCGAGTGTTTTGTGTTTTCTTTACGCTTGGGTCAGACTGAGTGCACCAGTATTCAAGACTCACCTTTGGAGTTGGAGCTTCGCTTGGAGATCCAGCTATCTATCCAGCTTTCAGATATCCAGTTGATTTCAGTGATTGTATTCTGATTCTTGTATTTGACTATTGTATTCAAAACTTCTGCTGTAACTTATTTAACTCTGATATGTATATGGTAGCTTCATGAACTACTATCTTTTATTTCCACTGCAACTATTACTCTGTGTCTGTGATCTGTGATTATTTATTTACTGTATATGTTCAGTTTTGCCAATTTAAATTAACAACGCGGTATTTTGAGCAATTCAATTCCGGCATGAGTGTCTACCTATACACTTATAATGGATGTGAATGGTCCAAAATACTGGGTCGTTACATGCATAGACAAAAAAAGGAACAGAGAGTGTTTAGAGGAGCAAGTTCCATTAAACACTCTATTGTTCCTCTCAGTCCAAATAGCATATATAAACTTCTTTAGAAGACTTAATAACTTAGTTGTAGCATGAGTTTTCCATCTAGTAGCTTGAAAAATAAAATACCACTCTTCAGAGGAATTCAAAACAGGCCTGCATATCTTCAACCTTCCAAGCAAACTTTTCCATATAAAGCAGGAGAAGCGACATGTGAAAAAAAGGTGGGGAATGGATTCTTCCTCAACACCACATAATATGCAAGTGGACAAATGAATAATGCCATAATACCTGAGTTTATCAAGAGTCAGAACGCCATTAGAGACAACCTTCCACAACAGAATATTTTCTTTAGGAGAGCCGAAGACCAAATACGAGAATGCCAAGGAAAATTTTCTAGATCACCAGCTTTAATCAAAAATTTATAAATAGTAGCAACAGAGTGGGCTTTACCATCCCATAAGGAGAAATCATTGTCACAGTTATACGCCCGATTTTGAATAACATTCCAGAGCTGCCTTACAAAGAAAGAGCTAGAGTAAGGAAGAGAAATATAACCATCACTCCAAAACATACTAACCTTAGCATTGTCAGAGATACCAGTTAAAGTCTTAAGGCTATGATCAAGCATATTATGAAGGATAATTCCCCGAGACGACCAAGGATCATGCCAAAAGGACAAGGATTCCATATTCTTCATACTGTTTTGAAATAATGGAAGAATAACATCTCTGAAACGAAGAAGGTTTCTCCACATCCAACTACAATCAGTTGGAGCAGTCATAGTCCAAAACTTTTGTCTCCTAATCAAATTTTTCATAACCCAGCCAGCCCATAAATTCCCATCATTTCTAAGAAGTTTGTCTATTCTTGAAGACAAAGCAGCATGATTCCATTCCTTTAGATTCAAGATGCCTAACCCCCCAAACTTATAAGGCCTACAGACTCTACTGAAAGCAACATGAATGAGTTTTTTGGAGTAAGGATTGCCATGCCAAAGAAAATGATTTAGAGCAGAGTTGATCATAGAAATAAGCTTAGAAGGAAGAATAAACAATCTAGCATAATATAAGCACATAGAAGTGGCAATGGATTTAACAATAATAAGTCTACCAGCCATTGAGAAGTGTTGACCATGCCAAGAAGAAATTTTGCCAATAATTCTTTCAAACAGTCGAAGACATTGGTTGGAAGTTATTCTAGAGGAGCAGATAGGGGCACCTAGATAACTCTCATTATGATTAAAAGGAGAGAGGCCAGATAAGGTGAACATAGCAGACTTCATTTGGTCAGGGACTCCAGCAATCCACATTTTAGATTTAGCATAGTTGATAGACAGACCAGTTTTGGTTTTAAAATTACTTAAAATATTCAGAACACCAGAAATTGATTTTCCATTAGGCTTGGTAAAAAACATAAGATCATCAGCAAACAAGAGACAAGAAAGTTGCATATTTTTGCAGAGTTGATGATAATCCACAAGGTGAAGAGATATAGCATTTTTGGACATGACAGTAAAAAGCTCCATAACACATATAAATAAGTAAGGCGAGATAGGGTCACCCTGACGAATTCCCTGGGTAGCTTTGAAGTAACCAAAAATGCTACCATTAATACTCAAGGAATAATTGACAGTGGAGATACATGTGAAAATCCAAGCAAGGAAGGGAGTAGGGAAATTCATTCTATGGAGAATGTAGATGATTGTTTTCCACTGAACAGTGTCATAAGCATTCTCAATGTCCAATTTTAAGACACATCTGGGGGAGACATTATGTCTGTTGTAGCCTCTGAGTAATTCAGTTGAAAGAGTGACATTATCGGTTATGTCCCTGTTGGCCAAGAAAGCTCCCTGATTAGAAGAAATAATGGAAGGAAGGATATCCTTCATTCTAGCTGCTAATATCTTAGTAATACACTTGTATATGACATTACAACAGGCAATGGATCTGAAGTGACTAACCAAAGAAGGATGATCAACTTTAGGAATGAGGGCAAGTCTAGTGGCATTGATACCAGATAACATCTTGTTATGTTTAAAGAAATTGAGAATGGCTTTAATGACATCACCTCCCACAATGTCCCAACAAGTTTTATAAAAGAAAGCATTAAAACCATCCGGGCCAGGTGAGCTAGTAGACTTCATGTTGAAAATTGTTTCTTTAATTTCAGAAGCAGTAATGGGCCTAATCAAGCTAGCCTTGTGAGTTTCAGAGATTTTAGGTAATTTGCAGTGGTTGAATAATTGGTCAGATATTACTGGAGTGGTTTGACTACCCAAAATGTCGTGAAAATACTCCAAGAAACCACGGCGAACAGAATCAAAAGAAGTACAGTTGGCACCCCACTTGTCAGTAATATTGATAATGTTTCTAGAAGCATGCTTGATTGAGAGGGAGTCATGAAATTTTTTGGTATTCCTATCCCCATACAAATTCCAATTAGTCTTCGATTTTTGTTTATTCATTTTGTACTCCTCAACCAAAGCCTTAGCTAACTTATTCTTCATGATAATTTCAAGATCAGAAAGGTTCTTGTTGCAGGGATTGAGTTGAATATCTCTCTGAAGTTGCTCAAGACTTCCATGAAGCGATGAAGAGACACAGTTACTAGAACCATAAAT
The DNA here is from genome assembly GCA_030737815.1 of Allium fistulosum. NCBI lineage: Eukaryota > Viridiplantae > Streptophyta > Magnoliopsida > Asparagales > Amaryllidaceae > Allium > Allium fistulosum. The sequence goes on from CM060907.1 coordinate 477,929,925, forward strand.
AACTCTGGCCCAAGCTCTGAGTTTTCCTTTGAGATGCCTTAATTTAGCCTACAAAATGAACATTGGGTTACCATACACATGAATTTTCCAAGAGTCATCAACAACTTTTATAAAATCAAGGTGATCAACCCAGTTATTAAAAAATGAAAATGAGGCATGACTTCTCATAGTCTTATTTCCCCAGGCAATAATCAAAGGAGAGTGGTCAGACACTGAAGGAAGTAAGATGATGGAAGAAAGACAGGGCCATTTAAGAAGAGTAGGAAGATTATAGAAAGCTCTATCCAGTTTGCATAAAATTAAATTTCCCGTTTTACTTGAATTACTCCAAGTGAATTTGTTACCAGAGGTTGGAATAGGAAGTAACCTAGAGTCATAGATAGCATTATTTAAGGGTCTAGTTTGAGTGAAAGAGAGAGGAGTGCCACCAAACTTGTCAGATGATTGCTGCATACAGTTCCAATCCCCCATGCATATCCAAGGAGAGTTATGAGGGTGAAGAGAAGGAATGATATCAAGGAGAATCTGCCTATGATTAACACTATTATCAGCATAAACGGTGGTAAGGAAAAAAGAAGAAGAAGATGGAATATGAGTGATTAAAGAGTGAATGAACTGCCTTTGAACAGAGATTGGAGATAGAGTGAATATAGTAGGATTCCAAAGAATAAGAAGCCTACCAAAAGGTGCTTGAGATAAATTATGAATGGATTTCCAATGAGGCATAATACATGAAATAGCAGTGGAAGTAGTAGAGTGGTTTAGCTTAGTTTCAGCCACAGTCAAGAGGTGAATATTTTGAGTAGACATAAGGTTACTTATTTCTAATTGTTTAGCAAGAGAGTTAGCTCCCCTAATATTCCAATACCCAAGTTTGTCAATCATCATAACTTAATGGAGGATGCTCTGGTACAAACCGCAGAGAAGGTGGAAGAAGGTATAGAAGATTGAATTGTATGGCCAGCTGTTTGTTGAATCGAAAAGAGACAACCATTATCCCTGTCAAAACCATGGGAATGAGGGGTGCTAACTTTTCTAGGTCTTCCTCTTTTGCTTGTTTTAGTTGTGGAAGCATGAGAATTGATGTTGAATGAGGAGAGATCAGAAGAAGAAGAGAGTTCAATGTCAGGAAACAAGTGAATAGGAAGAGACAATGAAGAGTAAGGGGATACAGATGATAAAGGAACAGGGAGGATAGTTGGTTGAGAGGAGTGCAAACCAGAGTTCACCACAGAATCGGTGGCCATTTGAGATATTTGATAAGGAATCCCTATATCAGAGGGAGCAATTAGAGATTCAGAATTATTATCATTGTCTATTTCTTGTAGGATAGAGAAAGGGTTGCTTGTATGCAAGGAATCTTCAACAAGATTTGTTTCAGGCAGCTGCATATAATCAAAATTTATGTTGCTATTAATGGGAGATGTGTCAGTTGCATGGGCTAGGCAATTAACATGCAAAGCATCCTGGGGGGCGGAGTCAATAATAACTTCATTTGTATTTTCTTTTCCTGTTGCAATGTTTTCAGAAATCTCACCATCTTTAATTGTATCATCTTCCTTTTTTATATTAACATTTTTCAAATTTACTTTCCTCCATTCCTTATTTACTTGCTTGTTTCTTCTCCTTCCCTTAATAAAGATCAGTCTGTTACTTTTTCTTTTTGCCACCAAATCATTATCCACACACTATTGATCAACTTTTGTCCCTTTTTCCACCTCACTTTTGTTGACTAAGCCAGTTTCTACCCCAGATTTAAGATCACAGAGATCAGTAGCATGTCCAAACACCTTACAGTGCGTACATATAAGGGGTTTCCAAGAATATTCGACAATTACATTCGGGCATAAGTCATTGCTGCAATATGATCAGGAAGTTCCAAATTAGGGGAAACTTCAATCAAACATTTAGCATATTCAAATCTCTTCATTTTTTCCGTGTTTTCATCAAAACAAACAAGTTTACCCAGGTGGCAGGCAAGCCAGTTGATGCCCAAAAGTGACCAAGTTAATATAGGAATTTTGTAAAGGTGCACCCATATAGGAACAGACCTGATCAAAGACTGAGCAGAAGTGAAGGAAGGATTCCATTTAGTTATAATAAACATCTGACCACGAATAAAGCTAGGATCTTTCATCAGCACATACTGTTTATCTTCTTCATTACTGAACTTGAGGTAGTAGTTCTGGTTGTCAAAGAAAATTTCGTATGACCCTTTGAGTTTCCAAAATTTGTCCAAATGAGCCTTCACTGCCATGAAATTGACAGTTCCAGCCAAGAAAAAGCCAACAAGGCAATCAGACCAAACCTTTATGCCTTCATTAACAACCTCGGCCGGAGGTTCTAAAGGAGCACCATTGTACTGAATGTCAAACTGAATTGGAACATAACTTCCAGCATTACGAGGTTTATTAGCAAATAATGAAGACCATTTAAAGTTGGGGCCAGAAGAAGGAGGAGGAGGAGGTGGCTGAAAGACTCGAGGAGATGGAGGTGCTGTTGAAAAAGGTAGAGGAGGGAAGGACGAAAGGAGGGCACCAGGAATGCCCAAAGACAGAGGGACAGGAGCTGGTGGAATAGGAGGAGCACCGGGAATAGGATCTGGTGGAATAGGAGGATCAACAGGAATAACAGGGGCTGGAGGAATGGAAGTGTCAGAAGGAGAAGGAAGAACAGGTGGGATGCATGGAGGATCGGAAGGAGGGGCTGGAGGCAAAGGTGGAGCAGGGGCTGGAGGAAAAGGAGGAGCAGGTACAGAAGGAGACGGAGGAGCAGTCAAGGACGGGATAGGGGAAAGAATGGGAGGAGGTACGGGAAGGCATGGGTAGACATGAGAAGACAGAAGGAGAAGGAAGAACAGGTGGGATGCATGGAGGATCGAAAGAAGCTTTATTATCTTGGAATAAATTAAGTTAATTAGGAAATTAAGTATAATTAATTAATTTAATTAATTAAGGTTAAAGGTTAATTAAGTGATTAATTTAAGAATAATTAATTAATTTAATTAATGATTGATTATCTAATAATTAGAGATTAATGAATTGGGAATTTATTAATTAAGAAATTAAAGGTTAATTTATTTATTATTAATGGTTAATTTATAAATGATTAAAGAATAATTAATCAAAATGATTTGTAAATTATTGATATTAATTAACCCGGATTTGTAATTCATAAGTAATAAATCTGATTTGAATAAATCAGACAATTAACTGACCTTACTTATGAATATTTGGATTCTATTGGATGATTTGATTGTTTGATATCCCTGATATATGACGCTTTGTGATACATCCTGATTTATGTTGTGATCTGTAATTTACTTATCTATGATATATATTTGTGATCTATGAATGAACGATAAGCGTGATAGTTAATACCGCTTATCAACTATATTTCTGTATTCTGATCTGTGATGATTGTATGATGTTGCACTACTGTGTAAAACCCCTGGACAACACTTTTACACACACAAATATGGATTTCACGTGGAAATCGGTTAAGTCACAGATAATGTAAATTTGATGTTTTTGAAATTGAAATTTTAATTTCAGTTGATTTTGAAATTGGAAATTCGGGTTTAAAGTGAAAAGCTTTTGAAATAGAATTTCAAAGATAAAGGTTATTTTGAATAACTTAATCGAGTTTTGAAAATTTAAATAATTTGATTTAAATTTGAATTCAAGTTTGAAATTGAATCCTATGATTTGAAACTATGGATTAAAGATGATATAAATGTGTTTGTATGAATTTAAACCATTTTAAAAGTATAATTTTGAGAATTTGGATTTAACCCAAGAACCTTAACTCGTATAAATGAATCAGATTTCCAAAATGAAAACTGGTTGTTTTAAAAAGAATAAAAGTTTTCAGATAAGAAATGAAATTCCAGTTCAATTAAAGGAATTTCAAGTTTGAATTGAAAATTATTTTTCCAAGTTATGAATGAATTCTTTTTGAAAGCTATAAATTGAATCTGTTTATTTTTAACAGATTTAAAATGATGATTTGTTTAAACATTTGAAATGGAATTGTTTTGGAAGCCATAAATTAAATCTTTGTTTTAAAGATTTAACGAGTTAATCAAATTGAAATGGGAAGTAATTTTGGAAAATCTGTGATTAAATCTTTTATTTTAAAGATTAAGGTGTGGAAATTGTTTAAACCGTTGAAGGTTGTTAAAATGAATCTTTTTGTTTAAAAGATTAAAATGGTAATTTGTTTAAACCATTTGAAAGAAAAGTCTGGGTATTGAGTTGTGACTTAATTGAAATCACATATCCATATGTTTTTAAATATTGCGCTCACTATTTGGGTTAGCAGGGAAAAGACCTTTGTGTCACATAACCCATTCCGAATAGTGATACGTCGTATATGGATGGCATTTAAAGACCGGTGGTGAAGACCGGATATTTTCGAAAATGAAGGGACAACCTGTCGAATGTCACTGCACCGAGTTGCTCCGGTATAGAGATTTATATTACTCTTTTAGTGATGGGAAGTCCGAACATGATTAGAAAATTATCCGGATTTTCAAGGGCTTCTTCGGAAGTGCCTTCGGTTCTGTTCGAACCCGGAACAGACTTGTATGGTTACATGTCTGACATTACACTTTGAGATATATAGCCGATTTCTTTCAAATACATTTCTGTTTGGTGGCGGAGAATTTATTCTCTTAGCTTAACACCCTTCTCTGAGACGTACGAGCTCAGAGGTTATGTAGTTGAAGGTTATCAGGAATATACTCCCAATTTGGTAATGTGACATGCTGAGTGTTGCTGTGTGATGATCATTGTTTGATCATTTGTGGTATGATCATTTGTTTGATCATTTATCTTTGTGATCATTACTTTGATCATCTGTTGACCCAAAGCATGGTTTTGTGATAAAGCGTAGCTTTGTGGACGAGACTTCGTCGAACCTCACAGACCGGTAATGGTCGAAACATGAATTGTGCGGCAAGGTTTCAGGGGTAGCTCCCCTAGGGTATGGCCATTCCTTCTGGAAAAAGGTTGTGTCAGGTATGGAGCCCTGATATTTAACCTATGTGGTTGCTGCAAATATATTTCTTTGTGGTTTCTGGTATAGAGGATCCTCGTTTAAAGGTCCCAAAGGACCGAAGGTGGCATATTTGAGGTTTTGTATATTCCCCAGGAAGGAGGGTAGCCGGCCTTGTTTGGCAGAGAGTAGTTGACTCTCGGAGCGTCCCGCCAGAGGCGTTTCTTTCGTGGGATAGGAAGTTCCTTAGCCTGACCATTTGTTGGAAATCCATCTTCCAAATATGAACCTTGTATGGTTTTAGTTGTATAACCTGCTATGGAATGTGGCGGTAACCTGCTATTGAACATAGTAGCTATAGTAGGCATAAGTGCGAAATGTCTATGCTGGCTAAGATTGATATTATACTTTTGAAATGTTTTCTGCACTATGCACTAGTAATAATATCCAATGATTTGTTTTGCGTAGTAAGCATCTTTGACTATCATAAGGAGAAATCTCCTCCGATTCTGCGTTTGCATTGTGTGTGTGTGCGGGAGGCCTTATGGTAGTTTCATTTTCCAAAAGCATTGCGAATTGACTTTAAAATTCTCTGCTATTCATCTTTAAAGATAAACTGTTTTTGTTGCTCACACCAGTCCCATGACTGATCCAGAGTTTATTGTTTCTTTCCTAAACTCTGGGTGCTCAAAATTTTTCTACACGAGCATTCTAGAGTTGGGTTTTTCAGATAGTCAGAATAAGTAGATTTTCTGGAGCTAGTTCAGTCTTTGGATATGGACTGCACTTGCTTATCTTTGTGCCTCGTTATTGGGAGTTCGAGCTATTTCTGGATTGGCATTTTGAAGATGGAGATTATCCGCTGCTGATGTTATCGTTTTCTTTTCCGCTACTATTTGTTGTATCATATCTCTGATGTATATTGATATTCATTGTATCATTCTGTTGTAACAGATATTGTATATCAATGTATTATTCTTTTTCTTCCGCTGTGTTATTTACTTAACTGTGTTATATGCTCCGGCGACTCGGATTTTAATGGTCGAATTTATGGCATTCGAGTACGATGTAAAGTATGGGTGTCGATTTTCGAGCGGGCAAAATCCTACTCGTTACATTTGGTATCAGAGCTAAGGTTGAACTTTAGCTCAGGAGTATAACACGTTAAGTAACTCATTAGAGATAGGGTGAAGTATCCTTAGAATGAGTATATCCTTAAGATATCCGTTTAAACGTCTCGGTAAATTCTCTTGCTATCCACTGATAGTGAGTATGAGTGCAAGAAGAAGACGAGATAGGGGACAGGAAATACGACTATCAATGGTCAATACCCTGCGATAGTAGAATCATCTTTCTAATCAATCTCCTTTGATTCGTTTCCAAATTCTTTTGATTACTTCGTACCAGCTACAAGAAGTAGTTTCGATGTGATGGTGGCTCTACGAATTATTGTAGAAAATCTTTACTTCGTATCTTCATCAGTTTCTTATCAGCTTTTCCATTTAAACTTTAATGAATTGGAGATTTGGAATTGAAATTTTAAATAAATTGGAAAGTTTAATTTGAGTTAAATCGATTAATAGAATATGAAGGCTAAATTGAATTGAATAAATAAAACGATTTCGTTTAAAACTAAATTTGAAATTCTATTATAATTTCTTGTATCTATTTTTGATATTCTGATTTGGTAAGCCAAATGCAGAATAAATATTCAGTCTGATTAGATGAAATATTCTTCATATGTCTTTGTTTTCGTGCTTGCGAATTTCGAGGGCGAAATTCTTTTAAGGGGGGAAGTTTGTAACGATCCCGAATTTTAATTTATTTTAAATTGATAATTAAATTTATTTTTGAATAAAAATTGTGAAATTAATTTGTGAACTAATTTGAAGTTTTCCCAATTTAAATAAAATATGTTAAAAAGGTCAATACATCAACAAATTCAAATATTTGATAGTTAAGTTTTAAAAATAAAGGTGAATATAAAACAAAAGCACTTGTGTTAAATGGGAACAATATATATTCAAACATGAACAAATAAAGTAAGTAATTAAATGTAGATGGTTAAACCTTAAAAGAAATAAAAATAGAAATAAATACCTTTAAGGGGTAAAACTCAAATATGAAATAAAATATCATCTCAGCCTATAAACAAAACATTTGTGTACAATACAAACTGTACATATACATACATAACAAATAGTATAAGTGTAAACAAAATAGGATTTGCATTTAATGCCCATCTCCTCAGCACGAACTGGTTCATCTTAGCTGGAATGTAAACTTAATTTCAGGTTATAAAATAATATCTTTAGTCAACAAATAATGTTTTCACCTTAATACACTCATTTCCTATACATCAGCCGAGTTACAGAAATTCAAAGCAAATAAAAGAGATGAGTAGGCAAGCATGGAAAAAATATATTGATATGTAAGCTAACAAAGGAAGGACAGGCATTAAATGCCATTTACTCTTTAGCCATGAAATAAGAACATCTCGGCCATGCCTATTTTAATAAATAATATAACATACTGTAACTTGTTCCCCTATATATTAAAAATCATTTTCATTTCAGTTCGTTCCTCACAATATAGCAACCTGGAAAACAAGAAAAAAAACAAGCATCATTTTTAAACTTAAAGAAGATTCCATTTAAAACCCAACAAATCAAACCAGAGATTAAAAGATCTCAGCTAGCAAATTGCTAAGCCAGTTCGATATGGATGAAGCTCTATTTAAACTAAATACGGTGAGTAAACACTTAACTAAATGCTTAAAGTGATAAATGTTAGTGCATGTGTATTTCTGGATGATGTTAGTGCTGTATGTTTATATATAGATATGTATATCTGTGTATATATATTGTGTTGTTCAATTTAAATTGAATATATCAGTTCTTCTCTATTTCTTGGTTACAGAGTGGAAGTTAAACAAACAAAAAAAATCAATATATTTGTCAAGACCCAAAAGACGACCTTCGAAAATCGGCACCCGTACTTCACTTGTACTCAAAATGCCGAAGATTCAAATGCCGAATCTGGTTCTCGGGAGCTTATAACACAGTTAAGTAAATAACACAGCGGAATAAATGAATAATACATTGATATACAATATCTGATACAACAGAATGATACAATGAATATCAATATACATCAGAGATATGATACAACAAATAGCAGCGGAAAAGAAAACGATAACATCAGCAGCGGATAATCTCCATCTTCAAAGCGCCAATCCATAAATAGCTCGAACTCCCAATAACGAGGCACAAAGATAAGCAAGTGCAGTCCGATCCAAAGACTGAACTAGCTCCAGATAATCTACTGAATCTAAATATCTGAAAAACCCAACTCTAGACTGCTCGTGTAGAAAATTATGAGCACCCAGAGTTTAGGAAAGAAACAATAAACTCCGGATCAGTCATGGGACTGGTGTGAGCAACAAAAACAGTTTATCTTTAAAAACAAATAGCAGAGAATTTTAAAGTCAATTCGTAATGCTTTTGGAAAATGAAACTACCATAAGACCTCCCACCACACACACAATGCAAACGCAGAATTGGAGGAGATTTCTTCTTATGATAGTCAAAGATGCTTACTACGCAAAATCAAATCATTTGATATTATTACTAGTGCATAGTGCAGAAAAACATTTCGAAAATAGAATATAAATCTTAGCCAGCATAGACATTTCGCACTTATGCCTACTATAGCTACCATGTTCAATAGCAGGTTACCACCACATTCCATGGCAGGTAATACAACTAAAACCGTACAAAGTTCGTATTTGGAAGATGGATTTCCAACAAATGGTCAGGCTAAGGAACTTCCTATTCCACGAAAGAAACGCCTCTGGCGGGACGTTCCGAGAACCAACTGTTCTCTGCCAAACAAGGCCGGCAACCCCTTTTCCCAAGGGATAAAAGAAACCTCAGATATGCCACCCCCGGTCCTTTGGGACCTTTAACCGAGGTACCTCTAATCCAACATCACACATAATAAATAAGTGTATCCACATGAGTAAATATCTGGGCTCCATACCATGATACTACCCTTTTCCAGAAGGAATGGTCATACCCTAGGGGAGCTACCCCTGAAAACCTTGCCGCACAATTCCTGTTTTGACCATTACCGGGTTGTGAGGCTCGACGAAGTCTCGTCCACAAAGCTACGCTTTTTCAAAAAGCCACGCTTTGGGTCAACAGATGATCAACCTATGATCACAAAGATAAATGATCAAACAAAAGATCATATCACAAATGATCAAACACTGATCATCACACAGCAACACTCAGCATGCCACATTACCAAATTGGGATATATCGCTGATAAATTTCAACTACATAACCTCTGAGCTTGTACGTCTCAGAGAAGGGTGTTAAGCTAAGAGAATAAATTCTCCGCCACCAAACAGAAATGTATTTGAAAGAAATCGGCTTTATATCTCAAAGTGTAATGTCAGACACGTAACCATACAAGTCTGTTCCGGGTTCGAACAGAACCGAAGGCACTTCTCACGAAGCCCTTGCAAATCCGGATAATTTCCAATCACGTCCGGACTTCCCGTCACAAAAAGAGTGATATAAATCTCTATACCGGAGCAACTCAGTGCAGAGACATTCGACAGGTTGTCCTTTCATTTTCGAAAATATCCGGTCTTCAAATGCCATCCATATACGACGTATCACTATTCGGAATGGGTTATACGACCCAAAGGTCTTTTCCCGGCTAACCCGAATAGTGGGCGCAATATTTAAAAACATATGGATATTGGGATTTCAATTAAGTCACAACTTAAACCCAAACTTCTTTTTTTTCAAATGGTTTAACAAATTACCATTTTAATCTTTTTAAACAAAAAGATTCATTTACAGATTTTTCCAAATCAATTCTCATTTCAATTTGATTAACTCGTTAAATCTTTAAATCAAAGATTTAACTTATAGCTTTCAAAACAATTTCATTTCTAATGGGTTAAACAAAACATCATTTTAAATCTGTTAAAAATAAACAGATTTAATTCATAGCTTTCAAAAAAAGAATTCATTTATAACTTGGAAAAACCATTTTTCAATTCGATCTTGAAATTCCTTTAATTAAACTGGAATTTCATTCCTTATATATATGAAAGCTTTTATCCTTTGAAAACAAACAGTTTTCATTTCGGAAAATCTGATTCATTCATACGAGTTGAAATCCTTGGGTTAAATTCAAATTCCCAACTTATACTTTTAAAATGGTTAAATTCATACAAACACATTTTATATCATCTTTAGTCCCTAGTTTCAAATCATACGATTCAATTTCAAATCTTGAATTTAAGTTTAAATCAAATTATTTAAACTTCAAAACTTAATCCGGTTATTCGAAAATAAGTTTCATCTTTGAAATTCCATTTCAAAAGCTTTTCACATTTAAACCGAAATTTCTAATTTCAAAATCAATTGAAATTTAAAATTTCAATTTCAAAACATCAAATTTAAATTATTTGTGACTTAACCGATTTCCACGTGAAATCCATATTTGTGTGTGTATGGTGTAGTCCAGGGGTTTCACACAATAGTGCAACACGATGAATCATCACAGATCAAAATACAGGATATAGTTGATAAGCGATATAAACTATAACGCTTATCGTTCATGCACAGATCACAGATATATAAAAATCACAGATAATAAATTACATCACAGATAATTTATCACAGATCAAAACATAAATCAGGGTGTATCACAAAACATCGCATATCAGGAATATCAAGCAATTCGATAATCAATAGAATCCAAACATTCATAAGTAAGGACAAGCATTCAATAGTCATTTATAAGTAGGATTAATTAATGGTTTAATCCTAATCAATCAAATTTATTTCTAAGTAAATTTATTACTTATGAATTAATTATCAAATTTTATTAATTTATAAATCATTAAATATACATTAACACTTTGATCAATTATTCTCATTTTATCAAATTTATTAAGTTAACCTTTAAACCAATTCCATGATAAATTAACCCCTTAATTATTTTAATTAAGTAATTAACAATTTACAATTGATTATCTTAACTAATAAATCCAATAAATTATCAAAATTTATCACATTAATTTAATTACTTAATAATCTCTAGTTAATTATCTTCATCAACTAATAACATTTCCTTTCACTTTTAATTAATCTCTAATTTCAACTATAAAGTAATTATCCTTAATTACTTTCCAATTTAATTACTTAATATTAATTATTCATCTTAATTAACATTTAAAAGTCTTCTTTAAACTTGAAAATCAATTTATTATTATTTACATATCTTAGTTGTTAATTAATTTAGTACTTAACTTAATGATTACTTAATTTAAATCATTAATTAAGATTTTAAAAACATTTTAAAATAATTAAAACTTGTATGAAAGTCTTAACTCAAATTGTTAAGCACTTATTAAATCCACAATGTTTAAAACTTTTTGAAAGATAATCGGCTTAATTAACTTTTCTTAAAATATTGCAGTTTGAAGAAAATCACCCGGGACTTCTTATGTTTTACTCGAGCGTCACTTCGAGTTTCTCACCAACTTTCCCGAGCCCCCCTCTCTTCCTTCTCGTATGCTTCTTCTCCTTCCTCCCTTGTTCTTTCCCAGTTGAAACTAGCAAAATCGAACAACACATTGCAGTGCAAAACTCGAGTAACACCCGAAGTAACCCACGCAAATACTCGATCCCCTGAAACTACTTTCTCCTCGACCTGAAACCCACCGGCACACGATACCACGTGCACGTGCACGATCAGCGCAACCAACTCCGACCCCTCGCGACCATCCACACAAGTCGGCGACCATCTTCTCCGACAAACCCACCCGAACTCGAAGTCGAACCCAGATCGCACGAAAACTCAACTAGTCGAAACGAAGCATTCTTGACCCATCAGAAAACTACCATGGCCAGAAATCATCACCACCCCGACGCCTCCAACCTCGTTATCACCAGCCCGCTTCCTCCAAGCTTCGTCACACCTTCCAGCCTCCATCCCCACCATCGCGATCCACTCCGGAGCTCTGGCGACGTCGCAGTACTCTCGAGAACAAGAACGACACGCAACCGGTCCTAAACCCTAAATTTACTTCGACCAATCATCATGATGAATTAAAAAAGTACTTAGCATTTTTCTCGAATTCAACCTCGTTCCAGCATCCCTGAAAACAAATTCCAATCCCTAATTCATTCGCGAACGCCAATGATTTACAAATTTCCCAAATATGTTCAACTGTGGGTATCTCGATGATTACTCCTTTAAAAATCACGAAATGATTTTCTAAATCCATCATTTCACAATACAATTCAGTTTATAAACTCCAAACTAGATATTAAAAAGATTCATTTTTATCATTTTCAAGAAGTTCACTGATATAGTTTATTCCAGAAATAAATCTTTAACAAATATAGTTGGAATTATTTTTAAATTTTAGATTATGTTGTTAGAATCACTTTTTATTCAAGGATTATCACCTAAAACAAATCGAGGAAGAAGTATTTGATTTGTTTTTATGGGTTTAGTCTGTTAAAATGCTAAACAAAGGAAGAAGAAGATACCCCTGTATATATGTATCATAGGTAAATACATTAAAATATTTCCCACAACAACATTCAACATTGATCATACTAGTAAACTATCATCATCACTGAATAAATCAAAATATAAGATTATAGAAAGCTTGCTCACCTTGAAATGTTTTAAAACAGAGAATCCCTTTGTTTATGAAAACTGCAGTCTTCCTTTCTTCTTCTTTTCTTTTCTTTTGTTATTTGCTTTCAGATTTTGTTGATGATAATGTTTGTATTTTCCTTTTTCTGGTTTGTTTAAACTTTCTTACTGAACGAATAGGGAATGAATATGGATGGTATGTACATATAGGCCATACTTGTTGACTAAAGATATTTATTTCCATTTGTTTACTGATATAATAATACCCCATTTCGGTTGAGATGATATCAAGTCATGGTAGAGGAGATTGTTTTGTGCTTGGTATTAAATGCAATGTCCTCTTCGTTTACAACCCATGCTTTATATATTTGTTATTATGTAGTATGTACAGTTTTCTTTTGCTTTGTACATAGATTTTGGTTTTGTTTCATTCTCATCTTATTTTCTTTTTACTTGTTCTTGCCTGCATATCTACTTACAGGCCTGCATCTACAACAAGTATATCTAAGTGCTTTGCAATGTAAATAAATTTCTATGTTAATGTGTTGTTAGATCTTTAGTTAATATGTTTATTCTCTATTTTACAAAATTTATAATTTATCTTGTATACATTTCTATTTCAATCTCTAACTCAAATATTTATAAGTTTGTATGTTTCTATATATATATATATATATTTTTCTTATTTATTCAAAAATTTATTTATTACTCAATTTAATTCAAAATTTCATTTAATTATTAATTTAAATAAATTTAAATTTCAGGGTCGTTACAATATTTCTATCTAGTCACTGGTAGATCTAGAGTTTCAAACAATATAGTTGTGAAATCATAATTCAAGTTAAAAAAAACATGTTTAAGTACTTTTATTTTAAAAATCTTTTGAGACTAAGTAAATACAGTAAGATTTTAAAGAGGATGTTAAAATCAAATATTTCATTTTGAAGAATCGAGCATGCAACTTGAATTGCCTCTGAAAAACTGGATTTTTAAAACTAAAATCACGAATTTTAGTTCGATATTGGTATAGCTTTTGGGGAATATTCAATTTTTAGATTTCGATTAGGTTCAGGCGACTGGGTTATTTTTGGTGGTCGGGGCATTGGATAGGGGTGGTATGGTGATCGTGGAAGTCAGGAAAAATGGTGGAAGAAGCGTACGATCGCCGTGGCACTGGCGATTGACCAATTGGTTTTAAAACCCTATTTTTGTCGAGAGTTGGGAAATCGATCGCTATGGTTTCTCTAGTGCATCGAGCTGCACGTTGTTTAGGAAAGATATGGCATGAGATCTAGCAAAGGAGCTGGCAAAATATTGGTAATTACGATGATCGGAATCGCCTCGTTGAGACAGTTTTAGATGGTTGATGGGTTTCATTTTTCTTTATTTTTTCAAATGGAAGACGAAATTCTAGAATAGGCTTCGCGATGTTCGTTCGAAGGTCGGGATCGTATGTGAGGTCGATCGGTGACATGTTCGTGATGGCGCCGGAGGTGGTGACGCCGTTGACGGCGTGTGCATGTGCACCGGTCAGGCAGTGCATATGAGTTTGGGGAAGACGAAGTTTTTTTTTTCTCGTGTGTTTGCTCGAGAGTTTGGGAGGTCGACTCGAAGAGAAGGTTGGGATTGTTGGGGTTTAACTCGAGTTCGTACTCGAGTATGTTGAAGGTGATAAGCCTGATTTACTGTTTTAAGTGTTTACTGTTTTCACACTTTAAAATTTAACTAAGTTTTGTAAAATGGGGGAAGAAGGAAGAAAACTCGGGGATAGACCCGAGTAACATTCGGGTATGACCCGAAGTGGGAAAGAAGCCCAGTTTTTATAAAAAGTTTTAAAAATAGGATTTTTGAAATTTAAACAAATTTTGTTAAAACTTCTTTTATAACATTACTTGATAAATATCAAATTGTTCTTAATATTTGTTAAGAAGTGTTAAAATTTATTTAATCTAAATTTTTGTTAAGTAAAGAAATTTTAAAGATAAAGGGTAATTAATGTATTTATAAGATAATGTTATCTTAAGTTAAAGAAGCTTTATTATCTTGGAATAAATTAAGTTAATTAGGAAATTAAGTATAATTAATTAATTTAATTAATTAAGGTTAAAGGTTAATTAAGTGATTAATTTAAGAATAATTAATTAATTTAATTAATTAATGATTGATTATCTAATAATTAGAGATTAATGAATTGGGAATTTATTAATTAAGAAATTAAAGGTTAATTTATTTATTATTAATGGTTAATTTATAAATGATTAAAGAATAATTAATCAAAATGATTTGTAAATTATTGATATTAATTAACCCGGATTTTTAATTCATAAGTAATAAATCTGATTTGAATAAATCAGACAATTAACTGACCTTACTTATGAATATTTGGATTCTATTGGATGATCTGTTTGTTTGATATCCCTGATATATGATGCTTTGTGATACATCCTGATTTATGTTGTGATCTGTAATTTATTTATCTGTGATATATATCTGTTATCTGTGAATGAACGATAAGCGTGATAGTTAATACCGCTTATCAACTATAATTCTGTATTCTGATCTGTGATGATTGTATGATGTTGCACTACCGTGTAAAACCCCTGGACCACACTTTTACACACACAAATATGGATTTCACGTGGAAATCGGTTAAGTCACAGATAATGTAAATTTGATGTTTTTGAAATTGAAATTTTAATTTCAATTGATTTTGAAATTGGAAATTAGGGTTTAAAATGAAAAGCTTTTGAAATAGAATTTCAAAGATAAAGGTTATTTTGAATAACTTAATCGAGTTTTGAAAATTTAAATAATTTGATTTAAATTTGAATTCAAGTTTGAAATTGAATCCTATGATTTGAAACTAGGGATTAAAGATGATATAAATGTGTTTGTATGAATTTAAACCATTTTAAAAGTATAATTTTGAGAATTTGGATTTAACCCAAGAACCTTAACTCGTATAAATGAATCAGATTTCCAAAATGATAACTGTTTGTTTTAAAAAGAACAAAAGCTTTCAGATAAGAAATGAAATTCCAGTTCAATTAAAGGAATTTCAAGTTTGAATTGAAAATTGTTTTTCCAAGTTATGAATGAATTCTTTTTTAAAGCTATAAATTGAATCTGTTTATTTTTAACAGATTTAAAATGATGATTTGTTTAAACATTTGAAATGGAATTGTTTTGGAAGCTATAAATTAAATCTTTGTTTTAAAGATTTAACGAGTTAATCAAATTGAAATGGGAATTAATTTTGGAAAATCTGTGATTAAATCTTTTATTTAAAAGATTAAGGTGTGGAAATTTTTTAAACCGTTGAAGGTTGTTAAAATGAATCTTTTTGTTTAAAAGATTAAAATGGTAATTTGTTTAAACCATTTGAAAGAAAAGTCTGGGTATTGAGTTGTGACTTAATTGAAATCACATATCCATATGTTTTTAAATATTGCGCTCACTATTCGGGTTAGCCGGGAAAAGACCTTTGTGTCACATAACCCATTCCGAATAGTGATACGTCGTATATGGATGGCATGTAAAGACCGGTGGTGAAGACCGGATATTTTCGAAAATGAAAGGACAACCTGTCGAATGTCTCTGCACCAAGTTGCTCCGGTATAGAGATTTATATCACTCATTTTGTGATGGGAAGTCCGGACGTGATTAGAAAATTATCCGGATTTGCAATGGCTTCTTCGGAAGTGCCTTCGGTTATGTTCGAACCCGGAACAGACTTGTATGGTTACATGTCTGACATTACACTTTGAGATATAAAGCCGATTTCTTTCAAATACATTTCTGTTTGGTGGTGGAGAATTTATTCTCTTAGCTTAACACCCTTCTCTGAGACGTACGAGCTCAGAGGTTATGTAGTTGAAGGTTATCAGCAATATACTCCCAATTTGGTAATGTGACATGCTGAGTGTTGCTGTGTGATGATAATTGTTTGATCAATTGTGATATGATCATTTGTTTGATCATTTATCTTTGTGATCATTACTTTGATCATCTGTTGACCCAAAGCATGGTTTTGTGACAAAGCATAGCTTTGTGGATGAGACTTCGTCGAACCTCACCGACCGGTAATGGTTGAAACAGGAATTGTGCGGCAAGGTTTCAGGGGTAGCTCCCCTAGGGTATGGCCATTCCTTTTGGAAAAAGGTTGTGTCAGGTATGGAGCCCTGATATTTAACCTATGTGGTTGCTGCAAATATATTTCTTTGTGGTTGTTGGTATAGAGGATCCTCGTTTAAAGGTCCCAAAGGACCGGGGGTGGCATATCTGAGGTTTTGTATATTCCCGGGGAAGGGGGGTAGCCGGCCTTGTTTGGCAGAGAGTAGTTGACTCTCGGAGCGTCCCGCCAGAGGTGTTTCTTTCGTGGAATAGGAAGTTCCTTAGCCTGACCATTTGTTGGAAATCCATCTTCCAAATACGAACCTTGTACGGTTTTAGTTGTATAACCTGCTATGGAATGTGGCGGTAACCTGCTATTGAACATAGTAGCTATAGTAGGCATAAGTGCGAAATGTCTATGCTGGCTAAGATTGATATTATACTTTCGAAATGTTTTCTGCACTATGCACTAGTAATAATATCCAATGATTTTTTTGCGTAGTAAGCATCTTTGACTATCATAAGGAGAAATCTCCTCTGATTCTGCATTTGCATTGTGTGTGTGCAGGAGGCCTTATGGTAGTTTCATTTTCCAAAAGCATTGCGAATTGACTTTAAAATTCTCTGCTATTCGTCTTTAAAGATAAACTATTATTGTTGCTCACACCAGTCCCATGACTGATCCAGAGTTTATTGTTTCTTTCCTAAACTCTGGGTGCTCAAAATTTTTCTACACGAGCAGTCTAGAGTTGGGTTTTTCAGATAGTCAAAATAAGTAGATTTTTTGGAGCTAGTTCAGTCTTTGGATATGGACTGCACTTACTTATCTTTGTGCCTCGTTATTGGGAGTTCGAGCTATTTCTGGATTGGCATTTTGAAGATGGAGATTATCCGCTGCTGATGTTATCGTTTTCTTTTCCGTTGCTATTTGTTGTATCTTATCTCTGATGTATATTGATATTCATTGTATCATTCTATTGTAACTGATATTGTATATCAATGTATTATTCTTTTTCTTCCGCTGTGTTATTTACTTAACTGTGTTATAAGCTCCGGCGACTCAGATTTGAACGGTCGAATCTATGGCATTCGAGTACGATGTAAAGTATGGGTTTCGATTTTCGAGCGGGCAAAATCCTACTCGTTACACCAAAAGTACTTTGGTAAATTACTATCAGAAAGCATAGTTCTCGCACACTCTTGAATCATCTTATTTTTATGTTCTACTACTCCGTTTTGTTGTGGAGTTCTTGGAAATGAATTTTTTTGAATTATTCTCTTTTTATTGCAGAATTTTCAAACTTTTCATTTTCAAATTCACCACCGTGATCACTACGGATGGTTATAATTTTTTGAGAAAATTAATTTCGAACCCTTTTTGAAAAATTCTTAAAATATTCAAAAGTATCACTTTTATGTTTTAAAAATATTGTCCATGTAAATCTAGAATAATCATCTACAATTACAAAACCATATTTACTATTATTTATTGATAGAATTTGAGATGGACCAATTAGATCAATATGAAGTAATTCAAGTGGTTTTGAAGTTGAAATCATATCTTTTAATTTAAAGGAACGTTTTCTAAGTTTTCCTAGTTGACATGCATCACATAGACTATCTACTTTAAAATTTATTTTAGGGAGGCCTCTTACTAGATCATGTTTTGACAGTCTAGATAAGAGTTTGAAATTCAAATGCCCAAATCTCTTATGCCAAATCCAAGGGTCACCTGCATTTTCCAAAAGACACAAGTTATCATTTGAAATTTTCATACTAAGAATATAAATATTCTTTTTCCTAATTCCCTCAAATATTATGGTTGAATTATTGTCTTCAATGTGACACTTGTCTTTTTCAAATTTAATTTTATATCCTTTATCGCATAGTTGACTTATACTTAGCAGATTGTGTTTCATATTCTTAACTAGCAAAACATTAGTAATAATAGAAGTTTCAGAGTTACCGACTTTATCGATGCCGATCACATAACCTTTTGAATTGTCTCCAAAGTTAACCAGTCCTCCGTCTTTGTATATTATATCATTCAGCATATCTCGATTCCCAATCATGTGTCTAGAACATCCACTATCGAGTATACATTTGTTCTTTTTGATCTGCACAATTTGTTTGTTCTGGATTGATTCCTCAACTCCCATAAAGCATGATTCCTGCACATCAAACAATCTTAGTAGACAACTTGTATTTGAATATTGATTATATGCAGACTTGAGAGACAATGATGATCTGAATATTGATTATATGCAGACTCGAGAGACAATGATGATCTGAATATTTCTAAACATGCATTAACAAATTTCTTAAACATAGCTATTTTAATTTTTTTTTAAATCAGATTATGAAACTTTTGAAAACCTTGCTCTGATACCAAATGTGAGGACTGCGGATTACAGATCTTAAGGCTAGGACTAACACTAGAGGGGGGTGAATAGTGTTTATAAGAAATTACTAACTCTTTTTGAGTTTATGTTAATTTGAACACAAATGTATGTAATATTCAGACACAGATATAATCACAGAAACAAACACAGATGCAGAAATAAAGTAAATACAGTAAAGGAAAGAACACACCGGATTTTATACTGGTTCGGAGTTACCCTATATCCAGTCCCGCACAACTAAGTACGGATTTCCTTTCAAAAGCAATTCAACAATTACAACCCTCGGTTTCAAGGCTACGAGGTACACCCTCCAGAATCACAATCCTCTGGGTAGAGATACTTGATTTCCGGGGCAAAGTTCACCCAATTGATTTCCAAGGCTACAATCACACCTTTTCTCGCTTGATTGATTTCCAAGGCTACAATCACACCTTTTCTCGCTAAATAGATTACAAAGAAGCCTATAACTCTGAATAGCACTTGGATCTTGTTGAGATAGTGATAGAGAATCAAACCAGAGATGATCTAGTTAGATTCAATGTTGATTTCAGTAGAGTGCTGATAGGATTTTGAATAAGAAAATGTGGAAGAAGAAGAGAAGTGAAAAACCAGAAAATTTGATATATAATTCGTTGAAACTAACCCCTATTTATAGAAGAACAACAGTCATGTCCATTCGTGAAAGGTTATGGCGAATAGACACTTCTTTTGAAATTCAAATTTTTGGTCCTAACTGACACTATGTCGACATCCCAAAGGAAATTTTGATGTTTTGATTTTCTTTAAAAATAACCTTTATCTTATATTAAAACTATTTTAAACTTTATAAATATACTTGACTATAGATAAATATAGAGAATAATATATATATATATATAATTTTACTATAATTTTATATTTAAATCTAAGTATAAAGATAGTTTAAAACAAGCAAAGTTTAAAAACATGAGTTTATTAAAAACAAAAAAATAATATTTTAAGGCTAAAACATCTTTTTGAAAATCATTTGAAAAGATAATTTTTAAGGCTAAAACATTTTGAAAAGCAATTTTGAAAATCATTCTGAAGTTGTTTTGAAAATCATTTTGAAGTAGTTTTGCAAGCTTCTTCCTGTAGAATATCTCATCATATCAGGACTCGAGAACTTGTAAAAAACCAGGATGTTCGTGGGTTTGTAAGCCACTTGTCGTAGGTTTGTAAGCTACTAGTCGTGGGTTTGTAAGCCACTAAAAAGATAGAAATGGGTTCCATCCCAAAATAAAAAATGGAGTGAAGATTTCAGTGCTATTGTGAAGTTTTAACAAAATTCTAGACTCAATACTTATCTTGAAATCTTGAAGTCTTGATAATCTTGATACTTATGAGTCTTCAATCTTGATATCTTGAATATCTATACTGTACAGTCTTTATTCTTGGTTCCTGCATGGTTAAATCCTGCATATACATATACATATATATATATATATCTAAACTATAATGTTAGTATTTATAATTTATAATCTTATTCTAAGGTTGTTGTCATCAAAACCATCATCTCAAGGACTAACAGTATGTATACAAGATAAATTTTAAAATTAATAAATTTTAATAAAAATTATTTAATTGAATAAATTAGTTAAAGGTTAATTAATAAAATAAAATACACATATATATGATATCTGTGTGTTACACTATAAAGGTTATAGTGTACACTATAAATGTTATAATAGATATGTCCAATATAAAAGTTATATTGGAATACTAATTTAAAATTAATTAAAGAGTTAATTGATTAAAATTAATTAGATAAGAGTTAGTTAGTGATATATTATACGTCAGACTATCATATAAGTAATATGAAATATAAAAGTTATATAACAATAAAACTTATATGATATGTGTATAAACTAAATGTGGAACATTAAAGAAACCCAAATAGACTTGAGAAATAAATACATATGTAAATGTACATATACCATGATTTTTGATGTGTCTGACACTTGAATCGCTAGGGTATTTTATAAGAAATATATTATTCTATAATTCGATATCACTCAGTATATACTGAAGATTATGAATCTTCAATATAATGTTGTCCTCTACCATATATATATTAATAAATTACTTACATACTCCTTTTGTTGAGCAAACTCAAGCTAAGGATGTTATGCGTAGTATTATTAATATTTTGAACAAATGAGGTAAGGTAACTATATGTGTAAAGACCCAAAAGTCGGCCTTCGAAAATCGGCACCCGTACTCCACTTGTACTCAAAATGCCGTAGATTCAACGCCGAATCTGGTTCTCCGAAGCTTATAACACAATTAAGTAAATAACACAGCGGAAGAAAAAGAATAATACATTGATATACAACACTGATACAATATCTGGTACAACAGAGTGATACAATGAATATCAATATACATCAGAGATATGATATAAGAAATAACAGCGGAAAAGAAAATGATAACATCAGCAGCGGATAATCTCCATCTCCAAAGCACCAATCCAGAAATAGCTCGAACTCCCAATAACGAGGCACAAAGATAAGCAAGTGTAGTCCATATCCAAAGACTGAAGTAACTCCAGATAATCTACTAAATCTGAATATTTTAAAAAAACCCAACTCTAGACTGCTCATGTAGAAAATTTTTGAGCACCCAGAGTTTAGGAAAGAAACAATAAACTCCGGATCAGTCATGGGATTGGTGTGAGCAAAAAAACAGTTTATCTTTAAAAACGAACAACAAGAGAATTTTTAAAGTCAATTCGCAATGCTTTTGGAAAATGAAACTACCATAAGGCCTCCCGCCACACACACAATGCAAGCGCAAACTTGGAGGAGATTTCTCCTTATGATGGTCAAAGATGCTTACTACGCAAATCAAATCATTTTTTTGTATTATTATTAGTGCATAGTGATGAAAACATTTTCGAAAGTATAATATAAATCTTAGCCAGCATAGGTACCATTATAGTATGCCTACTATAGCTACCATATTAGATGGCAGGTTCTACAACTAAAATCGTACATGGTTCGTATTGGAAAATGGATTTGCCAACAAATGGTCAGGCTAAGGAACTTCCTATGCCACGAAAGAACGCATCTGGCTGGACGCTCCAAGAGACAAACTGCTCTCTGCCAAACAAGGCCGGCTACCCCCCTTCCCGGGGAATATACAAAACCTCAAATATGCCACCCCCGGTCCTTTGGGACCTTTAAACGAGGCGCCTCTAAACCAACAACCACACAGAGATAAACATAGTGTGTCCACATGAGTAAGTATCTGGGCTCCATACCATGATACTACCCTTTTCCAGAAGGAATGGTCATACCCTAGGGAAGCTACCCCTGAAACCTTGCCGCATCATTCCTGTTTCGACCATTTTCGGGTTGGGAGTTCTGACGAAGTCTCGTCCACAAAGCTACGCTTTTTCACAAAGCCACACTTTGATCACAAATGATCAATAAATGATCATCACACAGCAACACTCAGCATGCCACATTACCAAATTGGGAGTATATCGCTGATAAGCTTCAACTACATAACCTCTGAGATCGTACGTCTCAGAGAAGGGTGTTAAGCTAAGAGAATAAATTCTCCGCCACCAAACAGAAATGTATTTGAAAGAAATCAGCTTAATATCTCAAAATGTAATGTCAGACTTGTAACCATACAAGTCTGTTCCGGGTTCGAACAGAACCGAAGGCACTTCCAAAGAACCCCTTGCAAATCCGGATAATTTTCTAATCACGTCCAGACTTCCCATCACAAAAAGAGTGATATAAATCTCTATACCGGAGCAACTCGGTGCAGAGACATTCGACAGGTTGTCCTTTCATTTTCGAAAATATCCGGTCTTCAACACCGGTCTTCACATCCATATACGACGTATCATTATTCGGAATGGGTTATATGACACAAAGGTCTTTTCCCGGCTAACTCGAATAGTGAGCGCACTATTTAAAAATATATGGATATTGGGATTTCAATTAAGTCACAATTTAAACCCAAACTTTCTTCTCAAATGGTTTAACAAATTACCATTTTAATCTTTTTAAACAAAAAGATTCATTTAAACAACCTTCAATGGTTTAAACAATTTCCACATTTTAATCTTTTAAATAAAAGATTTAATTCATAAAGTTCACCCAGTTTCACAAAGATTCATTCACAAATTTTCCAAATCTATTTCCATTTCAATTTGATTAACTCGTTAAATCTTTAAATCAAAATTTTAACTCATAGCTTTCAAAACAATTTCATTTCGAATGGTTTAAACAAATCACCATTTTAAATCTGTTAAAAATAAACAGATTTAATTCATAGCTTTCAAAAAGAATTCATTCATAACTTGGAAAAAAACCATTTTTCAATTCAATCTTGAAATTCCTTTAATTAAACTGGAATTTCATTTCTTATCTGAAAGCTTTTATCATTTGAAAACAAACAGTTTTCATTTTGGAAATCTGATTCATTTATACGAGTTAAGGTTCTTGGGTTAAACCCAAATTCTCAAAATTTTACTTTTAAAATGGTTTAACTTTATATAAACACATTTATAAGTTGAATAGCCTTTCTAAACCTTGGTTTCCAAATCATAGAATTCAATTTCAAATATTGAATTCAAATTTAAATCAAAATATTTAAATTTCAAAACTCAATCAAGTTACTTAGTACCGGTGTAGTCCAGGGGTTTTACACAGTATGGTGTAGTCCAGGGGTTTTACACAGTAGTGCAACATCATAAATCATCACAGATTAAAATACAGAAATATAGTTGATAAGCGGTATAATGATAACGCTTATCTTTTCATTCACCTATCGCAGATCACAGATATATGAGTCACAAATAATAATTTACATTCATCCCAGATAAATAACCACAGTACAGGTCACAAATCAGAATATATCACATATCATCTCAGATTAGGGATATCAAACAATTCAATCATCCAATAGAATCCAAACATTCATAAGTAAGACCAGTTAATGGTCTGATTAATTCAAATCAGATTTATTTCTTATGAATTTCTAATCCTGGTTAATTTACATTAATAAATTACAAATCATTTTGATTAATTTTTCTTTAATCATTTATTAATTAACCATTAATAATAAATTTACTAACCTTTAATTATTCATTAATCAATCTTTAATTATTAAATAATTAACCTTTAATTATTTAATTCACCATTTAATTAATTATCTTCAATTAATTGCTTTAATTAATTATTCCTCAATTAATTATCATTCTTTAATCACCTTCATTAATTAATTAACCTTCAATTAATTAATCATCCTCAAATTAATTACCTTAATTAGTTAATCACCTAATTAATTAAGTAATTACTTATCCTTAATTAATATAACCAATTAATTATCTTAATTTAATTGTCCTTAATTAATTAACTTTAATAAATCAAAATATCCAAAATAAATTAGAATAAGTAATTAATCCTGAATTACTTTTAAATAATCTCTAATTATAAACTAATCTAAATCATTAATTTATAAAATAAATAATTTATTCTTGATTATCTTATTAGTTAAATCACTTAATTACCTTAATTATCTCTAAGGTAAAGTGTATTTAAAATATTACACTTCTAAATTTAATTTCAAATTCCATTTTGAATACAAGATTCAAAATGATTACACATTTACCCATCAAACAATTTAACTTTAAAATTTAATCTTTGAAACTTATTTAAAATCTTGTTTAATAAATTGTTTTGAAAGTTTGGTTAACATCCCTTGGAAACTTATTCTTTTTAAATACACTTTTAAAACTTGGCTAAACATTTTCTTTTGCCTTTTTAATAAAACTTGTTAAATCATTATTTAAACCAAAGTAATTTTAAAGAAAACATTTAACTTTAAAATTAAATCTTTGAAAATAGTTTAAAACTTGATTATCTTCTTTTGAAAACTCATTTATTTAAATACACATTAAAATTTGCATTAGCTTTTAAATTTTATACTTTCATATTTAAAAACCTGGGAACATACAAAACTAAACCCGAGCCATACTCAACAAAACTCGAACAAGAACCTGATCAAAACTCAAAATCTCCGCATCACTCGCGTTACACTCAACTTCGAGACAAACACAGGAATGCTTAGAGATCGGCCCAAGCCAGATCCTTCTTCCCCAAAGCACACACCTTCCAGGTGCACAAACGTACACGCGTGCACCTGCCCCATCGACTCCAGCCACCGTAGGCCATCGCGAACATCGTCAATGACCACACGAACACACGCGAGCCTCCTCGAACTCTCAGATCACACAACCACCACGCGAATCAAAATCGAGGCATTTTGAGTCGAATAGGAACCTATCTTTATCAACGAAATCGCCTCGCGCCACTGATCCCCGCCACCGGAACTCACGCGAACTCGACCCAACCTTCGACACTTGCTCACGATCCTCTTCCCCTTGGTCCGATCCTTAGAAACATCGCGACGACGTCGCGGTGACGTGATTTCCGATCCCTAAATAAACATTTGCTCTAACCCTAGATTGATCGAATCCAAGCACCACGGCCATAGGAAAAATTCGAAATCATTTTTCCCCTCATCCTTGATACAAAAGCAAGCTTCGACTACGAATTCAACTCCAACCATCGAGTTGATCGTCGGCAATCCACTAAAAACTACCTCACGTTCATTGAACAAATGCCATCCCAATTTGAAACTAAAAATCTTGAATTTTGTTCTAAAAATCCTATTTTCGAATGCAGTTTCAAGTTATATATTTGAATCAATATTTTATAACATTCGAAATTATCCAATATTTGAGTTTGTTCTGTAAAATCAAGTTTTTTTTCAAACTGTATGTTTATAATTTACTTGAAACTATTTTTAAACAAGAACTGATACCCAAATAAGCATATTTGCTTTTGAAATCAGGACCTAACAGAGGTTGATTCAAGGGGTAATGAATTTTTGATCTAAATCTAGGCTTTAAACAAAAAAAACAGGGATATCACAGAGACATCAGGCATGCATACATCATAAATTTACATATAAACACATGAACAATTTTCTATATACACAGCATGATATCTTCCAGATAGATAAGCAACCAATCCAGTAAAAAAAAAGTTACTCACCTTGAATTGAAGACAGAGGGCAGAGAAGAACATTGTTGTTTTGAAACTACAGCTTGATCTTCTCTTTTTGTTCAGTAGATTATATTTAAGCTTGGAAATAAAGTGATGTTTTACTTCTTCCTTTTTCTTTTCTGTTTCCTGGATCTTCTTGTTTGTCTTGTTAATTTATCTTGAGTTTGAAAATATAAAGATGTTTATATTTTTTTTCCTTTCTTTCTCAGGTTTTAAGTGAACGAATAGGAATGATGTATATAAAAGAAAATATACAGGCTTTGTTACATCCACTGGTACAAGATTTTGAATAAAATACTAAAGAAAGATTTTCAGTTGTACTGGGTATAATTATTTGCTTCCTTCATTTTCAGCTGAAATCTTGCTTTGGCAACTGAAGTGATATTGTGTCTTGGTGGCCATATTCATTACTTTGTACAAATATATATTTTATTTTGTTTTATACTTGTTTTATATTTTATTTACATACATATTTTTAGTTATGTTATATTTTATTTTTCTTCTTTAGCCTTATTATTTCATAGTATAAATAATTTCTATTTTAAATATGTTGTTAAATTTTAGTTAAGTGTAAATTTTATTTTTTTATGGTTCATCTTTTATTTATTTCTATTTATAACTCAAACATTTTATTATTATTTTTATTTATTTATCTTGTATATTAACCATCAAAAATAAATTAAAAATTCACTTACTTATTTATTTTATACTTATGTCAATGTATATACTTTAAAATTTATTCTCAAACCATTTATATTTTAGATTTTAAATTCAAATTCAATGTGTATATATATATATACACATATACCAATTTACTCATATATTACATATACATTCATATATACACATATTTACAATATCTATAATATTTTTTTAAATTAAAATGATTTATACAGAATTTATCTGTATTCGGGGAAACTCAAAATCAATTAATCCATTTATAATTAATTTTACAAAATTTTTATTCAAAAATTCATTTAATTATCAATTTAAATTCATTAAAAATCCAGGGTTGTTACAATATGTATTTGTTGAGCAAACTCAAGGTACATATACTATACTTAGGCCATCATGATATGGTAAGTATGAGCGAATAATTTCTTTCGATTTGTTGGGCGAACTCAAGGTCGAAATGAGATTAGAACAAGAAAAAATGGTTATGAGTTATATATGATACAACCAATAAGGAGTTATCCATCGTTTGTGGGGCTATGATTTGTTAAGCAAACTCAAGGTCAGAATACCAAAACAAACGAGTCCTAACACCCACTAGTGAAGTTGTAAGACTTCTATGTTTCATCTTAGGGTTTGGAGAAATATAAAAGACTAGTGGGAGCCTTATTAGAAAAATAAAATGGTAACATTTAACCTTTCTAATATTGTAAGAACATATGCTATATAATGTTATCATTATCTACAACGATAAATTTGTGCATTTAATATGATTGATAAAACGTTTGTCAATTAACATATATAAACAAACTGAATTAAAAGTTGACAAATAGAAATATAAATATACTTACTTATAATTCTAATTGCATGTTATATAATCTTTCTATACCAATGCAAGTGCCCAATTTCAACTACTTAATACATTCGTAAGTTGGTCACTTATATGTTTTTTCTATTTAGACCGTGTATTACATTTTATGAGTTTTTGAACTCTAAATGCAATTCAAGACTATGGATATTTGATCCATGTACTTTCACATATAAATGTTATATGGTGAGCAGTCATAGTTTGTGGGGTACAATATTTCGATGAAGCTAGTTCATTTGAAGTAAGTCAATAAATAATATTTTAAGATCATTTATTCAACTTGAATGATTTCAAAAGGATCATGTTGTGTTAATGTAACACAAGACCATAAACTATGAGATACATCTGAGAACTTGATCGTTGAAATGTCATCTTGATCGATTTACATAAAGTGCAACATATTTGATGTCTTAAATGTTAAGAATATTCGAATGCGCTTTTGTAAAAGGTTTGTTATGATATTGTAGTAAGGTTTTATTTTGAATAGTTTGACCATTTGAAAGAAAAATGAATGTATAAGAATAGATGTAATTTAAGGTAAAGTTGGAATGAAAAGAATGAATGGTCACTTCTGCTTCATAGAGAAACATTTGAAACAAGAATTGTAATAATAACTGATACTTAATATTGGAATATGAAATATGATTATTTTTATTCCGAAATGTATTTTCATATAGAAAATTGTTTTCTATAACATTATTTCTTTTAGTTCAAGATATTTGATCAAAGAACTCTCCTCTGTAAACTAGTTGCATCATATGAAATAAGTAAACAATATTAACAATATTAAGTGAACGGTGGACCTCTAAATTTAGTATGCTATTATAGTAATAGCAAAAATAGTGGGAGCATGCCATATTACACCTAATGATTGCATTAAATTATGAAAATTGTTTTCATAAAATGTACCGAACATTATTTGTGAAATAATGTTTATTTTTGGTATTGACTGAAAAATAAATATAACTATATTTCAATATGAGTATTATGAATATTCATTATGAAATAGAACTATATTATGGAATTTGTTTTCATAGTAAAAGTGATGCAACAAAATACATATGTATCTGATGTTATTTACAGTTGTTTTGGAATTATAGACTAAGCCGTAGTTTTGAGAAATAATTTTACTATATTATTATGAATCATATGATACATGTTAATTATATCTCAAACAGTTAATGACTACGCACCCATTCGGTGGGAGCATCATAAGAGTTGATGAACTCATTGAATTAATACATATTGATTTATGCAATCACAAGTCTATTAATACCAAAAGGGTTCCGCATACTTTGTTATATTCATCGACGATTTATTACCAACATGAACATAAGTTTATGATAAAACCATAGAATATAAAAGAAAAGTAAATAAAATAACATGCAATAGAATAAAATGATTTGATTTGGTCGAATCAGTGAGTATATTGGAAAGAGTTCGAAATGTACCTAAAAATGAATATAGATTCAATCTCAAAATCACTCCTCCATGTGATACATAATGATGCATCGATAGGGAGTAATCAGACATTGTTGGACAATTTACGATTAATTGTGAGTGAAGTTGAGTTAGTTTCTTTCTATAAGGTAATGTACTTAAGATTAGTACACAAGGTTGATATTATTTCATCTAAAAAACAGTTTACAAAATCATACAAGATAAGGGTTTGTAAGAAATCCCAACATATCCTAGGCCAAGGAGTTGGCAGTTGTGCGAGTCGAAAGATTGCACGTAATAATTGTTCATGGGGGATCCTGTATAAATCACCAAAAAGTTTTTTGGAAAGGTTTGTCATCAAATGACATATTTATGTTTTGAACGTAATTTTTATAAACTAAAATCAGTTTGATAAGTAAAAAGGTTCATAAAGCGTTTATGAATCCCTATTCTATTTTCACTAAGGAACAATTGTTGTTTCAAGATATATCAACTTCATTGTGAAGGAATTTCTTTGAGAAATTTATGGTAATTAAATGGAATTGGATCCGATCCATAGATAGTACTGACTACATGAGATGAAGTGAAATTAACTAACCTAAATGAACACATAGCATTAGAATCTCTAATAAGTATTCTCGTACCTCGAAGTGAAACTATGAGTTTCTTATTAATGTCGAAAATATACATTACCCTTGGTTGTTCAATTAAACCATTAAGATTGTTGACTCTATATGGTATGATGCACAGATCTGAAAGAATTCCAAGTACGCTATCAAAATATGATTTTGGTGGTCGTAACCAAAGAGATGTGATCCATTGGCCAAGATTGTGTCTTTATTGGTAAGACTAATGTGGTTGGAATTAAATAAGCAATGTTGATAAGAATAATATCACAAATTTCAATTTTTGAAATTAACATAACAGATTCGGTATTCAACATGCTCAAGTTAATTCAGATTTACACACAAAATTATCGCTCGATAAGACTTAATGTTTCGTACTTATGTATTGAAACAGAAAATTTTGAATAATGATTTAGAGTAAGCCGTTCACACATATTAACCAAAAATGCCTCAAAGTCAGTGGCAGCCATATTGGGTTTGTGAGTCTTTGGATATGATCCAGGAAATGATATGAATGTATCATTTTATAAGCATCAAGATTGAATAAGCATTTTGATAGAAATATCAAATAGTTTGATTTTCAATCAAAGTGTAGAGGAAGCGTGTGTTCATAAGAAAGAACGTTAAAAGGTACATTGATATTTCTAAACTATAAGTAAACAACACATTGTTGATTTTAACAATATGCTTGTATTAAAACTAACTTTAGGTTTTTTAATACTCAATTTTGGATTGTAAATGATGTCTTTTATGGTGAGTATAAAAGATATAGGGATTGTCCCAAACGATATACAAGAGCACACTATTAAAAGGAGAACATGTAAGTTGGATTCCTTATGCATTAGCAATAGGAATTATCATACATGTTATGTTGTGTATGATATTGTGTTTTGTTTATGTATTTGATACATGGAGCAAATATAAAATCCAAATTGATATCACTAAATGGTTGTTTGAGGTGTTCTTGCGTATTTATGAAATACTAGAGAATTGTTTATAGAAACAACGAACTCGTTATGATGGAACGTTTGGACACAAGCTTTTATAAGTGATATTGAGTATAACATGTCAATGATAAAATTCAAGTTAAAATCTTTAATTTGAAAATGTTTCAAAATAAAAGTGATTGTGGTCGATTCAATGAAATATTGTGAACATTAACTTGAATAGCGCTACAATAAACCAATGTATATAGATATAAATACAAAAGTTTATAATTGATCCAAAGGTGATTCCAAATGTTGAGAATCCCATAATATTGTTATAAGATAACAATGTTATGAAATTGGTCATGATAGAACTTAAAGCTCACTAGAAGTCGAACGACATACTTTGAATCGTTCCACACGATAAAGGCAGTTTACTAGTGTTAGAGAGAGTTAATCGACAAAGTAGATAATTAAAACATAATAGCATACCTATTCACTAAGGGACTGACCTAATTGGTTTTGAGAAAACTAATTGGAGAAGTTGAAATTAGATTCCATAATTGACCCCAAGTGCAAGTGAGAGATTGATAGAGTTAAGTGTATGCCCTAGGGGCAATTATGTAATTTGTTACATATATCTAACTCGTTGACCAACCTTGTTCGAAATAAAAGGTATCTTCTTCCTATTATATACTTGACATAACATGACTATATTAATTAATTAACTTAACTAAAAGTATATTTAATAGAAAAATCCATAAATGGTATATTTTGTGATAGTAGTTACAATGTGTTGTAACCATGAATAATTTATCACAACGAAACAAATATGCCATTTTAAATGTTCCTAGCCAAGATGCATCGAGACTGGATATCGATGTATCCTTTGAGACTGGAGTACGTAATGCTCTCCAAATGTTGGGCAGCGTATTACTCATGACTGCTGGGGGCACCTAGGGGTTACGTACTAATAGTTATTGGATAACTATGGACCGACTCACTCGATAGTTTTCTGTCGGTTATTATAACTAAGGTCAAATAGAAAATATCGATGTGACTGATTTACACAGTTCTCTCGACTTGAGAATACTGTGGATCTTCAATATGAAAGCTCCGCTTTGATTATAGCCAAATCATGGCATGGCGTCCATCGAGTGAATATAGTTGGGTCGAGTGGAAGTATTGGAAGTGAAGCACTATTCAAGAGAGGATTCGTCTCCTCAGTTATATGCGGTTAGCATCACAGCCAACTCAAAGTCAAAATCTCTGGCCAGAGCATTTCGGTTAATAATAATAGTTATTATTGAACCAAAGACTTTGTATTTAGACTATAAAGTTGAATGTGGATGAGGTTGGAATTTTGACCATTACCAAATTCCATAAGTCCAAAGTGATATAGTTTTGACGAAAAGAATTGGTGTAAACAAATGTCACAACCGGGTAGCGCTTATTAAACTAAAATTGGATTTTACCGAAAATGAGTAAGCGATAAATTTGGCCATAATGTCACACCACCTGCTAAGTGACGTGTGAATGTTAACATTAGAATAGTTCGATGTAAATCGCTGACCAAATTTACACCTAGGAGTTACACAGCCGAAATGATGAATTCCCTTAAGGCCGAACGATTTAATTAGTTTATAATTGTTATAAATTAATTAAATTAATTAATATTATGAAATATTAATTATAAAATTTGAATATGATTTGAGAAATAAATAATGTTATATATATTTATAACACCTATAAATATATCGATCGATATACAATATCGACAAGCGATTAAATTAGGTTTAATTACATAGTATTTTGACTTGGGCTTAGATGGTTAAGGCCCATCATTAGGACTACAAAATTTTAGTTTTGGGAAGGTCTAGGGGTGGCTAAAACATAGGGAATTGGCTTGGAGATAATGGGTTAAGAGAAAGTGTGTAACAACCCGCATATTTATCGATTTTATATTTAAATATTTTATTTAAATATTTCATCGTTCGTCGGATTTTAGTCCGAAAATCTACTTTTTGCAAACGGTCGAAATAGGACTCGAGACCACTTCCATTGAGTTCAAAATGCCGTTTGCGACCTTTTTGAGTATAAACTTTGATATGTTTGGAGCTAGTCAAAAATTTGACCATTTGCACTTTGGGTTTGGGTTTGGGTTCAGCCCCTTTGCCAACTTAACCCCCAAATCTGAACCACTTCTCCCCATTCTCCCTCACTTCCTCCTCATTTCAGTTCTTAAGCAACAATGGTGAGTGGAATGGGAAATTAAAACTCCAAGCCCTAGTTCCTCTTGCAAAATCAAGTTCTTGCTCCAAAATCAAAGAGAATCCATTGGTAAGCATCTCCTTCTTCTTCTCCAACTCTTTCTCCTTCCAATTTCAGAAATTCCTAAACCTAACTTTGGGGATGTTCTTCTTTTAAGCCTTGATTCAAGCTTGTTATGTTGGAATTGAAGAGTAATTGCTCTTGCCATTGCTCCAAAGCTTCTTCTTCATTTGTTTGGGTTCAAAGGTGAGATTTTTATCTCACATCTATGTCTATATCTATCTTCGATTGTTGGGTATGAATTCCTAACACTTATCTATGTGCATTTGCTTTTGGTTTGGATTGAATTGGTGAATATTCCAAATTTTGACGTTTTGAAGTCAAAACTCTAAAAATCATAGCTTTGGTGTTTTGATCATGTTTTGGTGATGAATCGAAGAGTTTATAGGGCCGGGTAGCCGATAGGCGTAAACCCTTAGCATCCGTGCTCGTCCGGTTGTAAATTGAGAGAGTTTGCACTTCATTTGTTATAGGATAGGAAATGCTGGAAATTGGGTTCAGTCGACTGAATCCTCTATTCAGTCGACTGAGCTGAAGCCCAGAAATTTTCTGGACAATGTTCAGTCGACTGAACAGGGATTTCAGTCGACTGACCTGCTCTTGTTTTGCCTGTTTTGCCTATTTATGCCTAGTTTGCTTGGTTTTCCAAATTTTATCAATTCGTATTGGTTTTAATTTGTTGTTATTGCATCTTTGGCATTGATGACTTATTCTTAACTTCATTCACGGGTTTTTAAGTGAAATTTATGCGAAAATCCTTTTATGGATGTTTAGATCATACTTTTGGTGATGCATCGTGGAGCATATAGGGCCGGGTTGCCGAATGGCATAAACCCTTAGAGCCAATGTTCGTCCGGTTGCATTTTGGAAGAGTTTGCTCTTCATTTAGATAGGCTGAAAAACAGCCCAGGCATGATTCAGTCGACTGAATCTGGAACCCGAAAGTTTCCCGATAGGGTTTAGTCGACTGAAAATCTCTGTTTAGTCGACTGAACCTGGAAACAGAAAGTTTCCAGACAGGGTTTAGTCGACTGAAAATCTCTGTTTAGTCGACTGAAATGTTTCCAGGCAGAATTTAGTCAACAGAAAATCTCTGTTTAGTCAACTGAATTTGCTGTTTCAGCCTACTTTGCCTTTTTGGATTGAATTTCTAATTTAAATCGATTCGTGATAATCCTATTTGTTGTTATCATTTATTATTGATTTTTGTACCTTTTCTTCGGGATTTTTGGAACATCCACTTTGATGGATTCAGTATCAATTTTCTTTTGGATTTTATTCACGTCTTCGAATGTGAATTTTAATGATTGATTGTTTCTACAATCACTTCTATGATTTGTCACTTTAAAAATATAAAGGTTTTCTATACTAGTAGTAAATATTCAAATCTTTTACCAAGATGATTTCAACTCTATTTTTAAATATAAAGCTTGTTTTCACAACCGTTTTCCAATCTATTAGTATATAAAAACCTTTACCTCATTCGTATGAGAAAATATAATTAAACGGCTTAGCAAAACAAGTGGTATGAAACACTTGCATTTACTTCGTCGGTTAATTTTTGCTTGTTCGATTGAAATTCTTGTGACAATTTTCGAGTTGGAATCTACAATTTGTTCGTAAATATTTAAGTTAAGCAAGTGGTTATGGGACATGAAGCTAAACTCATATATTTACTAGCTTAGTGTAATTGTCACTTCTTGATGATCGATGATGATCATTTTATGGTTTAGACTAGCAATGTGCGATGTCTCTTTGTCCGCGTAGAGGACGGTACCTCTTTTGTGGACCTTCGGCTCGTTTGGAGGAGCTTCGGCTCGTTTGGAGGAGCTTCGGCTCGTTTGCGATACACGTGTTAGTGAGTTTTCATACTCCTGTTTTGGGATAGGCCTCCCCCTTTTTGTGATTTCTGGATTTCTTGTGATGATTTCTAGAATTTATGCTTCACCAAATTTTGTGACTTTCATTGATAAGTTTTATCAATTTTTATGCATTGGTGAATTCGTGTGTCATTCCTTTACTCTTTTTTTTGCGAATACAAATTTAGGGTATGATACCCCTTTTTATCTTTGAGAAGATTCTTATGATATTGATTAATCTCTTGTTGATTTTCAATTACATACTTTTAGCAGTATGCCATTATGGTTATATATGTTTATACCATATCTCTTATTCTATATCATATCATCTGATATTTATAGCTAGACTGATCCGTTTATTATTTTCTTATAAATAATACTCGGGTCAGACTAAGATTTTACAGGTGATTCCTCATGACTTCTTATCTGGAGCCATCTTCTGACTTTTGGCTAACTACTCTAGTTTAGTAGTTTTTGTTGTATACATTTGAGATTTAGACTCCTTGATGTATACATATTCTTTTGTCTTGCACTTGTCTCTATTCTTTTGTGTTATTGTGGATCTTATTTGACCACTACTCTGATGTACACTTTCATGTGTTATATATATATTCATATCTTCTTCCGCCTTTGTGATATGGATGTCTGTGACTGATTTATGTTATGAATATTTCTATGTTTGTTTCCGAAGTCTACTTAGCCACTGTGTGGTAGCTTTGTGTTTGTATTAGATATGTCGGATTTCCTCTTGAGATGAAATGTAAGTTATATTTTCTGACATATCGGTGCTCGCACAAAGCAATTACACAGATGGTCGTTCCTCAACAGCCTTATTCTCCGCGCTAGTCGATGGCATTACCCAGTAGTGTTCTTGGTTAGCGTGGGTATAGAGGTGGGGCGTCATAGCTTGGTATCAGAGCCAAACTTTGGAACAAGGTAGAATAATCTAGCAAGGATCATTGTCCTAAGTCAATCTTAGGAATCGTGCCATAAGATTTAATTTGGGTCTTCGTACCGTTCTATCCTATTCCATTTATGATACCTTGTTTTACTCATCAACTTTGATTGATATTCATTTTGTGAATAACCTTTTTCCTCTTCTTTCTTTCTTTCTTAGATAAGAGAAATGGTTAGATCTGGCCGTACCAACGTCGGCCAATCCAGTGCTACTCCTCCTGAGGGAGTATTTATGTCTGCCCAGCAGCTTCTAGATCTTGTTAAGAATGCTCAAGCTATCGGACCCATTCCAGAGCCTACTCATCCTAGATCCGGTTTTGCACGCTTGTGTAGAGATTATACCGATTTGGGTGGAAAGCCATTCCGGGGATCCGAGAGTGTCATTGAAATTCAAGCTTGGCTTAGATCATGCGACCACATCTTTTCTCGCATGAATCTTGTTGATCTCTACCGAGTCCAAGTGGCTTCTAGCATGCTCCAAGAAAGAGCATTGGATTGGTATGAGCTTCTTATTTCTGAAATCGTTGAAGTGGATCTCACTTGGGAGAAATTCCGGGAGAGATTCGAATTGAAATTTATGCCGGAGGCTGAAAAAGTAACTTTGGCCCGGCGTTTTATCGACCTTGTTCAAGGTGAATCTTCTGTGACAGACTATGTCGCATCTTTTGAATCTCTTTCCAAATACGGGGTTGAATACATTAACACTCCGTTGAAGAAGAACCAGAGATTTGTCTATGGCTTGAATAAGAATCTCAAGAAGCCATTACTTCTAAAATTGGAAGTTTCTTTCGATCAGCTTATTGATATCGCTCTTCGTCTTGAAGAGGCCGATAAAGAGTGTGATGTTGAAGTTGTGGGTGCTAAACAAAACTTCAACAACAACATGAAGAGGCCTATTATGTTCCAAGGCCCCAATTCTAATAAGAAAGGGAAGCAGGAAACCTCGGTGGCAAAGTCTCCAATCCCTAATCGCGGAGAATGCTACAATTGTGGCTCTAAAGACCACCATATAAATAAGTGTCCCAGACCTATCTCTTACCGCTATTGTAAAGGTGCGGACCATTATATGTCTTCCTGTCCCAAACTTCAAAGCAACAGAGAGAGGGAGCTAAACAACACTTCTCTCAGTCGAGGTATTTTCCATTCAATCCTTGATGACATTTATTTTGTGATTATCTTATTCGAGTTCTTTTTGATATGGGTTTCATCTCATTATTTTTATACCAAAAGAACTTGTGATTCATTTTCTTTAAACATTTCTGGGCTTGAGGACTTCTTTGAGGATTGCGAATCCGGATTGGTGGATCCGCAACACTCAATTTGCTTTTTATGGATGTCGAAATTATTTTATGTGATTTTTATTTCCGAGTCGATTTTTACTTATGCTTCGGAATTGACTTTTGTAAGGATTGGCTTAATTACTATGAAGCCATATCCTTTGTCCCGTGTAGACTATTCATCTTCGACATTTTCAATCTGTTAAGCAGATTT
The DNA here is from genome assembly GCA_030737815.1 of Allium fistulosum. Taxonomy (NCBI): domain Eukaryota; kingdom Viridiplantae; phylum Streptophyta; class Magnoliopsida; order Asparagales; family Amaryllidaceae; genus Allium; species Allium fistulosum. The sequence continues at coordinate 477,967,412 of CM060907.1, forward strand.
CAGATTTTTCCTTTGTGATTTTGATTCCAATTTGATGGCATCATTTTATTCTTTAAGCTCACATGATGAGGAAAGTGTTATTTCTCTCATTCATGTAGTTTGAGAATTTTCCGGTATTTTTGAGCTTGTCTTAGGATTATCACCTAAGAAAATCTTTTGAGAGCTGTTAAGGTCTTTTCAACTCGACCTTGCCACCGATTTTCATTTGTTACGAGTTGCTGGAGTTAGCATTCCACTTATCACATTCCGCACTCGTTATGATTCTTATGAATGACTTATTATGTTATTCAGTTTATCCAGACTATTTCATCCATTTTATAAATCGAGTATTCTATGAATATTTCGATGACTCCATTCATGTATTAAAGGATTTTGGATGAAAATAGCAATTTAAAATTTTGCAAATCTTTTTCATAAGGTTTATTTATAAGTACAATTGGATTTTGTTCTTTAAAAGAACAAAGAATATTCTTAAAAGTTTTTTTAGAAACATGTTTATTATCTAGAAGATGGTTTTGTGATTGTATTGCCCGTTGAGTGCTTTAAGAATTTTGGTCGATGCGCCTGATCAACGTTATCGATAGGAATTTCCTAAATGCTTTGATGAGACAATCAGACACAGTAAATTGATTAGTAAAATGTAAATTTCTCTAGAAAGATTATTACATAAAGATATTTGTAATTTTTGAAAGTTTTAGCTTTTCGGTAAAGAAGATTATTTGAAAGAATTCTTTCCCGATACTCTTATTCTTGTGATTCCTGAAGGGAACCAAGATTTTCTCTTTTGTACCAATGCTAATCGTATTGGTTTTGATGCCGTTCACTTGCAAAAGAGAGCGTGCTATCATTTATTCTTCTAAATAGCTATAGCCTATCGAGACTAGGTATGCCACTCATGATCTAGCACTCGCGGCTTTTGATTTCGCTTTAGAATTTTGGCATCATCACTTTGGGTGAGAAATTTGATCTCTACCCCGATCATAAATCTTTGGAATATTTATTTTCTCATAAGGAACTTAATATTGGCTCGAGTTCCTTACATCTTATGGTCTTGAATTCTTTATACTCCCGGAAGGGGAATCATGCTGCCAATGCACTTAGTCGTAAGCAACAAGTGGTTATTTCTTTGATGATGTCCGTATGAAATGCCAAGTTCATCGGACGTTTCGATATACTTCGTTTTATTGAGCTTCATCTCATTTCTTTTTTGGATAAGTGTCCGATGTTCTTTTATGGTGTTTGGTCCATTTGACGTACCGTCTTCGAAATATGTCGGTGTTCGAATTATTTGTGCTTTGGTTCATCTGGCGTACCGTTGTTGTACTACGCCATTGTTCCAAATTATTCGAGTTTCTAATTTCTTGGGCGTACCGCTTTTGTGCTACGCCGTTGCACTGGATCAATTTTCTACTATTCATGACGTTTTCCACGTCTTTTATTTACGGAAATGCCTTTGGGATTTCGATTTTATTCTTAAGCCTAGTGTTATTGTAGAAATTGAAGTTTCATCTAATTTGACTTTTGAGCAACATTCTACTCGCATCGTTGCTTCAGAGGTTGAGCGCCTTCGAAATAAAGATGTTTTTCTTGTGAAAGTTCAATGGTTCTCAAATCCCAAGGATTGCTCTTGGGAAATCTAGAGAATTCATCGAGCGAACTCGTCTGGGTTTTCTCTTTCATGCTATTTTTGGTGAACTTCTCATTTCAAATTTTCTTTTGTATTGATATGCTTTTATGGTTGTTACTAATTATTTTCTTCTTAAGTATTGCGAGGATGCAATTTCTTTAAGGAGGGGAGTCTGTAACAACCCGCATATTTATCGATTTTATATTTAAATATTTTATTTAAATATTTCATCATTCGTCGGATTTTAGTCCGAAAATCTACTTTTTGCAAATGGTCGAATTAGGACTCGAGACCACTTCCATTGAGTTCAAAATGCCGTTTGCGACCTTTTTGAGTATAAACTTTGATATGTTTGGAGCTAGTCAAAAATTTGACCATTTGCACTTTGGGTTTGGGTTTGGGTTCAGCCCCTTTGCCAACTTAACCCCCAAATCTGAACCACTTCTCCCCATTCTCCCTCACTTCCTCCTTATTTCAGTTCTTGAGCAACAATGATGAGTGGAATGGGAAATTAAAACTCCAAGCCCTAGTTCCTCTTGCAAAATTAAGTTCTTGCTCCAAAATCAAAGAGAATCCATTGGTAAGCATCTCCTTCTTCTTCTCCAACTCTTTCTCCTTCCAATTTCAGAAATTCCTAAACCTAACTTTGGGAATGTTCTTCTTTTAAGCCTTGATTCAAGCTTTTTGTGTTGGAATTGAAGAGTAATTGCTCTTGCCATTGCTCCAAAGCTTCTTCTTCATTTGTTTGGGTTCAAAGGTGAGATTTTTATCTCACATCTATGTCTATATCTATCTTCGATTGTTGGGTATGAATTCCTAACACTTATCTATGTGCATTTGCTTTTGGTTTGGATTGAATTGGTGAATAATCCAAATTTTGACGTTTTGAAGTCAAAACTCTAAAAATCATAGCTTTGGTGTTTTGATCATGTTTTGGTGATGAATCGAAGAGCTTATAGGGTCGGGTAGCCGATAGGCGTAAACGCTTCGCGTCCGTGCTCGTCCGGTTGCAAATTGAGAGAGTTTGCACTTCATTTGTTATATGATAGGAAATGCTAGAAATTGGGTTCAGTCGACTGAATCCTCTGTTCAGTCGACTGAGCTGAAGCCCAAAAATTTTCTGGACAAAGTTCAATCGACTGAACAGGGATTTCAGTCGACTGAACAGGGATTTCAGTCGACTGACCTGCTCTTGTTTTGCCTGTTTTGCCTATTTATGCCTAGTTTGCTTGGTTTTCCAAATTTTATCAATTCGTATTGGTTTTAATTTGTTGTTATTGCATCTTTGGCATTGATGACTTATTCTTGACTTCATTCACGGGTTTTTAAGTGAAATTTATGCAAAAATCCTTTTATGGATGTTTGATCATGCTTTTGGTGATGCATCGAGTAGCATATAAGGCCGGGTTGCCGATTGGCATAAACCTTTAGAGCCAATGTTCGTCCAGTTGCATTTTGGAAGAGTTTGCTCTTCATTTAGATAGGCTGAAAAACAGCCCAGGCATGATTCAGTCGACTGAAATCTCTGTTCAGTCGACTGAATCTGGAACCCGAAAGTTTCCAGACAGGGTTTAGTCGACTTAAAATCTCTGTTTAGTCGACTGAACCTGGAAACAGAAAGTTTCCAGATAGGGTTTAGTCGACTGAAAATCTCTGTTTAGTCGACTGAAATGTTTCCAGGCAGAATTTTTTCAACTGAAAATCTCTGTTTAGTCAACTGAATTTGCTGTTTCAGCCCACTTTGCCTTTTTGGATTGAATTTCTAATTTAAATCGGTTCGTGATAATCCTATTTGTTGTTATCATTTATTATTGATTTTTGATGACCTTTTCTTCGGGATTTTTGGAACATCCACTTTGATGGATTCAGTATCGATTTTCTTTTGGATTTTATTCACGTCTTCGAATGTGAATTTTAATGATTGATTGTTTCTACAATCACTTCTATGATTTGTCACTTTAAAAATATAAAGGTTTTCTATACTAGCAGTAAATATTCAAACTCTTTTACCAAGATGATTTCAACTCTATTTTTAAATATAAAGCTTGTTTTCACAACCGTTTTCCAATCTATTAGTATATACAAACCTTTACCTCATTCGTACGAGAAAATATAATTAAACTGCTTAGCAAAACAAGTGGTATGAAACGCTTGCGTTTACTTCGTCGGTTAATTTTTGGACTTGTTCGATTGAAACTCTTGTGACAATTTTCGAGTGGGAATCTACAATTTGTTCGTAAATATTTAAGTTAAGCAAGTGGTTATGGGACATGAAGCTAAACTCATATATTTACTAGCTTAGTGTAATTGTCACTTCTTGATGATCGATGATGATCATTTTATGGTTTAGACTAGCAATGTGCGATGTCTCTTTGTCCGCGTAGAGGACGGTACCTCTTTTGTGGAGCTTCGGCTCATTTGGAGGAGCTTCAGCTCGTTTGGAGGAGCTTCGGCTCGTTTGGAGGAGCTTCGGCTCGGTTTGCGATACACGTGTTAGTGAGTTTTCATACTCCCGTTTTGGGATAGGCCTCCCCCTTTTTGTGATTTCTGGATTTCTTGTGATGATTTCTAGAATTTGTGCTTCACCAAATTTTGTGACTTTCATTGATAAGTTTTATCAATTTTTATGCATTGGTGAATTCGTGTGTCATTCATTTACTTTTTTTTTGCGAATACAAATTTAGGGTATGATATCCCTTTTTATCTTTGAGAAGATTCTTATGATATTGATTAATCTCTTGTTGATTTTCAATTACATACTTTTAGCAGTATGCCATTATGGTTATATACGTTTATACCATATCTCTTATTCTATATCATATCATCTGATATTTATAGCTAGACTGATCCGTTTATTATTTTCTTATAAATAATACTCGGGTCAGACTGAGATTTTACAGGTGCTTCCTCATGACTTCTTATCTGGAGCCATCTTCTAACTTTTGGCTAACTACTCAAGTTTAGTAGTTTTTGTTGTATACATTTGAGATTTAGACTCCTTGATGTATACATATTCTTTTGTCTTGCACTTGTCTCTATTCTTTTGTGTTATTGTGGATCTTATTTGACCACTACTCTGATGTACACTTTCATGTGTTATATATATATTCATATCTTCTTCCGCCTTTGTGATATGGATGTCTGTAACTGATTTATGTTATGAATATTTCTATGTTTGTTTCCGAAGTCTACTTAGCCACTGAGTGGTAGCTTTGTGTTTGTATTAGATATGTCGGATTTCCTCTTAAGATGAAATGTAAGTTATATTTTCTGACATATCGGTGCTCGCACAAAGCAATTACACAGATGGTCGCTCCTCAACAGCCTTATTCTCCGCGCTAGTCGATGGCATTACCCAGTAGTGTTCTTGGTTAGCGTGGGTATAGAGGTGGGGCGTCACAAAGTGAGGATGAGTAAAAAGGTTTTCCTCGTTTCTCTCTAATACAACCATATATACATACGTACATATATATATATATATATATATATATATATATTTATGTATGTATGTAAACAATTACTAACCTTTTTGGCCGCCATTACCTTTTATATTGCTAGTTAAAACATAGCCCTCAATCCACTCCAAAATTCTCAAATATATTTCAAATTAAAATAATATTATTCGATGTTAGAGGTTGGTGATTCTGGACATGCAATCTGACGAATCAAGAATAGTAAAAAGGAAGGTAAGTCATTGCTTCAACGTGGATTCAAAGGCATCATTAAATTGGTAATTTTAATTTATATTACAGTAATTAAATTATATTCTATGATTCTATAATGAGCAATTTCATATATGTTTAAATATATTGCTACCATATGTTTAGATAGGTGAGATTTTGTAAGTAGATGTGGTTGTCACAAATCAGTTTGGTTATGTGCATAATTTGTTTATTATACTATTTGATTTATGTTTAGAAAAATATTGTTTACTATACAAAATCAAATTTTGTCATTAATAATTGTTTTATATATATTTATTAATAAATTCATATATATATATATATTAGTGTATATTTCTCTCTCATAATAACATATATACATATATAAGATATATATATATATATATGATTTAAAAAATTTAGTACATTTATTACATATAATATGAATTTACAATTTCAAAAATTAGTCATCATCATATATTCATATTTTTAAATTAACATTTATTGAATTTTGAATTATTTATTATATATAAAATAATTAATACATTAGAAATTTAATTTTATATTTTTAAAAAATATTATATCATTTTTGAAACATATAGAAAAAATTTATGAAGTTTCAATAAAGTTTATTATTTTTAATAATTAATATTATTTCAAAAAACTATTTATAATTTATTAAAAATAATAATTTAATTGAAAAATTATGTAAAAATTTTCTTAACCTTTCATTCATGATCCTAGAATTTTTGAAATTTAAAATTTTGAATTTTTAATAATATATTATTTTATATTATTTAATTATTGCCGAAATTAATGTATTTGCTTTTAAAAATAATAATTCAACTTTGAAAAATCTCCACGTTTTTCCTAAGCTCTATTTTATGATCCTAGATTTTCAAAAATTGCAAAATTTGAATTTTCATCAATAGATTATTTTATGTTAATTATTTATGGATGAAAACATTATTTTATTCATAATATACACAAATTAAAGTACTAAAATTATTTGTTTGCAAAACTAAGTTAATTTTGAATTATATATAGTTTTTAATAATTGTTATATCTCTTTATATATATATATATATATATATATCTATATATAAATGTTTTATGTTCATATATTTATACATACATATGTGTGAGTGTGTGTGTATATATTGTAACACATATACATGCACATATTTGGACAATATACATGACATACAAAATGAGCTAATATGTCTGTTGCGATGTAAATTCCAACATCTACATATGGTTATATTATACCTTTCACGGATTATTATGTTACAAACTCAAGAGATTTTGTGATTAATAATTACTGAAAGGTTTCAAACGAAACTTTGTGAATTTGATGTTTATTAATTTCTTGGTTAATTAATAATAACTAGTGTGTAACCCGTACATTGCATGTGGTAATGTTGTTAAAAAATAGTATCCATATTTTAGTTATTGCTAAAAATATATTTTATTATAGAATATATGATAAATTTACTGTGATATATTTATTTTTTGGCTAGGCCAGCCGGTTTTATAGTGGACCGTCCACTTTTTATTACGAACGTAATAAACATTTAGTATAGGAGTAAGGTAGAAGCACCTTAACTACTAATAAGAAAAGGAAAATACAACACAGGATTGTGACCGAGATGCCACAACTACTACATATTACTTATCTACTAGGTTTCCTCAACCGAGGAAGAAGTACCATTGTCAGCTTACTCTAGGACAGGAGGCAGGGGAACATTGCCAACTCTTCCAGCATAAGGGTGAAAAAGCAAAGCGAGACAAGGGTCATAATCCATGGAAGTAGGATAGTATATGAAAGATCGGTCCCAAGAAGCATCATCTAACAAGTTAGCATTCCATGTTGCATGTATACCGTCAAGAGAGAGCACAAGAGAATAACCAGAAATGCAGTAATGGAGGCATCTGAGGTCCTGCTCATCATTAGAAACAAATCTAAAAAAAGAATTCTCCTAGGGGTTAAATCTCATATCAGATTTGAGATCAACCCAACACCTTTCGGACTCACACCAAACACCGGTAACCGAAGCGCCACAGGATCGGGAATAGCAGAAGGAGAAGGATCGAGAATAGTTGAAGGAGGAACTGTACCAACAGGTGGACCCATGCAATCAAGGTTATATGGGGAGGTAGGCGAAGCAACAGTAAAAGGAGGAGGATCCGAACCAGGAATCTCAGACAAAATGGCAGCGGGAGGAGCCTTAGGAACCCATTTCCTAAGAGGGGGATGAGGCAGAGGGATTTTGGGACCTGCTGCTAAAACGTCAGAATGATTGCAAGAGATGGTAAGGTGGCCAAAGGAATGACAGGAAGAACAAATGTCAGGCACCCATCCGTAACGATCACGGACCTCCTCAACATGCCCAACAGCAAGCTGAACCGAAATAGAGGAAGGGAGGGGCTTATCTGGGGTTATTTCAATTAGTGTCTTTGCATACACCAATTTCTCACGTGCTACTGTATTAGAGTCAAAACATTTCAGCTTGCCAATGTTACACGCTAGCCAATTCAGACCAAGCAACGGTTGTAAAACAGAAGGAATATGTGAAAAGAAAATCCATAACGGAATAGAAAGAACTTGTTCACGAGCACTAGCTAGAGTTGGAGTCCAAGGAGTAATAATAAAAGGTTTTCCATCGAAAAAAGAAGGCTCAGCTTCAAGTACACGACGACGTTCTTCGGAGGAGGAAAACTTAAGATAATACATGGAGTCAACCAACAAAACATTCAAATCTCCACGTAGCTTCCAAGACCTACGACAGACTTTAGCCACATCATAAAGGAGTTGATTAGGATCCAAAAAGAATCCTACCAAATATCCAAACCAATAGTCCAACCCAGCTTGAATTACACTAGGAGGAGGAATCATAACTCCATTTTCCCTAACGATATATCGGTTTGTAACTACCCGCATTACGGGGCAGTGAAGAGAAAAGCAACGACCATGGTTTTGGGCATGTTGGGGCTGGGACTGTAGACTGCACCTGGACAGTAGTCGGAACAGCATGTGACTTCTGTATATCCACATTTCGATCTGTGGCACCAAACACATGTTTTGCAGACCAAAACATTACTATCTACCACCGAAATTACCTTGGCAATATCATAAGCACCAGACGTGCACACTCCATTAATAGTATTAATAGACTTGGAGGCAATACCAATACGTTTGGACAACTCCCCAAACTCACTGTGACGCCCCACCTCTATACCCACGCTAGCCAAGAACACTACGGAGTAATGCTGTCAACTAGCACGGAGAATAAGGCTGTTGAGGAGCAACCATCCATGTAATTTCTTTGTGCGAGCACCGATATGTCAGATAGTATAGCATGCATTTCATTTAAGGAGGAAATCCGACATACCGATACAAACTCAAAGCTATCACACAGTGGCTATATATAATCTTCGGAAACAAACATAGAAATAAACATAATACAAATCAGTCACAGACATCCATATCACAAAGGCGGAAAAAGATATGAATATATAACACATGAGTGTGTACATTAGAGTAGTGATCTGAAAGATCCACAATAACACAAAAGAATAGCAACATGTGCTATACAAAAGAATAAGTATACATCATAGAGTCTATATCTCAAATGTATACATCCAAAAACCACTAATCTAAGTAGTTAGCCAAAAGTCAGAGTAATCCCAGAAGAGAAGTCAAGCAGAAGCACCTGTAACATCTCGGTCTGACCCGAGTATTATTTATAATAAAATAATAAACGGATCAGTCTAGCTATAAATATCAGATGATATGGTATAGAATAAAAGACATGGCATGAACATATAATAACCATAATGGCATACTACTATAAGTATGTAATTGAAAATCAACAAGAGATTAATCAATATCACAAGAATCTTCTCAAAGATAAAATGGGGTATAATACCCTAAACTTGTATTCATAACAAGTTAATGACACACAAATTCACCAATGCACAAAATTGATAAAACTTATCAATGGAAATCACGAAAATTGGTGAAGCACAAAATTCCAGAAATCATCACAAGAAATCCAGAAATCACAAGAAGGGGGAGGCCTATCACAAAACGGGAGTATAAAAACTCACCAACACGTGTATCACTAGACGGAAAGCTATTCCATGGTTGCTAACCATTTTCACTAAACGGCCCGAAGACCATGAGTCAAAACTCCACTAAAATGGCCCGAAGATCGTGAGTCAAAACTCCACTAAAATGGCCCAAAGACCGTGGGGCGCTACCCCACATATGTGAGTAGAAACATCACACAAACGGGGTTTAGTCTCCCTCGCAGACAAAGAGACATCGCTCAGTCTCTAGTCTAAATCACAAAAAGGAATGATCGTCATGATCATCCAGAAGTGTCAATTACACTAAGCTAGTAAATATATGAGTCTAGCTTCATGTCCCATAACCACTAGCTTAACTTAAATATTTATGAACAAACTGTAGATCTTCACTAGGAAATTGTCACAAGTGGTTCAATCGAACAAGTCCAAGAATTAACCGACGAAGCAAACGCAAGCGTTTCATACCACTTGTTTTACTAAGCCGTTTAATTAGATTTCTCATCCGAGTGAAGTAAAGGCTGGTATATACTAATAGATTGGAAATCGGTTTAAGAAAAAGAGTTTTGTAATAAAATAGTGTTGAAATCGCTTTGATGAAAGAGTTTTGATATTTACTACTAGTATTGAAACCATCATATTTTTAAAGTGACCAACCACAAAACGATTGTTGAAACAAATCGAATCACAAAAATTCACATTCGAAGACGTGAGTAAAGTCCAAAGAAATCAATTCCAAAACCATCAAAAGTAGGAATGCCCGTGAGAACGAACATGGACGAGCTAGAGTGCAACGACCAAAGGAGCAATGGTATAGAGGCGCGACCTAAGGAGTAAGCAGGCCAAGCGACCTAAAGCAGGGATTGGCGCGACCTATAAGTGGCACGACCAAATAGGGGCGCGACCTAGCAGAGGCCGACCTAATGTGGAACGAGCTAAGTGGTGTGAGCGACCTAGGAGAAGGCGCGACTTAATGGCACGACCTAGCGTGTTAACGACCTAGGCAAACGACCTACTGGTAAAACAGGTCGAGCGACCTAGGCGTGCGACCTAACTAGTGAGAGACCTAGTGGTAAAACAAGTCGAGTGACCTATAGGAAGCGAGCTAGGCAATGGCGCGACCTAGGACGTAACGACCTAACTGGTCTCGAGATGCTTCAATGGTCAAGCGACCTAAATGAACGAACGACCTAAGGTACAAACGACCTAAGGTACGAACGACCTAAGGATGGCGAACTACCTAATCGATCGCGACCTAGTGTGTTAATGAACCAAGCAAGCGACCTAGCGAGGTTTTAGATCGCCGAGCGACCTAAGGGTTAAACGAGCTAAGGGGCGAACGACCTAAGCCCAGAACGAGCTATATGCAGGCAGAGACTTTCCCACGTGAGCGAGCTAGCAAGGCAGAACGACCTAAGGCCAGATTTTTGCCAAACACACTAAAAATTGGGGTTTTTCACCAATCCAATCCAAACCAAATGCAAATGCACATGCACAAGTGATAGGAATTCATTCCCAACAATCAAAGATAGTTATAGACAAGAATGTGAGATAAAAATCTCACCTTTTCACGGAAATTGATGGAGATGAAGCTTGAAAGCAAAGCAAGAACAATAACAAGCTTGAATCAATGTCTTCACTTGAATTTGGAGTAGATGTTGGATTAGTAATGAAGACTAAGGCTTTGGAGTTTTAATTTCACATTCCTCTTGTAACGACCCAGAATTTCTGTCAATTAAAATTCATATATTTAGTTAATTTTAAATATTAATAAGTGAAATTTATAAATCGAATAATTTATTTTTCGAATATTGGATTTAATTTGGATAATTAAATTGATAATTTAATGGTTGAAATTCCAGAAATAATTGAAATTGAGTTTAAATGTGTTAAAAATGATTTATAAAGTTATATTAAATCATGTTGGAGTTATACTGATGTTTAAAAGAAAATTGAAATTTATAAATATTTTAATTTGTGTAAAGTTTAAAATATCATAACTTCTTCATACGAGGTCCGTTTCGCACGAAAATTTTTGCATTGGGTTCGTTTTGTCGAGCACTACGCAATGGAAAAGGTTTGGAGTTGATTGGAGACAGTGAAATTTTTGGATAAAATTAAACGTGCGTTTAATTTTATTTGAAATAAAACGCTGCAATCATTTTAAAAGCAAAGGTGAGAACTTCTCACTCAATCGAATTGTTTTGATTTAAATTTTAAATAGTTGATTTAAAAATTATTGATTGTATGCCTGGATGATAAATTGTTGTCTGTTGTATTGAAATAGACATTATACGCCGTTATTAAGCGGAGGTTATTTATTAAAAACATATACCGCGAACATTTCACCGTATGTGAAATTGGTATTATTATTGTACTTGGAGTTGATTTCCCACATTATATACTGGATGAGACCCTATTGCGCCGCATAATAGCGGGTAATATTTTATAAATCCTATATACCGCGATATTCCGTATTGGAACGGAATTGGTATTGTGCTAACATCTGTGGATGCAGGAAAACAGGTTGGAGGGATCCAACTGGATTCCTCACCAGTATTTATTTGATTACAGATATTGTGATATTTGTTGATTTTCATATCGATATATGATGTTTGTTGTCGTGATTGACTATTTGGTGTGTTGCATCATTGGACCAATTTTGGAGTTTTAAAATGTTAAAGGAACGATATTTAATTAAAAGAATTTAAAAGTGATTTTTGAAAGTATACGTTTTATTAAATTTTGAATTGTTAAAATAAATAAACATTTTATTTTTTATTTTTTTGTTATAAAAGTTGTATTTTTGGAAAATAGTACTTAAGTATGATTTTAGAGTTATATAAACTTTAAATAACGTTTTGTAAATTATTAAAAGGATTGGTTTATTTAAATTAAGATTTTTTGAATTATTATAAACGGTTTATATAAAAGATTTCTAAGATTAATATTTATAAATAAAAAATATAGGAATTGTGAAACAAGTTTTATTAAGTGTTAAAATGAAGTATAAATGGATTTCACAAGTGAATAAAATTTATAGATTTATAAATTGTGAAGTTATGAAATGAATAGATTTTGTAAAATAAAAGATTTATAAATAATTAACTTATAAATCGGATTTTAGGTATAAAGTTGAGTTATAAATTGAATTGATTTATAAAAGGGATTTTATAATTGAAGTTTTTATAAATAGAAATGGAATTTATAAACATTGTTTTATAAATCCGAAATCAATTGAATTTGATAAATTTAATATAGAAGGTTATTAAAGGAGATTTATTTGCGATTTCGGATAGAGAATTATCCTTGAAATAAAATGTGTAGAAATTATTGAAATTTAGTTAGTGAAGTATATTCACGATTTTGGACAGTGAATATATTATTAAATAAAATGGATATGTTTTGGGAAAATGAATATTATCAAATGAAGTTAATTGTTTTAACGATGTATTAAATTGTGTTAAACATCGAAACTATAGATTTCAACATTCATTATTGATATAGACGTTTTCGAGAAATAAGGAAATGGTGGACTATAACACTGTTGTTATAGTAAATGATTTTCGAAAGGAAATGTTTTATATAGTATTGGGATTTATATATTTATCTTAATTTCGAATCCCTATACTAGTGATTTTGGGTCGTCGTAATGATGTTTTACGCAACATTCGTTTTGACTCAAATAAATGTGTTTAAGAGAACGTTTTCCTTAAAGAATAAAATATATACTTAAATGATTTAAGTATATTGGATATTTTCCAAATGTTGAAAATAAATGGATCTGTGGATTACTTATTATTAAATAAGAATGGAAATGTTTTTTTCCAATATGAAGTGAAATGTTTTTTTTGAGTTTTATGAATTGAAATTTGATTTCAAATGGTTAAGAGTGGAAAATTATATATCTTGTAAATATATTTTTGGGAAAATAAATAAATTGGAAAATTATTTGGAATCTGATGATGTTGTGCAGATCTATTGATAGTTAAATAACCGACTATCAATATTTACCCTTGAATGGGTATTTGCTGTGAATTTGCTTGAATTTGAATGCCACACTTATTTTTGAAATAAGCGCTCACTATTCGGGTTAGCCGGGAAAGGACCTTTGGGTCGTATAACCCATTTCGAATATGTGATACGTCGTAATGGATTGCATTTGAAGACCGGTGTTGAAGATCGGATATTTTTGAAAACGGAAGGATTACCGTCGAGTTACTCTTCATCGGCTGATCTCCGATATAGAGATTTTATCACCCTTAATGACGGGAAGTCCGGACGTGATTAGAAATTATCTGGATTGCAAGGGCTTCTTTTGAAGTGCCTTCGGTTCTGTTCGATCCCGGAATAGACTTGTATGGTTGTATGTCTGACGTTACAAATTGAGATATAAAGCTGGTTTCTTTCAAATACATATCTGTTGGTGGCTGAGAATTTATTCTCTTAACTTAACACTCTTCTCTAAGACGTACGAGCTCAGAGGTTATGTAGTTGATGGTTACTAGTGAAATATTCCCAATTTGGTAACGTGGCATGCTGAGTGTTGCTGTGTAATGATCATTGTTTGATCATTTGTGATATAATCATTTGTTTGATCATTTATCTTTGTGATCATTACTTTGATCATTTGTTTGACCCAAAGCATGGCTTTGTACCAAAGCGTAACTTTGTGGACGAGACTTCGTCGAACCTCACACCCCGGAAATGGTGAAAACAGGAAGGATGCAGCAAGGTTATTAGGGGGTAGCGCCCCTTTAGTGTATGTCATTCTTTCTGGATAGAGGTGGTATCATGGTATGGAGCCCAGATACTTAACCTATGTTGTTGCTGCAAATTTATTTCTTTGTGGTTGTTGGAAATCGAGGATCCTCGGGAAGATCGGTTACGATCGGGGGATGACATATTCGTGTCAATAGTTACCCAGTTAGGGGTAACCCGGCCTTGTGTTGGCAGAGATCTAACCGTAATGTTAGGTTATTTCTCGGGTCGTCTTCCCAACGGCGTACCTACGTGGCAATGGGAAGTTCCTTGGCCTGACCATTTGTTGGAAATCCATCTTCCAATATGAACTTTGTACGGTATTAGTTGTAGAACCTGCCATTTACGTACGGTGGTCACCACTGTTTAGATGGTAGCTATAGTAGGCATACGATAATGGTCGTATGTTGGCTAAGATTGATATTCTATTTTCGAAATACTTTTTCCACTATGCACTAATAATAATATCCAAAATGATTTGTTTTCCGTAGTAAGCATCTTTGACTATCATAAGGAGAAATCTCCTCTGATTCTGCGTTTGCATTGTGCGTGTGTGCGGGAGGCCTTATGGTAGTTTCATTTTCCAAAAACATTGCGAAATTGTTTGTTTCCTTTGTTGCTGTTGTTTTAAAGATAAACTGTTTTTAGTTCTCACACCAGTCACCATGACTGACCTGGAGTTTATTGTTCCCTTCCTAAACTCCGGGTGCTCACTAATTTCCACACGGGCAGTCTAGAGTCAGGTTATCAGGTCATTCTGGATTCGGGATGCTGTGGAGCTTAGTGGCGAGCTGGATGGCGAGACGTACCACTTGTATATGATATTATTTATTCCGCTGTGTATTCTGTATGAGGACAAGTTTATATAACTGTCCAGTGTTGTATTGTTGTTGTAAACTCTAATGATGATGTAATGTATAAAATGATATACTTCTTTGTTTAAAGATTATTCATTTATCTATTATAAGTTGTTCCGTTGCGAATGTGAGATTCTGATATTGTTTCTGTTTCTGTGTTTTCTGTTGTTTCTTCTTTCCTTTTCTTCTGTTTTCTTCTACCTCTTCTTTTTCTCAATAACAATTCGGTTTTCCGGCATTCGATTGCTCGGCAGTTGATACAGTGGACGTATTAATGTCGATTTTCGAGCGACGAAAAGTCACAATCGTTACAGTTGGTATCAGAGCATATGGTTAAGTGACAACCTTGGCTCTGTTGGGTGTTACTCATTAGAGATAGAGTCAGTAGTACTCTAGAATGAGTGTGAGTGTAATAATAGATACGAGCGCATATTTGTTAGTGAATATAAAAATGTTTTATATTGTGTTTGCTTATCCGTTGAGCTATTTATGAATTTTGGTCGGTATGTGGGACGCCATATTATCAATAGGGATTTCTAAACACTTAAACGAGGCAAGACGACATAGTATCATTTTAAATTGGGTAAATGAAATAATTTTACCTCGATTATATTTTATATATAAAGGAATAATTTTTCGGAAATTATTAAAGTGTATATAATTGATTGTTTGGTTGTTAAAAATGTAAATATATATAAGTTAATAAAAGTTGTTTGAATAAGTTAAATAAAGCAACAATTGTATAATGTACAAAGTTATAACTAAAATGATTTACAATGGTAAAATAATCTTATATATAAGAAGTGAAATTTTATAAGTAAAAGATTTGTAAATGTGATTTATAATCTAAAATAAAATTCCAGAGAAGTGTTTTGAAAGGATTTGATATTTTAGAAAAATGTTTTGGAGAGATGAAAGCTCTAAACTCTTTTCAGGTCGTTGGAAAATAATTCTGATGATGATCGCGACATCATTGGTGTTCATTTTTGGGTTTCCAAAAGGGGAATTGCTGCCAGATTATCTTAAATGAAAGAATTTTGGAAAATTTGGATTTGGTTTAGGAAATTCAAAAGATAATTTGAATTGATTTCAAAAATGGTTTTGAAAGGTTGAAAAGACTCTGGAATCCTATTTAAAATATTTATGGGAATGTTAAATGAGTTGATAACTTATACAATTTGAATTTTGATAGAATAAATTTAACTTAAAGGATGGAGTTAAATTAAAGTAAGTATAAGTGAATCAATTAAATCTAAGTTGAAATTGTTGAATATAAGTAATTAAGTTTGAACTTATAATATGAGATAATAAATTTGACTTTGGTAAAAGTTAAATAGAATTTGAATCTGAATTGGATTTATAAGTGGAAACTTAAGTTAAGTTAAACAAATGATGTTTGAAGTGGAATATAACTTAAGTGATGTTTAACGAAGTTGATTTTGATATCGAAGTAAAATAATCAAGTGAATTAAATAAATATGAACTTGAGTTATATAAATGAAATTCAACCTTATTTGTAAAAGGAATTAGCAATTGAATTAATGAATGGATTGGATGTTAATCAATCTAATGAAAATAAGTTGATATGAAACAATGAATGTAAGTGTAAATTCATTAAAGCTAATTAAAAGTGGTAAACCAAATTTGAAAGTAAAGTAAATTAAATAATTTGGTTATGTTGGTTATGATTTGATTGTTTGATGGTTGTTGGTTGATTGTATATAAATTCATTAAGTGTCAATGAAGTTAAATTAATAAAATTGGAAGCTAAAGTAATTGAATTCAAATTGAAATGATGTAAATTTTAATAGAATTGAATTCAATTTGAATTGGAAGTGAACCAACTTGAATGTAAATTAGTGAATGTAACTAATTAAATAAATGAATGTTGATAAAATATAATGTAAATGAATCAAATATGATTTAAAATTGAAAACCAATTCAATGAATATTAATGAGAAATGAATGTATATTGATTTGGATAGACATAAATTGTTGGATGTTAGTTGGATGATAGTTGGATGATGGTTGCATTTGTTGTTTGTTGCATTTGCTATATTGACACATATGTAGTTGTTATGTTGCTATATGATGTATATTGATATTATTTTCTCTATACATGTTCTCATTTGTTTGATTGAGTGTATAGTAGATGCGGATGGCATTTGCTTCGCATTTTGAGCTCGCTTTCGCGCTATATTAGCCGTATATGCTCGCTAATTATAAATAAGGTACATATCTCGGATTAAATATCGTACTTTTACACTTTTTTCCCTACGGGATGCCTCATCACTTGATGAGATGTATATTTGTGATATATATACACTATCATTTTTTTTCGGATCGAGCCGCGCAAAGGAGGTTATGGCGAAATTTTCCGAAAATTTAAGGCTTTAGAATATTTTTGAGAAATTTGAAAATTTTGAAAACTTAGTAAATTTGTTGTAAGAAGTTTAACTATGGATTTTGGAAAAGTTAAACACTTAAGAGATTTGTAAATCTAATTTGAACGGCTTGTTTTAGAAAGTTAATGGATTTTGTGAACTTTTCTTACTTGGTAATTTCGAGGACGAAATTCTTTTAAGGGGGAAGTTTGTAACGACCCAGAATTTTTGTCAATTAAAATTCGTATATTTAATTAATTTTAAATATTAATAAGTGAAATTTATAAGTCGAATAATTTATTTTTCGAATATTGGATTTAATTTGGACAATTAAATTGATAATTTAATGGTTGAAATTCCAGAAATAATTGAAATTGAGTTTAAATGTGCTAAAAATGATTTATAAAGTTATATTAAATCATGTTGGAGTTATACTGATGTTATAGAACTTTTAAAATCGAATTAAAAGTTAAATTGTGAAAATTGAATATTTTAATATTTAATCGACTAGTGAAATTAGCCATTTTTCGAACAGTCTTAGAATTGGACGAAACTAGTTCCATTGGATCCGTAACAGTTTTTTATTATCTGATTTCAATTTTGATAGCAATCGGAGTTGTCATGTGACCGTGGCAGCTCGAAACGCATCGAAATTGTTTTAATATTAATTTGGCGAGTTAAAATAGTCATTTTTCAAAAAGTCTCGGATTTCGACGAAACTAGTTTCATCGGATCCATAATGTGATATTATTGTATGGTTTCAAATTTCGTGTCAATTGGATTTACTGTTTGTCCCGGGCAAGCCAAAACGCATCGAAATCGGTTTAAATCGGTTTAATTTAAAATCGATCGTTTATTTCCGTAACTCGCACAGATGATCGAATTAGCTCCTAAAGCACATTCCATTGTGTTCAGAACGCGGGGTAAACCTTAGAAACGCCAGCCGGCACGCTCGATTTGGAGTTCGGAAAATTACGGATGAATAGTGTTTTGAAGCTTTTCTATAAAAGGACCTCCCTCTTCACAAATTGCTCAAACCCTAATCTCTTCAGTCTGGCTGCCACCTATGTTTTCAACGGCCAGAAAACAATCGATTTCTTCCTTCAATTTCTCCAGATCCATACATCTATTCGAAATATTGTCAACTACAAAAGTGTAGAGTGTAGTGAGATCTACGAATTCAACGGCTACGATCGAGTTTGGAGCGGCCGATCAACGGCAAATCGAGTTTAAACATCACCAAGTCGCTCACGTTTTTCGAGCAGATGAGGAGGCTGAGCTCCTTGTTATTGTAGCCGAAGATGGAGTTTGAGATGGTCATTCAAATGGAAGTGTTTGATCGAGTGCTAGTTCGTCGTAGGTGGAGCAGTTCTAAACCCTAGGCGGTGGCAAGATGGGTTCGTGCACGTTTTATCACCTGAGGAAGAAAGCATTGCGTGTGGCCCAGATGTGGAATTCAAAATCATTGGCCGAGATTGCAAGTGGGGTTTTGAAAATTAAAAGAAAAATGAAATTTATAAAAATTTTAATTTGTGTAAAGTTTAAAATATCATAACTTCTTCATACGAGGTCCGTTTCGCACGAAACTTTTTGCGTTGGGTTCGTTTTGTCGAGCACTACGCAATGGAGCTGGTTTGGAGTTGATTGGAGACTGTGAAATTTTTGGATAAAATTAAACGTGCGTTTAATTTTATTCGAAATAAAACGCTGCAACCATTTTAAAAGCAAAGGTGAGAACTTCTCACTCAATCGAATTGTTTCGATTTAAATTTTAAATAGTTGATTTAAAAATTGTTGATTGTATGACTGGATGATAAATTGTTGTCTGTTGTATTGAAATAGACATTATACGTCGTTATTAAGCGGAGGTTATTTATTAAAAACATATACCGCGAACATTTCACCGTAAGTGAAATTGGTATTATTATTGTACTTGGAGTTGATTTCCCACATTATATAATGGATGAGACCCTATTGCGCGACATAATAGCGGGTAATATTTTATAAATCCTATATACCATGATATTCCGTATTGGAACGGAATTGGTATTGTGCTAACATCTGTGGATGCAGGTGTAACGACCCCAGATTTTTATTTAATTTAAATTAATAATTAAATGGATTTTTGAATTTAATTGAGTAATTAAATAAATTTTTGGATAAAAATTTGTAAATTTAATTAGAAAATTTGAGCGAGTTTCCCCGATTCACAATTTTATTTGAACGATCATTTAAATTTAAAAATTGTATATGATTGAATTTGAGTTTCAAGTAAATAGTTTAAAAATAATTATAAAAATATATAATGTCATCTATATTACAAGATAATAAGAAATAAATAAGATATAGGATAAAATTGTAAGAATATAAAATAAATACACATAGTTAAAATTTTAACAACATATTTAAAATAGAATTCAATATGGTAATAACACAAAGAAAAATAAAACACAAACAAAAAAAATTGTACTTAATAAAAACAATAAAAAATATAAGTATGAAGACCAATATTATAAAGTAAACACAATTAGACGAATTCCAACAACATATTAAAATAGAAGTTTAATTTTAGTTTAAAGATAGAGATAAATAAACAAGCTAACATAATACAATAACCTTACCAATTACAAAGTAAAGCTCAAGTAAAATAGTATGTACACTTGAAAGATCTCTGAACATTTTTACATAAAGAAAAGTATATACAAGCATAAGTACATACGAACTAAAGAATGGGATATGTATGTGTAGACATAAGGACATAGGCATTTAATGTTGAACATTTCTAGTACCCAATATAGATCATTTCAGCCACCAAGATAGAAAAAATATCTCTGGCTTATTTTTTTTTACAAATAAAATAATCAAGCCTGTACAATCTTTCTCTATACATATTTTCCTTTTTTCACTCGTTCAACACAACTTCCTCAAAACCAGATCAAAGCATTTTAAAGCAAGCATTCAAGTTTAAAGTTTTAACTGTAATGGCTATGCAAGTTTCCAGTTTTAAAATAATTCCAGATTTTTGCTTAAAGCCTATTCGCTGGCCTCTGTTCATCTCTGAAGCTTATTTTCAACTTAAAACAAATATGAAGATCAAAATAAAAAGAGTTCCAGTTAGCATCTTTCAAAGCCTGTTTTCAAATAAAAGGCTATGTTCTTCATTTTCAAACACTGGTGAGTAACTTTCACTTTTAAACCTTAAATATTAGGAATCAGTTGCATAGAAATATCTGGAAATACTGTGAGCAAACTACCTTTCAAATGTTTAAATCTGTTTATATATTTGATGTTGTGATTAAGATTTCAAGTTTGCTGTGAAAAAAAATGTTTTTTTGAACCAAACTGCTCAGTGATGCATGTCTGCGTGTATGTATATATACCTATATACTGCTCTATCTCAGGTTCAAAGCCATTAAAACAAAAATCTAGATGTTAAAATTTTAAATGAGTTAAACTAGCAGGTAGAAGACTCTGTAGAACTAGGAAAACATATCCAACTTCAAATATGTTTAAATTCAAACTTTTGATTTTAAAGATTCAAGAATATAAATTGAAACTATATACGAATTTATGATTTTTAAGACAAGAATTACAATTTTTAGTTGGGTATTGTGAGAGCAGTTTTGGGTTGATCAAAAATTGGGTTTCGAACGAATTCAGGCGATCGAAGGATGGTTGATGGTCGGGGCTTGGCATGGAGGTAGAATGGTGTACGACGATGTTGGGAAAAATAGTCGAACATGCTCACGTTCGTCATGGAGTCGGCGGCGTGGGGTAAAAGTTTATAAACCTAGTTTTGGGTTGAACTGTAAAACATGAGCACTGCATCATCCCCAGGAGATCGAGTTGTACGAGCTTTGGAGAATAGGGTCGTGAATAATCGAAGGTGGTGTGACCGTGATGGCGCATCGTCTGATGGTCGGAGGCGTGAAGTTCGTGGGGTTTGGCCATGACGGTTGGTTCCAGTCTTCAACTGGATAACTCGATTTGGAATTTTGGCTTGTGGTTGTGGGTCGATGATCGGGGTAGGTTGTTGGAGCATTCGTGGACATATGGGAGGCGACGAAGTTGGTCTGAACGTCGGCGGTGACGTGTGCACGTGCACGGTGGCACTGGGATGTCCGATGGGTTGTAGTGTTTGACGCGTGCTCTTGCTCGAGGCTTCCGGGTGTTTGCTTCGAGTTCGTCTCTGGGTCGCGTGCGTGTGAGATTAGTACTGCAGTTTTATTTTATAACTCAAGCTCGAGAGAAAAAAAAGAAGAAGGAAGTGGAATGGGTTTTGCAGGGGAAAGCTCGGGTTCTTTGATGATTTTCTCGAAGTAAAAATGGGGTAGGCTCGGGTTGTTGACTGTTACTAGTTTTAAGGCCTGCAAGTATTTAT
This sequence comes from Allium fistulosum, assembly GCA_030737815.1. Classification (NCBI taxonomy): domain Eukaryota; kingdom Viridiplantae; phylum Streptophyta; class Magnoliopsida; order Asparagales; family Amaryllidaceae; genus Allium; species Allium fistulosum. The sequence continues at coordinate 477,989,173 of CM060907.1, forward strand.
TTTGGTTTAAATGTAAAGGCTTTAAGTTGTGAAAGTGAAAACAGGTTTTAACAGGGATCAAAACCAAGTTTAAATATGGATTCAAATTAAGATTCGTCTCCAAAGTTTTTAAAATTTAAAATAGTTTTATAAACAAAATATTTTAACCATTTTAAATTGTTTGAAGTATATTTTTAAAAGTGATTTAAAATCTTGCTGAGTAAATTTGTATTTATTTGTATCTAGAATTTGGAGTGAAAGGTCAAGGTAGATTCAAGGGTAAAATATTTAAGTGTAATTTGAAATGAGAAATTGATCATTTATAAGTAATGCTTATCCTTAAATAAACGAAAATTAAGGTTTTGACATTATTTAGTAAGTGAATAATAAATAAATTTAATTAATTAATGATTGGATTAATTTATTTAGTAATTGAAAGTTAAATTTGTTAATTAAATTTTAAAGTAATGAATTTAGTATAAATGAATGAATATGTAAGAATCATTAATTAAATAAGAGTTAAATTTTAATCTGCGATTATAAATTAATAAAGTAAGCAAGAATAAATTAAGTTATATTGAATACTTAATTAATTAAACAATTAAGGACTTATCAATGAGTTATTTAAGATGAAATTTAATTGTAATTAATAAATCTTAATTTATTTACTTTGGATTAAAGGGGTGTTAATAATTAATGAAGGTTATTAACCAGGATTAGTAAATTATTCATAAGAAATTATCTGATTTAAATTTATCAAACAATAAATTGACCTTACCTATGTATATTTGGATTCTATTGAATGACTTGATTGTTTGATATCCCTGATATATGATGCTTTGTGATACATCCTGATTTATGTTGTGATCTGTAATTTACTTATCTGTGATATATATCTGTGATCTGTGAATAAAGATGAGCGTTATAGTTTATATCGCTTATCAACTATATCCTGTATTCTGATCTGTGATGATTCATTGTGTTGCACTATTGTGTGTGAAACCCCTGGACCACACTATTACACACACAAATATGGGTTTCACGTGGAAATCGGTTAAGTCACAGATAATTTAAATTTGATATTTTTGAAATTGAAATTTTAATTTCAATCGATTTTGAAATTGGAAATTTGGGTTTAAAATGAAAGGCTTTTGAAATAGGTTTTCAAAGATAAAAGTTATTTTGAATAACTTAACCGAGTTTTGAAAATTTAAATAATTTGATTTAAATTTGAATTCAAGTTTGGAATTGAATCCTATGATTTGAAACTAGAGATTGAAAATGTTATAAATGTGTTTATATTAAGTTAAACCATTTAAAAGTATAATTTTGAGAATTTGGATTTAACCCAAAGACTTTAACTCGTATGAATGAATCAGATTTTCTGAAATGAAACTGTTGTTTTAAAAGAATAAAAGCTTTCAGATAAGGAATGAAATTCCAGTTTAATTAAAGGAATTTCAATATTGAAGTGAAAATGGTTTTCCAAGTTATGAATGAATTGTTTTTGAAAGCTATGATTTGAATCTGTTATCTTTAACGGATTTAAAATAATGATTGGTTTAAATCATTTGAAAAGGGATTGTTTTGAAAGCTATAAGTTAAATCTTTGATTTGAAGATTTAACGAGTTAATCAAATTGAAATGAAAATCTATGAATGAATCTTTTGTTTAAAAGATTAAAGTTTGGAAACTGTTTAAACCGTAAAGGTTGAATCTTTTTGTTTAAAAAGATGTAAATGGTAATTTGTTAAACCATTTGAAAAGAAAGATTTTGGGTAATAAGTTGTGACTTAATTGAAATCCCATATCCATATGTTTTTTAAATATTTCGCGCACTATTCGGTTTAGCCGGGAGAGGACCTTTGGGTCGTATAACCCATTCCGAATATGTGATACGTCGTATATGGATAGCATTTGAAGACCGGTGTTGAAGACCGGATATTTTTTGAAAACGGAAGGATTACCGTCGAGTTACTCTGCATCGGCTGATCCCCGATATAGAGGTTTTATCACCCTTAGTGATGGGAAGTCCGGACGTGATTGGAAATTATCCGGAATTGCAAGGGCTTCGTGAGAAGTGCCTTCGGTTCTGTTCGATCCCGGAACAGACTTGTATGGATTGTATGTCTGACATTACACTTTGAGATATAAAGCAGATTTCTTTCAAATACATTTCTGTTGGTGGCGGAGAATTTATTCTCTTAGCTTAACACCCTTCTCTGAGACGTACGAGCTCAGAGGTTATGTAGTTGAAATTTATCAGCGATATATCCCAATTTGGTAATGTGGCATGCTAAGTGTTGCTGTGTGATGATCAGTGTTTGATCATTTGTGATATGATCATTTGTTTGATCATTTATCTTTGTGATCATAGGTTGATCATCTGTTGACCCAAAGCATGACTTTTTGAAAAAGTGTAGCTTTGTGGACGAGACTTCGTCAGGACCTCACAACCCGGAAATGGTCGAAACAGGAATGTTGCGGCAAGGTTATGAGGGTCGCGCCCTTTAGGGTATGTCATTTCCTTCTGGAAAGGGGTGGTATCATGGTATGGAGCCCAGATACTTACTCATGTGGATACACTTTCTTTATGATGTGTGATGTTGGATACCGAGCTCGGATAAAGGTCCCAAAGGACCGGGAGGTGGCATATTCGTGAGTTACCTGTTACAGGGGTAACCCGGCCTTGTTTGGCAGAGAGCAGTTTGTCTCTCGGAACGTCCCGCCAGAGGCGTTTCCTTCGTGGCATAGGAAGTTCCTTAGCCTGACCATTTGTTGGAAATCCATTTCTCCAATACGGAACTTGTACGGTTTTAGTTGTAGAACCTGCCATTTACGTACGGTGGTCACCACTGTTTAGATGGTAGCTATAGTAGGCATACGATACTGGTCGTATGTTGGCTAAGATTAATATTATACTTTCGAAATATTTTCTGCACTATGCACTAATAATAATAATCCAATGATTTTGCGTAGTAAGCATCTTTGACTATCATAAGAAGAAATCTCCTCCAATTCTGCGTTTGCATTGTGTGTGTGGCGGGAGGTCTTATGGTAGTTTCATTTTCCAAAAGCATTGCGGATTTCAATGTTTAAAACCTTTTGTGTTTGTTTAAAGATAAACTGTTTTTGTTGCTCACACCAGTCCCATGACTGATCCGGAGTTTATTGTTCCTTTCCTAAACTCTGGGTGCCCACTATTTTCCACACGGGCAGTCTAGAGTTGGGTTTTTTCAGATATTCAGGTTTAGTAGATTATCTGGAGCTAGTTCATTCATCGGAGTTGCTTATCTTGGAGTTGTGGATTCATTCTTGTCTGAAGATCATTTTGGAGTTATCACTTCTATTGATATTGATCCGCTGCTGATGTTATCGTTTTCTTTTCCGCTGCTATTTGTTGTATCATATCTCTGATGTATATTGATATTCATTGTATCACTCTATTGTATCAGATATTGTATATCAATGTATTATTCTTTTATTTCCGCTGTGTTGTTTACTTAATTGTGTTATAGCTCCGGCGAATCGGATTTGAACGGTCGAATCTGCGGCATTCTAGTACAATGTGAAGTACGGATGTTGATTTTCGAGCGGGCAAAACCCGATACGTTACATGTGGTATTAGAGCTAAGGTTGAACTTTAGCTCAGGAGTATAACACGTTAAGTAGCTCATTAGAGATAGAGTGCAGTAAACTCTAGAATGAGTATCCTCAGATATCTGTTCGAATGCCTCAGTAAATTCTCTTGCTATCCACTGATAGTGAGTATGAGTGCAAGAAGAGGATGAGATAGGGGACAGAGAAATACGACTAGAAATGGTCAATACTCTGTAACAACAAGGAAACAATCTTTTCTCTATCAATCTCTTTTGTTCGTCATCTTTTCTGAATTCTTCGATTATTTCTGGTCGATCCAGAAAAGAAAAAAATTCGATATATAAATATGGGACATAAACTCCAAAAAGGCCAAAATTGTTTGTTTGGATGTATTGTTTGCTTTGATTGCTATGATTGATAGGTATACTTTAGTTCTAAACTGAAAGTTTTGAAATCGTATCCATATATCTATCTATTCTTTGGGTTCGGATATGTTCTACGAATGGTTAGTTATCCTTTCGAATTGACCGATGTCATTGCATACTTCGTAGATCTGGATGACCCGAGTATCTTGTGAAGTGTTAAACAGATTCGTTCTTGTATCTGATTTTGATATTCTGATTTGGTAAGCCAAATGCGGAATAGATATTCAGTTTGATTAGATGAAACATTCTTCATCTGTCTTTGTTTTCGTGCCTGTGAATTTCAAGGACGAAATTCTTTTAAGGGGGGAAGTCTGTAACGACCCCAGATTTTTATTTAATTTAAATTAATAATTAAATGGATTTTTGAATTTAATTGAGTAATTAAATAAATTTTTGGATAAAAATTTGTAAATTTAATTAGAAAATTTGAGCGAGTTTCCCCGATTCACAATTTTATTTGAACGATCATTTAAATTTAAAAATTGTATATGATTGAATTTGAGTTTCAAGTAAATAGTTTAAAAATAATTATAAAAATATATAATGTCATCTATATTACAAGATAATAAGAAATAAATAAGATATAGGATAAAATTGTAAGAATATAAAATAAATACACATAGTTAAAATTTTAACAACATATTTAAAATAGAATTCAATATGGTAATAACACAAAGAAAAATAAAACACAAACAAAAAAAATTGTACTTAATAAAAACAATAAAAAATATAAGTATGAAGACCAATATTATAAAGTAAACACAATTAGACGAATTCCAACAACATATTAAAATAGAAGTTTAATTTTAGTTTAAAGATAGAGATAAATAAACAAGCTAACATAATACAATAACCTTACCAATTACAAAGTAAAGCTCAAGTAAAATAGTATGTACACTTGAAAGATCTCTGAACATTTTTACATAAAGAAAAGTATATACAAGCATAAGTACATACGAACTAAAGAATGGGATATGTATGTGTAGACATAAGGACATAGGCATTTAATGTTGAACATTTCTAGTACCCAATATAGATCATTTCAGCCACCAAGATAGAAAAAATATCTCTGGCTTATTTTTTTTTTACAAATAAAATAATCAAGCCTGTACAATCTTTCTCTATACATATTTTCCTTTTTTCACTCGTTCAACACAACTTCCTCAAAACCAGATCAAAGCATTTTAAAGCAAGCATTCAAGTTTAAAGTTTTAACTGTAATGGCTATGCAAGTTTCCAGTTTTAAAATAATTCCAGATTTTTGCTTAAAGCCTATTCGCTGGCCTCTGTTCATCTCTGAAGCTTATTTTCAACTTAAAACAAATATGAAGATCAAAATAAAAAGAGTTCCAGTTAGCATCTTTCAAAGCCTGTTTTCAAATAAAAGGCTATGTTCTTCATTTTCAAACACTGGTGAGTAACTTTCACTTTTAAACCTTAAATATTAGGAATCAGTTGCATAGAAATATCTGGAAATACTGTGAGCAAACTACCTTTCAAATGTTTAAATCTGTTTATATATTTGATGTTGTGATTAAGATTTCAAGTTTGCTGTGAAAAAAAATGTTTTTTTGAACCAAACTGCTCAGTGATGCATGTCTGCGTGTATGTATATATACCTATATACTGCTCTATCTCAGGTTCAAAGCCATTAAAACAAAAATCTAGATGTTAAAATTTTAAATGAGTTAAACTAGCAGGTAGAAGACTCTGTAGAACTAGGAAAACATATCCAACTTCAAATATGTTTAAATTCAAACTTTTGATTTTAAAGATTCAAGAATATAAATTGAAACTATATACGAATTTATGATTTTTAAGACAAGAATTACAATTTTTAGTTGGGTATTGTGAGAGCAGTTTTGGGTTGATCAAAAATTGGGTTTCGAACGAATTCAGGCGATCGAAGGATGGTTGATGGTCGGGGCTTGGCATGGAGGTAGAATGGTGTACGACGATGTTGGGAAAAATAGTCGAACATGCTCACGTTCGTCATGGAGTCGGCGGCGTGGGGTAAAAGTTTATAAACCTAGTTTTGGGTTGAACTGTAAAACATGAGCACTGCATCATCCCCAGGAGATCGAGTTGTACGAGCTTTGGAGAATAGGGTCGTGAATAATCGAAGGTGGTGTGACCGTGATGGCGCATCGTCTGATGGTCGGAGGCGTGAAGTTCGTGGGGTTTGGCCATGACGGTTGGTTCCAGTCTTCAACTGGATAACTCGATTTGGAATTTTGGCTTGTGGTTGTGGGTCGATGATCGGGGTAGGTTGTTGGAGCATTCGTGGACATATGGGAGGCGACGAAGTTGGTCTGAACGTCGGCGGTGACGTGTGCACGTGCACGGTGGCACTGGGATGTCCGATGGGTTGTAGTGTTTGACGCGTGCTCTTGCTCGAGGCTTCCGGGTGTTTGCTTCGAGTTCGTCTCTGGGTCGCGTGCGTGTGAGATTAGTACTGCAGTTTTATTTTATAACTCAAGCTCGAGAGAAAAAAAAGAAGAAGGAAGTGGAATGGGTTTTGCAGGGGAAAGCTCGGGTTCTTTGATGATTTTCTCGAAGTAAAAATGGGGTAGGCTCGGGTTGTTGACTGTTACTAGTTTTAAGGCCTGCAAGTATTTATTTTGGTTTAAATGTAAAGGCTTTAAGTTGTGAAAGTGAAAACAGGTTTTAACAGGGATCAAAACCAAGTTTAAATATGGATTCAAATTAAGATTCGTCTCCAAAGTTTTTAAAATTTAAAATAGTTTTATAAACAAAATATTTTAACCATTTTAAATTGTTTGAAGTATATTTTTAAAAGTGATTTAAAATCTTGCTGAGTAAATTTGTATTTATTTGTATCTAGAATTTGGAGTGAAAGGTCAAGGTAGATTCAAGGGTAAAATATTTAAGTGTAATTTGAAATGAGAAATTGATCATTTATAAGTAATGCTTATCCTTAAATAAACGAAAATTAAGGTTTTGACATTATTTAGTAAGTGAATAATAAATAAATTTAATTAATTAATGATTGGATTAATTTATTTAGTAATTGAAAGTTAAATTTGTTAATTAAATTTTAAAGTAATGAATTTAGTATAAATGAATGAATATGTAAGAATCATTAATTAAATAAGAGTTAAATTTTAATCTGCGATTATAAATTAATAAAGTAAGCAAGAATAAATTAAGTTATATTGAATACTTAATTAATTAAACAATTAAGGACTTATCAATGAGTTATTTAAGATGAAATTTAATTGTAATTAATAAATCTTAATTTATTTACTTTGGATTAAAGGGGTGTTAATAATTAATGAAGGTTATTAACCAGGATTAGTAAATTATTCATAAGAAATTATCTGATTTAAATTTATCAAACAATAAATTGACCTTACCTATGTATATTTGGATTCTATTGAATGACTTGATTGTTTGATATCCCTGATATATGATGCTTTGTGATACATCCTGATTTATGTTGTGATCTGTAATTTACTTATCTGTGATATATATCTGTGATCTGTGAATAAAGATGAGCGTTATAGTTTATATCGCTTATCAACTATATCCTGTATTCTGATCTGTGATGATTCATTGTGTTGCACTATTGTGTGTGAAACCCCTGGACCACACTATTACACACACAAATATGGGTTTCACGTGGAAATCGGTTAAGTCACAGATAATTTAAATTTGATATTTTTGAAATTGAAATTTTAATTTCAATCGATTTTGAAATTGGAAATTTGGGTTTAAAATGAAAGGCTTTTGAAATAGGTTTTCAAAGATAAAAGTTATTTTGAATAACTTAACCGAGTTTTGAAAATTTAAATAATTTGATTTAAATTTGAATTCAAGTTTGGAATTGAATCCTATGATTTGAAACTAGAGATTGAAAATGTTATAAATGTGTTTATATTAAGTTAAACCATTTAAAAGTATAATTTTGAGAATTTGGATTTAACCCAAAGACTTTAACTCGTATGAAAGAATCAGATTTTCTGAAATGAAACTGTTGTTTTAAAAGAATAAAAGCTTTCAGATAAGGAATGAAATTCCAGTTTAATTAAAGGAATTTCAATATTGAAGTGAAAATGGTTTTCCAAGTTATGAATGAATTGTTTTTGAAAGCTATGATTTGAATCTGTTATCTTTAACGGATTTAAAATAGTTTAAATCATTTGAAAAGGGATTGTTTTGAAAGCTATAAGTTAAATCTTTGATTTGAAGATTTAACGAGTTAATCAAATTGAAATGAAAATCTGTGAATGAATCTTTTGTTTAAAAGATTAAAGTGTGGAAACTGTTTAAACCGTAAAGGTTGAATCTTTTTGTTTAAAAAGATGTAAATGGTAATTTGTTAAACCATTTGAAAAGAAAGATTTTGGGTAATAAGTTGTGACTTAATTGAAATCCCATATCCATATGTTTTTTAAATATTTCGCGCACTATTCGGTTTAGCCGGGAGAGGACCTTTGGGTCGTATAACCCATTCCGAATATGTGATACGTCGTATATGGATAGCATTTGAAGACCGGTGTTGAAGACCGGATATTTTTTGAAAACGGAAGGATTACCGTCGAGTTACTCTGCATCGGCTGATCCCCGATATAGAGGTTTTATCACCCTTAGTGATGGGAAGTCCGGACGTGATTGGAAATTATCCGGAATTGCAAGGGCTTCGTGAGAAGTGCCTTCGGTTCTGTTCGATCCCGGAACAGACTTGTATGGATTGTATGTCTGACATTACACTTTGAGATATAAAGCAGATTTCTTTCAAATACATTTCTGTTGGTGGCGGAGAATTTATTCTCTTAGCTTAACACCCTTCTCTGAGACGTACGAGCTCAGAGGTTATGTAGTTGAAATTTATCAGCGATATATCCCAATTTGGTAATGTGGCATGCTAAGTGTTGCTGTGTGATGATCAGTGTTTGATCATTTGTGATATGATCATTTGTTTGATCATTTATCTTTGTGATCATAGGTTGATCATCTGTTGACCCAAAGCATGACTTTTTGAAAAAGTGTAGCTTTGTGGACGAGACTTCGTCAGGACCTCACAACCCGGAAATGGTCGAAACAGGAATGTTGCGGCAAGGTTATGAGGGTCGCGCCCTTTAGGGTATGTCATTTCCTTCTGGAAAGGGGTGGTATCATGGTATGGAGCCCAGATACTTACTCATGTGGATACACTTTCTTTATGATGTGTGATGTTGGATACCGAGCTCGGATAAAGGTCCCAAAGGACCGGGAGGTGGCATATTCGTGAGTTACCTGTTACAGGGGTAACCCGGCCTTGTTTGGCAGAGAGCAGTTTGTCTCTCGGAACGTCCCGCCAGAGGCGTTTCCTTCGTGGCATAGGAAGTTCCTTAGCCTGGCCATTTGTTGGAAATCCATTTCTCCAATACGGAACTTGTACGGTTTTAGTTGTAGAACCTGCCATTTACGTACGGTGGTCACCACTGTTTAGATGGTAGCTATAGTAGGCATACGATACTGGTCGTATGTTGGCTAAGATTAATATTATACTTTCGAAATATTTTCTGCACTATGCACTAATAATAATAATCCAATGATTTTGCGTAGTAAGCATCTTTGACTATCATAAGAAGAAATCTCCTCCAATTCTGCGTTTGCATTGTGTGTGTGGCGGGAGGTCTTATGGTAGTTTCATTTTCCAAAAGCATTGCGGATTTCAATGTTTAAAACCTTTTGTGTTTGTTTAAAGATAAACTGTTTTTGTTGCTCACACCAGTCCCATGACTGATCCGGAGTTTATTGTTCCTTTCCTAAACTCTGGGTGCCCACTATTTTCCACACGGGCAGTCTAGAGTTGGGTTTTTTCAGATATTCAGGTTTAGTAGATTATCTGGAGCTAGTTCATTCATCGGAGTTGCTTATCTTGGAGTTGTGGATTCATTCTTGTCTGAAGATCATTTTGGAGTTATCACTTCTATTGATATTGATCCGCTGCTGATGTTATCGTTTTCTTTTCCGCTGCTATTTGTTGTATCATATCTCTGATGTATATTGATATTCATTGTATCACTCTATTGTATCAGATATTGTATATCAATGTATTATTCTTTTATTTCCGCTGTGTTGTTTACTTAATTGTGTTATAGCTCCGGCGAATCGGATTTGAACGGTCGAATCTGCGGCATTCTAGTACAATGTGAAGTACGGATGTTGATTTTCGAGCGGGCAAAACCCGATACGTTACAGCAGGGAAACAGGTTGGAGGGATCCAATTGGATTCCTCACCAGTATTTATTTGATTACAGATATTGTGATATTTGTTGATTTTCATACCGATATATGATGTTTGTTGTCGTGATTGACTATTTGGTGTGTTGCATCATTGGACCGATTTTGGAGTTTTAAAATCTTAAAGGAACGATTTTTAATTTAAAAGAATTTTAAAGTGATTTTTGAAAGTATACATTTTATTAAATTTTGAATTGTTAAAATAAATAAACATTTTAATTTTTTTTTGTTATAAAAGTTGTATTTTTGGAAAATAGTACTTAAGTATGATTTTGGAGTTATATAAGCTTTAAATAACGTTTTGTAAATTATTAAAAAGATTGGTTTATTTAAATTAAGATTTTTTGAATTATTATAAACGGTTTATATAAAAGATTTCTAAGATTAATATTTATAAATAAAAAATATAGGAATTGTGAAACAAGTTTTATTAAGTGTTAAAATGAAGTATAAATGGATTTCACAAGTGAATAAAATTTATAGATTTATAAATTGTGAAGTTATGAAATGAATAGATTTTGTAAAATAAAAGATTTATAAATAATTAACTTATAAATCGGATTTTAGGTATAAAGTTGAGTTATAAATTGAATTGATTTATAAAAGGGATTTTATAATTGAAGTTTTTATAAATAGAAATGGAATTTATAAACATTGTTTTATAAATCCGAAATCAATTGAATTTGATAAATTTAATATAGAAGGTTATTAAAGGAGATATATTCGCGATTTCGCATAGCGAATTATCCTTGAAATAAAATGTGTAGAAATTATTGAAATTTGGTTAGTGAAGTATATTCATGATTTTGGACAGTGAATATATTATTAAATAAAATGGATATGTTTTGGGAAAATGAATATTATCAAATGAAGTTAATTGTTTTAACGATGTATTAAATTGTGTTAAACATCGAAACCATAGATTTCAACATTCATTGTTGAAATAGACGTTTTCGAGAAATAAGGAAATGGTGGACTATAACACTGTTGTTATAGTAAATGATTTTCGAAAGGACATGTTTTATATAGTATTGGGATTTATATATCTATCTTAATTTCGAATCCCTATACTAGTGATTTTGGGTCGTCGTAACGATGTTTTACGCAACATTTGTTTTGACTCAAATAAATGTGTTTAAGAGAACATTTTCCTTAAAGAATAAAATATATACTTAAATGATTTTAAGTATATTGGATATTTTCCAAATGTTGAAAATAAATGGATCTGTGGATTACTTGTTATTAAATAAGTATGGAAATGTTTTTTTCCAATATGAAGTGAAATGTTTTTTTTGAGATTTTATCTTTTAAAGATAAATTGAAAGTGAATTGAAATTTGATTTCAAATGGTTAAGTGTGGAAAATTATATATCTTGTAAATATATTTTTAGGAAAATAAATAATTTGGAAAATTATTTGGAATCTGATGATGCTGTGCAGACCTATTGATAGTTAAATAACCGACTATCAATATTTACCCTTGAATGGGTATTTGCTGTGAATTTGCTTGAATTTGAATGCCACACTTATTTTTGAAATAAGCGCTCACTATTCGGGTTAGTCGGGAAAGGACCTTTGGGTCGTATAACCCATTCCGAATATGTGATACATCGTAATAGATTGCATTTGAAGACCGGTGTTGAAGACCAGATATTTTTGAAAACGGAAGGATTACCGTCGAGTTACTCTACATCGGCTGATCTCCGATATAGAGATTTTATCACCCTTAGTGATGGGAAGTCCGAACGTGATTAGAAATTATCCGGATTGCAAGGGCTTCTTTTGAAGTGCCTTCGGTTCTGTTCGATCCCGGAACAGACTTGTATGGTTGTATGTCTGACGTTACAAATTAAGATATAAAGCTGGTTTCTTTCAAATACATATCTATTGGTGGCGGAGAATTTATTCTCTTAGCTTAACACCCTTCTCTGAGACGTACGAGCTCAGAGGTCATGTAGTTGATGGTTACTAGTGATATATTCCCAATTTGGTAACGTGGCATGCTGAGTGTTGCTGTGTAATGATCATTGTTTGATCATTTGTTTGATCATTTATCTTTGTGATCATTACTTTGATCATTTGTTTGACCCAAAGCATGGCTTTGTACCAAAGCGTAGCTTTGTGGACGAGACTTCGTCGAACCTCACACCCCGGAAATGGTCAAAACAGGAAGGATGCAGCAAGGTTATTAGGGGGTAGCGCCCCTTTAGTGTATGTCATTCCTTCTGGATAGAGGTGGTATCATGGTATGGAGCCCAGATACTTAACCTATGTTGTTGCTGCAAATTTATTTCTTTGTGGTTGTTGGAAATCGAGGATCCTCGGGAAGATCGGTTACGATCGGGGGATGACATATTCGTGTCAGTAGTTACCCAGTTAGGGGTAACCCGGCCTTGTGTTGGCAGAGATCTAACCGTAATGTTAGGTTATTTCTCGGGTCGTCTTTCCAAAGGCATACCTACGTGGCAATGGGAAGTTCCTTGGCCTGACCATTTATTGGAAATCCATCTTCCAATACGAACTTTGTACGGTATTAGTTGTAGAACCTGCCATTTACGTACGGTGGTCACCACTGTTTAGATGGTAGCTATAGTAGGCATACGATAATGGTCTTATGTTGGCTAAGATTGATATTCTATTTTCGAAATACTTTTTCCACTATGCACTAATAATAATATCCAAAATGATTTGTTTTGCATAGTAAGCATCTTTGACTATCATAAGGAGAAATCTCCTTCGATTCTGCGTTTGCATTGTGTGTGTGCGGGAGTCCTTATGGTAGTTTCATTTTCCAAAAACATTGCGAAATTGTTTGTTTCCTTTGTTGCTGTTGTTTTAAAGATAAACTGTTTTTAGTTCTCACACCAGTCACCATGACTGACCTGGAGTTTATTGTTCCCTTCCTAAACTCCAGGTGCCCACCAATTTCCACACGGGCAGTCCAGAGTCAGGTTATCAGGTCATTCTGGATTCGGGATGCTGTGGAGCTTAGTGGCGAGCTGGATGGCGAGGCGTACCACTTGTATATGATATTATTTATTCCGCTGTGTATTCTGTATGAGGACAAGTTTATATAATTGTCCAGTGTTGTATTGTTGTTGTAAACTCTGATGATGATGTAATGTATAAAATGATATAATTCTTTGTTTAAAGATTATTCATTTATCTATTATAAGTTGTTCCACTGCGAATGTGAGATCACTACGCCATAAATGGCCTACTGCAACACAAAAAAAATGTTGGCTCAGGCCCGAAAAATGTTGCCATAGGTCTATGGCAACACTTTTAGGGTGATGCAAATTTTGCCGTTGCCTTAGACCTCAAAGGCAACATATTGACTATCTAAGGCAACATAAGTAATATTGTTGCAATAGAACCCTATTTGGGTCTATGGAAACACTCATAGGTATCTGTAGCAACATTCCAAAATGTTGCTATAGATATTAACTTTCTGAATTTGTGTGGCCCACAATGTAGAGCATATTTGATTTTTTAATAAAAATAAATTTTTATTTAATAAAATGCTATTGCATAGAATTTGATATTTAAACAGTAATTTATTTAAATAAATATTTTATTTCAACATTTGAAATAGTACAAATTCCTGACTCCACTATTTTACAATTCAATGATATATAACACTGATATTCACATATACAGATATTCCTCACTACATCACTCAGTTCACTCATTACATATGCAGTTTCAATTTATACAGACACCGACACTAACAAATATATGATGAGCCGAAGGCGAGCCGAGTGCCGAGCCGAAGGCAAGCCGAGAAGCGGGTCCGGGCGCAGCGCCGGCGGGGGTCCGGGGCGCCGCAGTCCCGATGATTGACTTTTGCAACTCTTTCATGGCTTCTTCTGAATCATCCGACCTTTTTCCAGCCATCATTCTTAGCAAATTGTTCAGTGAAAACTGAAATAACCTTGCTTTTAGCTCTGCCTTGGTAAAAGACCTGAAACCATGATAAATAAAAATTGACATTTCATCGAACATGTTGCGTGTTAATAAGTAATACATTACCCTTCATCGAACATGTTGCCTAATCACCTAATCACAATCGCTGGCATAACCACCCATTCCTTCCTTCCACAAAACAATAACAACAACCTACCATTCCACCACCAACTTCCTTTCACCAATCCAAACTGCCTTAACCCAAACTCCTCCCTGCTACATTTCAAGCAACAAAAACTTTCTATCGATTTCATGCCAACAAGCCTCTACAACAAACATCAAAACCCGGTTGCACATTCATTACTCCATTCAACCACTGCATACTTCATTATCGAAACCCCTACCAGCAAACTACATTTCCTTCCAAACTACCATCCCACAACCAAAACATCCCAAACACGCAACAACAAACAAAGCTCTAACCTATCACTTCATATACTTCAACCTCCATCACACCTTCATATCCAACTTCTACAAACTGCGACAACCAGATTCACCATCCAGCTACAATCAGCAACAAACTCCTGCCCCTATCACCTAACGAACTCGAACCATTTCTGCACATAGCACAACAAATCCCTTCCTCTACAATCTATCACAACCAATTCGCATCTCCTCACTAACCTTATGCCTTCACCATCACAACAACCACCTACCTGCCTTCTCTGACAACCCGAACTACCCCTACACCCTAACTTCCTCACCAATCAAACTGAAAACCAACCTGTTAAAAACTCCTCCAAATCGCGAACCCACCAGCGCCTCCCATATCAAATTCACCAACCGCAATTTCAGCAACCCATCGACCAGAACTACCTTAAATCACCATTGGCCTCACCTCCATCGCTTGAAATTTCAATCGCAATCACCCACTGCCGTAACCCAGTCCAATCATGACCTAACTCCAACAACAATCGCCGATTCACAAGCTGAACAGACATTTCCAGATCTCGGCAACAAAGCAAACGGCGCTCGACACGTAGGCAAACAGTAGCGAAATTGGAGGTGAGAACGAAATGGGAACGAAGCTTGTTTGAGATCACTACCAAACTTTGAAAAAAGGACGAGATTTTGTTTTTGGAAGAAAAAAAAAGAAACGAAAATATGATTTGGAAATTAGGGATTTGGAAATTGGGGTGAGAACGAAAATGATATGAAAAGTAAAGCAGGAAAACGAAAATTTGGAGCAAATTGTAGCGGTGATCCAGTTTAACAATCGGATTAAATGTAGACCGTTGGATCGTATTCACGCGGATTGCTAATTTTATTAATTTTTTAATCTGAATACATCTATAGCAACACTATATAAAAATGTTGCATCGTGTTACACTTTTTTAGCTAGAGCAACACATTTTTATGGCTAAGGTAACACCATAAATACAACGTTGCAGTAGGACCAAAATTTTATATCTATCGCAACATTTTAGCTGGCAACACCTTGCAAAAATGTTGCAGAAGGTCATCTATGGCGTAGTGGATTCTGATATTGTTTATGTTTCTATGTTTTCTGTTGTTTCTTCTTTCTTTTTCTTCTGTTTTCTTCTACCTCTTCTTTTTCTCAATAACAATTCGGTTATCCGACATTCGATTGCTCGGCAGTTGATACAGTGGACGTATTAATGTCGATTTTCGAGCGACGAAAAGTCGCAATCGTTACAGTTGGTATCAGAGCATATGGTTAAGTGACAACCTTGGCTCTGTTGGGTGTTACTCATTAGAGATAGAGTCAGTAGTACTCTAGAATGAGTGTGAGTGTAATAATAGATATGAGCGCGTATTTGTTAGTGAATATAAAAATGTTTTATATTGTGTTTTCTTATCCGTTGAGCTGTTTATGAATTTTGGTCGGTATGTGGGACGCCATATTATCAATAGGGATTTCTAAACACTTAAACGAGGCAAGACGACATAGTATCATTTTAAATTGGGTAAATGAAATAATTTTACCTCGATTATATTTTATATATAAAGGAATAATTTTTCGGAAATTATTAAAATGTATATAATTGATTGTTTGGTTGTTAAAAATGTAAATATATATAAGTTAATAAAAGTTGTTTGAATAAGTTAAATAAAGCAACAATTGTATAATGTACAAAGTTATAATTAAAATGATTTACAATGGTAAAATAATCTTATATATAAGAAGTGAAATTTTATAAGTAAAAGATTTGTAAATGTGATTTATAATCTAAAATAAAATTCCAGAGAAGTGTTTTGAAAGGATTTGATATTTTAGAAAAATGTTTTGGAGAGATGAAAGCTCTAAACTCTTTTCAGGTCATTGGAAAATAATTCCGATGATGATCGCGACATCATTGGTGTTCATTTTCGGGTTTCCAAAAGGGGAATTGCTGCCAGATTATCTTAAATGAAAGAATTTTGGAAATTTTGGATTTGGTTTAGGAAATTCAAAAGATAATTTGAATTGATTTCAAAAATGGTTTTGAAAGGTTGAATAGACTCTGGAATCCTATTTAAAATATTTATGGGAATGATAAATGAGTTGATAACTTATACAATTTGATTTTTGATAGAATAAATTTAACTTAAAGGATGGATTTAAATTAAAGTAAGTATAAGTGAATCAATTAAATCTAAGTTGAAATTGTTGAATATAAGTAATTAAGTTTGAACTTATAATATGAGATAATAAATTTGACTTTGGTAAAAGTTAAATAGAATTTGAATCTGAATTGGTTTTATAAGTGGAAACTTAAGTTAAGTTAAACAAATGATGTTTGAAATGGAATATAACTTAGGTGATGTTGAACGAAGTTGATTTTGATATCGAAGTAACATAATCAAGTGAATTAAATAAATATGAACTTGAGTTATATAAATGAAATTCAACCTTATTTGTAAAAGGAATTAGCAATTGAATTAATGAATGGATTGGATGTTAATCAATCTAATGAAAATAAGTTGATATGAAACAATGAATGTAAGTGTAAATTCATTAAAGCTAATTAAAAGTGGTAAACCAAATTTGAAAGTAAAGTAAATTAAATAATTTGGTTATGTTGGTTATGATTTGATTGTTTGATGGTTGTTGGTTGATTGTATATAAATTCATTAAGTGTCAATGAAGTTGAATTAATAAAATTGGAAGCTAAAGTAATTGAATTCAAATTGAAAGTGATGTAAATTTTAATAGAATTGAATTCAATTTGAATTGGAAGTGAACCAACTTGAATGTAAATTAGTGAATGTAACTAATTAAATAAATGAATGTTGATAAAATCCAATGTAAATGAATCAAATATGATTTAAAATTGAAAACCAATTCAATGAATATTAATGAGAAATGAATGTATATTGATTTGGATAGACATTAAATTGTTGGATGTTAGTTGGATGATAGTTGGATGATGGTTGCATTTGTTGTTTGTTGCATTTGCTGTATTGACACATATGTAGTTGTTATGTTGCTATATGATATATATTGATATTATTTTCTATATACATGTTCTCATTTGTAATCCAATTTTTATCGGTGTAATATATGCGTTCATATTGTAATGTTGTAAACTGTAAATTTATCTTGTAAAGGTGGTCAAAAATGAAATTATGTTATGTAATGTATGATAAATATTTTGAGATAAACGACTTAGAAATTCAAAGAGTGACTATTATTTATGTGTATCTATATTTTTTATGGTACATGATTTAACTATCTTTATATCTGAATAAAAAAATAATTTTATTATTTTTCTCATATACATGAATATTATATATATTGATATTTTCGTATTTTCAAGATTTATTAGATGGATTAATAAATATATATTAGTTAATCCTATTTATTTAATTAGTTTAAATTTAAGATTACATAATTAGTTGAATATATGGATTTGAATGTAAAATATTAAGAGATAATAGAGATGGGTTTTTGAGTAATTGCAAAAAATATGTAATTTAGGTATTTGAAAATGATAGAATTTTATAGTGCAATGCATGATAAATTCATTCAGTAAATAAATTATAGTATAAATTTTTTGTTGTCATTAATGCATATAATTTAAGTTATGTTATTTATATATATATTTGCATCAAAATGATTTTTTTACCAATTTGTTAATGCACTTATAGTATACGTAATTAAACTTGCATCTTTTAGGATTTTCTAATAAATGTTACTTGGCTAAGTTTATCAATTAGTTTAAAGTTGGATTTATGTAATTAATTTAAATGTGTGGACTTTACAGAAGTGAATCGTCAAAGATTAGCAAATAATTGTAAATTTAAAAAAATAGATACATGAATGTAAAATAGTGTGAGAAATTTTGTAGAATAATTGTAAAAGTTGCAAATTATAATATTTTGAAAATAAAATACCTAGACTTGGAGAAAATTAAGGAGGATGGAGATAACTCCTAAAATTAATGAGGTAGCTTCAAATTCTTCTGCTTTACTATTATTTAATAGATAACAATTGTATGAGTTCAATTTAATTCAACGAATAGTATATTTCTTGGGTATTTTATACATGCGAACCTAATATATAAATTATATAACTTGAATAGTATATTTCTTGATAAAAATTATTTATATAGCATGAGAATTTTCTTAATTTGCAATTGTTGTTTATACCTAGTGTTGTACGTGTTGTGTTTGCTTAGGTGAAATATTTTTGGGGCTCTGGCTTGAATCTCTTTGTCATGGTATGGCTATTTGTAACCCATATTTCTATGTAGTATTCTTTTGTACATATATGCTGAGTTTTCAGGTAAGTACAATGCTTAGGCAAGTTTTGAAGAAGACAAGCTGACACTACAGGGAATACAGTGATTTCCGACGGCTATGAGGCATCGGCGGCCTGTCGGGAGTCGTCGAAAATGCCATCGGTATAGAGAACATGGCTTTCGTCTTTTTTCGATGGAAACAACGATGCTTTCTCGATAGCTTCCAATGGCTGTTTCGATGGCAATTTCGATGGCCTTTCCGACAGCCAATCCGTGATCGTCAAAATTCCATCATATTCGACAACTGCTATTATCGAACGATTTCCACCACCCCACTCGATGAAACAACGAGCGACTATTTTTAGAAAATACAAAAGGACGATGACTAACAATTTTGCGGTTGGAAGTTTTGGCTAAAAGTCAATGGTTTGGGAGTTACTGATTTATGAAAGAAGGAGATGGAGTTGTTTTCTTTTTACATGAAATAGGAAAGAAGAAGAAGTAGAAAAATGAGTGAAGTGAAGTGTTGTGTTGATATAGGCAATACAAACTTTCCAAGCTAAGCAACTATCAAATCAATATTGGATTTTTTCTAGGTACCCCGCTACATAGTATCTCATTCGTGTACGAACCGCGAGTGACACAAATAAAAATCTATCGCTCACAATAATGCGACACGATCACCAAGCAACAATAAAACACATCGATTATCATATTTTTTAAAATTTCAAAAATACCAATGTTTGCCGCAAAATGCGTCAAACGAAAATTTAAATATTTTTCAAATTAAAAATTATGAGAATATCCTATAAATCCATTTAAAAATTCATCATTAAAAATCTGATCATTTTAGTAAAATTTAATTTCTTATAATATTACATTTGAATTAAATTCGAGTATTTAAATAAATTAAATATTCAAATCCGAAAGGTTAAAAATTTCAGGTCGTTACATTCTTTCCTTTTAAAAGAATTTCATCTCCAAAATTTCCTCACCATCGAACCAAAAAGGAAATAATCCCACATAAATACTTAACATTTTCCATAAGTCCATGTAATATATGCAGATCATCTGTATGTAATATCTGATTCGATCACTTACTCGTATACATAAACTTTTCTTCCAAACTTGTTTTGCTCAGCCGGCATCCCTAGTGCAGACTTCGATCAGGCTCCTTGATTAGAAACCTCCATGCTTCTTACATCGCCATATAATACGATACAAAATCTTGGTATAACATCCAGAACCCCCACCAAGTTTTCGTCGTCAAGAATTGAGTGATAAATCCTTGTTTTCGGGTCGATGTGAATCACTTTAAAGTCACGTACTCGAATCCTTGATTAAGAACTGTGCGAAGAAATGATCTACGTATAATGTACATACTTATTCTTATTGGTTCTTACTTATATCCATTTTCTTTTACTTCTATAATCATTTATGAAAATATTTCATAAAAACTTAACCAAGTTCAAAACTTGTATAATACCCCACTAAACCCTGAGAGTATGTATATAATATTATATTTGTTTTACTTAACCACAATGTTCAATAAATTTATAACTTATTTTAACCTACTCTCCTACTTTTATGTTTTTACAAACAATTAGCTTCAAGTTCTCAACTAATTCTGAAGTTTTCGACTGTCCCAAATCATCAAAAATTCCATTTCATTTTAACAAATGAAAACTACCAAACAACATATCATAATGAGATCCACAAACCAAATTACCCTGATTGTTTATGAAGGCGAAAGGATAACTCAAGCATAATAAGAGACCCAAGCAGTCGCCTTCAAAACTATGGAAGTGAAAGGATGAAGGCAAAAAGATGAATGTGAAAGGCTAGGAGAGAGACCTTTCGACCCTTCGAAAGGATGAATGCGGAAGGGGGTTAACCTGCATCTATAAATACGACCCTAGGGGTCCAAGTTTGGGTACTGAATTTTGAGTTTTGAAATCTCTTTCTTATTTGATAGCAAAATAAAACTTTTGTAACCCTAGATAAATTTAGGAAAAATTCTCTTACATGTAATCCAATTTAGGTAAATGCAAAGGAATGAATGTATGGATCCAATATCGATTTTGAATATGAGGAAGATCATTTCGGCCATTAGCTCGACTAATAGCCAATTGCACATGATGCTCACTTATTTTCTTATTCCCTATTTGACTTATGCAATGCTATGGAATCTACTTGGATATTTTGATTTCTAACCATATTATCATCACGCTTCAAGATATGAAATACTAAATTGACGTGAGGATGATAATTTGATATTAACGAGTCTAGTGAATTTATGCCATTTGTCCAAGATATAATTTCATTGCATATTGAATCTAAATCTTATACATTGTAAATTAAGTTCCTTCGAGAGAGTAAGGATCCGCTCGACTCGCTCAAAATGGGTTTCGAAGGGACTTACTGCATAGTTATTGAAGTTATGTTTGCTAGAAGGACTCCTTCGAAAGGAGTTTGAATATATCAAATTGTATAACTCCTTTTGAAGGAGTCTCAACCATGGCAGCAGAATTTATACTTTCGAAAATGGATCCCGCATAATAACTCTTTCAACTTACTCGAAAGGGGTTATGAATGAATGCAGAATTTATACTTTCGAAAGTGGATCCCCTTCTAAAGGTATAATGACCCTTTCGACTTACTCAAAAGGGGTTATGAATGAATAGTCCACTTTCTAATCTCTGTTTCAAAGTGGTGATTGTTTCTCTTATCAAAATTAACATCTTCGAAAGGTCACCTTTCGAAGACATGCAGTCTCTATCGACTCATTCGAAAGGGGTTTCGAACTGGTTGTTCATTCCTTAAGTATTGCTTTGAGGTGTTAACAAAATTTCTTGTTGACACCTTTGCTTTGGAACGTTGACAAGTTTTCTTGTTAACATTTTTCCCGCCACGCTATGGCCTAGCGAAGGCACCGAACAAGCCTTCAGTCCTACCTATAAGGCCTGGTGGAGCGCCTCCTGGAGGGAGGTTGGGTAAGTCCTTGAGTCCTACTTGTGGATAAACTAACCAAGCGCACCAGACAACAATAGACTAAGACGTCCGAACCATATAAGCAACATATCAAACAATGACAACATATGAGGCGTAAAGGGTGGCACATGTAAAAAGAATGAAAATCCAAAGAGTGGTGCAGAATAGAAGGCTCAAATAAGAGTCAACAGCCTTTGACTGATTTCCCAAAAGAGGATTTCTGGAATTTAGTTATTAATACTAGAATTTGGGTTTTGGATCTCTTACTATTAATTTCAGGACTTCACTCATTAATACCCAAATCTGGGTTTCGGGTCTCTTATTATTATTTCTGGACTTCACTTATTAACTCTCGAATATGGGATCTGGGACCTCCATTATTGAGACCATTATCATGGAATTTTGGACATCATTTTAATACCCGAATCAGGGTTTCAAGACTTTTGCTATTAATTTTTTGAATTTCATTTGTTAATGCCCGAATCTAGGTTCCAAGGCAGTTGATATTGAGATCTCAATCGACTTCTGGTCTTCAATTAAAACTCTAGATCTATCTTACTAATACCCGAATCAGGGTCACCAGATTCACTACTAACTTACAAACAACACTTATCAACATCTAAATCTTGGTTTCAGAATTATTATTATTATTATTTCCAATAGGGGTTTCTAAATACCCATTATTTACCCCCAAATAAGGATTCATGGTTTTTAATAACTTATTTTCAGATAATAATTAATGGATTTTTATTACCAGACACTTGTTATTTCTAGAAGAAAACTCCTGGACTTCAATTATTAAAGTTGGATTTAGACTATATGCATGGTCTTCTATTGATATAACAGGGGTTTAGTTTCTAAACTTCTTTTGTTATTACCAACGCTGAATGGTGGGACTTCTATTATTGGCAAACAAGAGTTTTTGGTCTCCAATCATTCTCAACTGTGGATTTATTATCGCTTATTAACTCCAGATGATGGTCAATTAATCTCCGTTATTTTCAGACTCAGAATTCAGGAACTTTGTTATTTAAAATGCTAACATTGTCCTCAATTATATCACAAACAAATCCCTGAGCGTATTTTGTATAAATTATGAACTAACAATAGTGAATGTTATTTACTTGGAACTTTGCAGGGAAATGAGGTCATTAAGGATGAAATAGTGCAAAAGGAAAGCTATAAAAATTTTGTCCTAAAGAATAAAAGCTTCTTTCATACAAGTGGGAAAAATTTTAACCATAAAATTCACTTAAGAATGAAGGCCTGAAAGAAGGCTCATAAAAGTGTTAAGCTCCACAAGAATTGAAAACAAGAGTTTCGCCCTAATTCAAAAGCGGTGCTTCGAAGGCTTGAGATAGCTTTCGAAGAGGTTAGGATAGAGTCGCAAGCACCTGATGCACCTACATGTGTTGAGTGAAATAAGAGCTTTTGAAGGAGTAGAAAGGAAAGCAAGGCTACCCTTCTGCCTCAGCTAATCCTTTCGACGCAGCTGATTCAAAATATAAGAGAAAGCCTTGTGTGAGCTCGAAACACCTTTCGAGGTTATCGATAATAGGCTTGCACATAAGAATTAAACCTTTCTAAATAGATGGTTCCATCGCTGTCAATATTCCTCATATTGACATTTTTCCAGTGTGAACCTTTTGAAAGCAAAGATAAGCCTTTCGAAACGGTTGGACCCCTTCGCAAGCATAAAGGAAATTTAACATGAAACAAAGCTACCTTTCGCAGCGATCCTCTCATCACCTACTGGTCCTTTTGAAACCATCCTCATTTATTCAAGTAATCACATATCACGATTAGCACCAGATTAAAAGAACTAAAGAGAAGATTCGAAGTTGAAGGAAAGGTTAGGAATACTTTCAATAACCTCAAAACAACGTGATAGGGAACCTTGACCCTTTTGCTACATAATTTTCGAAGGTTTCGAAAGGATTAAGAGGAACGCGAAAGCAGAATTAAGGAATTTTAGAACAACATCCGTTGCTAGCACATTGTTGATGAAGGTGAAAGGGGTAACCCAAGCATAATAAGAGACCCAAGCAGCCACCTTCAAAACTATGGAAGCGAAAGGATGAAGGCGAAAGGATGAATGCGAAAGGCTGGGAGAGAGACCTTTCGACCGCTTTGAAAGGATGGATGTAGAAGGTGGCAACCTGCATTTATAAATACGACCCTAGGGATCTGAGTTTGGGGACCAAACTTTGAGTTCTGAAAACTCTTTCTTACTTGATAGAAAAATAAAAAAGTTTTTAAACCTAGATCAATTTAGGGAAAATTCTCTTACTTGTAATCCGATTTAGATAAATGCAAAGGAAAGGATGCATGGATCCAATATCGGTTTTGAATATGAGGAAGATCATTTTGGCCATTAGCTCGACTAATGACCAATTGCACATGACGCTCACTTATTTTCGTTTTCCCTATTTGACTTATGCAATGCTATGGAATCTACTTGGACATTTTGATTATGAATCATATTATCATAATGTTTCAAGATATGAAATACTAAATTGACGCGACGATAATAAATTCAATATTAACGAGTCTAGTGAATTTATACCATTTATCCAAGATATAATTTCATTGCATATTGAATCTAAATCTTATATATTGTACATTAAGTTCCTTTGAGAGAGTAAGGATCCTCTCGACTCGCTCAAAATGGGTTTCAAAGGGACTTACTACATAGTTATTGAAGTTATGTTTGCTAGAAGGAGTCCTTCGAAAGGTGTTTGAATATATCAAATCATATAACTCCTTTTAAAGGAGCCTCAACCATGGCAGTAGAATTTATACTTTCGAAAGTGGATCCCGTTCTAAAGGCATAACGACCCTTTCGAATTACTCGAAAGGGGTTATGAATGAATGCAGAATTTATACTTTCGAAAGTGGTTCCCCTTCTAAAGGTATAATGACCCATTCGACTTACTTGAAAGGGGTTATGAATGAATGGTCCACTTCTTAATATCTACTTCAAAGTGGTTATTGTTTCTCTTATCAACAATTAACATCTTCGAAAGGTCACCTTTCGAAGACATGCAGTCTCTATCGACTCATTCGAAAGGGGTTTTGAAGTGGTTGTACATTCTTTAAGTATTGCTTTAAGGTGTTAACAAAATTTCTTGTTGACAGCTTTGCTTTGGAACGTTGACAAGTTTTCTTGTTAATCGTATGTTTGTGGCCACTAAAACGGTTTTTCAAGTACAATTGGAGGGTGATCATGTTCGATATTGTCCAAAAAGGAGTAGGCCGGTCTTGAGTAGCAGAGATGAAAATGTTTTGCAGACTTGGGGCATTTTCTATAGAGGTGTACTATATGAAAGGTAGATCCTTACTTATCATTGTATGGAATCCATTCTCCAATAACTGCCCTTCGAACTTAGTTGTATATTATGCTGGAATTTAATTAATGTAACAATTTCGACTATGATTCAATATTTATTTTAAACCCTCATAAGATTTCTTATGAAATGGTTTGGTTATCATAAGGTAAAAATCCATCCATGTTTATGTGCAGCGTGGTCTTAGGAGATACCTTTATTTTGGAAGGTTTTATAACATTAACCTGATGTATGTTTCTCATGCTGGTTTAGTAAACTGATCCGAAGATTATTTTGTTATAACGCTCGGGTTAGATCAAGCATATTTCAGATTTAGATATTGATGCTTTGGAGCTTCAGGAGACGAGCTGGGTATCTCCAAGACGTATTCATGTATATTTTACTTCCACTGCATTGGTTGTTTACATTTATCAGCAATTGGGAGGACAAGTTGTTATAACTGTCCACGTTGATGATACATATTTACTCTGTTTGATGTATGTATATTATAGGTTTCTTTTATAAAGACCTATTGTATATTATATATTACTCGTCACGATATGAAATTCCATTCTGTCTTTTTTTTCTTTTCCCCAACAATCTGTCTTTCCAGCACTTGGATGCTAGGTATGTGAATACCATGGATATATTAGTTTTGACTTTTGGGGGTCGAAAGGGCGGGTTGTTGCACCCTCGATTAAGATTCAAGCTGGTGGGTTAAAGCTCTATTGCTCATATCCTTACATGAACATCAGTCTTAATTCCTACAGATAGACAAGCCTACTTTATTGGCTTTTAGAGCTAACTATACGACTAAATGTTTTCCATAAATAAGTAAACATACAGGGCACGATCAAGTCACACATAGCACTATCAAGTCACATAAGCGACATCTAATCCTCTTTTTGTTTAGTCAATACTTTTATTAATTAAGATCTCTTTTATTAGTAAAGCTTCTTTTATCTAATAAAAAATCATTTATCAATTTCTACTATTCATTTATACTCTTATCAATACTTAAAACGTATTTATATGCTTATCCCAAATGGTATAAGTATATTCAAAAATCATCAACAAGATTTCTTACTTTAAACCTTTTCTTTTTCTATCTTTTCCCAAAATATTCCTTACTCATAATTTCCTTCAAAATATCTATTTTAAGGATCTAAGTACTCTCACAAATCCATTCAAAAGGTTTAAGACTAATATTACTTCAACATTGTCACTACAAACCCAAAACCATTTCACTTATGCTTATCTTTAAAACATTCTTTTAAAGAACTATTTACATTCATAAGTATAATAAAAGAGGATTAAAGATGAATGCTATTAACACATTGTCACAACAAACCGAAAACCATTTCATACTTGTATTACCTTTAAGGCATTCTTTTAAAGATCTAAGATAATATTTAGTTAAGTTCGATAGTTGTCTAATTGATTATCACTACAAGAAAATTTATTATTAGTTGCACTAATTAGTAGTGTTTAATGCTAAGTGCAACTGATAATCATTTATAATAAGTAAATAGATATGTAGTCACTACCAAATGCTCCCACCAAGAACTTTGGTGAAATTTTTTTGTCGACCGCTCATATCTCTCTTTCTTCCCTAAACAAAAAAATTTCTTACTTTCATTTAGAAAAAAAGACAAGAGAAGCTTAGAATTCTACCGCCATCCTCCGCTCCACACTTCCCTACCTGACCCCTCCAATCTCATCCATTCCTTAACCTCTGTCTCGTCTAACCCACTTCCATCTAATCCACTTTTCGTCTCCATCGATCCTTGACTTCTATTCCAAAGCTAGGAAACCCTAGAATTGGCTTACCTCATCCTGGTTCACATCTCAATTTTCTCATAGTTCCCCAACGCCGCTCTTATGATTTTGGAGTTTGAATTGATATATGAAGAATAATGGCATGGAATTTGATGATTTGCAAACATTTGGAGCAACGGTTCAGGTAAAACATAAATTTTTTTTGTTAATTTCTTTGGTTGATATTTATTATATATACAGTAGTTGTTCGATTCATGAAAATGTGTAAATATCTTGAATTTTGTTGTCTGTTGAATATTATTTAAGGCTAACCACCTTTATCCGGTATGCTTATCATTCGCTTGTCCTGTTTATAAGAGCGTGTTACCTAGCAGGTTAGTTAGCAGGGTAAGCAATCTATGTCTGCTATAATAGCATGGTCCCTACTATTCCCTTGTTTCTTCTTTCTCTCCGTCTTTTGGCAATTAGGTTTTACTTGAATATAAAGCATACGCCTCTTTTAGCCTTGACATATATATACACACACACACACACACATACATACATACATACATACATACATACAGTATTAAGCTATGCGTAACCTAGTGAATTACATGTAGTGCATCTAATACTGTACAGGCAAAGGGAAATATTTGGGTCATTCAAGTGGTGTATAAAATCACTATAGAAGAACCTGAATTTAATTCTTTTTCATTAATGTTTACATAGATTTAATAATATTATAGTTGTTTTTGTAATATATTTTAGTTTTTATTTAGAGCTATACCTTTTTATTGTAGTGACTTGACCGTGTGTTGAATGAATGAATAGAATGCTTGATCTTGATTAATTGGATATTGTACACTATCCAAGTTTAGTAATTGAAGGTGAGTTACTTTTGGCAGCAATACATTTCTCATTCAATGTGCAATCAGTAGTATATAACTAACCGATTATAAACTAAAAGAGTATACTAGTTTGTAATGCATATATAAGTATATACTCTTTTTATAGTATTTAAACCAATAGATTCTTATTAGAAAGATAATAGTATGAAATACTATGGATTATATGTAAAATAGGTTGTTTTGTAAAACGAAAAAAATGTGATTACTAGGAAAAAGGCTTTACTTCCTCGATAAAATATAATTTTTTATGTTAGTTTCTTTTGTTGATATTAATTATCTATACAATAGTTGTTCGATTAACTTTGCTATATGTTGAATATTATTTGAGGTTAACCATCTTCATGGTATCCGGTATGTTTAGTTGACACATTATTCTCTAATCTATAATCCGCTTGTCTTCTTTATGCTCCTTGCACTCTTTTTAACCTTTTGTCAATTGTTTGCCCATGGTGGTAATGAATGAGTTTTTCTCATATAGCTATGCAAAAGTTGGTATATGTGTTTAGTTTATGACTTTAAAGCTTTGTTTTGTACACCTATGCGGACTTGTTGAAAACATGTAAATGAAGGTTATTGGTTGCATGCATAAATTTACAATATTTTAGAATCTAATTAGTGCATCCACTCCTTGGTTAATGCTCGGCACTTTGTTGGATCAACTTGTTTTTTTGCACACTTATGCTATTAAAATTTTGATTAAGATTGCTAACATATATCAATCTTTCAGTGAATAGAAAGGACCAGATAATGCTTGAAAGACTACGCGATAAAAGGAAGCAAAGCTGGATGTGTTTATAGAGAGAATGAACTACTAATTCAGGTGAAATCCAATACAACTATAATATCTTAACACAAAAGATCAAATCACCTTTTGCTAATCTAATGTCATTAGTTAACGGAGATATGACCTTGATCCTGTTGCAAAAGTAGCAGCAGCAAGTGTTCCTGGATCAAAACTAGATTTTGATTCGGGCATAAAAGCGTTTTTGGAAGATGAATCAGCTAAAAGCAATGATGTAACGATACGGATTTTCGCGCTCGAAAATTGACATCCTTACTTTACATCGTACTCGAATGCCGTAGATTCAACCGTTCAAATTCGAGTCGCCGGAGCTTATAACACAATTAAGTAAACAACACAGCGCAAGAAAAATAATAATACATTGATATACAATATCTGATACAACAGAGTGATACAATGAATATCAATATACATCAGAGATATGATACAAGAAATAGCAGCGGAAAAGAAAACGATAACATCAGCAGCGGATAATCTCCATCTTCAAAAATGCCAATCCAGAAATAGCTTGAACTCTCAATAACGATGCACAAAGACAAGCAAGTGCAGTCCATATCCAAAGACTGAACTAGCTCCAGATAATCTACTAATCTGACTATTTGAAAAACCCAACTCTAGATTGCTCGTGTAGAAAAAATTTTGAGCACCCAGAGTTTAGGAAAAAACAATAAACTCCGGATCAGTCATGGGACTGGTATGAGCAACAAAAACAGTTTATCTTTAAAAACAAATAGCAGAGCATTTTAAAGTCAATTCGCAATGCTTTTGAAAATGTAACTACCATAAGACCTCCCACCACACACCCAATGCAAATGCAGACTTGGAGGAGAT
The DNA here is from genome assembly GCA_030737815.1 of Allium fistulosum. Taxonomy (NCBI): domain Eukaryota; kingdom Viridiplantae; phylum Streptophyta; class Magnoliopsida; order Asparagales; family Amaryllidaceae; genus Allium; species Allium fistulosum. The sequence goes on from CM060907.1 coordinate 478,018,699, forward strand.
TTCTTCTTATGTTAGTCAAAGATGCTTACTACGAAAAATCAAATCATTCGATTATTATTATTAGTGCATAGTGTAGAAAATATTTCGAAAGTAGAATATAAATCTTAGCCAGCATAGGTACCATTATAGTATGCCTACTATAACTACCGTATTAAATGGCAGGTTCTACAACTAAAACCATACAAGGCTCGTATTGTTTCTTTGGATTTCCAATAAATGATCAGGCCAAGGAACTTCCCATTGCCACATAGGTAAGCCTCTGGAAAGACGACCCTGAGAAATAACCTAACATTACGGTTAGATCTCTGCCAACACAAGGCTGGGTTACCCCTAACTGGGTAACCACTGACACGAGTATGCCATCTCCCGGTTGTAACCAACCTTTAACCGAGGCCCAGCAACAAATCACAAAGTAAGATATAAATATGTTTGCGATATCCACATATGTTAAGTATCTGGGCTCCATACCATGATACCACTTCTATCCAGAAGGAAATGTACATACCCTTAGGGGCGCTACCCCCAATAACCTTGCTGCATCTTTCCTGTTTTGACCATTCCGGGGTGTGAGGTTCGACGAAGTCTCGTCCACAAAGCTACGCTTTGGCACAAAGCCATGCTTTGGGTCAACAGATGATCAAAGTAATGATCACAAAGATAAATGATCAAACAAATGATCATATCACAAATGATCAAACCATGATCATCACACAGCAACACTCAGCATGTCACATTACCAAATTGGGAGTATATCACTGATAAATTTCAACTACATAACCTCTGAGCTCGTACGTCTCAAAGAAGGGTGTTAAGCTAAGAGAATAAATTCTCCGCCACCAAACAGAAATGTATTTGAAAGAAATCAGCTTTATATCTCAAAGTGTAATGTCAGACATGTAACCATACAAGTCTGTTCCGGGTTCGAACAGAACCGAAGGCACTTCCAAAGAAGCCCTTGCAATCCGGGTATTCACAATCCCGATCGGATTTCCCATCACTTAGGAGATCTCTATACCGGCGCGACTCAGTGCAGAGACAATCGATAGGTTATCCTATCGTTCTCGCAAATACCCGGTCTTCAACACCGGTCTTCAAATGCCATCCATATACGACGTATCACTTATTCGGAATGTGTTATGTGACACAAAGGTCTTTTCCCGGCTAACCCGAATAGTGAGCGCAATATTTAAAAATATATGGATATTGGGATTTCAATTAAGTCACAATTTAAACCCAAACTTTTCTTTCAAATGGTTTTAAACACATTACCATTTTTAAATCTTTTTAAACAAAAAGATTCAATTCACAAAGTTCACTTAATTTCACAAAGATCCATTCACATATTTCAAAAAAATTTCTGTTTCAATTGGATTAACTCGTTAAATCTTTAAAACAAAGGTTCAACTTATAGCTTTTAAAACAATTTCATTTCGAATGGTTTAAACAAATCATCATTTTAAATCTGTTAAAAATAAACAGATTCAATTCATAACTTTCAAAAAAAAATTCATTCATAACTTGGAAAACCATTTTTCAATTCGATCTTGAAATTCCTTTAATTAAATTGGAATTTCATTTCTTATCTGAAAGCTTTTATTCTTTTAAAACAAACAGTTTTCATTTCGGAAATCTGATTCATCTATACGAGTTAAGATTCTTGGGTTAAATTTAAATTCTCAAAACTATAGTTTTATTTAACCCATATATAACTGGTATAATATCTTTAATCCCTAGTTTCAAATCACAGAATTCAATCTCAAATTTTGAATTCAAATTTAAGTCAAATTATTTAAATTTCAAAGCTTAATCAAGTTATTCAAAAATAAGTCTTATCTTTGAAATTCCATTTCAAAAGCTTTTCACTTTAAACCCAAATTTCCAATTTCAAAATCAATTGAAATTAAAATTTCAATTTCAAAAATATCAAATTTAAATTATCTGTGACTTAACCGATTTCCATGTGAAATCCATATTTGTGTGTGTAGGTGTAGTCTAGGGGTTTTACACAATAGTGCAACATCATTCAATCATCACAGATCAGAATACAGAAATATAGTTGATAAGCGGTATAACTATAACGCTTATCCTTTATTCACAGATCACAGAAATATAAATTACAGATAATATATTACATCATAGATAATTAACTACAGTACAGATCACACACAAATCAGAATACATCACAAAGCATCACAATCACAAACAGGGATATCAAACTGCTCAAAGCATTTCAATAATAATCAATCATCTAATGATTAGATGAATTAATAGTGTGATTATAATCAATCTATCACATAATTATATAATTTTATATTTTCCTTTAATTAATGATTTATTTATCCTTAATTTAAATTAATTCATCCTTAATTATTAATTAATTAAATCTTAATCACCTTCATAGATTAATTATTTTCTTAATTAATTACCTTAATTTAATTAATTATTCCTTAACAAATCACATTTATTAAATTAACCTTCAAGTTAATTACATAATTAGTTATCCCTTAATTACATTAAGTAATTACGAATTAATTAACTTTTAATTATTTAATTCACCATTTAATTAATTAACTTTAATAAATAAATTAACCCTTAATTTGTTACCATTTAATTAATTATCTTTAATTAACTAAAATAAGTGATTATTCTTAATCACTTATTCAACTTTAACCATTAATTAATTTTAACTAAGTAATTATTATTTTTAATTTTCTTTTCAGTAGTTAATTAACTTTTAACTTAAATAAATTATCTCAAATTACTTTGATTAACTTATCACGTTATCCTGAATTAATTGTTGCTTTTAAAACTGGTTATTTCTATATCTCCAAAACTCTATTATCATTTCAGAAACCCGAGACCAGATCATATCTTCACCGAGCCAAATCTGGGTTTCCCCGAGCTTTCACGTTTTATAAATTTCCTTTTAAAAAATAAACTTAGATTAGTTTTAAATTCAAAACTGTTAACAGGACAGTCCACTCGCGAGCTATACGCAACCAAACCCGAGCCATCACTTCATTTCCCCGAGCTCATTTTCGAGTTTCCCCCTTCTTCCCCAACTTCAACAACCCAGATACTCGAACGCCACCGTGCATGTGTACACATGATTGAAGCGATTCTGATCATCCATGCCAGTCGCGACGAGTCGCCTTTGCCCTTGACAACGAACTCCATAACCCAATTCGATCGAAAACATCTGGGAATAAAATCGAGCATTCCATTCAAAATCTGAAACTAACCTCTCTCCGGAAAAACTTCCTGCGCCATCACCACGATCCACCGAAGGCCCAGCGACTCCGGCCACGTGTTCCCTGACCATCGACGCTCCCCTCCCCCGAGTCTCGTTCCACTCGATCACCAAGAGAGATCGCAGTGGCTTCACAAATCTCAGCGACCCTAAAACAAGTTCGAACCCTAAGGTTGCTTCGTTCCAAAAATCCTTGCAATAGAAATTTTTTTTAAAAATTTTCCTAACATCATTGAGTTCCAAACTAGCTTCAAGCAAAATTACAGCATCCAAAATTCATTTGATTACCAGAAATTGATTAAAACGTGTTTTTGGTTCAACTCCAGACTGTTCATAGTATACTTAACTAAAAATTTCCATTTTTTTATAAATCCTATTTTCGAAGGTAGTTTCAAGTTACAAAATCGAATCAATAATTTTTAACATTCGAAATTTGCATATATTTAAGATATGCTCTGTAAACCAAAATGTACAGAGTCAACTTACCACTATCATACTTAAACAAAATTTTAGATCATAACCTATGCTTAAACAAACTTGTTTATTTTGGTACTTTAAGCCTAACAATGGTTGGATGATAATAATTTGAATCTTGATAAAATATTTAACTCTGTAACTTCAATAGAGAAAACAATATGTTACTGAACAAACACAGGGGCTATATTTAAACCCAAAACATATACACTACATTATCACTAAATTTTGAAATGTGTTTTAATTAACTTAAAGCTTTAAAGTGTATGTTTACTCACTTTTGCTTTTGAGAAGAACAGAGCTTTGATTTTTCTTTGAAACAGGCTTTGCATTTGCTTTGCTTTTCCAGGCTGAAGACATTGCCTTGTTTCCAGATTTTAATCTTTGGTTTGATTTTTTTTTGGTTTTGATTTGCTTAGTTGTTGAACGAATTTAGGTTGGAGGTGATGCATATAAAAGAGAAGTATGCAGTATATTTTTTGTACAACAAGCATGCTAAAGATGCTTGCATCATGGGCTGAGATGTGTTAGAGGTATGGCATTTATTGTCTTGTACTTGTATTTTTATTTGTTTAACTTATTTCTTTGCTTTATTTTGGCTGTACAAATGAAGATAGTGGTGGCTTTTCTATGTAAGCTTTTATACTATATATAATTGTATTTCTTTTGAATGTATATGTTTGTTTGGTTATACATATTTCTTCCTTTGCAATATTTTTCATATGTATATCTTTCTTCAAGTCTACGTACTTATATTTTCTTTTATTTTATAAGCTAATTCATGTATATATTTTATCATATATATTTATATTATTTGTTTCATCACTTTGTAATAAAATATTACCTTGTAAGATAAATGAATTTCAATTTTAGTTTGTTGTTAGATTTTATTTATACGTTGACTTCTATTTTACAAATCTATATAATTTATCTTATTTGTTTTATATTTTTTTTTCTATATACACATACATATATAGTATTTAAATCCAAATCAAGTATACATACATATATACATATATACATATATATATATATATAATTTCAAATTTACCCATATATGCTCAAATACATATCTATTCACACATATACATATATATACAATATTTAAAATTTAAATGATTTATACAAAATTTATTTGGATAGGAGAAACTCGCAATCAATTAAACGATTTATCTCGCAAATTTTATTCAAAAATTCAATTAATTATCAATTTGAATTAAATTAAAATCTAGGGTCGTTACAAACTTCCCCCCTTAAAAGAATTTCGTCCTCGAAATTCGCAGGCACGAAAACAACACAGAGATAGACAGATTCGATCTCCTATAATTCCTCAAACTTAAGATACGAATTCCAAACTCAAGTCGGAATATCTCAGAATACATGCCAATTTGTCCCTCTTCGGACTTTGGTATTCACAAGAAATTACAATAGAATTTCAAAATTTGATTTCAAATGAAATCGTTTTATCGGTACGATTCAGATTTAGCCTTTATATTCTATTAATCAATTTAACTCAATTCAAAATTTCCAATTTATTTAAAATTTTCAATCTCAAATTTTAAATTCAATAAAGTTTAAATGGAAAAACTGATAAGAAACCGATGAAGATACGAGGTAAGGATTTTCTACAATGATTCGTAGAGCCATCACCGCACCGAAACTTCTTTCTAGAGCTGTCACGAAGAAATCAAAGAATTTGGAAACGAATCAAAGGAAATTGATAAGAAAATTGTTTCACTGTTGTTACAGAGTATTGACCATTTACAGTCGTATTCCCTTGTCCCCTATATCGTCCTCTTCTTGCACTCATACTCACAATCAGTGGATAGCAAGAGAATTTACTGAGACATTCAGGTGGATATCTTAGGGATACACTCATTCTAGGGATACTTCACCCTATCTCTAAAGTTCAACCTTAGCTCTGATACCAAATGTAACGAAGAGCGGCCACCGGTAGGCTTTGCAACCATCCCAGTCCCACCGTGGCTTACACTGGCACCTCGCATTTACTTTTACGGCCAACCTCTCGACTGTCACGGCCTTCGCCTAACCAACCCATCCCACTCAGGGACATGTAGGGGTAAGAGTCTCCCGTTCGCCACCAAACCGCGAAGCGAGAACCCCCTATCATGCTGTAATATAGCAAATGCGATCCATATACGATGTATCACTTATTCAGAATGGGTTATGTGACATAAAGGTCTTTTCCCGGCTAACCCGAATAGTGAGCGCAATATTTAAAAATATATGGATATTGGGATTTCAATTAAGTCACAATTTAAACCCAAACTTTTCTTTCAAATGGTTTTAAACACATTACCATTTTTAAATCTTTTTAAACAAAAAGATTCAATTCACAAAGTTCACTTAATTTCACAAAGATCCATTCACAGATTTCAAAACAATTTCCATTTCAATTGGATTAACTCGTTAAATCTTTAAAACAAAGATTCAACTTATAGCTTTCAAAACAATTTCATTTCGAATGGTTTAAACAAATCATCATTTTAAATCTGTTAAAAATAAACAGATTCAATTCATAGCTTTCAAAAAAAAATTCATTCATAACTTGGAAAACCATTTTTCAATTCAATCTTGAAATTCCTTTAATTAAATTGGAATTTCATTTCTTATCTGAAAGCTTTTATTCTTTTAAAACAAACAGTTTTCATTTTGGAAATCTGATTCATCTATACGAGTTAAGATTCTTGGGTTAAATTTAAATTCTCAAAACTATAGTTTTAAAATGGTTTAACCCATATATAACTGGTATAATATCTTTAATCCCTAGTTTCAAATCACAGAATTCAATCTCAAATTTTGAATTCAAATTTAAGTCAAATTATTTAAATTTCAAAGCTTAATCAAGTTATTCGAAAATAAGTCTTATCTTTGAAATTCCATTTCAAAAGCTTTTCACTTTAAACCCAAATTTCCAATTTCAAAATCAATTGAAATTAAAATTTCAATTTCAAAAATATCAAATTTAAATTATCTGTGACTTAACCGATTTCCACATGAAATCCATATTTGTGTGTGTAGGTGTAGTCCAGGGGTTTAACACAATAGTGCAACATCATTCAATCATCACAGATCAGAATACGGAAATATAGTTGATAAGCGGTATAACTATAATGCTTATCCTTTATTCACAGATCACAGATATATAAATTACAGATAATATATTACATCATAGATAATTAACTACAGTACAGATCACACACAAATCAGAATATATCACAAAGCATCACAATCACAAACAGGGATATCAGACTGCTCAAAGCATTTCAATAATAATCAATCATCTAATGATTAGATGAATTAATAGTGTGATTATAATCAATCTATCACATAATTATATAATTTTATATTTTCCTTTAATTAATGATTTATTTATCATTAATTTAAATTAATTCATCCTTAATTATTAATTAATTAAATCTTAATCACCTTCATAGATTAATTATTTTCTTAATTAATTACCTTAATTTAATTAATTATTCCTTAACAAATCACATTTATTAAATTAACCTTCAAGTTAATTACATAATTAGTTATCCCTTAATTACATTAAGTAATTACGAATTAATTAACTTTTAATTATTTAATTCACCATTTAATTAATTAACTTTAATAAATAAATTAACCCTTAATTTGTTACCATTTAATTAATTATCTTTAATTAACTAAAATAAGTGATTATTCTTAATCACTTATTCAACTTTAACCATTAATTAATTACTTTTAACTAAGTAATTTTTTTTATTTTCTTTTCAGTAGTTAATTAACTTTTAACTTAAATAAATTATCTCAAATTACTTTGATTAACTTATCACGTTATCCTGAATTAATTGTTGCTTTTAAAACTGGTTATTTCTATATCTCCAAAACTCTATTATCATTTCAAAAACCCGAGACCAGATCATATCTTCACCGAGCCAAATCTGGGTTTCCCCGAGCTTTCACGTTTTATAAATTTCCTTTTAAAAAATAAACTTAGATTAGTTTTAAATTCAAAACTGTTAACAGGACAGTCCACTCGCGAGCTATACGCAACCAAACCCGAGCCATCACTTTATTTCCCCGAGCTCATTTTTGAGTTTCCCCCTTGTGACGCCCCACCTCTATACCCACGCTAGCCAAGAACACTACGGTGTAGTGCTGTCAACTAGCACGGAGAATAAGGCTGTTGAGGAGCGACCATCTATGTAATTGCCTTGTGCGAGCACCGATATGTCAGATAATAAAAACATTGCATTTCATTACTGGAGGAAATCCGACATACCGTTGCAAACTCAAAACTACTACACAGTGGCTATAATAGTTTAGGACAATAGATATAAAGATAACACAGATAACATAAATGCGGAATACAGATGGAACGAAAAGTCTCATATATACAATAACTGATATCAGTTACAATACATTTGACACAATACAAATGATACAACTACAACTGTCGACTCAAGAAGTTATATATATACAAGTACATTATCGACTAATATACATGAATACATTATCATCTTAAAACAGACACACTGACTACTACAACAGTACGAAGACCACTTCAACTGATATAAAAAGTCTTCATAGCTCTAGCAGCAACCCAAAGCTAAAAATCTACAACCTGTAAATACTCGGTCTGACCCGAGTATTACATTCAAAAGAAAATAATACTCGGATCAGTCTAATTCAAAATCAGTTATTAGAGCATAGAAGCAATAATAATCAATCTCAATATAGATGACAGTCACAGAAATCTCGTATATCCAACTCTCGATACGAGAATTGGATAACGGCAGAAATAACACTAAACAGTGTTAATCCACAAAACAGAAATCCAAAGCAGTGTAAGCAATTGATATGTCAATTTAAAAATATCAATGCTAATTGGCTGCAGTACACGCTAACGTGTACTGCCTCGCCAATACAGCCTACGAATTACGCAACAGGTCGATGAATTAAGGATAAAAGAAATATCGATTAAAATCTGTCAATTCGGTGTGACTGCAGTGCACGCACGCGTGCACTGCCTCGCCACAACGGAATATAATGTCACCACACGGGACAAGGGTAAAACTGCTACGAAAATGCAGCAGGTCAGCAAGTGCTCAAGGATGAACAGATGCAAGTGAAAATGACACATGGATATGCAGTGTCAAAGTGATCCAAGTCACAATGATCGCAAGGTCAAACCCCGAAATCGGGTTCAACTCAAATGAATTAGAAGTGGTTAGCTGTCTCAAGCAACGGCAACCAAACAAGTTCGAACAAAACCGAACAATGTCAAAGTTTAGCATCAGGTCAAAGGAATATAAGCAAACAGCCTATAGGATCGTACATGCCACTCAGTAAAGCTACAGCAAGCTATGGTGCATTTACAACTACAATGGAGCCAACAAAGAATGCAGACTTCAAATACACAAGGGTGAAGTGATCAAACAAACTACACAAAGGATTCAACAGCATAAAAACCAGAGTGTGCAGTAATGCGAACATCAAGTGCTGACCTGAACCCAAAATAGTAAAACTGCACACATGCAGTGCAGACAAGTTTGAATTCAAACATGAAATGGAGAACATCATTGCAAGTGCATCAGGTAGAGATGATGCAGTGAAGCATGTACAAGGGCACAAATACATGCAAATGAAACTGTAATGAATAAAGTGGAACAACAGCCTCAAATGAACCCAAACTAAAGTCGCATGCACATAAGTCAGAATAGCATAAACACCATGTAGTGATATATGCAGGGACCAAGTGAAGAAACTGCCGTATCAAATATACATGAAACAAGACAGGAGTGACAGTGCAAGCATGGAGCTATAGTCCAACAAAACATTAATGTATATGACCACAGGAGACAACAAAACTGTGAATCAAAGACCAAGTCGAAGTATAACAAGAATGACTCAAGTGAAGATACCAAAGTGAAGATTTCAAATGACCAGGTAAAACAGTGGACAGGCAAATATCAAAGGCTGGCAAGCAACAAATGCCACCAACATAACAAATGAAACTGGAACCATCAAAGCCTCGACCAACATGGAATGGGTATGCAACAAGGCCAATGAACAAACTCATCCAAGTTCAAGTTTAACTACAAAATGGATAAACATGGATACAAATTCAAGTTCAATGTCACAAGTATAACCACTGTGTCACCAGTGCAGACACCACAGCTACAACAACACTACAGGCACCAGGTCAACAAACTGGACAATATACAAGATCATCAAAGTGTACACAGTGATGTACAACAGTGAAGGCTATAGGTCACAGTGAAATAAAACTGCAAAGTGAAGACAACAACTACCAGTGTACAAAAGATACAACTGCAGACTAAACTGGAACAATACACAAAGCAACTGCAACTTAAAGACTCGAGTGATGAAGCACTGAAATTATGCAATTGTACAGACAACAAATGAATAGCCGTGACACTACAGAGCTACCCCAGAAACAAAACTGCAGAGAAGTCACAGTCGAAACGAAATCGTATAAACTCAGGGAAATGCAGTTTCAAATCAAAACAATGCCGAGCCCAAGCTCAAAGAAAACAAACCATAACTCGAACGATGGCCATCCTACTTTTAAAACAATCGATGCAGGAATTTCAAATGGAGCAAGACAGTGACCAAAATCATCACGAAATCAGGGAAAGTAAAAGAGGCGACTTGAATTGAAATCAAACATTCCCAGCACAAGACAAAAATCAAACTACCGTAATAAATGAATATCGAATTAGATGTGAGGGGATTAACCACTCACCATTTTTCGAAGTCCACGAGATTGAGCAGCCGAAGGGAGCGACGAGGAAGCGATCGATCAAAGAAGAGTTGGCGTCTTCAATTTTCCTTCGTGAATGCCCTAATTTTCGAGATCGAAGGAAGAACAATCGCGACCGCCATTTTTATTTCTCTCGTGTGCTTTGTTTTCGGTTAGGGTTTGAAACGCGATTGAACGAAGAGGGGAATGGGGATGGGTTGTTTGGGTGTTGAGTGAAATCACGGTTTCAAAACAAAAGATCATGGGCCGAGATTATTGTTTAAACCCAAACGACACTTAACGAATCTTTCTAAAGCTCGTTTAACATTTAGAACGGCTTTAAAAATTCCAAATAGCGAATAACAAAAATTTTATCCCTGAATTCCAATTTAATTAAAATGCCAGAAGCTATTCGTTCCTAGGTTAAATCATCAAGAGACGATAAGAAAATGGGTACGGAATGCCGGGTTGTTACAGACTCCCCTTCTTAAAGAAATTGCGTCCTCGCAATCCTAAGGGATAAGTGGGAAAGAGGTAACAACCATAAGAACAAAACAATGTCGAATGCATAAGCAAAGAAAATGCCAACAGGGAAGCATTAGAATTATGGAAGTATCAGATATAGAATCAAAAAGGTTCGACTGCTTCAAGTCAAAAGGATCAACATCGTGGGGATCAAAGAATCAAGATCAGACGACTATCAAAAGCAAGAATCAATCGAGTTCCGGCAATTGAAAGAAAAGGAATCAGAGCAGAAATCACGTACTGCACGAATTGAATGTGAGTAAATCAAATTACTCACCTGAATCGTCAGAGAAAAAGACGAAGCTCGAATCTCAAAATCGCAAATATTCAATCATCTAAAATGATAATCGAATTTTCACAAATATCTGATTATCAAAAATGATAATCAGAAACACAAATATTCGATTAATCAAATCGAAAAATATTTAATTATCTCAAATGATAATCAAATTTCACAAATATCTGATTATCAAAAACGATAGTCAGAAACACAAATATTCGATTAATCAAATCGAAAAATATTTAATTATATTAAACGATAATCAAATTTCACAAATATCTGATTATCAAAAACGATAATCAGAAACACAAATATTCGATTAATCAAATCGAAAAATATTTAATTATCTTAAACGATAATCAAATTTCACAAATATCTGATTATCAAAAACGATAATCAGAAACACAAATATTCGATTAATCAAATCGAAAAATATTTAATTATCTCAAATGATAATCAAATTTCACAAATATCTGATTATCAAAAACGATAATCAGAAACACAAATATTCGATTAATCAAATCGAAAAATATTTAATTATCTCAAATGATAATCAAATTTCACGAATATCTGATTATCAAAACGATAATCAGAAATCACAAAGATTCGATTATCAAATCGAAAAATATTTAATTATCTCAAACGATAATCAAATTTCACAAATATCTGATTATCAAAAACGATAATCAGAAATCACAAAGATTCGATTATCAAATCGAAAAATATTTAATTATCTTAAATGATAATCAAATTTCACAAATATCTGATTATCAAAAACGATAATCAGAAATCACAAACATCTGATTATCAAAAACGATAATCAGAAGTCATAAATATTCAATTAACGAGTCCGGAATTAACCGAAGTAGTAAAAGTATGGTTTCATAGTCCGTACTTTTGCTAAATCGTTTAAATCTCTTTATCGTTTCCTTGAAAGTGCAGGATTGTGTGTTTTAAAAATAACATTTCACATTCTCAAACGGACAAGTCCGGAATTAAGCGAATCAGTAAAAGAAAGGGGTCATAGTCCTCGATTTTTCTGAAATGTTTAAATCGCTTCCTCGTTCTTTTGAAAATGTAAGCTGTAAAAATTTGAAAACAATTTTAATTTATATTTTTGAAACAACTTTTAAAAATAAAGAATTTTGAAAACGCGTGATTAAATTAGCAATATCAGTGTTGCAGGAGAACCGCTTGTAAATCCATTTCAAAATTGACGGTTACCGAAGTTAACACGTCAAAGTCTCATTAAAATAACTGGCATCAAAATATAATACCAAATGAATTTTCATTCATCAAAGATGTCACAAGAATCTTCTCAAAGATAGAAAGGGATATCATACCCTAAACTTGTATTCATAACAAGTCAATAACACATGAATTCACCAATGCACAAAAATTGATAAACATATCAATAGAAATCATTAAAATTGGTGAAGCATAAATTCCAGATTTCATCACAAGAAATCCAGAGAACACAAATTCTAGAAATCTACACACGAAATCCAGAAAATACAAATTCTAGAAATCTACACACGAAATCCAGAAAACACAAATTCTAGAAATCTACACACGAAATCCAGAAAACACAAATTCTAGAAATCTACACACGAAATCCAGAAAACACAAAGAAGGGGGAAGTCCGAACACACGGACGAGAAGCTATCTCATGGAAGCTATCCATTTAATTTTTACGAACACACAGATGGGAAGCTATTTATTTAATTTTCCGAACACACGGATGGAAAGCTATCCATTTAATTTTCCGAACACACGGATGGAAAGCTATTTATTTAATTTTCCGAACACACGGATGGAAAGCTATCCATTTAATTTTCCGAACACACGGATGGAAAGCTATCCATTTAATTTTCCGAACACACGGATGGAAAGCTATTTATTTAATTTTCCGAACACACGGATGGAAAGCTATCCATTTAATTTTCCGAACACACGGATGGAAAGCTATCCATTTAATTTTCCGAACACACGGATGGCCCGAAGGCAAGTCCGACACACGGACGAAGAGACATCGCACAATCGCTAGTCTAAATCACAAAAATGATCGTCATGATCATAAGGAAGTGTCAATCACACCAAGCTAGTAAATATATGAGTTTAGCTTCATGTCCCATAACCACTTGCTTAACTTAAATATTTACGAACAAGCTGTAAATTTTTACTAGGAAATTGTCACAAAAAGGGTTCAATCGAACAAGTCCAAGAGCTAACCGACGAAGTAAACGCAAGCGTTTCATACCACTTGTTTTACTAGGCCGTTTAATTCAATTTCTCATACGAGTGAAATAAAGGCTTGTATATACTAATAGATTGGAAAACGGTTCAAGAAAAAGAACTTTGTAGTAAAATAGTTTTGAAATCGTTTGGAAAAAGGATTTTAATATTTACTATTAGTATAGAAAACCTTTATATTTTTAAAGTGACAAATCACAAAAATGATTGTAGAAACAATCAATCACAAGAATTCACATACGAAGATGTGAATGGAATCCAAAGAAATCGATACTGAATTTATTAAAATAGGAACACCCAAAAATTCCAAAAAATAGAAGTTATCAAAATCAATAAAGGTGATAACAACTAATTTGGAAAGAAGAATCGATATCAACTGGAAAAACAAAGCAAAACGAGTAGAAATGCATAATTGACTTCAACAAAAGTAAGAATCAAGTCAATGTCGAAGCCAACAGTTAATAGCCGAAGTCGAGTACAAAATGAATCAATCATCATTATCAAAGAAACCAACGGCAAACAAAATCAGAGTCTTGAAAATCAAGAAATTAGCAATTTCCCAAAAATAGAGTGACCGAAGTCGAAGGGAAATCCAGATTAGGAAAACACAAAAATAAGCGTTAGGAATTCATACCTAACAGTCAAAAATAATCATATGTAAAGATGAGAGATAAAACATCGACAAATAGTTGTAACACATGCTCCATCTAAGTTATGTTTTATAATTGTCCTAAACCCCAGGCTCTGATACCAAGCTGTGACGCCCCACCTCTATACCCACGCTAGCCAAGAACACTACGGTGTAGTGCTGTCAACTAGCACGGAGAATAAGGCTGTTGAGGAGCGACCATCTATGTAATTGCCTTGTGCGAGCACCGATATGTCAGATAATAAAAACATTGCATTTCATTACTGGAGGAAATCCGACATACCGTTGCAAACTCAAAACTACTACACAGTGGCTATAATAGTTTAGGACAATAGATATAAAGATAACACAGATAACATAAATGCGGAATACAGATGGAACGAAAAGTCTCATATATACAATAACTGATATCAGTTACAATACATTTGACACAATACAAATGATACAACTACAACTGTCGACTCAAGAAGTTATATATATACAAGTACATTATCGACTAATATACATGAATACATTATCATCTTAAAACAGACACACTGACTACTACAACAGTACGAAGACCACTTCAACTGATATAAAAAGTCTTCATAGCTCTAGCAGCAACCCAAAGCTAAAAATCTACAACCTGTAAATACTCGGTCTGACCCGAGTATTACATTCAAAAGAAAATAATACTCGGATCAGTCTAATTCAAAATCAGTTATTAGAGCATAGAAGCAATAATAATCAATCTCAATATAGATGACAGTCACAGAAATCTCGTATATCCAACTCTCGATACGAGAATTGGATAACGGCAGAAATAATACTAAACAGTGTTAATCCACAAAACAGAAATCCAAAGCAGTGTAAGCAATTGATATGTCAATTTAAAAATATCAATGCTAATTGGCTGCAGTACACGCTAACGTGTACTGCCTCGCCAATACAGCCTACGAATTACGCAACAGGTCGATGAATTAAGGATAAAAGAAATATCGATTAAAATCTGTCAATTCGGTGTGACTGCAGTGCACGCACGCGTGCACTGCCTCGCCACAACGGAATATAATGTCACCACACGGGACAAGGGTAAAACTGCTACGAAAATGCAGCAGGTCAGCAAGTGCTCAAGGATGAACAGATGCAAGTGAAAATGACACATGGATATGCAGTGTCAAAGTGATCCAAGTCACAATGATCGCAAGGTCAAACCCCGAAATCGGGTTCAACTCAAATGAATTAGAAGTGGTTAGCTGTCTCAAGCAACGGCAACCAAACAAGTTCGAACAAAACCGAACAATGTCAAAGTTTAGCATCAGGTCAAAGGAATATAAGCAAACAGCCTATAGGATCGTACATGCCACTCAGTAAAGCTACAGCAAGCTATGGTGCATTTACAACTACAATGGAGCCAACAAAGAATGCAGACTTCAAATACACAAGGGTGAAGTGATCAAACAAACTACACAAAGGATTCAACAGCATAAAAACCAGAGTGTGCAGTAATGCGAACATCAAGTGCTGACCTGAACCCAAAATAGTAAAACTGCACACATGCAGTGCAGACAAGTTTGAATTCAAACATGAAATGGAGAACATCATTGCAAGTGCATCAGGTAGAGATGATGCAGTGAAGCATGTACAAGGGCACAAATACATGCAAATGAAACTGTAATGAATAAAGTGGAACAACAGCCTCAAATGAACCCAAACTAAAGTCGCATGCACATAAGTCAGAATAGCATAAACACCATGTAGTGATATATGCAGGGACCAAGTGAAGAAACTGCCGTATCAAATATACATGAAACAAGACAGGAGTGACAGTGCAAGCATGGAGCTATAGTCCAACAAAACATTAATGTATATGACCACAGGAGACAACAAAACTGTGAATCAAAGACCAAGTCGAAGTATAACAAGAATGACTCAAGTGAAGATACCAAAGTGAAGATTTCAAATGACCAGGTAAAACAGTGGACAGGCAAATATCAAAGGCTGGCAAGCAACAAATGCCACCAACATAACAAATGAAACTGGAACCATCAAAGCCTCGACCAACATGGAATGGGTATGCAACAAGGCCAATGAACAAACTCATCCAAGTTCAAGTTTAACTACAAAATGGATAAACATGGATACAAATTCAAGTTCAATGTCACAAGTATAACCACTGTGTCACCAGTGCAGACACCACAGCTACAACAACACTACAGGCACCAGGTCAACAAACTGGACAATATACAAGATCATCAAAGTGTACACAGTGATGTACAACAGTGAAGGCTATAGGTCACAGTGAAATAAAACTGCAAAGTGAAGACAACAACTACCAGTGTACAAAAGATACAACTGCAGACTAAACTGGAACAATACACAAAGCAACTGCAACTTAAAGACTCGAGTGATGAAGCACTGAAATTATGCAATTGTACAGACAACAAATGAATAGCCGTGACACTACAGAGCTACCCCAGAAACAAAACTGCAGAGAAGTCACAGTCGAAACGAAATCGTATAAACTCAGGGAAATGCAGTTTCAAATCAAAACAATGCCGAGCCCAAGCTCAAAGAAAACAAACCATAACTCGAACGATGGCCATCCTACTTTTAAAACAATCGATGCAGGAATTTCAAATGGAGCAAGACAGTGACCAAAATCATCACGAAATCAGGGAAAGTAAAAGAGGCGACTTGAATTGAAATCAAACATTCCCAGCACAAGACAAAAATCAAACTACCGTAATAAATGAATATCGAATTAGATGTGAGGGGATTAACCACTCACCATTTTTCGAAGTCCACGAGATTGAGCAGCCGAAGGGAGCGACGAGGAAGCGATCGATCAAAGAAGAGTTGGCGTCTTCAATTTTCCTTCGTGAATGCCCTAATTTTCGAGATCGAAGGAAGAACAATCGCGACCGCCATTTTTATTTCTCTCGTGTGCTTTGTTTTCGGTTAGGGTTTGAAACGCGATTGAACGAAGAGGGGAATGGGGATGGGTTGTTTGGGTGTTGAGTGAAATCACGGTTTCAAAACAAAAGATCATGGGCCGAGATTATTGTTTAAACCCAAACGACACTTAACGAATCTTTCTAAAGCTCGTTTAACATTTAGAACGGCTTTAAAAATTCCAAATAGCGAATAACAAAAATTTTATCCCTGAATTCCAATTTAATTAAAATGCCAGAAGCTATTCGTTCCTAGGTTAAATCGTCAAGAGACGATAAGAAAATGGGTACGGAATGCCGGGTTGTTACACCCCTTCTTCCCCAACTTCAACAACCCAGATAATCGAACGCCACCGTGCACGTGTACACACGATTGAAGCGATTCCGATCATCCATGCCAGTCGCGACGAGTCGCCTTTGCCCTTGACAACGAACTCTATAACCCAATTCGATCGAAAACATCTGGGAATAAAATCGAGCATTCCAATCAAAATCTGAAACTAACCTCTCTCCGGAAAACTTCCTGCGCCATCACCACGATCCACCGGAGGCCCAGCGACTCCGGCCACGTGTTCCCTGACCATCGACGCTCCCCTCCCCCGAGTCTCGTTCCACTCGATCACCAAGAGAGATCTAGTGGCTTCAAAAATCTCAGCGACTCAAAAACAAGTTCGAACCCTAAGGTTGCTTCGTTCCAAAAATCCTTGCAATAGAAATTTTTTTAAACAATTTTCCTAACATCATTGAGTTCCAAACTAGCTTCAAGCAAAATTACAACATCCAAAATTCATTTGATTACCAGAAATTGATCAAAAAGTGTTTTTGGTTCAACTCCAGACAGTTCATAGTATACTTAACTAAAAATTTCCATTTTTGTTTTATAAATCCTATTTTCGAAGGTAGTTTCAAGTTACAAAATCGAATCAATAATTTTTAACATTCGAAATTTGCATATATTTCAGATATGCTCCGTAAACCAAAATGTACAGAGTCAACTTACCACTATCATACTTAAACAAAATTTTAGATCATAACCTATGCTTAAACAAACTTGTTTATTTTGGTACTTTAGGCTTAACAATGGTTGGATGATAATACTTTGAATCTTGATAAAATATTTAACTCTGTAACTTCAATAGAGAAAAAATA
Organism: Allium fistulosum; assembly: GCA_030737815.1. Classification (NCBI taxonomy): domain Eukaryota; kingdom Viridiplantae; phylum Streptophyta; class Magnoliopsida; order Asparagales; family Amaryllidaceae; genus Allium; species Allium fistulosum. The sequence goes on from CM060907.1 coordinate 478,036,981, forward strand.
TGTTACTGAACAAACACAGGGGCTATATTTAAACCGAAAACATATACACTACATTATCACTAAATTTTGAAATGTGTTTTAATTAACTTAAAGCTTTAAAGTGTATGTTTACTCACTTTTGCTTTTGAGAAGAACAGAGCTTTGATTTTTCTTTGAAACAGGCTTTGCATTTGCTTTGCTTTTCCAGGCTGAAGACATTGCCTTGTTTCCAGATTTTAATCTTTGGTTTGATTTTTTTTGGTTTTGATTTGCTTAGTTGTTGAACGAATTTAGGTTGGAGGTGATGCATATAAAAGAGAAGTATGCAGTATATTTTTTGTACAACAAGCATGCTAAAGATGCTTGCATCATGGGCTGAGATGTGTTAGAGGTATGGCATTTATTGTCTTGTACTTGTATTTTTATTTGTTTAACTTATTTCTTTGCTTTATTTCGGCTGTACAAATGAAGATAGTGGTGGCTTTTCTATGTAAGGCTTTATACTATATATAATTGTATTTCTTTTGAATGTATATGTTTGTTTGGTTATACATATTTCTTCCTTTGCAATATTTTTCATATGTATATCTTTCTTCAAGTCTACGTACTTATATTTTCTTTTATTTTATAAGCTAATTCATGTATATATTTTATCATATATATTTATATTATTTGTTTCATCACTTTGTAATAAAATATTACCTTGTAAGATAAATGAATTTCAATTTTAGTTTGTTGTTAGATTTTATTTATACGTTCACTTCTATTTTACAAATCTATATAATTTATGTAACGCCCCACTCCGAGAGCCTCATTAACAAAGAGTATTATATGGATAATACCGTCTGCTAATGCGGACAGTAGAGTATAATGGAAGCGACCATGTGTAGTCTTACTTTAACTATCTACTGAACACGCCGAAAAGTGGTTTTTATCATCTCATGTGGTTCGACAAGTTCAATAAATACTTAAAGCAAAACTACAATGGCTATAGGATCTATCAGAACAAAATGTAACAACTCAATGTAATATACATCACAGAACAGCGGATCATCATAAACACATATTCTGTTACAAAGTAGAGTATACAAAATGATACATGTCAAGTGGTATAGCAAACCACAATATACAGACGAGTTCACAAGAATACATATCAGAGTTACAATAGATAAGGACTACACAAAAAGCTAAGACAAAAAGAAGCTAGCGGAATAGCCATGTGGAAGCAAAAGAGGCTAAGTCCAAAAGCACCTAACCTGAAACATCTCGGTCTGACCCGAGTATAGAATACACGGGTCAGTCTAGCTAAACAAATCAGTTAGATAAACTGAACGATAATAAACCTGCAAGATCATATAGTATAACAAATATCTCTATATGAGATAACACACTCATCTAACAAAAGATGAACATAACAAAACAAGCCTCGTATCATCGGCATCTCAAATAAACAAAGGACATCATATCCCAAATCAAGCCAAAAGGCAAATAATAAATACCAATAAAGGTATACAAGTTCCACTAGATGATCGCTACATATCATGCGGCTCAAAAAGACCAACACCGAAAGGCGACACCTAGGGAATATACATATTAATGAAAACAACAAAAGATTGCTCGAGCTCAGTACTGTATAAACAAGGATGCATGAGCCCGAAGGTTCCAACCCAAATATCACCCATGCGGCTCAAAAAGACCAACATCGGAAGCGATACTATAGGGCAATAAACCCGAAGGCACAAACCCGAAGGCACATACCCAAAGGCAACAAACCTAGGGAGACTGTCCGAAGACACTATCCCAAAGGCAACAAACCGTAGTGGTGAAGGTCCGGAGGCCCAGTACTGGACACCACTAACTGGCGGAATGTGTCATGACTCTCGAAAAGGAACCCGAAAAGTGTTAACGTATGTCCCATAACCACTCGTTCGCACTAAACGGTTTACTATCCATTAGCCATTTTCACACTCAAAGCATTACAAAGTTTACCTCATGTCATCGGTAAACCAGACACAAAGGTCAAAACGATCAATCGAATAGGTCGGGGACTAATCGGAAAGGTGAACGCGCGGATTCATGGTCCGTGTTTTACTAACCATTTAATCTCCTTTCCACTTCGTTCGAAGTGCAAAATCATGTGTGTTTAAATAGAAATTTATAAAGCGGAGAAGGGAGCTTTTAATACGATTTAGAGGGATTATTTATAAAACTCGTGAATGAAGTCAAAAGTATGTTATCAAAGCCAAAGATGCAATAACAAACATTAAAAACCAACTTGCATTGATAAGATTTGGAAAACCGATCAAAACGAACAAAAATAGGCAAAACAGAGAAAACATGAGCAGGTCGGTCGGCCGGCTACAGGGCTCGGTCGACCGGACACTGTTCTGAAAAATTCTCGGGAAGCAGGTCGGTTGACCGGACTTCCTGGGTCGGTCAGCTGGAGCCCAGATTCCTGCACTCCCAAAACAGAGGCAGGGAAGTGCGCAGGTAGCAGGTCGGTCGACCGGACCCTGCGTTCGGTCGGCCGGAGCCTGTTTTCCAGCACTTCTTGCCCTATCAAGTGAATTCCAATTCTTTCCAAATCAAAAGCAATAGCACATGAATACTTGTTAGGAATTCATACCCAACATCAATGATAGATATACACATATATGTGAGATAAAAATCTCACCTTTTTACCCAAAACAAAGAAGAAGAGGCTCAATTGCAAAGAGAAGATCAACCACTCACTACTTCAACTCAACAAGCTTCAATCTAAGATCAAAACAAGTATTTCCTAAGTTAGGGTTAGGAAACTTTCTGGAATTGAAGGAGAAAGAGTTGGAGAAGATGAAGAGGAGGCTTACCAATGGCTTCTATTCGATTTTGGAGCAAGGATTCGAGTTTGCAAGGAGAAACTAGGGCTTGGAATATCTAATTCCTCTTCCTTTCCACCATTTTCAGCTTTAGCTTGAGAAAAGAAATGAAATGAAGATGGAATGAAGAGAAGGAGCTGAGTTAGGGGGGGTTAATGGGGTTAAGGGCTGAACCCAAACCCAAGTCCAAAGTGAAAAAGGGTCAAAACTCCACAAACTCTAAACATATCGAAGCTTATACTCAAAAAGATCGCAAACGACATTTTGAACTCAATGGAAGTGGTTTCGAGCTCCAATTCGACCGTTTGCAAAAATTAGCTTTTCGGACTATAATCCGACAAACGACATTATATTTAAATAAAATATTTAAATATACAACCGATAAATATGCGGGTTGTTACAATTTATCTTATATGTTTTATATATTTTTTTCTATATACACATACATATATAGTATTTAAATCCAAATCAAGTACATATATATATATATATAATTTCAAATTTACTCATATATGCTTAAATACATATCTATTCACACATATACATATATATATAATATTTAAAATTTAAATGATTTATACAAAATTTATTTGGATAGGGGAAACTCGCAATCAATTAATCGATTTATCTCGCGAATTTTATTTAAAAATTCAATTAATTATCAATTTAAATTTAATTAAAATCTAGGGTCATTACAAATGACATTGAGCTTGCTTAGTTATTCAATTTCCTTTAGGGAATAGTAGCACCGAAAGTGGTGGCATGCCACGATCGATGAGGGAATTCCAAAATGAATTGGGTGTTAATTATGATAGTCATATGTCAATTGAACAGCACCAGGGGTCATATAGTAGTTGAACATCACCAAGTACATGAATTAATTGATCATGTTAGACTTGATTCTGCTATTTACTTGCATATTTATTTGATTGGGTAACCCCTTGACCAGGTAAATAACTTCAATACATATTTATTTGATAGGGTAGAAAAATATGTTAACTTTAATTCCTCCAAGATTATAACAATATTGGAAAAATAACATGTTATGTAAATTAGGTTTGATTTTTTGATACTACTTACATTCATTTCTATGAGATACTGCAATAATTCAGTTGAACTCGCAAGATTACATTCAACTTGAAGTAAATACTAATCTTGTACAAATTTTAATGGAACGCTTTGGAGAAATTCACCCAAGATATCAAACAACCATTGATCGGTTCAGTGTCTTAGACTTGAGGTTGAAGTATAAGCTCTAGAGGAATTTTAATGAAAACCCTTAAATTGTTGGCAACTGTTAGATATGAAGAAGTAAAGTTCACAAAAATGGAATTTAAATTGTAAATCGTAATGTTCAAACATCAAAGTTGATACGAGATTCAAATTGTAAATCGTGAATTCAAAACATTCGTATTACAAGGTTTGTACATTATTTGAAATTGATCTTGATGCTTGCCTTGAGAATGTAGATACACTACTCTGTCCAATGTTAAGACTGTGTACATTTATACATTTATACATCAAGTTGCATGATTTGTTACAATACTAAGACCATGTCGCTTCCATGTCTCAACCAACTTTACTACATTACACAACCATATATGACCAACATTAACTTCATTATCTCTTCAGTCTTCCATAAAAATATAACCATGACCCGGTTATCAAAAACACTTATACACCGTTAACTGCTCCCTATCATTGCTTAAGAACTTTGTATATACCTCAGATGAGAAGTGATTCAAACCATACATGTAAAGCTTCAATTTCAAAGCTTGCTCTACTCTGTTAATTTACCCTTCTAACAATATCGGAACTGGATTAATTTTTTTTTAATGTAGACTCTACAGCTGTTCTAGTATCTCAGAACTGTTAGTGATCATGGAACGTACTGTATTTTTAGTGTTGTGCTTTTTTCAGTTTGTTTTTTCCCCTAATTACAACCGAAGTTCAATTATATTTTCTACATTCCACCAGACTGACCAAAACATATGTTTCTACTTCGTGCAGTGGACTCAGGTCAGCACCATATGATCAAGAATTTTAAACATATTAACTTAATAACTACATGGAGTGTTGCAGTTAGATTGGCAGAGAGAGGGATTGCTCTGGCTGTCGCTGATGCAGCCATGTATACCGTTCTCTCTGAATCTTAATATCTTGTAAGTTTTCAACTTTCACCATATTGTTCATGTTGTGTAAACCATACTATTGTTGTATAAATATGTACAGAGTATACTAAACTTTCGTGATAATGTATGTGATCATAAATTTACTAGTGTATAACTCATTATACTCATGTAAGATTTAATAAACCATGAAAACTGGAATCGTTGATTTAAAATTAGCATTTGTTATAGTTGTATGAACATTGGCCTTAAATGAATTATAGTGATTTTGTCTCAATTACTGCATTCAGAGCGTAGTTATCAATAGTTGGCTGTTTAAACAGTGGTAGAAGTTAGCGATAGGGCTCTCTCCCTTTCTCTCTCCCCCTTTATTTATAGGAAGTGCAACTACTTCTATGATACACTCTCATATGACCTCGACTTGGCCTTTGTCCTATTCATTTGAAACTGTAATAATTGATAAAGATGCTGGGGCTGTGGCAGCTGTTGACCATGTTCCATTTTTGCATGTATCTGCCAATTTTACTTTTAATCTAGACAATTGTATAGGTACATATTCTAGCCATCCTTATATATTTATTTTTGCTGTGATAGTATGCATCACTTGATGCTATATTAATGGTAGGTAGTTGATCTCTATGGCATTAGAGCAAGTCTATTGGATGGTAGAGAAATTAGAGGATTTGGCAATGCATGGATTTGCCCAAAGGTAAATTTCTATCTCTATCCCCACTCATTAGTGTAATATATAGAACTGAATATGATGGATATAAATAATGGAAACTCGTTTATCGCTAAAATATATTAAGTGGCATTGCTTGATTTTTATAATTGGTTGACTGAGCGACTTCATCACTAATGCTTATGGCATGACTTTTATATTTAATAAGGAGAATTGGATAATGCAGCTATGGATGATGCATACAACCTGTCCATTCAAACCCTACATATGAAGGAGCCTTGTGCACTGCATAGATGATGTTGTACATCATAATCTATAAATTGCTGAGTTTTCTTATATTTTATTTTGTTAAATTACTGAAACTGTTTTTATTCATTCTCAACAAGCAAGGGTGTTTTTGGAATCTGGATGTGAAGGAGTTGCTGTCATTAACACTATCATGAGTGTAATGGGTATCGATCTTCACGCATTATGTCCTGAACCTTATGTTGAATGGTTGGTGCTTATCAGCTTTTGTGGAACATCACATTCAATTTTCTTATGTTTTTCTATTACTAACTATTTCTACTTGAATTTGAATAATATAAAGTTAGTTTGGGTATGTGAAATAAAGTTACATGCACTTATGGTTCCTACTTTATTGTATTTAAAGTAGAGCTGTATTAGGAGGACATTGTAACAACCCGAAATTTTCGACGCTCGAAAATTGACATTAATACGTCCGCTGTATTACATGCCGAACAATCGAATGCCAGAAATACCAGATCGTTAGGGAAAAGAAGAAAAAGGTAGAAGAAGAAAATAGAAAAACAAATTCAGAATCTCACAATCATAGCAGAACAATATATAATAGATAACAACAGATCTTTATACAAAAGAAACTATAACTGTTTTTATACATTACATCATCAGAGTACAACACAATCAATACCACAACACTGGACAGTTATAATAACTTGTCCTCACAAAAGCTGACTATACAGCTTACACTGTACAGCGGAATACACATCAAGTACGTGTGATAAGTCTCGTCATCCAGCTCTTCTCCTGAGCTCCATAGCAGCTCATCATGTATCTGTAATACTCGGTCTGACCCGAGCATTATAATAAAAATAACACCCAAGTCAATCTGGAAAACCAGCATGGGAAAACACACTCAATTGAATTATTGAAGTTTCCAAAATCCTTTGAAAATCAAAAGTATCTCGTAAGACCACGCCACAAATAAACATGCCGAGTTTTTACCTTACGATAACCAAAACACTTATATCAAAATCCTTTAATATTATAATAGTGTCTAAGTACGAATACTTATTCAAATAGTTGAAATGCTTGCATTTCACGTTCCAGCATAGTTGGGCACAATCAAAACCGTACGGCGCTTATTGGAGATTTGATTCCATACACTGGCAGGGCTACTAGGGCACCGCTCGTCACAGTACCTGGTCTAGATCAGCGTACCGAGGACCACTCCCGATCCCCTGCAACACAAGACTGGAGCTACCCCTTACCGGATGGTCCGAATAAGATCACCCTGCGGTTGGGATCAGCAACCGCCACACAGCCGAAATAAAGGGCCTCTAGATAGGGATGACCTTACCCTACTTGGGTGCTACCCACTTAGCCTTGCTGCACCACCCCTGTTTTAGCCATTCCGGTTTATGAGGCTTGAGGCTATGATTACGTTTTTAGCACACATTCACTTAGAATGCTCACCGTCCTCCAATGACGATGTACTGATAGCATTCGTCCATACAAGTCCGTTCCCGGTCCAAATGGAATCGAAGGCACTACTCCTACTACATCCATTTTGGAATCACCCTCAGGATTAGTAGCGATTAGCCCTTTCACTTCACTGATCCATCTTCGACTCCAAGCTCTTGTCTTCCTTATGAAAATGTATTCATTGGATCAAAGTGGTTTTCGGATCACAAATCTGATTCCGATCTCTTCAAAAAAACGTTCGCTATTTTCGGTAAACTCAACCCCGGTTCTCTAGGAAATAAACAAACGAAAATAAGATTGGAGATCACCTCCTAACCATTAGTGGACGGATTTCCTTATAAACGTCCTAGAAGATTGAACGAGTTTATACATACAGTATAGCACCTCGAACGGTAACTGTACCATATAATTCCTGTACTTCTTCTAAATATTTCTAAAGTTACATTTGGGTCCAGATTTGATAGTCGGTTATTTAACTATCAAATAAACAATCATTCATCCAAATATTTTATTTCCACTGAAACACATCAAGTCTTATTTAATTTAGATTTTAAATAAATTAAATCACTTTATCCAAAACTATACACTTAAATATTTAAAACAAAACTACTTAAATTCTTTCTTCAGAATAATACTTATGAAATTCTATAATAATTCTCCAAGTAAACTTTAGCCAAAAAATACTTTTAAAATAAAGCTATTTTATTAAATATAAATATTTAATAATTTTCCTTTAAATCACAATACTACTTAACCTAAAAATAATTAACTACTATAATTAACTTAATTAATATTTACTCTAACAATTTTAAAACAACTAAATAATAGATTTTTCTAAAACATTCTTTTAAAACACTTTTAAAACTTCTAATTTATACTTAAAAACCTTTCCTTTAAAATATACTTATCTTTCCATAAAATACATTTCCACTTCAATAAAACCGGTCTTGTCATTTATAAATCTTCCTCGATTTATGTCCAGATTAAATTTACGTTCCAACTATGTAAATTTCCTTTTCCACATTAAAAATAAAACCACTATTTGTTTTTAAAACAAATTACCATCTCCTTATAAATTTCCACTGTGAATTTATAAATCCAAATTATCCACTGATAAATATTCACTTTATTTATAAACCCAGTTTATAAATTCCATAGTCCCATTCTCCTTTTAATCGCAGTTTCAAAACACTTAATCGATTTCAAATCGATTTTCTGAATTAATTCCATTTTGAAATTTATTTCTTGATTTACCCAAATTTCTCCAAACACCCTAATTTCATATTCACTTCCCTTTCTGATTTAAAATCTTATTTAAATCTGGAACATCAATTTCTTACTTTATTTCAAAATTCTCCTTTTATTTTTCCCAAACCATTTAAATCTTGAATTTAAAAATAATTCCTTTAATTCTTAAACGATATCGCTTAAGTCCATAAAACTCTTTTATTCCCATTTATTCAAAATCTCTTTTTTTCTTTCCATGCTTGGAGTTTATTCAATAGGACTTTAAAATCAATATTTTTACCTTTTTGTTTTCCTTCAACTCCGCTGTAAATATTTAGCAAAATTTAAATTTTATTCAACTTCGCTATAAATATTTATTCAAATCCGCTATAAATATTTTACTTAAAATTTTACCTTTTTACCTTTTTGTTTTCCTTTAATTTATTCAACTCCGCTACAAATATTTTACTTAAAATTTCCCCTTTTGTTTTCCTTCAAAAATCCAATCTTTATATTTCTGATATCTTGAAATACCACAATATATTCAGCAAAGCCACAACATTCAATAATTTCAATTTTCAATATAATTTATCACAGATTATCAAATAAATCATATCATTGAATATGAAAATAAATTTCAATATTTTTAAGGAATCCAGTTGGATCCCTCCAACTATTTCCCTACATCCACAAATGTTAGCACAATATAAAAATACCAATCCCACTTCAAGGGGATATCGCGGTATATAGGGTCATCCTCTATTATGCGGGGCGCATAGGGTTTCATCCGCTATATAATGCGGGAATATCAATCACTCCAATACTAATATATACTACTATATATATGTAATCATCCAATAGATAATTATAGTTCTATCAATCCAATCAACATCCAATAATTTAAATTTAAACGGTAATCCAAATGAGTGAGAGATTCTCACCTTTATTTTTGTTTGCAATCCGCTTCAATCTCGACTTGGTTTCATGATTTTTGACCTTCTACAAACATTATATGGTTTATTAACATTTTAAATAACCGAACACTTTATTACCATTTAATAAATTTAATTAACTAGTTTTAAATAATAATTACCCAACCTAATTACATTTGGTATAAATACCTTTGGTAATAAGCTGCGGTAATATCCTAATAATGATACATTTAATTAAGTGGAAATTAGCCACAAGTGCCTCTTTAGCAAGTGCAATTAGTTTCTAGGACACACAACCGAAATAATTACTTTTAAGGACAAAATGCAAAATAATTAGTTTCTAAAGTCTAAAAACCAATGAAATTATGTCCTTGAAAGTAATTGGACTGCTGACTTTGTCCTTAAAAGTAATTATTCTGCTGAATTTGGCCTTGAAATTAATTTATGTAGATGTGTGTCCTAGAAACTAATTGGACTGCAAAGTTTGTCCTTCTGGTGAAATGTCCCTTTAATTAATCTAATTTTTTGTAATAAGTTGCTTCTTCACTTAAGTTTTAAAGCATTCGAATTATTTTAAATTTTACCAGTTAGCCTTACTCACTGTTAAATGACATAATAACCAACAAATTAAATTAAAAGTTTGAACTTGCTTAACATTAAATTTAAATTGTTTTAAAAATTTAATTACCTTAATTCGTACAAAAACCCAAAATCATGAGATCTGCTCTACATTAGATTCCGCCTTCGGTCGTCCAGCTCATCACCATCGCCACAGCTCGAATCGACAAGCCCACCATCCACCACCTTCCGCCAACCCCAGACGACACTACTGACATCCATCTCACATCACGCTCTGCCCATCGACACACCAGAGACGAACCCACCCATCGCCATACAACACCATGCCATTGCGACCCCTTCCGCCTTAGGCCTCCACATGCTAGCCTGCCGCAGCCGCTCCTCCTTCCCCTGATGTTCACGCGACCGACCTCGGCTTCGATTCCTTGCCCCCAATAGAATAACAATGTGGCCTCACCCCCCCATCGTCTCTTGCTTTCGACGCTCACGAGTAGCCTGATATGAGACTATCGCGATTCGATTAGGCTTTAGTATCCGAACGATTTAAATTTCATTCCGCCATTTTTTCTTTCTTTTGTTGTGATTGGTTTTGATTTAATTTCAGCACTGGGAAGAAAAAGAAGTGAAGGAGGCTGATGAGTTTACTATAGGTATATCATATATATATATATATAAATGTTTTATTTCTTTTTTTTGAATTGTTTAACTATCGGCCGTTTAGAAAAGAAAGGGGAAGACATGATGTTTTAAAAGAAGGTTGCGTGTTGAGGAATGCTACAGTGACATTTGAGAAGAAAGGTAAAGGTACCGACGTAAAAACAATTGACTGGTCAAATACACAATTATATTATTTAAATTTTAAATTGTCTCGAAAACGAAGCCTAAAATCTCAATCTCCTATCAAGGCATGCCGCTAGGTGTTTATAATGTTATACCCATATTTTGGATGTAATGGAAAAGGTTTCGAGTCCTAATTCGGTGGTATGGGGAAGATAGCTTTTTGGACCTTATTATTATATTGAATTTCGATGTAGATTTCAGCGCGTTGACCTACCGTACGGCCACACGACAACTCCAAACGCTACGAAATTTGAAATCCGATAAAAATACACTATTACGGATCCAATGGAACTTGTTTCATCGAATTCCGAGACTGTGCTCCGGAAGGCTATTTTTAAATGTCAACTTAAACAATATATTTTTAAAACTAAACAAATCACCTTTAAATTCAATTTTAAAACTTTTATTATCTTTAGTATTATCAATATAAAGTTTACAAGCCTTTAAATTATTTTTAACAGGCTTAAAATTCCCGATTCAGCAATTTACCCCCATTTCCAATTATTAAATTCAATAGTTTAATTATCCCATAAATAATGATATTTGAAATTCAAGTTAAAAATCAACACCTGAATATTTAAAATCAATTAAATATTCCAATTTCAAATATTCAAAAGTCTGGGTCGTTACAGACATGGAGCTATGGAGATCCACATTAGAGTTGACGTACATGGAGGATGCCGTTGGCGTTCCCATAGCCTGGCCAATTGGAAAAGTGATTAAGGAAACACAATGAAAGGTATGCAATTTTGTATGTAATTGAAATATTTTGGTTCCTATCAGTTTATGTCATAATGTTGCTTTAAAATATTATGAAGTCATTAAATTAAATTTTCAGGAATGAGAGGAGTCACTGAAATTTATAAATAACAATTATATAACTAATTTAACATAGTTTTATAAATGATGATGATGAATTAACTTAGTTTATAAAAATTAACTAATTTTATAATAATAATAATATAACTAAGTTTATGTTAAATAAATTTTATAAATAATAATACTATAACTAATTTAACAAAGTGTTATAAATAATAATAATGACAACGATGATGAATTAACAAAGTTTATAAAATTACCCAGTATATAATAATAATAATAATAATAATAATAATAATAATAATACAATTAAATTAACCTTGTTTTATAATAATAATAATAATAATAATAAATAAACTAAGAAACTAAGTTAATAAAAATTAACTAAGTTTTGTTAAAATTAAACAAGTTTTATAAAATTAGTTAAGTTTAAGCTAACTAAATTTTATATATAATAATATAACTAATTTAACAAAGTTTTATAAATAATAACAATGATTATGATGATGATGATGAATTAACTATGTTTATAAAAATTAATTAAGTTTATAATAATAATAATAATAATATAATTAAATTAACCAAGTTTTAGTAATAATAATAATAAATTAACTAAGTTAACCAAGTTAACAAAAATTAACTAAGTTTTGTTAAAATTAACTTAGTTTAAGTTAACTAAATTTTATAAATAATAATAATATAACTAATTTAACAAAGATTTATAAATAACGATGATAATGATAAATTAACTTAGTTTATAAAATTTAAATAAGTTTATAATAATAATAATATAATTAAGTTAACTGAGTTTGAATAATAATAATAAATTAAGTTAACCAAGTTAATAAAAATTAACTAGGCTTTGTTAAAATTAAACAAGTTTTATAAAATTAACTAAGTTTAAGCTAACTAAATTTTATAAATAATAAAAAATATAACTAATTTAACAACATTTTATATATAACTGTAAGACTGGACTTTATTTATTTTATTTTGTTTATAACTTTGATTATTTATATGACATTATATATAATATGATATACTCGTACAATGTTGTAGATGTTTGATATTAGATTTGAAGTTCTACGAATTAACATAATTGTTTGACTATATGTTGTGCTTTCACTTATGCAAGTATTGGATTTTCGAAGAGAGCAAGGTTGGACTTTTATGATGCTAGCCTTCACTTGTGCATGCAACAAAGAATTATGGGTAATCAAGCATTTTGTTAGCACTAGTTTAGTATAACATTTTATTAGTACTAGGTGTGTAAATTTGTATATGAATGGTTATTGTATGCGAGTTTGGTCATTTTATCAAAAAACTATTATATTAGAATGGTTATAGATATCTTATTTGATTAAATGATTAATATTTTTTTAATTGTTTGAATATGATGATTATGTGAGTGATTGTTGATTGATATAGTAGAAACAAAATAGACCATCAACATGAAAGCATGAAAAAATGGTGCAAAGTGATCAACAACTTTTAGTAGCCTTTCAAAAATGCTACAGAAATACATATAGTGGCATTGAGTAAACGAAATCGTAAAGTATGGGGAAAGTTGGAAACTCTATTTGTAGCATCAAAAAACCTTTTGGTGGCGTTTTCAAAACGCTATCAAAAGATTTATGCTGACACTTGAGAAATGCTGCAGTAAAAGGATTTATAGTGGGGTTGAAATAAATCCAACTTTGCGGGCTTTATCACGGCGTTTATCAAAACGCTACCATAAGTTTTGGTAGCCTTTTTTGTGCACCACCAAAAATAAAATTTCTTATAGTGCATCTAATTAAAATAATTGTTTATACAAATCAATGTTCGTATACTTTACTCGTTTTCGTTATTTCAACTTAACAATTCCTCATCCAAGAGTGAAGCTAAGTAAGTTAATGCATCGGTTGCATTAAATCCTTGCCTAGACACTTCATTCTTAAATCTCACAAATAGAAAAGTCTACTCATCGGCTTTTAATGTTAAGTATAGTATTAATAATTTCCATAATCAAGTAACAGATAACAAGATTAACCCATTTCCGACATTCCCGACTTAACAATTCCTCGTTCAAGAGGGAAATCGATAGGTTAGAGCTTTATCGCTTATATCCTTACTCGATATCAATCTTAACTTTCACAAATAGATAAGCCTACTTCGTCGGCTTTTAGCATTAAGCAAAATTGATTACTTTTCAAATAAATAAGTAAACAATGAGATTAACACGTTTTCAACATACCAACTTAACTATTCCTCAGTCAAAAGGAAAACCAGTAGGTTGGAGCTACATTGCTCCGTCCCTACTCGACATCAATCTTAACTCTCACAAATAGAGAAGTCTACCTTGTCGGCTTTTAGTGTTAAGCCTGGTCAATTACCATTTTCAAAACTTATATATAAAATACATGTAAATAGATTTAAATTCTATATAAAATATTTCTTGAAAATAACTAACTTATAATTTGATAAGAAAACATGTTTTATATTATAAAACCTCTTTACCTTGAAAATACATATATAATTGTTAAAAATATACTTAAACTTTAAACAAACTTTAATATAATTCAAAACATGTTTGAAAACATCTCTAAAAATATTAAAGAAAAATACCAAATTTAAATATCATTTTTAAACAGTTAAAACCATAAGCAACATAATCAACATTTATAAATGCTATTAAATGTCTTTGTTAAAAACAACGTTGAAAAACATGATCTTTGCGACTAGTTTTAACCACTTTAACAAATGGTTTAATACTTGAAATTATTATAGTAAGTAGTACCCTTAGGGTAATTTAAAATCATGGAAAGAAATCCCTAAGAATATTTCCCATTTATTTATGAAAATTCTCGAAAACAGGCTATATTTTCAAAGTGTATTTATAACCACATTTTTGTTCTAACTTTCTCAACTTTTGTTCACAATTTATATAACTTTCCAAACCATTTCTTTACTGTTCAATACAAAAAAATATGTGTAGATAACAACCAAATCAAATTATCCAAAGTTAAGATCATAAATATCCAATTTACACAAGTTAAAGTTAAGGGATATCAAAATGCACTTATAATGACTATTCTCACTTCGAACGCTTTCAAACTTACTTCAATTCAACACACAAGTCAAACAACCATTTAAACATCAAGTCAAGGCCATGCCACATGTTTAAAGGGTAATAGAAGTTATGTTATACAATATAAAGTTATCATTTTCTTTAAAAAGTAAGGGGGTTCTAAAGTTTATAATTTTAATTAGTTAATATCACTTTAACTTTATACTTTGCATGCAACATATATACGCACAATATATACTTAGAAGATTGTGAGATAACTCACTTAGATCCATGACAACCCAAGCACAAAGCCATAAGAATCAACGAACCAACTCCTACCATTACCAAAATCCTAAAGATCCAACCTTTAGCACTTTCAAACCAAGGCAACACCTCCCCTCCTCTTTCATTGTGTTGAGTCAAGATTTTTATAGAGTTTTGATTTCTGACAAAGGGATAAGCCGTGATCGACAAAAAGAAGTTATTCATTGTTTTAAAGAGACACAAAGAGCTCCATACATTAGAGGTTGATTATTTGGTATGTTAGTAGTGTTATTTATGTTAAAATCTATCCTCAAATAATCTCATACCTTCAATCTTTGAATATAAATGTATATATGTATGAGTGCACATTAACTGTGCAGTCTGGGCTAAACCGGTCGACCGGTTTAAAACAAGGCGGTCGACCGTTTTTACCCAGAATGCACAGATAACGTGCACAAGTGTACATAACGTATATATATTCAAATTCTTGTCTACTGGTCCATTTTGACCTGTCGACCGTTTTCAAACAGAAAGCAATCTTTCGTACAGACACTTCCTTTTCTTCAACGGTTGCTTCTCTTTCTCTTCACCAATGATCATGACCTTTGTTTGTATCTTTTCACAAAGGGTTACAACAGTTTATTTCTTATATAAACATCATGAAATCATTATTCCAATTAACCAATTCTATTATTCTAATCTCTATTCTATTGATCTCTGTCTTGAGCTCTCAAACATTTCAATTGCTTATTGAATCATTGAAATCATTTCATATCTTTTGATTCTATATATAATATACTTCCTTCAATCTTCACAAACATCATTCACATACTTTGAGGATAAGATTATAGGAAGGGTGTACTACAAGTGACAAATCAGTGTTATCAAGAGCACAAGTTGTCAACGGCAATTGTATTTGTTTTTTGTTGAAGTCCTCGGTGTTGTAAGAGGCACGAAATCCCGTTCGGTTGTTCGGGTGTTGTAAACCTGTTCCTCCGGGTGAAGCGAGGTAGTTGGTTGTGAAAATCCAGATAGGAGTCTGGGACTGGACGTAGGACGGGAGGTCCGAACCAGTATAAAAATCCCTGGTGTGATTTTTACAGTTTACTGCATTTACTATTCTATATCTGTGAATTGCTATATAGTTAGTTTATTGAATATTTACTTGTATAGCAATTGTAAATAACATTCCGCATATATTAGTCCATATTACATGATCCGTAATTAGTGTGCACAAGCGTACACACTTTCATTTGGTATCAGAGCATACAAACTTTCATTTGGTATCAGAGCATACATACTTTCATTTGGTATCAGAGCACGGTCATCATATAACCGTAACACCGTTATTTGATATATTCTTGTAATATGGCAAATAACGCAAGCACTAGCACTAACACTTACACGGAAGGACAATCAACACAAAGACCTCCGTTCTTTAATGGTCTCAACTATAGCTATTGGGCTACACGTATGTCATTTTTTATGCAATCAAATAGCTATGATGCTTGGAATGCTACTCAAAAAGAAATAGTGAATCCAACAACTGAATATTCAGAATGGACAACGGCTGAGAAAACGGCAGCAGCCGTAAATGCAAAGGCAATAAATATGTTGTTTTGTGCATTAGACCAAAATGAATATAATCGTGTTAGTATCTGCACTACTGCATATCAAATTTGGCAAACGCTGAAAACCACTCATGAAGGTACTAACAAGGTTAAACAAGCCAAAATAGCCATGCTGAAGAGTCAGTTTCAAAATTTTAAAATGAAACCGAATGAGACAATCAATGATATGTATTCAAGGTTTCAAACTATTCATCATGCACTTATCGGATTAGGACAAAAATATTCAGATTTTGATGTTGTTTCAACAGTCCTACATTCTCTGACTAGTGAATGGGAAGGAAAAGTATTAGCAATTGAAGAAGCTAATGACCTTTCCATCATGAAGCCAGATGAATTGATAGGAAATTTAATGTCCTATGAAGCAAATTTGCAGGCTAGAAAAGAACAGAAAGAAGAAAAGAAAAATGTAGCATTTCATGCTGAGAAAGATGAAAATGAATCAGATTCTGAAGATGAAGATTTGGCATTCATTGCAAAAGGATTCAAAAAATTCCTAATATATCGAAAAGCCAGTCGTTACAACAAAAGGAAATCTGGATCAAACAAATCATCTTCATCAACTATAGAATGTTTCAACTGTCACAAAAAGGGGCACATGCAGAAGGATTGTCCAGAACAAAAGAAGAAGTCAGAAAATGATAAATTCAAACATAAGAAGGACAAGTCAAAGAAACGAGCCTTCTCAGTAACATGGGATGATTCAGACTCATCCTCATCTGAAAGTGAAAGTGATCAGGAGAATGAACAAGCTAATGTTTGTTTTATGGCAACAGAAGATGAGGTACAAATTCCTACATTTGATGACTTACTTGATATAAATTCTGAATTGATAGTCAAATATAAAGACATAAAACGTCAATTAAAAGTAGCCAAAGCAGATTTGAGTAGAGCAGAGTTTGAACGAGATATGTTAAAAGACGAGAAGAAAATATTAGAAGAAGAACTTGAAAAACTTCAAGAATCATCATCTAATGTTGACTCTCAATTATCTCTTTTGAGTCAAGAAATTGAAACTCAAAAAGAGAAAAATAATGCTCTCACTATTGAAAATCATGAGCTTAAGGCAAAAGTCAAAAATCTGGATCTAGAAAAGGCGAGCTTACAAACTAAGTTAGATGACATAACTCAAAATGTTTCTAACTTTAACAAAGGTCGAGAAAATTTGACAAAAATCATTGAAAGTTCACAATCTGTTTCAAATAAACAAGGTTTGGGATATAGGAAACAAGAAACCAAGAAACATCTTGGTAATGAAAGGAAGAGGAAAATACAAAAGACTGAAGCTAAGAAAAATCTTAGTTTATTATATTCCAAACCAAAACCAGTTGTGAAATTTCAGAAGAAAAATGTCAAGACTATCAAAATATGGGTTCCTAAAACAAATAACAATTTGATTAGGAATAAATATATTCAGAATTTCATGAATACTGTACATCTTAATACTAATTATATATATAAAGGGGATACCAGACCCGTATGGGTTTGGACTCCTAAGACCTAACTCTTAGGACCCCATAAAAAGTGGGTACCATAGACTTAATTCTATTTTTTGCAGGTCCCACTTAAGAAAAGAGGAAAGTGGATATTCTGGTTGATACATTCCTATATTATTCCATTATCTATTACTCCTTTTTGTCGATGACAAAGGGGGAGAAAGTGCTAACAATTATCTGCAGGAATATATATATTTATATAAAGAATACAGACAAAATCTCAGGGGGAGATCACATATTCAGGGGGAGATTCAGAGTTTCAGATATATGTTGTCATCAATCAAAAAGGGGGAGAATGTTGAGTCAAGATTTTTATAGAGTTTTGATTTCTGACAAAGGGATAAGCCGTGATCGACAAAAAGAAGTTATTCATTGTTTTAAAGAGACACAAAGAGCTCCATACATTAGAGGTTGATTATTTGGTATGTTAGTAGTGTTATTTATGTTAAAATCTATCCTCAAATAATCTCATACCTTCAATCTTTGAATATAAATGTATATATGTATGAGTGCACATTAACTGTGCAGTCTGGGCTAAACCGGTCGACCGGTTTAAAACAAGGCGGTCGACCGTTTTTACCCAGAATGCACAGATAACGTGCACAAGTGTACATAATGTATATATATTCAAATTCTTGTCTACTGGTCCATTTTGACCTGTCGACCGTTTTCAAACAGAAAGCAACCTTTCGTACAGACACTTCCTTTTCTTCAACGGTTGCTTCTCTTTCTCTTCACCAATGATCATGACCTTTGTTTGTATCTTTTCACAAAGGGTTACAACTGTTTATTTCTTATATAAACATCATGAAATCATTATTCCAATTAACCAATTCTATTATTCTAATCTCTATTCTATTGATCTCTGTCTTGAGCTCTCAAACATTTCAATTGCTTATTGAATCATTGAAATCATTTCATATCTTTTGATTCTATAAGTAATATACTTCCTTCAATCTTCACAAACATCATTCACATACTTTGAGGATAAGATTATAGGAAGGGTGTACTACAAGTGACAAATCAGTGTTATCAAGAGCACAAGTTGTCAACGGCAATTGTATTTGTTTTTTGTTGAAGTCCTCGGTGTTGTAAGAGGCACGAAATCCCGTTCGGCTGTTCGGGTGTTGTAAACCTGTTCCTCCGGGTGAAGTGAGGTAGTTGGTTGTGAAAATCCAGATAGGAGTCTGGGACTGGACGTAGGACGGGAGGTCCGAACCAGTATAAAAATCCCTGGTGTGATTTTTACAGTTTACTGCATTTACTATTCTATATCTGTGAATTGCTATATAGTTAGTTTATTGAATATTTACTTGTATAGCAATTGTAAATAACATTCCGCATATATTAGTCCATATTACACGATCCGTAATTAGTGTGCACAAGCGTACACACTTTCATTTGGTATCAGAGCATACAAACTTTCATTTGGTATCAGAGCATACATACTTTCACATTGCTCACGACCCATCCAAGGTCCCCCTCTTTCTATCACCTTTTCCTAATTTTGACTTGATATTCATATTTCCCATGATATTTTAGGCCTATAGCCAAAGTTTAGGAGAGATTGGATATGATTTGGTTAAGACTTGAAAAAGTTGAAGAAAAAATAGTGGATTAGTGTTTAAGCACTTCCATCATTTTTATTCTCATACTTCATTTAAAGCTTAAATGAATTTGTGTTTTTCTTCTTACTTAAGGGTGTATTTATAGGTTTGTCCAAGAAGTCATTACCTCCTTCTACCTTCCAATGAAGGTCATAAAGGAGCCTCCCTCTCATATGCACATTTACATTTTGATAACGTCACCCATGACATCATCCAAATAGTTTATTTCAATAAATGGAAAATTATTTTTATTTCATTTTATTAATTTTCTAAGTAAATAAGTGTATGTAAAAAAGTCTGAACAACCTATAACAGTTAAAAAGCTGTTTATCAATAAAATGATTTTTGGTCACATTATCGATATTTTTTCAAAGTGATTGTTTTTGTAAACATTTTTCGAAAACAAGTTTATCATCATTACTTATGATTTAAAAGGGGGTTAAGAAGCTTATTAAATCATTTTAATAAAATTTAATCCAAGATTCAGAAATTTAAAAAATTCAGATATCTAAATACGAAGTATATGAAATTCCGAGTCGTTACAACGTACTTGGAGCCGAGGTGACTAAATAAAATAATGAAGACATAATATGTAATGGAAGATATTCCGCATAAACTAGTGTTATGTGTAGAATGTATAATTTACCAATCACCATAACATTGTTTTGACCCTTCCTTATTACAACGCACATGATAGCTTTAGAGGGACAAGTACTGGTGTAAGACGGAAACAGAGGAAGGATATGTTTTCTAATGCATGCTTGGAACCGACAGGGACACTAGACATTGGAAGTGTCAATTTTGATCAGTAACTATATTTTTTCTTATATTTTACTATTCCGTTGTGAGTTATATCAATAGTGCTCTGGTATGTAATTAAATGTTTGTTTGTAAGATGTCAAATTAATGATCCATACCTTGGTGGACATAGGTTTTCAATTTAGTGAAAATCTAAGCCCACTGGGGTGCGGGTTATTATAGTTTTATTCATTTATTTATTTAAGGCAATTTAATTGTTTAGAACAATTATCAAATGAATCACTGGACATCATTTATAGATTATTCTATCTAAGTCAAATAGAAGTTCACATGTGATGATGTGTAACGGTTTTTCAATTTGAGAGCATTGTGGATCTTTTGGATGGAGACCTTACTTCGACTATGGTTGGTCATGTAATATGGGTTCATGTTACATCCAAATCTGAGTATGTGTCGAGACATAGGAAGTGGAACCTATTGAATAAATGATTTGTCTCATTCGATATCAACAGTTAGTATCAAATTTATTTGAAGTTGGATCAAAGTCAATGTCTATGGCCTATGTTTTTCGGTTATCGACAAATGCCATCATATTGATAATGGTTGAACTTAACGATTAAATATGGCTGCTATCAGAGTTTTAACCATAAACCGAGCTTTATATGTCAAAGTGACAAAGTTATGGTGAAGAGACATAACGTAGATGACATATCCTTTCTTAAAGGTGTCGCTTTAATGATGATTAGTAGTAGGATTCATCCAAGATGCTTTATAAGAGATTGAATTTGTGCCATTACTATACTTCAACAAAGTTTGAGGGTTAACTCAACAAGTAGGAACTAGACAAGTACGGATCTCAATATTCGACTAAAGTTGATTTAATAAATTAGTTTATAAATATTAAGGATACGTCATATACAATTGAGACACACATATTTAATTATTATTTGTAGTTTAATTTAATTAATAAAATGTGTATAAATGTTATACCTATTTAGTTAATTTTAATAATAATTAAATACCTAAACAGTATGAATATATACATTGGGTTGATTTTTTATATACAATATTCTATAACATGGTACCCGCCCTATGAGATTTAGTAGTGAAAATATCTAAATTTTGAACTTAGATAAGTGAATAAAGAAGTCTTAAGCAATTGAAATGTATATGGATCTCTATTGATGACCTCAATCCTACATTACTAAATGAGGCTTAAGTAAGGCTTAAATAGTCATTCTTTTATATACTACCGTATTTTATATTCTATTATCTTCCATTAAATCAAATTCTCCATTATTTTATTGCTAACTATTTTGGAGTTGGAAATTGGATTTCCTAAAGGTGAACCGACAATCATGTATGTGTGCACCCTTGGCATCATTATCATTAAGTAGTCCTTTAATTTATATATGCTTACATAAGTAAATTTATTATCGGTTCGCATGCACTTTATTAAGAGGGAGAATCTTTAACACCCTATTTATTTATTTTGGATCAAATATAATAGTTCCACCATTTTGCCAACATTTGTCATTCGAATGGAAAAACTAAAATATGAAGCATTTGAGCGGTGGTGTTATTTAGTGCATATAGTTGGTCTTTCATTGTACCTATGCAGTTAACGCCCGCTATTACCCAGCTATAACCTTGCTATATCTCATAGCGGATTTCTACCGCTACGATTTTTCCATATAGCCCCAAATATAGCCTTTCTGCTTTAAGCTCCACTATTTCCGCTTTAAGCTCCGCTATTTCCGCTGTATCCCGAGATTCCCGCTAAATTTCGCTATTTCCACTATATCTTCTTTGAAATAAATGAATTGAAAAATGACATTTATACATTTTCAAAATTATGAAATTAATTTATTTAATTGAATTTTTAATATATTTTCAGAAATGAAAATACTATAAAATTCTACTAAATTCAGTTATGTTATATAACAGTTTTACGTTTATTTATAGTATATTCGCACATGTTTTTATTTATAATTATTTATGTATTAATTATAATTCAATTGAATGCTAATTTTTAATTTAATTACCATTTATATATTTGTATAAACATTAAGTATGAGTTTTATATGCTATTTTAGAGTCATCCGCTATATCCCGTTATATTCTCGCTGTATCCCCGCTATGACTTTTTGCACCTCCGCCGCATTGAATCTGCCGAGCGCTTTAACTGCACAGCATTGTACTAATTCTTCAAACCTCTTACGAACGATCATGATATGCTTAAATGGGATCCTTTCGCAAGACAACATTCAATTAAATTAGTTTACTGGCTTCTTGATAATCAAACTACTTCTAACACTGGCCCATCGTGTAGAGAATCTGGGATGATTTAGAAACTCAAAACCAAAACTTGTTTATGTGGAATGTGCTGAAAACAATCATTCTTTCCTAAGACAAGTTATACCACTCTGACCATCTTAATTGTTTATCTTTTCTATGTGTGAGCAAACTGGTTTATAAGAATATTCACTTGTTTTTCGAATGCCCAATAATAAAAAAGGAAGGATGTCTTGCAAGTTCGTGGGTATCACACCTCTTCTCTTGACAGTGAGGAGCATTGGTTGAACGTTTTTAATGCAACGAGGTGGAAAGATTTCAACTCTAAAGTTCTAGTAGCTTCTTCGAAAATAGTTATGTTGGAGCTTTAGAGGTAAAGGAATGATCGGGTTTTACAAAGGAGGAGAAGAAAATAAGAAGAAATTAAATGGCTATGTGTTAAGACGATGTGGGGTTAAAGGCTTAGTAAATGTTGATTGTAGAAAATTGTATGATATATGGCTTAGTTTTTTATTTTAAACCACCAAGCAATCTTTTTTTAGTTTTTTTTAAATTCAATAAATAGGTAATTGATCTCATTAAAAGCCCTTCTTAAAATAATAATAAATAAACATCAAAATAATAATAATAATAATAATAATAAATAAACATTCTTAACAACAAACAACAATAATAAATAAAGTGTGTTGCTAAAAACATATATAAATCTTCTTTCTAATACCAACACTAAAAAATACCACAACTCAACATCAATTTCACTTCTTAACAACATGCTCCCCTCTATAGGCTACTATTATTGCATCTCATTCTTTTTATTGTTTAACTTCAATTTAATAATTCAATTCCTCAAAAAACTCTTAAACCTAAATAAAGAGATAAGAAATTCATTAGAAATCAACCAAAAGAGCACCGCTTTGTGGTGAGTAAGACACATTGCAACTCTTACATTCTCAGCAGCTCTCCTTCATTTAGTATTTTTTAATAAAATTATTCGTGTTTTAAATTATTATTTTGAATTCTTTGTTAATTAGTTGGTTGGTTTTTAATTGTTAATTTATGTTAGGTTTTGAATAGAATTTAAGTTAATTTTGTTTTTATGAACCCGATTTAGTTTAGGGATGAAAAACCGGCAGTCAATGGTAATTCATGGATACGGGTTTAGAAATGAGGTTGAATGGATTTCGATAATGTGAAGATCGGTGGAAAACACAATATCGTATTAGGAAGTAGGCAATCTTATTAAAAATTTAACAATAGAAAGATGATTTATTAATGCTTTTAGCAACGAATGATGCTAGATAGGCCCGAAAATATGAGGTTAGGGATGTGCGGATCTTAAATTGAAAGGTGGAAATTAGTGGGTTTTAGCTTATCATACGGTCAGGATTGATTTTGTCACTTTTCTTTGCATAGTTTTCGGACATGCAAGGATTATTATTTAGCAACAAACTAAATAAAAAGAGAGAGAGAAAAGGCATTAGATGACTTAAGAAGTGCTTACTTTAGAGTCATTCATTCAGCCTTTATTAAAGCCCAAAACTCTCCCGTGTGTATATATGAACAGCTGCAAGGCACAAGAAACCCTAGCCGTCACTGTTCTCGTTTCTAGAGTAGGTCCGACCTCATTTCAATGACAAAAGATTCCTCAGCAATTATTGATTGATGCAAAAATTTTGGGTTTCGATATTGAAGCCAAAATATGTCTTATTTTTATGTGTCGATTTTTTTCGCCCAATAATCCACTAGCGTTATTCATCTATCACGATTTGACCCTAGCTGGCTAGAAATTGAGGTCGAAGATAGAAGCCATGATGTCAGTGTTCAATTTAGTCGTTTTTGATTCGCCTAGAAATGGGCAATGTCATTGTTACCAACAGATGTGCCTCCTACCGTGGAGCATAATAATGGTCGAAGATTAAGATTTAAGCTTTGAAGTTGGTCGAAAACCGTGAACCAAGGTTCCTGAATGTCCTTTACTTGCGACAGACGACGATCAACGAATGGCGACCATAGACCGCGACTCAATTTGGGCAGTCCATTGGCGGTGGTCGGCGGATTTGGTTTTGCCTGTGGTAGACGCAAACTGGGGTCAAAGGTAGTGTATGTGTCAATGATGTGCTCCAACAGGTGATGTGTAAAATTTCCTTTAGATTCCAGAAATCTATATCTACACAGTTACTTCTTTAACTTTTAACGTGTATATTATTGGCATATTATATCTGATTAAGGCATCGTTTGTGCTGTTGGACTTGCTAGGGAATTTGCTACGCATTAGTGTGAATTGTGTTAGTCACGTTGGTTGTTTATCTGTCAACTTGAATAAAATTAGTGGTTATATGCTTTATGTGAATTAACAAGCTTCATTTGGGAATTTATGGGAAGTTGCTATTTGTATGATTTTTTGAAAATCATCATTGTTTATGGATACATGGGGAATTTAATAGGTTGAAACGTAAATTAATAATTATCCTTTGCCTTAGAATCGATTCAGTTGGATACTAGATGTTATTTACAAACTCATGAGAATTTGTGAGTTATGATTACTGGAAGGTTTCAAACGATAGTTTTTGAAGTTGATATTTATTAACATGTTGATAAACTAATAGATAATAACAATTTTACCAGTTTAACTGAATTCAATGAATGGTATATTGTTTCATGCGTCTCTTACCTGGTCTATTATGTCAAATAGAAAGATAACGTGTGTATCATGGAATCGTTTTAAAGAATAAAATTGTAATTTTCTCTTATAAGGAATTATTTTTTATTTATATATGCAAACCACTGACATCTTTATAAAGTTTACTTGCTTGCTTTGAAAAGAAAAGGGTAGATAGAATAGAAGCGTAGCTACTTTCAAGAGTATACTTTACACATATTTCTTGGATATTTTTGGGTAGAACGAAGCACGAGAATTATCTTAATTTGCAAGAGCAATTTATACCTACCGTTGTGCGTGTTGTGCTTGCTGGATTTACGCTGCCTTTTCTACCAAAGTCATTCGTTGGTGTTGTTTTTCATGTGTCATTTGTGGTATCTTTGAGGCTCTGGCTTGAACCTCTTTGGCATGGTATGTCTGTTTGTAACCTGTATACCTCTTTGTTTACACACGTATCCTTTTGCTACTTTGGTATGGTTTATAACTTCTCGTTGTTGCATTAGGTTGGTTTATACCTTCCTCTTCATTGTTGGAAAACTATACTTGCCTATGTTTAATTTGATAAGGTGTTTATGTTTGATTTTATACCATTGACTGGTTCATCGGCATAGTTATGTGGTTGTGACCAACATATCATGCCCGATAATAATAATATTCAATACATTCTTTTATGTTGGCATGTTAGTTACCAATTAGCATCTGAGTTATGTGCTAACATTAGTGAGTTTTAGAACTTTCTCTCACTTTGACATGTAGAAAAAGATGAGCTATGTCATTGTTAATAAAATATATTCATGGGACTGACCCTGTAAGAGTAGGTAGGCAACCACTTAGGTTAAGTAGTGCAACCAATTTACACTTGACAATTCCTATGTTGTATACCTTCATATATACACTAAGTTTTAATGCAAGTACAATGCTCAGGTAAGCTTTTGAAGAAGACGAGCTTAAGGCAGCGTAGCTATTAATTGTCAAAATAGAAAAACATATCTATATGGAGTAGAATTTATATGTTGTTAGTGCCAAAATTGGTCACTAACCCCAAAATCCAGATGAAAGCACCAAATACCAATCACAGCTCAGAGATAGAATGTATGTAGAGAGTAATAATGTGAAGAACAATTAAAACTGAAATGAAAGCAGTAAAGAACAACAGATTTTATAGTGGTTCGGTTAACTTCGGCCTACGTCCACTCCAGAAGTTTGCTTTTTATTGCTGTAATAATCGATTACAGTTACAAAATGGCAGAGTTGCCTTAGCCTTAGAAAAGAGAAAGTAAGAGAGCAGAAAGAAGATCCCCTTTTACTGTGCCCCTGCCTCTCTATTTATAGACAAAGATGGGTTGGACTTCCCTGGTGGGCCTGGTAGCCGAGTACCTCAGCCCAAATGGAGTGATCTCCATATGCCGAACCACAGATGCCGAACGCTGAATGCCGAACAAGGTGTGAATGCCGAACGATCTCCTCATGCCGAACGTTGGGAGGTGCGAGGTACCGAGGTATCGAGGTATGGAGGTGCGAGGTACCAAGATATGGAGGTGCAAGGTATGGAGGTGCGAGGTATGGAGGTGCGGAGTATGGAGGTACCAAGATATGGAGGTGCGAGGTACTGAGGTGTGAGGTGCGATGTCGAGCGAGGTGAGGTATGCCGAACGACCCATCCAATGCCGAACGCTCCTTGATGCCGAACGATCCATCCAATGCCGAACGCTCCTTGATGCCGAACGATCCATCCAATGCCGAACGTCTCCAGATGCCGAACATTGGTTAATGCCGAGCGCTCCATCCAATGTCGAACGTCTCCAGATGCCGAACGTTGGTTAATGCCGAGCGCTCCATCCAATGTCGAACGTCTCCAGATGCCGAACGTTGGTTGATGCCGAGCGCTCCATCCAATGCCGAACGACGAACTCTCTATGCCGAACGCTCGTCCAGTGCCGAACAAGATTTATGCCGAACACTCCATCCAATGCCGGACGTCGATCTCTCTATGTTGAACGCTCGTCCAGTGTCGAACATTCCTCTATGCCGAACGTTCCTTCTAATGCCGAGCACTCGTTCAGTGCCGAACGATCCCTCTATGTCGAATGACGATCTCTTTATGCCGAACAACCTTCAACGTCGAACCATCTCGATGCCGAACGTCATTTGCCAAACTGCCTATCATCATTTTAAACCGAACCCATCATACTTTAGTCTCGATAGTTGTGAAGTTGTTTAAGTTAAATCTGTCTGTCCGCGGCCTTGCCAAAAGGCGGGTTAACATATGTGCTGACTTATATTTGTGCATGGTCAGCATAACACTCCTACTATCATTCTCAATTTTATTAGTTCATTTTTTTACTATGTTCAGTGTTTATATTTTGATTTCCAATATTGTGACTTTTTTTTGACAAAAAACCCGTATTTATTTACTAACATAAATCTAATCCTGTACAAAGAAAGCGGTAAAGAGAAAGTTGCAATGCTCTAATTTTGAATATACAAAAATTGGCGACGCACAGCCAATGAAAGAGAAAATCCAAAGAAAATAAGACAACTAGAACGGGAATGAATTATTCGTCTGACAGCCCTTTATTTTTAGTAATTGGGACAATTGGGTGTGTGCTACCTTTAGCGTTATTTTTAAGCAATAGGGTAATGGGGTGTCACAAACATCAAAATATTAGTGCAAATTAAAAAAATGAGTGACCATTAGCGAAAAGATCTGACCAATAGATACGAAAATAACTGTTGAATTAACGGATGTTTCTGTTTGTTGAAAAGTGGCGGCCGTTCAGAAAAATAGCCGTTATGAATATTTAGTCGACTGAAAATATGAATTAAGTAGACTGAATATTCAAACAAATTTGAAATTTAAGAATATATTGAAAAGAAACTTCATTCAGTCGACTAAACCGGGGTGTTTAATCGACTGAATGTTCAAACATTCTTATGCATCTGTGCACGTTTCAGTCGATTGGATTCCCCAGTTCAGTCGAGTGAAACTGTCACTGTAAGCCTTATAATTTAATTTTAAATGCATTTTTATTTTATAAATTTATATAATTAAAACCAAGTTTATATAGATTAATTTGAGTAAGTTTTAAAAGCTTGTGTGTGTGTATACCACCGAGGAGAGATTTTAACAAATGTTGACTGCTAACTAGACTATATACAAACCAAATTTAAATGTTGAAACTTGTCTTCAAAATCTTTTGGTCTTCAATCTATTATCAATTAAAATAATATCTTCTCCTGCAATTTTGGTTAGTTCATATAATATATGCTTATATAGTTGTCACAATCAAAACATCAAAATACTAGGTTCTAACAATACTAAAAAGAGATTCAAAGTTACTGATTTTTAATTTTGTTGGTTTTTGTTTTGGAGGAGCTGATGATTATAGAGAACTTTTGATGACATACCAAATTCAAAAGGGATATGAATTAGTGTTTTTAAAGAATTGTTCTATACTGCTATTTGCTCTTCATATATAGATAGTAGTTCTTTCAAAGTGCATGGTTCTTGTGATTTTGGATAGCTTAATAGGTTTTTCAATTGACGATTGGTTAATAATCATTCTCATAGGGATGGTCTTAGAAATGTGAATAATCCACATATTTCTAGCGGGTTTGTTAAATCGTTGATCATTGATGAGATTCATGATTGTTCCAGTAAAACGCCCAAAGATATAATTATTGATTTTAGAAAACAACACAATTTTAATTTGTTTTACTCTTTTGTTTATTCTGGGAAATAACTTGCTTTGATGGAATTGATTGGTAATGATGTTATGTCCTATAATGATTTGAATTGTTATATAGAAAGTATAATCCAAGTAGTTATGTCGCTATGGAGGTTAATATTTGTAGTAATCAATTTGAGAAGGTGCTTGTTATTTTTGGTGCTTGTTTATTTGGTTTCAAGTATTGTCGAGCTATGATATTTTTAGATGCTACTTATTTAAGGGGACGTCTAGGTGTTTTAATTTATTTAAATATTTAGATTTGAATCAAATTTAATAAATAATAAAAAAATTTAATAAAACGATTCGTTTTTATTGACATATTTATTATTTAATTGATTTTTCTATAATTTTTAATTTGGAAAATATTCAAATCTTCATTTGACGTAGTTTATGGAAAACGATGGTATTTTTGAAATTTAACAGAATAAAATAACCAGTGTATATTATTATTATTTTGGGATCGTATCGTATTTTTGTGCATGATCATATTTTTTTTGTAATTCGCGATTTGTCCCGAACGATAGGCTATGTAGCGAGATGACAGAAATTTCAAAATAAACATATCACTACACTTAGAATAATCAACTCTCTAACTATTCCTCGTTCCTCTTTCTATTTTCATTTTCAACTTACATAAATGAAAATTAAACCCACCCTTTCAAAATTCAAAATAAATTCATATGCTTGATCAAAAATTGCAAAACAAGGGGCTTTGAGTCCGTGGCGACTAGATCTACAATTCTATATTGGTTTGGTGAAGCTTGGTAGTGTTTGGAGAGGAGCGACGTTTTGGGCGTGGTTAAACTTAAACTAGGGTTAGGGTCTCGGTGGGATTCAGCCGACGATAGGCAGAAACAGGGAGTTGAGTTGCTTTCATGGTGGCAAGGCGAGGCTGCGGTGGAGTTTTGGTGAGGCGGTACAGCCATGGGTGAAGAGCGACATTTCTTTGTCGTGTTGTGCTACAGGTCGGATCTGAGGGGAGGTGTGCGAGTGTGAGGTAATTGGGTTGAGGAGGTGGAGCTTGAGAAGAGGGACTCGTTGGCGAAGTCGACTTGCCGAACGGAGGTCCGAACCTCCATGTCATGGTGGAGGCTGCACGGTTTTAATGGGTTGTTCTTGCGTGTCACTGTGCATCTTATTTTACCTATTAAACATCATTTATTTCACCTCCCTCTACGTATCTTATTTTATCAACTAGACGTTATCAGTAGGTGTTGTTTGGGAAATTTATCTATCATTTGGACCTACTGCTATTTATCGGACTTATGTTGCATTTGCATTGGAGACTTGATATGGAGTTTATTACATGGACTACGATTATTCCACGACTGCGTTATTTGAATTACTTTCATTACATATATTTTATTTTCTTTCGTCGTGCGATCTGAAAGTATAGACTTGTGTAATGTTATATTTATCTCTTTATCATTGTAATTACCCATAAAACGATTCGTACTTCTTGGCACGACGATGGTTCAAAAGATAAAATTTGTCTTGCGAGAGATAGCTTAATGCAAGAACAAAGTAGAGTACTAGTCCAAATACCATGAATATGTGGATACGCTAAGTTATGATATAAAGACCCTACAATGTCATATAAATTTGTTTCATAAAAAGTAAGTACGAATTAGAGTACTGGTCTAAATTTTAAACCATAGGACCTCCATAAGGCTGCACCGTTGTAGTTTGTTTATTACTAGACTGGTGAAAGTCGACCACGTGATCATGTTCACCATACTTAAAGGCACATAACTTGATATTCATGCAATCGTAAATTGATGAATACTAAAAAATTAACATGCTTCGTAATTTATTGAGCATAATGAATGTGATGAAGAATATCAGGAAAAGGATACAAACTATTAACCCAGATTAAACATCATTATTTATTTATTAGCGTGAAATAAGTTTAGTGATTAAGACCAGTCACTTCTCTCAACGATAAAGGAGCGCACACTTTAAAGTAAAGTATAGTTTTAACATAAAAAATATAAATTATGTATACGGGTATTTGTCAGCGGGCTTAAAAAGGCAGACGCGCTGGCTCTAAGTATTGGTTTTGAAATACCTTGTAGGTTCGGATCGAGATCGGGTTTTAATTATTGTAATCCGGCTCGGATCCGAGCTTTAAAATACCCGTACCGAATCTGATCCGTTGGAAGGTCTATTTGTAACCAAAAAAGACCCACATGTGTGAATCAACTTCTATCATTTTTAGTGAAAATGTGCATTTTAAATGTATATATTTGTAATTAAATCTGTATATATTTGCATTCTAAGCGACAACCGCAAATTATTTTCTACAATGAAAATTCACTTCTACACAGTAACAAGCGCATTCTACACTTTACATACTTCAAGTCCGCACTCTACAAATACATATCTTACAAATATGTGCATTTAAAATTGAACGTATTTGCATTTCCTTACAGTTTAAAATGTATGTTTTCGATGCGAACATCAACAGAGGCATTTAGGGGAATTTTTTTAAAAGGATCTTTTGTATTAATTTGAATCTAATTTCCAATATTTAAAATGCATCAATTTTGCCATCATGCATCATTTGGTGATGGTACACCCACATTATTGCAAGGAAGCAATTCTGCCAGTCAAAATCTTCTCTGGTCCGTGGCAAAATCTAGTAGAATTCTGGCACAATCCTATTCAAAAATTTGGCACGCTTTTAAATGCATGGAAGCAATTCACCAATATTAAAGCACGCAATTAATTCTTCTTCCGTTTTCTGCGTCGTCAATAGTGATATTAATGCAAAGTTGGTGTATATTGCTGAAGTAAAGTCGTAGGAAATTTAGCAAATACCCCTTCAAAAAATGGAACACGTCTTTGTTCTTTTCCTCGCCCTCTTAGGTTCAGTCACACTCCTTCGTCCCTTGAAAAACCACCTCCAATTCGTCTACTCCTACTTCATCCGTCGGCCCAAAGACCTAAAACTCGAATACGGCCCATGGGCCATGGTAACGGGCGCCACAAACGGCATTGGAAGATTCATCGCCTTCCAACTCGCTCAAAACGACCTAAACCTAATCCTCGTATCCAGAAATAGCGACAAACTCACCGCCGTCGCGGAGCAGATCAAGGAGCGGTACGCGCACGTGAGAATAAAGATGGTCGCGTGCGATCTGAGTAGGGACGTATGGAACGGAGGGGTGGAGAGAGTGGAAGAGGCGATGGTAGGGGTGGAGGTGGGGGTGCTGGTGAATTGCGCGGGGGCTACGTACACGGAGGCGGCGTACTTTGACGAGGTGAAGGAAGGGGTTTGGAAGAATGTGGTGGATGTGAATGTGGTGGGGACGACGATGGTTACGAAGGCGGTGGTGAGGAGGATGGCGGAGAGGGGGAGAGGAGCGGTCATTATTGTTGGGTCCGGTGCTGCTTCTGCTGTTCCTTCGTTTCCGCTTAATGCTATTTACTCTGCTACTAAAGTGTGAGTCTTTCGTTTTCCCCTTTTTTGCGTAGTTACATGTCTCCATGGTATATAGGACCCATTAAAACTGTATCTGCAAGGTCGACTGTCCACTGTTAATCGAATAGAACAATTATGAAAAATTGAAATAATTTGGAAGAGTGAGATTTCATTGGCAGATTAGACACAATCACCTCTGGACATGAGATTTGGTATAACTACTTCTTTGGTGTTATAAAAGGTAACAGATATTCATATAACTTTCGCTTATCATGATAATGGAACATGTCATGTAATGTGTATACTTAAGCATTAAAGTATATACCATTAGAAAACTAATAGAAATAGGCAAACCTACATATAAAAGGAATGCAATTTTTTTGTTTCTTTCTGAATATGTGTGAATGATTGGTATATATGTATATATATATATGTATATATATGTATATGTATGTATATATATAGTGTAACGAGTCCGATTTTGACCGCTCGAAAATCGACATCCATACTTTACATCGTACTCGAATGCCATAGATTTGACCGTTCAAATCCGAGTCGCCGGAGCTTATAACAACATTAAGTAAATAACACAGCGGAAGAAATGAATAATACATTGATATACAATATCTGATACAACAGAATGATACAATGAATATCAATATACATCAGAGATATGATACAACAAATAACAGCGGAAAAGAAAACGATAACACCAGCAGCGGATAATCTCCATCTTCAAAGCACCAATCTAGAAATAGCTCGAGCTCCCAATAACGATGCACAAAGATAAGCAAGTGCAGTCCATATCCAAAGACTGAACTAGCTCCAGATAATCTACTAAATCTGACTATCTGAAAAACCCAACTCTAAACTGCTCGTGTAGAAAATTTTGAGCACCCAGAGTTTAGGAAAGAACAATAAACTCTGGATCAGTCATGGGACTGGTGTGAGCAACAAAAACAGTTTATCTTTAAACAAACAACAAAAGAATTTTAAGTCAATTCGCAATGCTTTTTGAAAATGTAACTACCATAAGACCTCCCACCACACACACAATGCAAACGCAGACTTGGAGGAGATTTCTTCTTATGTTAGTCAAAGATGCTTACTACGCAAAACAAATAATTTGATTTGATATTATTATTAGTGCATAGTGGAAAACATTTCGAAAGTAGAATATAAATCTTAGCCAGCATAGGTACCATTATATTATGCCTGCTATAGCTGCCTCCTGAGGAGACAGGTTATACAATTGAAATTGTAAAGGCTCGTATTATTTCTTTGGATTTCCAATAAATGGTTAGGCCAAGGAACTTCCCATTGCCACATGGAAACACCTCTGGAAAGACGTCCCGAGAACCTAACCGGATCAATGCCAACACAAGGCCGGGTTACCCCTAACTGGGTAACTACTGACATGAGTATGCCATCTCCCGGTTGTAAACAACCTTTAACCGGGGCCCTAGCAACAAATCATAAAATAAGATATAAATATATTTGCGACATCCACATAAGTTAAGTATCTGGGCTCCATACCATGATACCACTTCTATCCAGAAGGAAATGAACATACCCTAAGGGGCGCTACCCCCAATAACCTTGCTGCATCTTTCCTGTTTCGACCATTCCGGGGTGTGAGGTTCGACGAAGTCTCGTCCACAAAGCTACGCTTTGTCACAAAGCCATGCTTTGGGTCAACAGATGATCAAAGTAATGATCACAAAGATATAAAATCAAACAAATGATCATATCACAAATGATCAAATAATGATCATCACACATCAACACTCAGCATGTCACATTACCAAATTGGGAGTATATCGCTGATAAATTTCAACTACATAACCTCTGAGCTCGTACGTCTCAGAGAAGGGTGTTAAGCTAAGAGAATAAATTCTCCGCCACCAACAGATATGTATTTGAAAGAAATCGGCTTTATATCTCAAAGTGTAATGTTAGACATGTAACCATACAAGTTTGTTCCGAGTTTGAACAGAACCGAAGGCACTTCTTACGAAGCCCTTGCAAATCCGGATAATTTTCTAATCACGTCCAGACTTCCCGTCACTAAGGGTGATAAAACCTCTATACCAGGGATCAGCCGATGTAGAGTAACTCGACGGTAATCCTTCTGTTTTCAAAAATATCTGGTCTTCAACACCGGTCATCAAATGCCATCCATTACGACATATCACATATTTGGAATGGGTTATACGACCCGAAGGTCCTTTCCCGGCTAACCCGAATAGTGAGCAAAATATTTAAAATCATATGGATATTGGGGTCTCAATTAGGTCACAACTTAATAATTTAAAACTTTCCTTCAAATGGTTTAAACAAATTACCATTTCAAAATCTTTTAAAAAAGATTCAATTCACAAAGTAAACCCCATTCTCAAAGATCCATTCATGGTTTTTCAAAACAATTTCCATTTTAATTAAATTAACTCGTTAAATCTTTAAGTCAAGATTTAACTTATAGCTTTCAAAATTCGTTTCCAAAGATTCATTCATAGCCTTTCAAAACAATTTTATTTCAAACTTGAAAACGTTCAACACAATTTGGAAATTCATTCTTAAAATGAAAGCTATTATTATTTGAAAACAAATAGTTTTCGTTCCGGAAAAATCCAGTTATATTTACACAAGTTAAAACCCTTGAATTAAATTCAAATTCCCAAATCAAAAACATTTAAAATGGTTTAACCCATATATAACTTGTATAGCAATTTTAAATCCCTAGTTTCAAATTATAGGATTCAATTTCAAACTTGAATTAGAATTTAAATCCAATTATTTAAATTTTCAAAACTCGATTAATTTATTCAAAATAACTTTTATCTTTGAAATTCTATTTCAAAAGTTTTTCACTTTAAACCCGAATTTCTAATTTCAAAACCAATTGAAATTAAAATTTCAATTTCAAAAACATCAAATTTAAATTATCTGTGATTTAACCGATTTCCACGTGAAATCCCTATTTGTGCGTGTAAAAGTGTAGTCTAGGGGTTTTACACAATAATCATCACATATCAGAATACAGAAATATAGTTGATAAGCGGTATTAACTATCACGCTCATCTTCATTCACAGATCACAGATATATATCACAGATAAGTAAATTACAGATCACAACATAAATCAGGGTATATTACAAAACATCATATATCAGGGATATCAAACAATTCAACATTCCATAGAATCCAAACATTCATAAGTAAGATCAGTTAATTTTCTGATTAATTCAAATCAGATTAATTACTTATGAATAAACTACATATCTTGGTTAATTAATCATTAATTAATTATAAACCATATTAATTAATTAACCTTTAATCATTTATTAATTACCCTCAGATTAATTACCTTAATTTATAAATCATATTAATTAATTAACCTTAAACTAATTACATAATTAATTAACCCCTTAATTGCTTTCATTAAGTAATTAACAATTTGCAATTGATTATCTTAATTAATAAGTCTTATTAATTCAAATCAAATTTAATCACATAAATTTAATTACTTAATAATTTCTAGTTAATTTTCTTCATTAACGAATAACATTTCTTAAATTACTTTCTTAAGGAATTATCTTAGATTAATTCATTATTAAATCTATTTATTCATTAAATAAATCATTCTTTAATTACTTAATGATTTCTATCATTTTATTACCTTCATTATCTCTAAGATAATTAATTTCTTTATTAATGATTTCATTAACTTTTAAGTGTATTTTACACATTACACTTTAGATTTAAATTCAAATTAAATTAAATCATTCAAATTATTTAGAATAAATTTAAATTCAAAAACTCCTTTTTATCCCAAAACTCAATCAAATTTAGATTTAGTTCCAAATTTCCAAATTTGATTTAACTGGTCTAAGTTCTTTCTTTACAAGTCAAAAATCCCGTTTAAATTCACATTCCTTTTTAACCTTTCAAATACTTTAAAAGTTTTAACAAGTTAAGAATTTATTTATTCACAAACTAATTTGATTTAACTTTGATTTTAAACTTTAATTTAAAAATCAACTTCATTTTAAAACTTTAAGATTCAAAAGTTTATTTGAATCTAAACTCCATACTAGATTTAAACTTTGTTTAAATCTAACTCACAATTTAAATTTTATTTAAATTTGGTTTAAATTCAAATTTCCATCAGGTTGCAAAAATCTTGTACCTTGTTTTAATTTACCCGAGGCAAAGAAAAATGCTTCGAGTCACGCCTCCCCCTGCTTCGAGGAAAACTTCCATTTACCTCGTGATCGACTCGAGACCAACCCTTCTTCCCCAAAAACGTTCGAACCCAGACAACAAACGTGCACGCGTGCACGTGTACATCGTCGCCGGCCATCTTCCGGCATCGCCATGACGTCAAGCACGTCGACGAACTTCCCCAGAACCAACCCCAACCGTTCGAACTTCGGCGTCATCACGAAAACGAAATTGAGTAGCCTAACCCAAACCTGGAATGCAACAGCCCTCACCCTCTCGAACCTGTCAACGCCGCTTCCTCCGAGCTCCGATCACCAGAAGCCACCAAACTCCGGCTGCAGCCTTGACTATGCTCCAGCATCCATCTCTCTGAGTTCTAGCGAACTCGATCAACTATAGGGGTCGCGACGATCAATTTTCTGATCAACAGGAAAACTAGGATTTAAAACTTCAATTCAAACCCACCATCTCCTTAATGCATAGATCCACTTCCTACCATTTTTGCGCCCTTTCCTGATCCTCCTTCTAGCTCCAGCAAGGACCACGAACTCCCAGATCAACTGGGTTGACAAAGGCAACCCAAAATTTCCAAAACAGGTAAACCCGAATTGCAAACTCAAACC
The DNA here is from genome assembly GCA_030737815.1 of Allium fistulosum. Lineage (NCBI taxonomy): Eukaryota > Viridiplantae > Streptophyta > Magnoliopsida > Asparagales > Amaryllidaceae > Allium > Allium fistulosum. The sequence continues at coordinate 478,074,509 of CM060907.1, forward strand.
ATTACTAAAAAATGTGATTCAAGCTTTAAAAATTAGGATTTTGTATAGGGATTCAGTTTATAAACTTGAATTGATAATTCAAGATATTTGAATATATCACTTATTTTAACCATTAACTATTTTTAAGGTTTTTCCAGAGTTGTCTACTTTGTTTAATTAAAATACAAAATTTAAAACTTATTTCATAATCAAACAAACAAATTTTGTTTGAATCTTAAGTTCTATTATCAAGAAAATCAAGCAGAAATGATTTTGGAAGAAAGGCATGAGCTTGAAAACTTAAACAGAGGTAATCTACAGGTTATCAATATATATATATATATATATATATATATTACTTTTCACCACTCACAGAGCAATGCACATATGAATATTCACACAAACATACTTTTAGATGTTAACATACAACTATATTAAAACTTAAGTTATTAAAAAGTGTTACTCACCTTGTAAAAGCAAAAACAGAGAACTCAACTTGTACAAGCTTGAAAAACTGAAACCCTTTTCTTTGATCTCTGATTTGAATTTGTATTGTTTGTTTTGATTGAATTTTTGCTTAAGTTTGAAATTATATTCACTTCAGTTTTATCAACTTGAAGAAATGACCTGAAATGAGAAAGTGATAAAGGAGATATACAAAGATAGGTTTTGTGCAGGGTATAAATCTTATTGTACAGGATATATAATTTATTGTACAAAATATAACAGGGATATTTTCTTCTTTTGCTTGCTGATACTTTCCTTTGGTGGCTGATGCATTAATTAGTTTGTACCACATGCATTTCATTTTTCTTCGGCTGTACAGATTTTTGAAACGGTGGTGGCTGAGATACTTGTATTAAATGCTTTAAGTCCTTTTTGTATGCTTATACTATACATTTTTTTTCTTTCCTTTTGTTTACAGGTGATACGACTTGCATTTGTTGTTTGTTGGTTTCACATTTGAGCATATTTATATTTTATTTGTTTGTACTTAAAAGAATGGGCTGGTATGAGGTTGTGATGATAGATATGTTTGCATTTATTAGCTTGGTCTTGTTTCTTTTCTTATGTCACTTTATAAGAAAAAATTCTATTTATATTATGCTGTTAAATTCTAGTTAATGTACTTACTTACTATTTTATAGCCTATCTCATTTGTTTACTTACTTTTTATATTTGTCATACCAACACATATCTATTTTATTATGTCGTTTACTTGTTTCATACTCATATTTTAAAAGTTATTTTTTGATTGCTTATTTTATTATTCACACTTGAAACATTTGTTTTGTCTTCTTTTCTTATTTATTGTCTTGTATTTATTTTATATATTAACCATCAATAATAAATTAAAAATTCACTTATTTATTTATTTATTTTATTCATGTGTCAATGTACATACTTTTATATTTATTTTTCAAACCATTTGTTTGAGATTTATATTCAATTTCAATGTATATTTATATAGATAAAATTTCAAACTTACTCATATATACCCATATACATATATATTCACATATGTTCATATATATACCATATTTAAATTTTAAATGATTTAACAGAATATATTCGAATTCGGGGAAACTCGCAATCAATTAATCGATAAATTTCACAATTTTATTCAAAAATTAATTTAATTATCAATTTAAAAAAATTTAAATCTGGGGTCGTTACATATAGGCATACTTACTAATGGTAATGGTGCATGATGCTAAATGACATAGAATCTTCATGGAGTCTTAACGTACGACATGGCGAAGGGCACAATGAATGACGTGCGTTTTTGATTTAGTGCATGTTAGAAAAAAAGATAAATTCATCATGCTAAACAATTAATTGAAAATAACAATATAACTAATATTTATTTACTACAAAACATATACAACTTTTTTTAATCATTTTACACAATCATCATTAAACATAATTTCATAAGCATAAAATTTCATATATATATATATATATATATATATATATATATATCAAGGTGGGAGAACTCGGTTCTGTTCTCGTTTTCAGTCATTGAAAATTTTGTTAGTTTTGGATGATTTCGAAAGTTTCGATTTTGGATTCGGTTTCGGTCTCGATTTCGATTTTTAATGGTTTGTTAAGGGAAATGTAATAATTATCTTTGTAGATAAATTTAAAATATAGTCTATAAGAAAATAAAAAGCAACATTGTAAAATTATAACTTTCAAAACTAAAATTTTGGAGCTGCATATAAATCTGTTACATTCAAAAGCTTTACAACAAAAGTTTAATTTCAGTTCATTATCACTTAACCAAATTATATGATTTCACTAGCCCTTAAACAAAAGCTGGACAACACCATACTAAACTGAATAATATAATTTCAGCCCATAAGTTTAATAGCAACCCAATATCACTTAGCCAAAATTTAACAACATTTCATAAAACTTCAGCCGCACACTTCCATTCATGTATTCATCTCGACCAAAGCCAAGGCAAAAGAAACAGCGCTGCTAAAGCAAAAAAAACACTCAACAAGTTTACCCTCGACTCGACTTTTGAATCCCGCCAAAGCTAGGATTTTCGACTCTCGACCAAAGTTCGCGTAATTTGGATTTGGATTTCGATCTTCAATCTGTTTTGCATTAATTTACGTTTTATTTCGACTGTTAATTTGATTTCGTTTTTTTATTTACATAGTTACCAAAATCGATTTTTTCGATCGATTGCGGATCGTCAACCATCGGCACCAGTACGGTACCACCGAAATTTCGAGGTACCATCCGGTACATTAAACCATGTAAATAGAAATTTCAATGGTACAGTACCGGTGCTGATGGTGGACGATCCGAAATCGATCAAAAAAATCAGTTCAGTAACTATGTAAATAGAAAAATGAAATCAGACTAACAGTCGAACAAAACGTAAATTAATGCAAAACGGATTGAAGATCAAAATCAAAATCCAAATTATCTAAGTTTTGGTCGAGAGTCGAAAACCCTAGCTTTGGCGGGAGTCGAAAGTCGAGTCGAGAGTAAACCAGTTGAGTGTTTTTTTTGCTTTAGTAGCACTGTTTATTTTTTGCCCTAACTTTTGGTCGAGATGAATAAATGAATGGAAGTGTGCGGCTGAAGTTATATGGGCTGTTGTCAAATTTTGGTTAAGTGATATTGAGTTGCTACTAAACTTACGGGCTGAAATTATATTATTTAGTTTAGCATGGTGTTGTGTAGGTTTTGTTTAAGTGGTAATGAAATCATATAATTTGGTTAAGTGATAATGAACTGAAATTAAACTTTTGTTGTAAAACTTTTGATTGTAATAAATTTATATGCAGCTCTAAGAATTTATTTTTGAATGTAATAAATTTACAATGTTGCATTTTATTTTCTTATAGACTATATTTTATATTTATATATAAAGATAATTATTACATTTCCCTTAACAAATCATTAAAAATCGAAATCGGGACCGAAACCAAAACCGAAATTTTCGAAATCGTCTGAAACAAACAAAATATCTAACGATCGAAACCGAGAACGAAACCGAGTTCTCGAAGCTTGCTCTAATCACTTCGAGTATCAAAAAAGGTGTTGATTTATAATGAATTTAGAGTATACCAGGAGGATAGAAGCCTTTTTGATGTTTCTTTTGAGCATAACTTTATGATGTTTTTTTTTCTTCTTAAAAAAATTTGGAGTTTCAACTGCATACAATTGTAAATTATAAGAAAACCAACTATAATTGTGAGATGCAATGAAATAAAGATTTCAATGGTTCAAATGAAGCACCAAATAAATTTCTAAACTAGGGTACAATTTCCTGCGTAAATAATTAGAAATTAATTCATGAATGAACACGAGATAATAAAAAAGAGTGCATGATCAGTTATAGAGATCTTGGGCAAAGCATGTGAAATATGAAAAACCCCACCCTATTCAATAACAATACAGTCAATTCTGAAATGCAGGTACATGGACAAATTCTCAAAATGCCTATATGTTGAGTACAAAAACAAAGGGATAGATGTTCAATGTCAGGTAAGAAGATCAGATTTTTATTATTATTCACCAAATACCATATATACGACAACATAAATGCATTTCAGCATGGGCATTGTCATAGGGACATCAGTTTCCGTTTTAGATAAGGGAAGACATTTTTTTTTGCTATGAAGGATACAAAAACTTTTTCCCTCTCATAACATATTAGAAATAGTTATTTTTTATTACATCCATTATGCAATTTTTCAATGGATCCCACTGTTTTATGATTTTTTATTGATCAAACCCCTCTGAATTTTGTGTTCGGTTGTGTAATGTGAAGGGTGATATTTTATTATTTATGTAGGATTTACTTTATAAATTGCCCGATATGAGACTAATCTCAACACGCCCCCGCATGTGGCGTATCATGAGCCAAACACGTGAAGATACATATTGGGTGATGTGAAACAAGTGTGACGGTCAGGCACACACAAATTAAACTCGCTCTAATACCATGTTAGAATTTGTGATGATTTGTGAGTTTGAAAGAATAGCAAATGGAGGCAAATATTGAAAGGAATAAAATGAATTGTATCGATACACATTTTGTACATGTACACTGCTGTATTTATAAGATAAGTTGATGGGTTAACGGGCTTCAATTAGTAATGTACCCGAACTACAAAAGAATATACGACCGCTATTTTATTCCGTTCTCTCATTAGGTGGACTATCATTGTTTTTTTTCATGATTTGACCAATGATAAAATAGTAAATCATTTTTGTTGATTTCATTTATTATGTCCTTGCATAACAATTTTATTTCAGTGTGGAGTCCATATAAGATTATACATTCTTATCCAAGGTTGGAGTCTCTTTGACAGTGCCCTTCGTATAACTTTATAACATATCGACCTCTAATATTTCTGGAAGGTACCATTATACGTGGACACAAAGATGGCGTCAATCGGGAAATCTTCCCACTTCGTGCCCTCACCCGATACTTATGCACGAGCCGTTGTTCGGTGGATTGGCTATGAACCTCTACGCACTCCTTATTGGTCTCATTCTGTGTTGTGGTACATCTTCTCTATTGTGCCTGAATTTGTATTTGACATGTTGCTATTTCATCGTGCTGTTAATATAAGAAAAAGGCAGAAATCACAGTGCATTATAGTGAAGAAGATGTAACAATTGAGCATATCAACGTTGTTGTCTTAAATTTTATTTTATTTGTTTTATATCTACATTGATCCGTTGTAAAGTTTTCTTTTGATTTTGATTCATGTTGATTGATGTATTTGTATTTCCAGGTTGAACGAAATAGGAAGTTATTTTACTTAGCTCTTTTATATCGTGGGCCACAATCAAATTTTTTATTTGATGCCAGTCGATTTTTTTGGCCCAACACTTTTAATGGGCTACTAACCATTTCTTCCCATTTTTAGAAGATTTTATTATTTAGGTTTTTTCAAGAGCGGACATTAACTGAAGAATATGTAAAAGCAAAGCATTGCAAATTTTGAATTATATTTACCCACTAATCTAGCATGAAATGAAAATATTGCGTGAAAATTTGAGAAACCTACGAACCTCGGCTATTCTTCTCAAACCAATTTCTAAAACTAGAAAATATTTTCAAGGGCATTTTAAAAGTTTTTTTTTAGAATTTACTATTGTCCACTAATATTTTTGCTTCAAGGAGAAAAACATTTAAATATCCATTCCAGTCTTAACGGTCGTGCGTTTGTTTATTTTTTCCTTCTTTTACGTTTCTTGTTTAAAATTTTATTTTCTTCTTGCTCCTTTCTCAATTTTCTTGCACGAATTTCTTCTTTCAGATTGCAACTTTCATTTTTTTCGTCAAACCTGTGATTTTCAGATTTAGATATAGTTTTTCGTTTCTGTTTTGATAATTTCTTCTATCGACGTTTGATTTTTTGATTTAAATCATTTCTAATTTCATTTTCTTTTTCTGTTTTAATTTGAGATTCAAATTTATTGTTGCGTTTAGTTTTTTGATGTTCTATGGCAAATGGAAAAGCAGTAGCAGATATCTTTTGTTTTTCTTTTTATTTATGCATCATTGTTTCCCTTATGTATTTGAATATTTGATTGCTGTTCACTGACGTATATTACATAGTCAACTAGTGTGTTACCCGTGCGTTGCACACGGTATGGTGTAGAATAATAATATTTTAACTATTTTTGAAGAATAGCATTTATTATGTAATATCTCATGAATTTTTTAAGATAACTGAATTATAAATGAAATTACTATATAATAAGTGTATTTTTTATGAGATTTGTATACTTTTATATTTGAATAAAAATTATATTATCATTTTTATTGATAAAAATGAGTTATATATTAATTTATTATTTTTAAGGACTCATTATTCATTAATCAAATAAAGGAAATAAGTATTCTTAATAAATTTTGAAATTAATTTTTTATAAAATTTCATAAATAAATATTCATGTACATATATTCTAAAATTAACATTTAGCTTTTGATACATTTGACTAAAAAATAAATAATGTATACATTAAATATCATATGCTTGAGAGAATGATGACAATTACCTAAAAATAGAAATATTAAGTGAAAATAGAGACCTGAAATGTTACAAATCACATTGTTTCATGCCTTACTATTTTTATTTTATAGTAAAACTTTTCAAAAAATATTTAACATTTATGTAAAAAAGATAATAATGTATGAAAGAAAAATATTTCTAATCAAAATATGGTATAATTTTTAGGGTAAGTTTGGCTCACATCCCTAATAAGTTTTAAAATAGAGAAAACATCCTTCACAACCAACACTTACGTTCCGCTCCCTATTTTCAAATTCGCGCACGCAAAAAACCCAAATACCCTTTATGTTTTTAACTTTTCAAATGTGTATAACTTTATTTACAAAAATCGGATCAACATACCGTTTTCACCAAAAAATCACAAATTTTATGATCTTTAAAATGAGATCCATTGTTGATACCAAACATTTATATTTGTATTGAAGGTGCAATTATTTCAAATATTTGCAGACAATTCAGCAAATAATGAACATTTTCGATTTTTTTTTCAAATTTACAAAATTTGCAAATAATTGCATATATTTCTGCAACTATTGCATATAGTTGCAGAAATGTCTGCAACTATTGCATATAGTTGCAGAAATGTCTGCAACTATATGGTATAGTTGCAGACATTTCTACAACTATTGCGTACAATTTCTGCAACTATTCTCAAATATTGCATTTATTTCTGCAAATATTCAAAATAGTTGCATTCTTTTCAGCAATTATTCATGTAATTGATAAGAAAAGAAAACTACGACAATTATTCATGTAATTATCAGCAAAATATGATTTCACAAAGTAGATCGATAAATGGAAACGTAGATTTTAAATATTGGCTGCAATCACAAAACTACAACAAATAGACGAGGGTATTTATGGAAAAGAATTAAGCTGAAACAAAAATAGGGAACGGATTTATAAAGTTTCGAAAGGAAGGAGTTTTTGTGTATTACGTTTGGTTTTAGGGATGTGACCCCAATTTTCACTAATTTTTATCCATTGGTTAACTCATATTACGAATATAAATAATCAAGTTGTAATTTTTTGTATAAAAACTTACTAACTGAAAATATTTATCCTTTTTTCAATAATACAAAATACAATCATTCATCAATTATCATTAATTGTAATGTTATTTTTGGTAAAATATAATTTAATAATGATAAAGAGTCCATTTGATGTACCAATTTTAGGAAGGATAAACGTATATATGGTTGTAATGATGCACCAATTTGGAAAGAATTTTTTTATATATATTTGTCTGTAATGAAATAACAACTTTGGGAAGAAAAAATTATGTATATATTTCTTTGCATTAAATTACTAATTTTAGAAAGAAAAAAATTATGCATATATATTTCTTTGTATTAAATAACTAATTTTAGAAAGAAAGAAATTTATGAACTTAAATGTAGAAAAATGTAAAAGTATCAAAGATAATTTTGTATATAATTACGAAAATATTAGATTATACGTACTTGAATGAAAAAAAAGTTTTTCCATTTATATCAGTACAAATGCGGTATACACATTGAATTATCATTTTTTATGATTTATTAGATCAGTTAATAAATATTTGTTAATTGGATTTAGTTTAAAAGTTTAAATTCAAGATAAATTAATAAATTCAAATATATGGACTTGAAGGTAAAATAATATAGGAAAATTTAGAAGAAATCCGTAAATAATTGTAAAAATTATTGAAAGCATTTAAATGCAAAATGATAAGAGAGAATATTAGTAGATATTGTATAATTTGTATATAAATGTGGAAAACTAAAACCATGTGGACTTGAATAAAAAAATTAGTTTTACCATTTTTGTCAATATAATGTAGTACGCATGTTGAGTTGTTATTTTTCAAAATTTATTAGATCAATTAATGAATATACGTTAATTGTATTTATTTAAAAAACTTAAATTTAAGATCATCTAACTAAATTTAATATATATGGACTTAAATGTAAAAATAACAGAAAAACTTGGAAAACATATATAAGTAATTGTAAAAATTAGTATTAAATTTTAGTGGTAGAAGAGAGAACCAATAAAAACATTGTAATAATTATAATTAAAATAAATTGCGAGGATGTGAAAATAAAATATCTGGAGAGAATTAAGGAGAGAGGAGGAAATTCCTAAGATTAATTAGAGAGCTTTAAATTCTTCCGCTTTACTATTATTTGATAGATTTGGAAATATAATGCAAACACGTAACATGCTACGAAATTTTTTAGGTATGAATTTTAGTATCGGTGCTAGAATCGCTTATAGTATTAGTTTTAGTGTCAAATATGTATTGTTTATAATACTTCCATTTTTATTTGTTTCTGTTTTTGTTATATACAAAAAAGATAGTGTTCTAGAATAAAAATAACAATATGAAGCAAACATGTTTTTGGTGATGTTTTTTTGCAATGTTGACTATATAGTCTTCTTGTTGTTTTTGTATTTGATGATAATACTTTCAATACTCGGTTGTCCGTTGATTGTTCTTTCTATGATTAAAATAATGAAATTTTCCGTTATTAGTCTCCACTTACTTCTTTGACCATTGAGATTTCTTACGTACTTGAGAACAAAGTTAATGTGGTTGATATTGATTTTGATATTCAAAGTATAATTTGTTTTCAATTGTATAAGAAGAGCACATTCTTTCCTTTTACTGATAAGGTTAAGAGTTCATTATTGGAAAATGATGGTGGTAATTCTACTTCGATTTCATCTAATCTTCCTAGTTATTTATCCTCTAGCGGATGTTTGTGTTCCGATGTTGTTGTTCGGAGTAAAAGTTATTTAAAGGATATATTTCAAAGTGCAGCTATGGATCGTAATATGGAATATAAACTAAGTTATCTACTAATGCGAAATATGAGTATAAAAAGTAAACAGTAAAGTAAATGACACTAGGTCGCTAACTCAGAACCACTAGGTCGCTAACTCGGCAACTACTAGGTCGCTAACTCGGCAACTACTAGGTCGCTAACTCGGCAACTACTAGGTCGCTAACTCGGCAACTACTAGGTCGCTAACTCTCCCAGCCGACCTAACACTTAACAAAACTTAGGTCGCTCACAACATTTTTCTTAAGTCGCAGACCTTCTCTAAGTTGCCAACAACCCTTAGGTCGCGTACGACCTAGGACTTAGACAAATCTGCCTAAAAATCTGAAATGACATGAAAGTGCTAAAATTCCAGATTTTGACGAACATGTCGATCCGTAAAAATACGGGTCGTTACATTCTCTCCCCCTTAGAAATTTCGCCCCCGAAATTCCAAGCAATCAAAACTATTCTGTACGCCTACCATCCATAACAATCAACAAACCATGCATCCAATTCTAACTTAGCGTACAGAATTCTAAAACTTAGAACAAGTTACAATATCGCGAGATGAGACGACACCTTAGGGCCATACCTTGAAGAGTTCAGGATGAGCTGCCTTCATCCTCTCTTCCACTTCCCACGTACAGTCGTTATCATCATCACTCCATTGTATCTTGAGCAACTTAACTACCTTCCTCCTAAGCTGTTTCGTGTCGGTTTCAACAACACGAAGCGGCTTACGAGGTCTTCTATCAACTGGATCAACTTCTAAGTCTTCACAGCTATCAGCAGAAATCACCGTACTCGAGTCGTGCACATACTTCCGTAGATATGATACATGAAAAACATTGTGCACACTCGACATCTTCTCTGGTAACTCCAATCTGTAAGCGAGCTTTCCGATTCGCTCGATAATCGGGAATGGTCCAACAAATCTCGGAGTCAACTTTCCTTTCTTTCCAAATCGAATAACATTCTTCAGTGGAGAAATCTTCACAAAAACCATATCTCCTACATCGAATTCCAAATCCTTTCGACGCTTATCGGCATAACTCTTCTGACGATCTTGGGCTGCTTTCATTCGTTGCCGAATGATCTCTATACAATCTGAAGTCTGCCGAATCATCTCTGGCCCAAGCATCAGCTTTTCTCCAGTTTCCAACCAACATGTCGGAGAGTTACACGGTCTTCCATACAACGCCTCATACGGTGCCATACCAATACTTGACTGGTAACTGTTGTTGTACGCAAACTCCACCAAATGAAGGTGATCTTCCCATGATCCTCCGAAATCTAAAACACAGGCTCTGAGGAGATCTTCCAAAACTCGGTTGACTCTCTCAGTCTGGCCATCTGTCTGAGGGTGATAAGCTGTACTCAAACACAACTCGGTTCCCAAAACTTCCTGGAAGCTCTTCCAAAATCCACTAGTGAACAATGGATCTCGATCGCTCACTATACTCTTCGGAATACCATGGAATCGAACTATCCACTTCACATACAACTCAGCCAACTTTGATGCCGTTCTAGTCGATCGAACAGGAATGAATCGTGCACTCTTAGTCAGACGATCCACAATGACCCAAATTCCTTCATTTCCCGTTCTGGTTCTAGGCAATCCATCAATAAAATCCATCGACACTTGTTCCCACTTCCATGTAGGAACTTCTAAGGGCTGAAGCAATCCACTTGGCTTCTTCTGTTCGGCTTTAACCAACTGGCAATTCATACACTTGGAAATGAAATCTCCAACATCCTTCTTCATGCCTTCCCAGTAGTAGGTTCTCTTCATATCCCGATACATCTTGTTTCCTCCTGGATGAATTGTCAGCTTCGAGTGATGACTTTCCTTCAGAACTTCACTCCTCAATTCATCTATATCGGGAACAACTAGTCGTCCTTGCTTTCGAAGCCAACCTTCTCTATCGACCTCGAATCCTTTATCCTTTTCTGGATCCAATCCAGATTCCAATCCACGGATAATCTTGACAAGCTTATCATCTCGCTTTTGGCCCTCGCCAATCCTTTCCACAAGAGTGGGTCTTATTGATAAGTTTGCCAACATCTCAGGTTCCAATTCACATCTAGGCCTGAAGTCAAATCCAGCTAAATACTCGAGACTCTTCCATTCAGAAAACATGGCTCCCAATCCTGCATGTCTTCGACTTAACGCATCTGCCACTGCGTTACCTTTTCCCGGAGTATAAGCTATTCCAAAATCATATGATGCCAAAAATTCTAGCCAACGTTGCTGCCGAAGATTCAAATCCTTCTGGGAGAAAAGATACTTCAACGACTTATGATCTGTAAACAACTCGAATCGAACTCCCAACAGATAATGCCTCCACATCTTCAGAGCAAATACAATCGCCGCTAACTCCAAATCATGAGTTGGGTAATTCCTTTCATGCGGCTTCAGTTGTCGACTGGCATACGCAACAACTTTATCCTTCTGCATCAGCACTGCTCCAAGTCCAGTACCACACGCGTCGGTGTAAACCACCATCTCATCATTCCCACTTGGAATAGTCAAAACAGGAGCACTCGTCAATCTCTCTTTCAGGATTCCGAAAGCTTGCTCACACCTAGCATCCCAACTGAACACTTGGTTCTTTTTCGTCAATCCTGTTAACGGTGCAGCTATCTTGGAGAAGTCTTTGATAAACCGTCGATAATATCCTGCTAATCCAAGAAAACTTCTCACATCAGATGCATTCTTAGGTCTAACCCAATCCTGGATTGCTGCCACCTTAGCGGGATCAACCGCTATTCCATTTCCAGAAATCACATGGCCTAAGAACCTCACTTCACTCTTCCAGAAGTGACACTTCGAAAACTTAGCCTTCAGCTGATGTTTCCGTAAGATCTCCAAAACAATACGCAAGTGCGTCTTGTGCTCTTCCTCCGTTCTGGAATAAATCAGAATATCATCCACGAACACAAGTACGAACTTGTTCAACTGATCTCTGAACACTCTATTCATAAGATCCACAAAATATGCTGGCGCGTTAGTCAATCCAAACGGCATTACCAGCCACTCAAAGAAACCGGATGGTGTCCTAAAAGCAGTCTTCGGCACACTATCCTTAGCCACTCTCAACTGGTGAAATCCCGTTGCCAAATCCATTTGAGAAAACACCTTAGCCTCGTGAAGCTGATCAAACAAGTCATCTATTCTCGGCAATGGATACTTGTTCTTCTTAGTCACCTTATTCAGCTCACGATAATCCACACACAATCTCAACGATCCATCTGCCTTGGTTGCAAACACAACTGGTGCACCCCACTCGGACACACTACGCCGAATGAATCCTTTCTGCAAAAGATCATCAACTTGCACCCTCAACTCTTGCTGTTCCCTAGGCGCCATCCGCCTAAGAGGCATCACAACAGGTCTGGCTCCTTCAACTAGATCTATACGAAACTCGATCTCTCTATGCGGCGGCAACCCTTTGACTTCGTCAAAGACATCCTCGAATCCATTTGCGATTGGCACTAAAGACAGTCCATCCCGTGGAACAACTAGCGAATACATGAAGCTCATGAAGACGCCTTCCTCATGCTTACATCGTATCACAATCTTTCGCCCTTCCACATTCTCGACTGTCACCTCTAGCCTCTCACAATCAACCTTAGCCGCATACTTCCTAAGCCAGTCCATACCCAAAATAATTCCGAACCCCGCAAAGTTCAGAACAAAGCAATCACAAACAAAAGAGCAACCATGACTCGACACAACTAGACCACGGCATAACATACACAAACAAGACGAACCCCCAACTGGATTAGTCACAACCAATGGCCTATCAACAATATCCGGCTTCAAACCTAACCGGCCTACTAGTTCATTACAAACAAATGAATGCGACGCTCCAGTATCAAACAGAACTCTAACTGGAACACCACATAGGGAAAGAGTACCTTGAACAACCACACTCTTTCCCTTCTCTTCAGCAGTAGGAGCTTTCGAAGACGACGGAACAGCCCCCAAAGCATAGGCTTGCACAATCTGCCTGTCCTTCCTTGGTTCTGGACAATTCTTCCTGAAATGCCCCGGCTTGTCACAGTTGTGACACTTCATCGGTGCCTTCGGATTCTTACAATCCTTAGAGAAATGGCCCTTCTGCTGACAATTGTAGCAAGTTACCTCGCCTTTCGGCTTCTTCTGGCCATCCTTACCCTTCTGCTGCTGCTGCTTCCTCTTCTGGTTTCCACCCTGCTGTGGTTTAGATTCTCCCTTGGTAACAGCAACAACAGGTCCTTCCTTAGGAAACAGACTCTCATGCCTAAGAGCTTTCTCCACAAGCTTCTCAAATGAATCGTCCAAATGATCCACCAACTGTCTCCCAAGATAACTATCCAAGCCGGTCACAAACTTCTCATTCTTCTGATAAGCAGATTCAATATACGACCGGGCATACTTGGACAAAGCTTCGAACTCAGAAACATACTCAAGAACTGATCTTCCACCTTGCTTGAGCTCCACAAACCTCTTGAACAGAACAGACTTCTGAGCTGTAGAAATGAACTTAGCTTCAAATCTAGCTTGGAATTGCTCCCAAGTAATCTCTTCCTCCGCAGTATCGATGGTAATAGAGTTCCACCAATCAGAGGCTCTCCCTTGAAGCTGCCTTGATGCCAACTTCCTCTTAGTTGCATCATCAATTCCCAAATCACCAAAGATCCTTCTACAAGCATCTATCCACCTCTGGACCTCAATAGTTGATTCTGTTCCCAAGAAAACCTTCCCTCCAAGAGCAGTATAATCCTTGCACAGCTTAGCAAAATCCACTGGTTTCGGAGTTTGGACTTGAACTCCAACATCTACTGCCGCCCCCGGAACTGGTATCCTCCTCATGATCGAAGTCATCATAGCTTCGAACATGGCTGCATAATCAGCAGTCTCTTCAGTAGCACGGCCTTCCCTAGCAGCTGGTCTCCCTCTTCGACTCATTCTCAATATCTATAAAAAGGAATGATTAAAACATCTAGAGAAACAACTGCATAAAGGACTCAAACTCTTCTAAGCTACTATATTATATATAGTAATCATCCATCAAAATACAATTACGTCTCTCATACGTAGTTACGACAGCGAGCGTTGGGTAAAATCGATCAACCAATGCTCTGATGCCAAATGTGACGACCGCCCATGACCCCTGCATAGAATCTAGAGATATAGCGCTGTAAAGTGTGCCAGGCGACCATGGACGATTGTCAAGGTAAGATTTAAAACAAAAGAATCTATCGTATTACTCACAGCGCATGGACAAAATACAATAGAACATATGTATAGTGAAGCTTTACAGAACAAAATGACATCATATAAAACTCCATAATAGTTGAATACAAGCATCCACATAGTCAATACATCAAGCCTCACTACATATCTCTCAGAGAATACAAAACAGCGGAATATCCAGTACATATAATAAGAAGATAATATGCAACCCTCCAGCTCGTCTTCGATATCAGCATCGTGAGAGGAGAACAGCACCTGTCACCTGCTACCTAGTCTGCCCGTCCCAAAATGGACGAACAGCCCAAGGCAATAAGAATTAAAACATAAAGCCTTGAGTCAGACAACAGTCTTAGTGAGCAGTAAATTAACTAACAACATACCAAAAGAGCATAAAGGAAAAGGAATAGGAATACAACCCTCCCACTCCAACCTCATTCTACAGTGATAGCCCCCAGACACACACTAAGCAGAAGCAAACATAGCAGAGCATACAATTTAAAGTAAAGCTACTATCACTCGAGTCAAGGGCGATGTTTTCCAAGTACCAAGGCCTAAATCAGATAAGCACCCAGAAAATACCGCTCTTGAGTCCGAGTGACGATACAACCAAACATCCATGACTCTGGCTATCACTGTTATCATTGCTTCGATATCACCGTTAATTGAATGACCGGCACATTCTTTCAGCCGTCCGTCAAGGGCTAATGGAAACCCCGGTTCTAGACATAACTCCCGCACGTCGTCGCAGCCCGTGCCTAGGACTATCGAATCTGCCCAGAGTACTCGACCATCAACAGTTGGCCGTTGGGACTATCGAATCTGCCCAAACGTACTCTTGCTTAGAGCATGCTAGAACCTTCAACAACGATGCTATCCAAGCCTCCTAGTCATCCTCCTCGACGACTATTCTCATATCCATTCATTATCTTCAACTCGAATCATATCACCGAGTTATCAACATGCTTGGAATGATCCCGTCTGGATTAGACCAAGTCTTCACCACATGATTGCCTCGCTTCATTACATCCTCGCAAAGCCTCATCTCATCATTACATCATCAAATCTATGCATAAGAGCTTCATCATCCCGCTACATATGCCACGAGCAGCTTTTCCATTTCAAGAGCCTTTCCCTTAGCTTTTGAATCATCTTCGATCTAAATCTAATCATCAATCATCTAGTTCATAACAATCAATCAAATCAAACATCAATCCAAGCAATCAAGCATTCAAAAATGATCTAAGTAGACAATTATAACAATAATGGCATTTTCGTAATTAAAGAGTTGAAAGTCCAATAAGCATGAAAACATGGATTATATCTCTACAAACTTGATGAATGAACTTGCATAGGTTAACATATGATAGAATGGATGTAACATCATCATGAACAATGGATCTATATGGATCTACACATAGGATGAAGAAAATGCATGGAAATCTCTATTTTAACACCAAAACGAGCCAACAATCCGATATACTCTTTTGGATCCGTGTGAGAGATAATCACCACTCACCAAATCACCTAAACAATCCAAAAGATATCAACTTCAGATCTGGACAGCGAAGAACTAAGCTAGATCCGACGAGATCTCACTTCAAACGATGAAATCTCTCTTGAAAAGATGAAGATCTTCAATCTAAGCTCTTGAATCTTCAATCTTGATCTTCGATTTGGATGGATGGAAGCACTAGATTAGAGTGGAGAAAAGAAGTGAAGAAGTGTAGAAGTCGAGCTCTCAAAATGGCAGCACTTCGTCGCTTCAAAATCCGGATCCCAAAAAGTGAGAACAACCCCTCCTATTTATAGCAGAAATTTCCTTAAGTCGCTCAACACGGCTATCTCCCTAGGTCGTTTCCGACCTAAGACTCTCCGACCTAAGCTTCTCCGACCTAACAGATAGATCTACGCGACCTAACACAAACTATCCTAGCGACCTAACAACTTAGCAATCTACGCGACCTAACAGATGTACGACTTAACTCCTTTGCGACCTAACACTTAGGAAACCCAGCGACCTAACAACCTAACGACCTAACTACCTAAGACTCAGTTGGGTTGCGACCTAACACAAGTCGACCTAAAACAACACACGACCTAACACTTAGCCTAACTCCTAAGGTCGCCAACTTGTTAACTCCTTAGGTCGCCAACTTGTTAACTCCTTAGGTCGCCAACTTGTTAACTCCTTAGGTCGCCAACACGGAACCACTAGGTCGCTAACTCAGAACCACTAGGTCGCTAACTCGGCAACTACTAGGTCGCTAACTCGGCAACTACTAGGTCGCTAACTCGGCAGCTACTAGGTCGCTAACTCGGCAACTACTAGGTCGCTAACTCGGCAACTACTAGGTCGCTCACAACATTTTTCTTAAGTCGCAGACCTTCTCTAAGTTGCCAACAACCCTTAGGTCGCGTACGACCTAGGACTTAGACAAATCTGCCTAAAAATCTGAAATGACATGAAAGTGCTAAAATTCCAGATTTTGACGAACATGTCGATCCGTAAAAATACGGGTCGTTACATTTTTATACTGGTTTGAACTCCCGTTCTACGTCCACTCCCAAACTCCTTTTAGAATTTAACTAGCAACCTTCTCTTGACCTGGAGGAACAGGTATTGCACCATCTAAGCAACCGAACAAGACTTCTACCGCCTAGACAACCGAATAGGATTTCTACGGTCTGAGTAACCAAACATGATTTTACGATACAATAAGTTTTCTTAACTGATTGTACTCTATAGATAGCACGAATGAGTCTTTAGAGTACACCCTTCCTATAATCTTCTCCTTTGTGGTATTTAGTGTTGTACGTGAAGATTGGAAGTACTTGAAATCACAAATAAATTTGTACTTGAATGTGCAAGTGATTTGAGAGCGTTTATGAAAGCAATTTGCAGAAAATAGTTTGCGAGAATATAGATTAGAATCTGAGAATATTGTTATGTTTTGCAAACTGAAATCAAGGCTATTTATAGTGTTAAATAGTTGTAACCATTAGCGAAGAGATTCGGCCAATAGATACGGAAACAACTGTTGAATTAACGGATGTTTCTGTTTGTTGAAAAGCGGCGACCGTTCAGAAAAATAGTCTTTATGAATATTTAGTCGGCTGGAAATATGAATTGAGTAGACTGAATATTCAAACGAATTTTGGTTAGTTCATATAATATATACTTATATAGATGTCAAGACAAAACATCAAAATACTAGGTTCTAACATTCTCCCCCTTTTTGATGATGACAATTATGTAAGTTCAAGAGACTAATTTTTTTTGTAAAAACAATAAAACTCTTCCTGAATTAATGAACTACCTGATTTTATCTTCATATTTCTCCCCCTTTGTCATCGACAAAAAAGAATTTAAGACATATAATTAATATAGTGTAAAATTAAATAAAGCAAGCATATGAATAATTGCAAAACAATTTAGAACTTGAAGCATAGCAATTATAGATGATAAATAAGAACAACATATCATTGAAGCAAAACAATTGTTCATGGGTACAAAGAGCTAAAACAAAGAACCAAAAAACAAAGAAAAACATACATAGACAAGAAAATAAGAAAACTACACTTCATCACTTTCATATTCTTCCTCTTCCTCTTCTTCCTCTTCGGAAGTGGTCCATGAGAAAGGAGCGGGAGGATTCTCGGCTATACTAGTGGATGTCGAGCCGGTGCATGAAATATTTTCCCAAATCTTATTTAAGAAGCCCTTGATTAAATTAAGCTTCTTGTTGGTTTTGGTGAAGGTATGTTCAACATTGACCAAACGTTGATTGAGCTTTCGTTGATTCCTAAAGAGGGTGATAAGTCCTTCTTTGGAAGGAAAATCACCATGAAGCTTAACTATCTCGTCGCCTTCTTCTTCCTCGGCTTGTCGGGAAGGTTGGGAGGAGGAGGAGCCAGTGTGAGGCACATGGGGTAGCGGGATTCCTTGAGCTCTATTAGTCGCCCATTGTTGGAAGCTAATAATATCTTGTGGTTCTGGGCATTTTGGTAAGCCCATAAGACTTAGTGTCTTAGAATTAAGCTCGCCGATAGTGATGAAATCGGCGTCGGGAATTTGGACACCAAAGTTTTGGAGAATCCGTATGATGTATGCTCCATAGTAGATCGTCTTGAAGCTTCTCTTGTGACAAATGGTGAGGAACTCATCAAGGACGACTTTGGCCCAATTGATATGTTGGGAGGAATAGATGGCGTAAAGCGCTTGGTAGTCGCGCTTGTATACTTTCTCGTAGCTTCCAGTACGAGATTGGATTGATCAAATGAGATTAGGGTGAAGGATCCATGCCTTTGGTCGTAAGACAACGGATTTAAGCACGGTCATATCATTGGAAAGGAACCGATGAGAAACCTCATCCCTTTCATCCATGTTGACTTCTACATCGTTGATGTCAAGGCCTTCGGATAGACAGCGAAGAATGAATTCGAGTCTTTTGAGAGGAAGATAAATTGGAACACCGCATACTAGAGTCCATATGCAGTCATCTTTGTTCCTTGGATTTTGATGATCCAAGTTTATATTCGCGAAGAAAAGCTTGATAAGAAGAGAATAGATCTTGACATTGTTAGCATACCTATCGAGTTTACGAGACCACTTGCCTCCGCTGTTTCTCGAATTTTGTAAGCGTTGAAATCCAGATAGTTGGTGAAGGAGCCATCAAAAATTCTGGAGCTATGCATTGATTGGAATTAAGTAACGGCTGTTTGATCGTATAGCCAAGACCTTATTTGGCTTTCCGAAGGTCCGGCGGTTGATTGACGAGGATGTTTTGACCTTGGAGCCATGGAAATTGGTTGAAAGATGAAGTAGAAAAATTGATTTGAAAATTTAGGGGCAAGGGTTTCTTTTGCAGAAGAGAGATAGAGTTTTAGTTGAGAAGATGATGTATTTATAGAGTAGGTAAAAAGGTGTATTGGTAATTGTGAAAAAAGCTTTTGGAAAACCAGAGAATAGCAATTCAGTCGGCTGGATGAAGAGGGGCAGTCGATTGAATTTTATAGGGTTTCAAACCCGAGTTATTTTGCCTAAAAAATAAGTAATTCAGTCGACTTAATTTTTTAGTTCAGTCTACTGAAATCTAGAAAATTTTAGGTAGTATGAATTTTCAGTCGGCTGAAATTATAATTCGGTCTACTGAAAATTACAATAAATTAACCCACGTTTAATAGCCTGAAAATGCGCTATTTCAGTAGACTGGAAATGTAAGGTCAGTCGACTGACCTACTTATATAAAAAAAGAAATATTGAATGTTCAGTCGACTGGATGGCTAGGAACAGTCGACTGTTCCTATGCCTGAGAGTCTATTTTGCTTCTTGGTCAATTATTTTTGTATAGGAAAAAATTTATTAACTTTTAAAACTTAATATTTATAATTTTGATAAACAAAAACATTCTTAAATTCATAGAAACAAAACATACAAACAAAATAAAAATCAATCTTCAAAGGATTGAGAATCATCGAAGGGAGGCTCGATCTTTCTGATTTCCCTTAACGGCTAGATAGGAGATCAACCATTTCTTCGTTTCTAGGTGTTTGGTGCCACCTAAGTACGTTGTGGACTTGGTTCCCAAGGATTGTGAGGTGGTTGAGAATGAATAGGCGAAGGTTGATGAACATTCTCCTTTGACGAAGACCTGTAGAATTTCAACGCGACTTGTTCTAGGAAACTTAGGCGCTTAGTGTTTACTTTTTGTTCATAGTAGAGTTCACGTTGTAATTCTATAGTCTCTCTCTGGTAGTGATGTATATCATCGATTTTCTCCTTAGTTGATAGAGAGCCAAAATGTAAAGTACGTTTGGTTCTCTTCCCCTGTGGAGTATATCCTATATGGTGAGTTGGCGATGGCATGATTTTTACAGGATTATAGATCGGGGTAGGTGTGTTGGAATGATTTGATGATGATGAAGGTGTATGGAAACTGATTGATGATTGGTTTTAGTCATTTTCAAATGCCATTTTGATAGTTTGAGAGTATAAATAATTTTTAAACTTTGTAAAATAAACATTTCAGAGAGGATGAAATAGAAATGAATAGGTAAAGCTCCTTTTATATGAGAGAAGATGCTAAAGATGGGTGAAAAAGCTGAGATTAAAATTCATTGAAAGATAATAGCCAGAAACATTTTGGTGGTAGGAATGGATAGAGATAATGACCATTCAATAGATATGATGTATATAATGTGAAGTGTAGCAAGTAACACAATAGAAAAATGGAAAGTCATGAAAATTCCTTACCAGCGACCCAAGTTCGAGTGTCAGCAGCAACAATTTAAAAAAAAATTATTTTTGTTAAAAAATTTAAAATTATAAATCGTGTAAAAATATAATACCAAATTCTCACTTAATTTTATAAAATTATTTTCATTTAAAGGTTTTGTAAATATGTCAGCTATCTTATTTTCTGAAGAAACAAATTCTAGTGAAATATTTACCTTTTCTATATTATCTCTGCGAAAATGATGCCTTATATCTATATGCTTAGTTCTAGAATGATTTATAGGATTTTTAGATAAATTTATAGTACTAGTGCTATCATAGTAAATTGTAGATTTTGATAGATTAATTCCAAAATCTTATAGTGTTTGCTGCATGTAGATTACTTGAGCACATGCTAAAGCAGCAGAGATATATTCTGCTTCACACGTCGAAAGTGAAACACAATTTTGTTTCTTACTAAACCAAGATACTAAAGATTGTCCAATAAAGTGACAAGTTCCACTGGTTTTCTTTCGATCTGCTCGACATCCTCCAAAATCAGCATCATTGTAGAATACTAATTCAAAAGGACATTCTTTCGGATAAAGAGACCGTAGTCTTTAGTGTTTTTAAGTATCGAAAAATTCGCTTCACTGCCCGCAAATGTGATTCTTTGGAATTTGCTTGAAATCGTGCACATAAACACACACTCATCATTATATCAGGTCTACTAGCAGTTAGATAGAGTAAAGAACCAATCATACTATGATATAGTTTTTGGTCAACACTTCTGTCATTTTCATCTTTATCGAGATGTAATGTAGTACTCATAGAAGTGGATTTAGCAGAAGTATTTTCCATACTAAATCGTTTTATGAGATTATTACAATATTTTTCTTGATTAATAAAAATTCCATTTGTTAATTGTTTAATTTGTAATCCAAGAAAATATGAAAGTTCTCCCATGTGAGACATTTCAAATTCTCTTGTCATAATTTCTAAAAATTCCTGACATAATTTTCGTTTGTTGAACCAAAAATAATGTCATCTACATAACTTTGAATTATTAAAATATCATTTTTATCTTTTTTATAAAAAGAGATTGATCTACTTTACCAATTTTAAAACCAGAATTAAGTAAATAATTCTTAAGACGGTCATACCAAGCACAAGGGCCATGTCTTAAACCATATAAAGCCTTTTTTTAATTTGTAAACATGGTCTGGATATTTTTCATGTTTGAATAAAGAAGGTTGTTCTACATAAACATTTTCTTTTATAAAACCATTTAGGTAAGCACTTTTTACATCCATTTGATAAAGTTTAAAATTATTAAGACAAGCATATGCTAATAAAATATGTATAGCTTCTAGATGAGCTATGGGTGCAAATGTTTCATCATAGTCTATTCCTTCTTCTTGATCATAACCTTGAGCGACATGTGTTTTTTTCCCATCGATGCATCATTCCATGTTTGTCGTGCCTTAGGGTGAAAAGATGCGTTCGACATGCTCTATGCCGCGGCATGCACCTTTACGAGTATTTCATAATATGGATGCAAATAAAACCTATTGTCCACCCACACTTCTATGTTGACATTTGTGAGACATTCAATTGAGATTTTTAATCCACATTTCAAATGAGATTTAAACATTTCGAATGAGATAAGTATCAATTGTGATATGAATGAGATTTGATGTTTTGTTTCCTCTAATTGTGAACGCCGATCTCAGAGGAGATATCGAATGAGATAGAGGAGAATTATAATTATGGTTAGTATATAAAAATAAAGTGGATTCAATGCCCATTAAGTCTGTTTTTTTATTCTATCTTCAAATTTTACATGATTTGTATCACAATCACAACATTGTCAACATGGAGTGGTGAACAAATAAATTATATTCTTCATAGGGCAAATGACACTTCATTTCTTGAAACATGAAGAGTGAGTTTTGCAATTAAATTTAACGGTAAATAACTGAAGGGAAACTTATACTTCATTATTCTGCTATAAATGAAGAATGAAGTAAATAACATGGTTGAAGATGCAATGCTTTCTTAATGTTAAGAGTTTCAGCGCAATTCAAAAGTTTAGACCACTATTCCATGGTTTAAGGTACCGGACGGTACCCCGAAATTTTGGTGGTACAATACCGATGTCGATGGTGTACGATCCGAAATCGATCAAAAAAGTCGGTTTCGGTAACCATGTAAATAAAAAAACGAAATCAAATTAACAGTTGAAATAAAGCGTAAATTAATGCAAAATGGATTGAAGATCGAAATCCAAATCCAAATTATCTGAGCTTTGGTCTAGAGTTGAAAACTCTAACTTTGGCGGGAGTCGAAAGTCGAGTCGAGAGTAAACTAGTTGAGTGTTTTTTTTTCTTTAGTAGTGCTGTTTTTTTATTTGCCCAAGCTTTGGTCGAGATGAAAACATGAATGGAAGTGTGCGGTCGAAGTTATATGGGCTGTTGTCAAATTTTGGTTAAGTGATATTGAGTTGCTATTAAACTTATGGGCTGAAATTATATTATTTAGTTCAGTATGGTGTTGTGTAGCTTTTGTTTAAGTGGTAGTGAAATCATATAATTTGGTTAAGTGATAATGAACTGAAATTAAAATTTTGTTGTAAAGCTTTTGATTGTAATAAATTTATATGCAGCTCCAAGAATTTATTTTTGAATGTAATAAATTTACAATGTTGCATTTTATTTCTTATAGTCTATATTTTAGATTTATCTACAAAGATAATTATTACATTTCCCTTAACAAACCATTAAAAATCAAAATCGGGACCGAAACCGAAACCAAAACAGAACTTTCCGAAATCATCCAAAACTAACAAAATATCCAACGACCGAAACTGAGAACAAAACCGAGTTCTCGAACCTTGCTCTAGTCACTTCGAGTATCAAAAAAGGTGTTGATTTAGAATGAATTTAGAGTATACTAGGAGGATAAAAGCCCTTTTGATGTTTCTTTTGAGCATCAAAATAGAGCTTTATGATGTTTTTTTTTCTTCTTAAAAAATGTGGGGTTTCAGCTGCATAGAATTGTAAATTATAAGAAAACCAACTGTAATTGTGAGATGCAATGAAGTAAAGATTTCAACGGTTCAAATGAAGCACCAAATAAATTTCTAAACCAGGGTACAATTTCTTGCATAAATAATTAGAAATTAATTCGTGAATGAACATAAGATAATAAAAAAGAGTACATGATCAGTTATTAGAGATCCTGGGTAAAGCATGAAGTATTTAAACCCCACCATGTTCAATAACAATACACTAAATTCTGAAATGCAGGTATGTGGACAAATTCTCAAAATGCCTATATGTTGAGTACAAAAACAAAGGAATAGATGTTCAGTGCTAGGTAAGAGGATCAGATTTTTATTATTATTCACTAAATACCATATATATTACAACATAAATGAATTTCATTATGGGCATTGTCAAAGGGACATCGGTTTCAGTTTTAGATAAAGGAAGACATTTTTTTTTGCTATGAAGGATACACAAACTTTTGCCCTCTCATAACATATAAGAAATAATTCTTTTATTACATCCATTATGTCATTTTCTCAATGGATCCCACTGTTTTATGATTTTTTATCGATCAAACCCCTTTGAATTTTGTGTTCGGTGGTGTAATGTGAAGGGTGGTCTTTTAGTATTTATGTAGAATTTATTTATAAATTGCCCAATATGAGACTATTCTCAACATGCCCCCGCATGTGTGGCGTATCTTGAGCCAAACACGTGAACATACATATCGAATGACGTGGCAAGTGTGGCGGTTAAGTACACACAAATTAAACTCGCACTGTTACCATGTTCGAATTTATGATGATTTGCGAGTTTGAAAGAATAGCAAATGGAGGCAATATTAAAAGGAATAAACTGAATTGTATTGATACACATTTCATACATGTACACTGCTATATTTATAAGATAAGTTTATGGGTAAACGGGCATCAATTAGTAATGTACCCGAACCACCTTTTACTTTACAAAAGAACATACGACCGCTATTTTATTCCGTCCTCTGATTGGGTGGACTATCATTGTTTTTTTTTCATTGACCAGTGATAAAATAGTAAATCATTTGAGTTGATTTCATTTATTATGTCCTTGCATAACAATTTTATTTCAGTGTGGAGTCCCTATAAGATTATACCTTCTTATACTAGGTTGGAGTCCCTTTGACAGTGCTCTTCATATAACTTTATAACATATTAACCTCTAACATTTCTTGAAGGTACCATTATACGTGGACAAAAAGATGGCGTCAATTGGAAAATCTTCCCTCTTCGTGCCCTCACCCGATACTTACGCACGTGCTGCTGTTTGGTGGATTGGCTATGAGCCTCTATGCACTCCTTATTGGTCTCATTTTGTGTTGTGGCACATCTTCTCTATTGTGCCTGAATTTTTATTTGAAAAGTTGATGTTTTATCGTGCTGTTAATATAAGAAAAAAGCAGAAATCACAGTGCATTTTGGTGTAGAAGATGTAACAATTGAGCATATCGACATTGCTGTCTTAAATTTTATTTTATTTATTTTACATCAGCATTGATCCGTTGTAAAGTTTTCTTTTGATTTTGATTCATATTGATTGATATATTTGTATTTCCAGTTGAATGAAATAGGAAGTTATTTACCTTGCACTTTTATATTGTGGGCCACAATTAAATTTTTTATCTGATGCGAGTCGATTATTCTGGCCCAACACTTTTAATGGACTACTAACCGTTTCTTCCCATTTTTTGAAGATTTTATATTGTTTAGATTTTTATCAAGAGGACATTAACTAAAGAATATGCAAAAGCAAAGCATTACAAATTTCGAATTATATTTAACCATTAATCTGGCATGAAATGAAAATATCGCGTGAAAATTTGAGAAACCTACGAACCTCATCTATTCTTCTCAAACCAATTCCTAAAACTAGAAAATATTTTCAATGGCATTTTTAAAGGTTTTTCTAAAATTTAGGACTGTCCACTAATAATTTTGCTTTAAGGACAAAAACATTTAAATATCCAATCCAGTCCTAACGGTCGTGCGTTTGTTTAATTTTTCTTTCTTCTTTTACATTTCTCGTTTAAAATTTTATTCTCTTCTTGCTCCTTTCTCTATTTTCTAAGCGAATTTCTTCTTCCAGATTGCAACTCTCGTTTTTTCGTCAAACCTTTGATTTTTAGATTTAGATATAGTTTTTTGATTCTGTTTTGATAATTTCTTCTACCGACATTTGATTTTTTGATTTAAATCATTTCTAATTTCATTTTCTTTTTTTGTTTTAATTTGAAATTCAAATTTATTGTTGCGTTTAGTTTTTTGATGTTCTACGGCAAACGGAAAAGCAGTAGTAGATATCTTTTGTTTTTTTATTATGCATCATTGTTTCTCTTATGTGTTTGAATATTTGATTGTTGTTCAGTGACGTATATTCCATAGTCAATTTGGAAATATGATGCAAACACATAACATGCTACAAAATTTTTTAGGTAAAAATTTTAGTATCGGTGTTAGAATCACTAATAGTATTAGTTTTAGTGTCAAATATGTATTGTTTTTAAAACTTCTATTTTATTTTTTTCTGTTTTTGTTATATACAGAAAAAGACAGTGTTCTAGAATAAAAATAACAATATGAAGCAAACATGTTTTTGGTGATGTTTTTTTGCAATGTTGATTATATAGTCTTCTTGTTATATTTGTATTTGATGGTAATACTTTCAATACTCGGTTGTCCACTGATTGCTCTTTTTATGATTTGAATAATGAAATTTTCCATTATTAGTCTCAACTTACTTCTTTGACCATTGAGATTTCATACGTACTTGAGAATAAAGTTATTATGGTTGGTATTGATTTTGATATTCAAAGTATAATTTGTTTTCAATTGTATAAGAAGAGTGTATTCTTTTTATTTACTGTTAAGGTTAAGAGTTCATTATTGGAAAATGATGATGGTAATTCTATTTCGATTTCATCTAATCTTCCTAGTTATTTATCTTCTAGTGGATGTTTGTATTCCGATGTTGTTGTTTGGAGTAAAAATTATTCGAAGGATATATCTAAAAGTGCAGCTATGGATCGTAATATGGAATATAAACTAAGTTATCTACTAATGCGGAATATGAGTGTAAAAATTAAACAGTAAAGTAAATGACACTAGAGATTTTTATACTGGTTCGAACTACCATTCTACGTTCAGTCCCAGAATCAATTTGAAATTTAACTAGCAACCCTCTCTTAATCTAGAGGAACATGTATTACACAACCTGAGCAACCGAACAGGACTTCTATTGCATAGACAACCGAATAGGACTTTTACCGCTTAAGCAACCAAACATGACTTCTACAATACAATAAGTTTTCTTAACTGATTATGCTCTGTAGATAGCACGAATGAGTCTTTAGAGTACACCCTTCCTATAATCTTCTCCTCTGTGGTATATAGTGTTGTACGCGAAGATTGGAAGCATTTGAAATCACAAATAAATTTGTGCTTGAATGTGCAAGTGATTGAGAGCGTTTATGAAAGCAATTTGCGGAAAATAGTTTGCGAGAATATAGATTAGAATTAGAGAATATTGTTATGTTTTGCAAACTAAAATCAAGGCTATTTATAGTGTTAAATAGTTGTAACCAATAGCGAAAAGATTCGGCCAATAGATACGGAAACGGTTGTTGAATTAACGAATGTTTCTGTTTGTTGAAAAGTGGCGACCGTTCAGAAAAATAACCATTATGAATTTTTAGTCAATTGAAAATATGAATAAAATAGACTGAATATTCAAACGAATTTTAAATTTAAAAATATATTTAAAAGACACTTCATTCAATCGACTGAACTAGGATGTTTAGTCGACTAAATGTTCAAACATTTTTGTGCATCTGTGCACGTTTCAGGCGACTGGATTTCCTATTTCAGTCGACTGAAACTGTCACTATAAGCCTTTTAAACTTAGTTTTAAATGCAAGTTTATTTTATATATTTGTATAATTAAACCAAGTTTATATAGATTAATTTGAGTATGTTTTAAAAGCTTGTGTGTGTTTATACCACCGAGGAGAGATTTTAACAAATGTTGACTACTAACTAGACTATGGACAAACCAAATTTAAATGTTGAAACTTGTCTTCGAAAACTTTTGGTCTTCAATTTATTGTCGATTAAAATAGTATCTTCTCCTGCAATTTTGGTTAGTTCATATAATATATACTTATATAATTGTCATAATCAAAACATTAAAATACTAGGTTCTAACAATATTAAAAAGAGATTCAAAGTTATTGATTTTTAATTTTGTTGGTTTTTGTTTTGGAGGAGCTGATGATTTTAGAGAACTTTTGATGACATACCAAATTCAAAAGAGATATGAATTAGTATTTTTAAAGAATTGTTCTATGAGAATTGCTGCTA
This sequence comes from Allium fistulosum, assembly GCA_030737815.1. Taxonomy (NCBI): domain Eukaryota; kingdom Viridiplantae; phylum Streptophyta; class Magnoliopsida; order Asparagales; family Amaryllidaceae; genus Allium; species Allium fistulosum. Next base: position 478,102,752 of record CM060907.1, read on the forward strand.
TTTGCTCTTCACCTAAGGATAGTTGTTCTTTCGAAGTGCATGGTTCTTGTGATTTTGGATAGCTTAATAGGTTTTTCAATTAACGATTGGTTAATAATCATTCTCATAGGGATGGTCTTAGGAATGTGAATAATCCATATATTTCTAGTGGGTTTGTTAAATCGTTGATTATCGATGAGATTCATGATTATTCTAGTAAAAAGCCTAAAGATATAATTGTTGATTTTGGAAAAGAACACAATTTTAATTTGTTTTACTCTTTTGTTAATTTTGGGAAACAACTTGCTTTGATGGAATTAAATGGTAATGATGCTATGTCCTATAATGACTTGAATTGTTATCTAGAAAGTACAATCTGATTAGTTAAGTCGCTATGGAGGTTAATCGTTGTAGTAGAGGGTGTTTGTTGTTTTTGGTGCTTGTTTACTTGGTTTCAAGTGTTGACGAATTTTGATATTTTTAGATGCTACTCATTTAAGGGGACGACTAGATGTTTTAATTTAATTAAATATTTAGATTTGAATCAAATTTAATAAATAATTTTTAATAAAACGACTCGATTTTATTGACGTATTTATTATTTAATTGAATTTTTCTATAATTTTTAATCTGGAAATTATTCAAATCTTCGTTTGACGTATTTTTTGGCAAACGACGGTATTTTTGAAATTTAACAGAATAAAATAACCAGTGTATATTATTATTGTTTTAGGATCGTATCGTATTTGTGTGCGTAATCATATTTTTTTTCGTGTTTCGCGATTTGCCCCGAACGATAGGCTATGTAGCGAAATGACAGAAATTTCAAAATAAACATATCACTACACATAGAATAATCAACTCTCTAACTATTCCTCATTCCTCTTTCTATTTTCATTTTCAACTTACATAAAAGAAAATTAAACCCACCCTTTCAAAATTCAAAATAAATTCATATGCTTGATCAAAAATTGCAAAACAAGGGGCTTTGAGTCTGTGGCGACTAGGTCTACAATTCTAAATTGGTTTGGTGAAGCTTGGTAGTGTTTGGAGAGGAGCGGCATTTTGGGCGTGGTTAAACTTGAACTAGGGTTAGGGTCTTGGTGAGATTCAGCTGACGATAGGCAGAAACAGGGAGTTGAGTTGCTCTCGTGGTGGCAAGGTGAGGCTGTGGTGGAGTTTTGGTAAGGCGGGACAGGTACGTATGAAGAGCGACATTTCTTTGTCGTGTTGTAGAGGCTACAGGTCGGATCCGAGGGGATGTGTGCGAGTGTGAGGTAATTGGTTCAAGGAGGTGGAGCTTGAGAAGAGGGACTCGTTGGCGAAGTCGACTTGTCGAACAGAGGTCCGAACCTCCATGTCATGGTGGAGGCGTGCACGATTTTAGTGGGTTTTTCTTGCGTGTCACTGTGCATCTTATTTTTTCTATTAAACATCATTTATTTCACCTCCATCTACGTATCTTATTTTATCTACTAGACGTTATCAGTAGGTGTTGTTTGGGAAATTTATCTATCATTTGGACATACTGCTATTTATCGGACTTATGTTGCATTTGCATTTCAAGACTTGATATGGAGTTTATTACATGGACTACGATTATTCTACGACTTAGTTATTTGAATTACTTTCAGTACATATATTTTATTTTCTTCCATCATGGGATCTGAAAGTATAGACTTGTATAATGTTATATTTATCTTTGTATCATTGTAATTACCCGTAAAACGATTCGTACTTCTTAACACGACGATGGTTCAAAAGATAAAATTTGTCTTGCGAGAGATAGCTTATTGCAAGAACAAAGTAGAGTACTAGACCAAAAATCATGAATATGTGGATACGCTAATAAGTTATGATATAAAGACCCTACAATGTCATATAATTTTTTTTCATAAAAAGCGAGTACGAATTAGAGTATAGGTCTAAATTTTAGGCCATGGGACCTCCATAAAGCTGCACTGTTGTAGTTTGTTTACTACTAACGGGTGAAAGTCAGCCACGTGATCATGTTGACCATACTTAAAGTCACATAACTTGATATTCATGCAATCTTAAATTGATGAATACTGAAAAATTAACGTGCTTCACACTTTATTGGGCATAAAGAAGGTGACGAAGAATATCAGGAAAAGGATACAAACTGTTAACCCAGATTAAACATCATTATTATTTATCAGCATTAAATAAATTTAGTGATTAAGACCAGTCACTTCTCTCAAGGATAAAGGAGCGCACACAATTGGATATCGGTGTTTGTAACTAGGCCTCTCCGTAGTAAGGGTTTCGGTCCAAGTCCGGTCCGAGCCGATTTTGTTAATACGGATATGTATTTTGCCTTAACTATCCAGACCTGATCCGGTTATTATTAAAGTCGGGTACGATTTTATTAAAACCCGACTCTATTATGACCCAATCTGATTGGTAATTTTCCGTCGTATCAAAATATGAATGTATGTTATTTGTTTATTATTTGGTTTGTTTGCATGTATATATTTTTACATACTTTTATTATGAGCATGGCTTTATAACCATCCAATTTGTATGTTAATATTGTTTGTATATAAGTTTTATAAAAATTGCAACTTTAAAGTATAGTTTTAACATAAATGTTATGAGCTATGTATATGGGGATTTGTCAGCGGAGTTAAAAAGCCAGACGAGCCGGCTTCAAGTATTGGTTTTGAAATACCTTGCAGGTTCGGGTCGAGCTCAGATTTTAATAATTGTAATCCGACTCGAGTCCGAGCTTTAAAATATACGTACCAAGCCCGATCCATTGACAGGTCTATTTGTAACCAAGAAAGACTTACGTGTGTGAATTAACTTCTATTATTTTCAGTGAAAATGTACATTTTAAACTGCACATATTTGTAGTTAAAGCTGTAAATATTTGCATTCTACGCGACAACAACAAATTTCTTTCTAAAATGAAATTTCAATTATGCACAATAACAAGCGCATTCTACACTTTACATATTTCTAGCCTGCACAACAAATATATATCTTACAAATCTATGAATCTAAAATTTAAAATATTTGCTTTTCTTTATAATTTAAAATGCATATTTTCGTTGCAAAATGGCATTTGACGAAATTTTTTCAAAAGGATCTTTAGTATTAAGTTCGAATCTAATTTCCAATATTTAAAATGCATCAATTTTGCCATCATGCATCATTTGGTGATGGTCCACCCACATTGTTGCAAGGAAGCAATTTTGCCCGTCAAAATCTTCTCTCGTAAAATCTAATAGAATTCTGGCACAATCCTATTCAAAATTTTAGCACGCTTTTAAATGCATGGAAGCAATTCACCAATATTAATGCACGCAATTAATTCTTCTCTCGTTTTCTGCATCGTCAACAGTGATATTAATGCAAAGTTGGTGTATATTGCTGAAGGAAAGTTGTAGGAAATTTATCAAATACCCCTTCATAAAATGGAACACGTTTTCGTTCTTTTCTTCTCACTCTTGGGTTCAGTCACACTCCTCCGTCCACTGAAAAACCACCTCCAATTCGTCTACTCCTACTTCATCCGCCGGCCCAAAGACCTAAAACTCGAATACGGCCCATGGGCCATAGTAACAGGCGCCAAAGACGGCATTGGAAGGTCCATCGCCTTCCAACTCGCTCAAAACGACCTAAACCTAATCCTCCTATCCAGAAACAGCGACAAACTCGCCGCCGTCGCGGAGCAGATCAAGGAGCGGTACGCGCACGTGAAAATAAAGATGGTCACGTGCGATCTGAGTAGGGATGTATGGAACGGAGGGGTGGAGAGACTGGAAGAGGCGATGGAAGGGGTGGAGGTGGGGGTGCTGGTGAATTGCGCGGGGGCTACGTACACGGAGGCGGCGTACTTTGATGAGGTAAAGGAAGGGGTTTGGAAGAACGTGGTGGATGTGAATGTGGTGGGGGCGACGATGGTTACGAAGGCGGTGGTGAGGAGGATGGCGGAGAGGGGGAGAGGAGCGGTCGTTAATGTTGGGTCTGGTGCTGCTTCTGCTGTTCCTTCGTTTCCGCTTTATGCTGTTTACTCTTCTACCAAAACGTGAGTCTTTCGTTCTCCCCTTTTTTTGCGTAGTTACATGTTTCCATGGTATATAGGACCCATTAAAACTGTATCTACAAGGTCGACTGTCCATTGTTAATCGAATAGAACAATTATAAAAAATTGAAATAAATTGGAAGAGTGAGATTTCATTGGCAGATTAGACACAATCACTTGTGGACATGAGATTTGGTCTAACTACTTCTTTGGTGTTATAAAAAGGTAACAGATATTCATATAACTTTCGCTTATCATGTTAATGGAACATGTCATGTAATGTGTATACTTAAGCATTAAAGTATACACCTTTAGAAAACTAATAGAAATAGGCAAACCTACATAAAAAAGGAATGCAATTTTTTTGTTTCTTTCAAAATATGTGTGTGATTGGAACGAACCGGTTATATATATATATATAAGCATACTAACTAATGGTAATGGTGCACGATGCTAAATGACACAGAATCTTCCTGGAGTCTTAACGTAAGACATGGCGAAGGGCACAATGAATGACGTGCGTTTTTGATTTAGTGCATGTTAGAAAAAAAGATAAATTCATCGTGCTCAACAATTAATTGAAAATAACAATATAACTAATATTTATTTACTAAAAAAAATACAACTTTTTTTTAATCATTTTGCACAATCATCATTAAACATAATTTCATAAGCATAAAATTTCATATATATATATATATATATGTATATATATATATATATCAAGGTTGGAGAACTCGGTTATGTTCTCGTTTTCAGTCATTGGAAATTTTGTTAGTATTGGATGATTTCGAAAATTTCGATTTTGGATTCGGTTTCGGTCTCGATTTTGATTTTTAATGGTTTGTTAAGGGAAATGTAATAATTATCTTTGTAGATAAATTTAAAATATAGTCTATAAGAAAATAAAAAGCAACATTGTAAAATTATTACATTCAAAAATAAATTCTTGGAGCTGCATATAAATTTGTTACATTCAAAAGCTTTACAACAAAAGTTTAATTTCAGTTCATTATCACTTAACCAAATTATATGATTTCACTAGCACTTAAACAAAAGCTGCACAACACCATACTAAACTGAATAATATAATTTCAGCCATGGTTTTAAATCTCCAATATATCGCCCGAGATCTCCTTTTCACACTTAAACGAGACGAGACATCAAATCTCCTCCATATCTCCCTCGACACTCATCTCGTCCGAGATATTCAAATCTCACCCGAAATATGGATCAAAATCTCAATCCGAGATCTCACCCGAAATTATACATTTTTCTTATTTTCCATGATATTTTTTATTTTCATATTGATTCAAAAGAAACTACTCAATCCAATTATAACTTACCAACTTCATGAACATATTCTTTACTTTTTATCTTAATGAGTCATAGCGAAAGGTTTCACTTCTTTATTATGTTCAAATAAAAGGATGTTATTCAATCATTACCAAATCAATTAATCTAATCAAGCTACTAGTCTTCTAAAAATATTCATTTTTTCATGTAAATCAAGTATGTTACCATTTTTATTTTTACTAAGAAAGTTATAACCGTTAAATAAATTTTTAACACATCAATTTTAGACACATAAGTACATCCGAGATATTCCCGAGATGCATTATAAGACCCGAGATGTCAATCCGAGATGTACACCCGATATGTACTCATCTCGTCCGAGATCTCCCCCGATACGAACTAACTTGTGTAAAAATTCCGAAATGAAACGTGACCGAAATCCGATATTTAAAACCTTGATTTCAGCCCATAAGTTTAATAGCCACCCAATATCACTTAGCCAAAATTTAACAACAGTTCATAAAACTTCAGCCCCACACTTCCATTCATGTATTCATCTCGACCAAAGCCAAGGCAAAAAAAAACAGCGCTGCTAAAGCAAAAAAAAATACTCAACTAGTTTACCCTCGACTCGACTTTTGACTCCCGCCAAAGCTAGGGTTTTCGACTCTCGATCAAAGTTCGCGTAATTTGGATTTGGATTTCGATCTTCAATCCATTTTGCATTAATTTACGCTTTATTTCGACTGTTAATTTGATTTCGTTTTTTTATTTACATAGTTACCAAAATCGATTTTTTTAATCGATTTCGGATCGTCCACCATCAGCACCGGTACGGTACCACCGAAGTTTCGGGGTACCGTCCGGTACATTAAACCATGTAAATAGAAATTTCAGTGGTACAGTACCGGTGCAGATGGTGGACGATCCGAAATCGATTAAAAAATCGGTTTCAGTAACTATGTAAATAGAAAAACGAAATCAAATTAACAGTCGAACAAAGCGTAAATTAATGCAAAACGGATTGAAGATCGAAATCATAATCCAAATTATCTGAGCTTTGGTCGAGAGTCGAAAACCCTAGCTTTGGCGGGAGTCGAAATCGTGTCGAGAGTAAACTAGTTGAGTGTTTTTTTCCCTTTAGCAACGCTTTTTATTTTTTGCCCTAGCTTGGTCAAAATGAATAAATGAATGGAAATGTGCGGCTGAAGTTATATGGGCTGTTGTCAAAATTTGGTTAAGTGATATTGAGTTGCTATTAAATTTACGGGCTAAAATGATATTATTTAGTAAGTATGGTATGGTGTTGTGTAGCTTTTGTTTAAGTGGTAGTGAAATCATATAATTTGGTTAAGTAATAATGAACTGAAATTAAACTTCTGTTGTAAAGCTTTTGATTGTAATAAATTTATATGTAGCTCCAAGACTTATTTTTGAATGCAATAAATTTACAACGTTGCATTTTATTTTCTTATAGACTATATTTTATATTTATGTACAAAGATAATTATTACATTTCTCTTAACAAACCATTAAAATTCGAGACCGAAATTTTCGAAATCATCCGAAACTAACAAAATTTCCAACGACCAAAACTGGATTCTCGAACCTTGCTCTAATCACTTCGAGTATCAAAAAAGGTGTTTATATAGAATGAATTTAGAGTATACCAGGAGGATAGAAGCCCTTTTAATGTTTCTTTTGAGCATCAAAACAGTGCTTTATGATGTTTTTTTTTTCTTCTTAAAAAAATGTGGAGTTTCAACTGCATACAATTGTAAATTATAAGAAAACCACCTGTTATTGTGAGATGCAATGAAATAAAGATTTCAACGGTTCAAATGAAGCACCAAATAAATTTCTAAACCAGGGTACAATTTCCTGCATAAATAATTAGAAATTAATTCGTGAATGAACATGAGCTAATAAAAATGAGTGCATGATCAGTTATAGAGATCTTGGGCAAAGCATATAAGTATGAAAAACCCCACCCTGTTTAATAACAATACAGTAAATTCTGAAATGCAGGTACATGGACAAATTCTCAAAATGCCTATATGTTGAGTACAAAAACAAAGGGATAGATGTTCAATGTCAGGTAAGAAGATAAGATTTTTATTATTATTCACCAAATACCATATATACTACAACATAAATGCATTTCAGTATGGGCATTGTCATAGGGACATCAGTTTTAGTTTTAGATAAGGGAAGACATTTTTTTTCTTTGCTCTGTAGGATACAAAAACTTTTGCCCTCTCATAACATATTAGAAACAATTCTTTTATTACATCCATTATGCAATTTTTTTGATGAATTCCACCGTTTTATGATTTTTCATCGATCAAACTCCTTTGAATTTTGTGTTCAGTTGTGTAATGTGAAAAGTGGTCTTTTAGTATTTATGTAGAATTTACTTTATAAATTGCCCGATATGAGACTAATCTCAGCATGCCCCCGCATGTGTGGCGTATCTTGAGCCAAACATGTGAACATACATATTGAACGACGGGGAACAAGTGTGGCGATTAAGCACACACAAATTAAACTCGCTCTGATACCATGTTAGAATTTGTGATGATTTGTGAGTTTGAAAGAATAGCAAATAAAGGCAAATATTGAAAGGAATAAACGGAATTGTATTGATACACATTTCGTGCATGTACACTGCTGTATTTATAAGATAAGTTGATGGGTTAACGGGCTTCAATTAGTAATGTACCCAACCACCTTTTACATTACAAAAGAATATAGGACCGCTATTTTATTCCGTTCTCTCATTAAGTGGACTATCATTGTTTTTATTTCATGATTTGACCAATGATAAAATGGTAAATCATTTGAGTTGATTTCATTTATTATGTCCTTCCATAACAATTTTATTTCAGTATGGAGCCCCTATAAGATTATACCTTCTTATACAAGGCTGGAGTCTCTTTGACAGTGCTCTTCGTATAACTTTATAACATATTGACCTCTAACATTTCTTGAAGGTACCATTTGTTATTACGACTACACCCAAGACCACTTAAATACAATCGCAACGCGCAACGCGAAAAAGCAAGATCGTGATAGCTAGTGTGAAACAACCGATTCCTAACTCAACCAAAACTCCAACCAATGACAAATAGCCCAATACAAGATCACAGCACCAATACAAGCAATATATGAATGCAATAACAATAAGTAAATCACACACGATTTTATAGTGGTTCCACTAACGTTGTGTTAGTGTACATCCACTTGAGAGAGCTTTTATTATATCACCAATAGAAGAGTACAAGAGATTGTTAACAATGATCACAATATTCTAGCAAGAATATATTTTTGTGGAGATTAGAATTGAAGAAATAAGATTTGCCTAAACCCTAGATTTGGAGGATAAAACCCTTGATTAGATGAATGATCAGCCTCCTTTCTTCTAAACCTGAATTGATAATTTATACTCATGGAGAAAACAAAGGCAAAAGACCACTTTGCCCCTCAAACAAATCACTAAGTTCGTATGCAGAAAAACTGAAGGAAGTCGTTCCAGACGTCTGGCCCAAAAATCAGACGTCTGGATTAAGTTACTGGAGTGACCACGCTTCAAACCAGACGTTAGGTCTAAGGGTCAGACGTCTGACATAAGTCACTGGAGTGACTGGCTCCAGATCAGACGTCTGACCCACTTGGTCAGACGTCTGAAAAGGTTCTCTGGAACCACTCCAGAAAATTTCAGACGTCTGGAGCTAATTTCAGACGTCTGAAATTAGCTGCTGTCTCCAAACAGCCCTCTCCGCCTTTTCTCTTATAACTTCCACCTCCAGACTCCGATTTGCGAACCGTCTTCTCCGACACGAAGCTACATTCCTCCTCTTCAATTCTCCTATATATTGTGTCGCCTAATTTCAACACTTCACCTCGACACTATATCCATTTCCAACACCAATGGTACCATACCATCAACAACAACCGATAGCACCAACTATCACTTCTTCTACCTTCAACCAAACATGAATGCTTTCCCAATGAGCTCCGGCAAAGCCACCGCCCATTGCACTTCATCAACGAGTTCAGGCTATGCCCCCACCCGCCAACAAAGTGTTGAAAACATCCAAATCCAAAACCGTCTTACCAAAGACTTGAACACATAGGAGTGTAAACTAGTGCTCACCAATAGATAGAACCACAAACTCATACCCATACTCTTCCACATCTACAACCAAGCTACTCTCTCACCCGTGCCACCTAGTGGCACCTAGCACTTCTCCAAGCGAATCAAGTTCGAGCAATGCTCGAACTTCCCAAACGGCAATGTCTTCGTGAACATATCCGCCGCATTATCCTTTGTATGCACTTTCCGAAGACTTACTTGCTTATCCTCATCCATGGCTACCAAGAATGACTCCCTCACTTCAATGTGCTTAGTCCGTGAGCTAAATGCCAAATTCTCCGCCAAGTGAATAGCACTTTGGCTATCACATTGAACATCGATGCTATCGTGTCCAATCCCCAAGTCACACAACAAACGCTTCAAATAGAGTGCCTCCTTAGCCGCCTCCACCGCGGCTATCAACTCCGCTTCCGTAGTGGATAAGGCTACTACGGTTTGCAATCTCGATCTCCAACTTATGGCCGTACCACCTAGTGTGAAGACATATCCGGAAGTTGATTTTCTCCTATCTCTATCACCGGCGTAGTCTAAATCACAATAACCAACTAAGTTGCAACTCCTTTTCCCACTACCGCCAAAAACAAGACCATGAGATGACGTACCTCTAAGGTATCTCAATATAAGCTTCACAGCTTCCCAATGCGATTTTCCCGGGTTAGACATAAAACAACTAACCACCCCGACGGCATTTGCTATATCGGGCCTTGTACACACCATAGCATACATCAAACTACCAACCGCACTTGCATATGGCACCTTTGCCATATAAGCCTTGTCTTTCTCCAAGATAGGTGAATCCTTACTCGAAAGCTTCACATGCAAAGGTAATGGTGTATTTGACACCTTTGCATTCTCCATGCTAAACCGGCAAAGCACCTTCTTTATGTACTCCTTTTGAGTCAATTTCAACTCAAAACGCTTTCGGTCCCTTTCAATCTCCATGCCCAATATCCTCTTTGCTTCTCCAAGGTCTTTCATTTCGAATTTCGACTTTAATTTTAATTTCAACTTGTTGATTTCATTCTTGTCCTTCGAAGCAATGAGCATGTCATCCACATACAAGAGCAAGTACACCCAACAATCATTTCCCAACTTCTTGAAATAAACACAAGCATCTTTGATGCTCCTATCAAAGCCACTTTCAAGCATAAAATGATCAAATCTCTTGTACCATTGCCTAGGTGACTTCTTCAACCCATATAGCGATTTCTTCAACTTGCACACCATATTTGACTTACCATTTACAACAAACCCTTGCGGTTGCTCCATGTAGTCTTCATCCAAGTCACCATGCAAGAAGGCGGTCTTCACATCAAGTTGCTCCAACTCCAAGTTGTGAATAGCAACTATGGCAAGTAATATCCTGATAGAAGTATGGCGCACAACCGGTGCGAATATCTCATCATACTCCTTTCCTTTCCTTTGTGCAAACCCCTTAGCCACCAACCTAGCTTTGTATCTTCTATCGTCCTTCACCTTGTAAATCCATTTGCACCCAATAACATGGTTTCCTTTAGGAAGTGGAACCAAACTCCAAATTTGATTCTTCATCAATGATTGCATCTCTTCCTCCATGGCACAAATCCACTTCGAGCTATCACTCGAATTCATGACGTCATCAAGGTCCATAGGCTCATCTTGGACTACATTGAGAGCATAGTCCAACCTATCACAAAAGCTAAGATAGTTCCAATCACCATATCTTTCGGGTGGCCTTATAGCACGACGACCAACCCGAGTAGCAATATTATCACCCAAACTCCTTTCGGCTCCACCTTGAACCGATACTTCTCTAGGCTCGTGTACATCACCAACACTACTAGAGGCACCTTGTGGACTATGTGATGTATCATCAACCGCTCTCTCCTCACAAGCATCTTCAACTAATATACTCTCTCTACTACTTGGACAAAATGTGGTAATAACTTCCTTCCCCTTCGATTCATCACGAACTAAGACCGGAATATCCGATGAGCTTTCATTCTCCTTGAACATGGCCGACTCATCAAAAGTAACATGACGAGAGTTGATTACCTTCTTCGTTTCCGGATTCCAAATCCGATAGCCTTTCACTCCATCCGTATAGCCAAGCAAAACCCCTTTGAAAGCTCTAGGTTCAAGCTTATCATTTCCCGGATCATGCACATAAACCGGACTTCCAAAGACACGAAGATAACTCAAGTCAATACTCTTGCCCTTCCACACTTCCTCCGGAATTTTGTTATCAATAGCCGAACATGGAATCCGATTAATAATATGCACCGCGGTTGACAAAGCTTCGGCCCAAAATCCCTTAGACAAACCCGATGTCAATCTCAAGCATCGAGCTTTCTCTAGTAGAGTACGATTCATCCTCTCCGCAACACCATTTGATTGCGGATCTCCCGGTGTAGTAAAATGTCTCCGAATGCCATGATGCTTGCAATACTCCAAGAATTCTCCGGAAACATATTCTCCGCCATTGTCGGACCTAAGAACCTTCAAAGACTTACCACTCTAATTCTCAACAAGAGCCTTCCATACTTTGAACTTAGCAAATGCCTCCAACTTCGCCTTCATTACATACACCCAAACTTTACGGGAAAAATCATCAATAAAAGAAATATAATACCTTGCTCCACCTAAAGAAGCTACCGGTGCCGGTCCCCAAACATCTGTATGCACATACTCAAGAACGCTTCTTGAATCATGTTTTCCTTCACCGAATGAAACCTTTGTTTGCTTCCCCATGACACACTCTTCGCAAAACTCTAGCTTGTTGAAACTCTCACCACCAATCATCTTCCTTTTCCGAAGAATATCCAAACTCCTCTCCGAGACATGTCCTAACCTCAAATGCCACAATCTAGTTGCATCTAAGTCGCGAGAACTATCAACCCCAATGCTAGCTTCACCTTCTATGGTCACACCTTGAAGCAAATATATACCATGAGCCCTAGCACCTTTCATAACCACAAGCGCCCCCTTCGAAACCCTTAAGCCATCTCTCTCAATAGTGATCTTGCATCCCAAAGAGTCTAATTGTCCCAAAGAGATAAGGGACTTCCTAAGTCCCGGAACATAGCGCAAATTAGTGAGAGTACGAACTACTTCGTCAAACATTCTAATTTGCACGGAACCAATGCCCTTCGACTTACAAATAGCACCATTTCCCATAACAATCGAATTTCCCTCTCTAGCTTCGAAAAAAGAAAAACAATTCCTATTCGGCGTCATATGATAAGACGCCCCCGAATCGAGAACCCATTCGCTACCCGAAACATTTGATGCTACCGCCGTCAATACATCCATGTCTCCCTCACCAACACCTCTCTCCACCGCGACCGATGAAGATGCTACTTCCTTCTTGGCCTTCTCCTTGTCCGGACACTCATTCTTCCAATGACCGGGCTTCTTACAAATATAGCACTTGCCTTTCTTTTCCTTCGACTTTCCTCTCCAACCGGGATTCCTGGATTTGGAACGCCCTCGATTCTCCTTCTTCGCATATCTCTCCTTCTCCACAAACAAACCTTGACCATTTCCGGCACTACTACCACCAACACTCAACTCCTTCATTTGATCTCTCAATTCCTCACTAAGAAGACCGGTCCTGACATCATCTAACGTCAATGTATCCCGGCTATAGATCAAACTATTTGAGAAACCCGTATAACGGTCCGGCAACGAACATAACAATATCATCGCCTTTTGCTCTTCCTCAATCTTCAAATCTACCGCCTTCATCTTCATTAGCAAATCATCAAACACATTCAAGTGTGCCTTAAGCGAACTCCCCTCTTTCAACTTATACGTGAAAAACGTTCGCAACAAGATCAAACGATTAGTTAGAGACTTCTTCATATACAATTCTTCCAACTTGTCCCAAATTCCCTTAGCGGTGGTCTCACCACTAATTTCGGAGATAACATTCTCTCCCATAGCAAGTTGAAGTGTAGTAAATGCCCACTCTTCCATTTCCTCTCTCTCGACATCCGAGATGTCCGCCGGCAACAAATGTGTATCAAACACCACCCTATGAACACGATTTCTTCTCAAGACCGCTTTCATCTTCCATTACCACTTTTCAAAATCATTATCGCCATTCCACTTGTCGATAACCAATTGCGATCCCGATGCCACATACGACCCACGTACATACGGCGCTATACTACTTGGACCAACCATTGAATTTTCAAAGGTTTTTGTTTCCGGCATTTCAACAACCACCTACCAACTCCAAAGCTCTGATACCAAATGTTATTACGACTACACCCAAGACCACTTGAATACAATCGCAACGCGCAACACGGAAAAGCTAGATCGTAATAGCTAGTTTGAAACAACCGATTCCTAACTCAACCAAAACTCCAACCAATGACAAATAGCCCAATACAAGATCACAACACCAATACAAGCAATATATGAATGCAATAACAATAAGTAAATCACACACGATTTTATAGTGGTTCCACTAACGTTGTGTTAGTGTACATCCACTTGAGAGAGCTTTTATTATATCACCAATAGAAGAGTACAAGAGATTGTAAACAATGATCACAATATTCTAGCAAGAATATATTTTTGTGGAGATTAGAATTGAAGAAATAGGATTTGCCTAAACCCTAGATTTGGAGGATAAAACCCTTGATTAGATGAATGATCAGCCTCCTTTCTTCTAAACCTGAATTGATAATTTATACTCATGGAGAAAACAAAGGCAAAAGACCACTTTGCCCCTCAAACAAATCACTAAGTTCGTATGCAGAAAAACTGAAGGAAGTCGTTCCAGACGTCTGGCCCAAAAATCAAACGTCTGGATTAAGTTACTGGAGTGACCACGCTTCAAACCAGACGTCTGGTCTAAAGGTCAGACGTCTGACATAAGTCACTGGAGTGACTGGCTCCAGATCAGACGTCTGACCCACTTGGTCAGACGTCTGAAAAGGTTCTCTGGAACCACTCCAGAAAATTTCAGACGTCTGGAGCTAATTTCAGACGTCTGAAATTAGCTGCTGTCTCCAAACAGCCCTCTCCGCCTTTTCTCTTATAACTTCCACCTCCGGACTCCGATTTGTGAACCGTCTTCTCCGACACGAAGCTACATTCCTCCTCTTCAATTCTCCTATATATTGTGTCGCCTAATTTCAACACCATTATACGTTGACACAAAGATGGCATCGATCGGGAAATCTTCCCTCTTCGTGCCCTCCCCCGATACCTATGCATGAGCCGCTGTTCGGTGGATTGGCTATGAGTCTCTATGCACTCCTTATTGGTCTCATTCTGTGTTGTGGTACATCTTCTCTATTGTGCCTAAATTTGTATTTGACATGTTGCTGTTTTATCGTGCTGTTAATATAAGAAAAAAGCAGAAATCACAGTGTATTATAGTGAAGAAGATGTAACAATTGAACATATCAACATTGCTGTCTTAAATTTTATTTTATTTGTTTTATATCAACATTGATCCGTTGTAAAGTTTTCTTTTGATTTTGATTCATGTTGATTGATATATTTGTATTTCCAGTTGAATGAAATAGGAAGTTATTTTACTTTGCTCTTTTATATTGTGAGCCACAATTAAATTTAGTTGATTTGTTGATTATTAGAAAATTAGTTGATTTGTTTATTAATTTTTTTTGAATTGACCAAGTTGACAAGCATCATAGAAAACTTAGGTGATGTTTGGTTTGAATTTTATGTTTTACATTTTGAGTTTTCATGGTTGCTTTCAGTTTCATCTTTGAGAGATTTTAAGAATAATGAAGATGCCAATGTAGTTGTTTTGAAAACAGGTTTTCGAAAATGAAACTAGAATATATTCAAAATCCAATTTTGTTACCTACCTGTCGATATATGTAGAGATGATGCCATGTACCATTAGTGCTTCTCCAATATATTCTACTCCTTCCTTCATTCCTTGTACCAGCTGCTTGCTGGGAGCAATTCTAAGCCATCGGTCTTTTTCATACCTTATTTCATTAGTTGCACAAGACCAAATCTTATATACCTATATATTGCCCTTTCATATTCACAAGTTATACATGTCAACAAATTGGTGTAAATGCACAACTTTGATTCCAAAAGGGTATTATAAAATATAACACTGTCAGTAAATATTCAACATACATGCACATATTGATTAAAATGGTACTATGAAATATATTGATGTCAGTAAATATTCAATTTGAATAGGAAGAAGTTACAAATGTTTGTGATTTGCAGTAGTGCACTGAAGCCAAATAATAGAAGAGTTCAAAATAATCTTTCTGAAATGAAATCCAAACAATGATAAATTGTAAATTTGATAAAAGAAAAACAGTCAAAAGAACTACATGATTTTTAACAGTTATACTTACAAGGTAGCAATTGGGTCTTTAAGTTTCAGTTCTAAAACAAAAACAATATTTTCATACTCAACTAGCAACTCTAAGAGTTGAGGGTCTAGTTTGTAAATTATACAGTGTAAAAGAAGAAAAACAATGGATTTTCCCTTCATTTATCCAATCAGTGGATCAGTTTTTGGCTACTGATTTCGGTTGGACCATTATTTATACTTTCTTCATAAGTTATTGACTACATATCATGAGCTTCTAGTGATTGAGTCATAAGTTCATCTCAGTGCAATCCTTTTGAATCAAGAAACTTGGTTGTTTGTTAAATAAGGAAGTCTTGCCCACATTTTGCTGCTGATTACAACTTTCTTATGGTTCCCTGAAAGAGGCCTGCCCACTTCTTTTTTCACCTCTACATTTTTACCTGCTTCTAATTTTATTACCTTGCTTATTTTACCATGATTTCCCTCTACTTCCTCAAATTTACCATGTCGCGGTTTAGGTACCTTGGTATACCTCTGCAATTTAAATCATATTTTATGAATATTTTAATAGATGTTATAAACTTAACACAAAATTTAGATGCCCCTTTTACTGGTTGACGTGTTAGCAGGTGGACTCTTCTCTTTGAATTTTTTTGTATTTCTTGAAATCACGAGGAGAATGATTTGGTGATTTTTTTCATCTGTTAAATAGTTACCATGTACTAAAAGCATATATTATGTGCACTAAGATAAAAACATGGAAAAATTCTACAAGAAAATTTGAGGTACCATTAAAATTGAAAGGATTATGCTCTTGAAAAGCTGGTTCGTATTCGAATTCCATAGGTTTGAGTTGGCCTTTCTCATACATTTTCTCTTAACTTTGTTGAGGCAAAAGTGAAGTTAAATTTATAGAAATAACAAGAGTTGTGTAGAAACAGAAATGAACACTTTGTTAAAAGTTTCATGCAAGAAAATTATAAATTAGGACTTGAAATTACTTAACAGTTCTTTGGTTTACTAAATTGATTGATATATATTTTGGGTTTAACGTAGCAAGTAAACGTCTATTCTTTCAAGTGCAGAATGGGGGTTGATTTTACCACTTAATGAAAAAGTATGACAAGAGTACGAGGAAAATCGATTAAAAACTCAATAATTTGTTAATAATGATCACATCACTATTCATAATCCAATGCGCCAAAAATACCTATCAATCACATGTTAAATTTTGAGTTTTTATCGTATATTCAAAGGTTCATTTGTTTAGTGAATAAATTTTGTCAAATAATTTTACATGCTATAATGGTTTTATGGCAAAAACAAGTAGAATTTTATGTAAAATAGTACGGTACCGCCTCAATTTGACCAGTTAATTAATAAATCGAACATTACTGTACAAATTCTGCATGCTACATGCTAACTGACCTCATCAAGAGATAAACTCCCTACACTAGCCGGATTTGAAACCAAGGCGGCGTAACTCGGTGGACAACACACCCGCTCTTCCTTCCACTATGCGGCTGGTTAGCGAAGAGGAGCTCAAATGACCTAGCTTCTTTATTGATAACATCGATGATAGTTTTAAGATCGTGCCGTCGATTCAATTTTTCGCTCCTTACTATAATTGCGCGTTATAGAGCCTTACTTGAAATCTAGAGCATCATAAATCTTTTGAAGTATCTTGCCTTTAAATCTCTGGCTTGACGAGACAAATTTAGTGTATCCTCCGATCGCATCACCACCGTAAGCATTGTCAATCACTTGAAGAGGGGCCGGAATAACAAAAGGAGAAATATCTTATGAATTGCTTGGTATTTGATCATGATAACGTTGAGTTTCAGCAAGTCCCGTGGCATTAATAAGCTACTGTTGGCCTTTCTGAAATCTGTGGTTGAATGGCTTAAAGAGGAGAAGTGTGCTCTTCATGGAAATTTTGTACATCCAATGAAATTTTATGCTTTGCAGAAGTGTGGGTTCCCAAAACAATGAGAGAAAAAGACCCTATAGATGATGGCATGGACATGGATTCTCCAATCAATTCAGATCAGGGTCAGAAGGTAGATTCAAATTATAACAATGTTGATAAAGGTGGTCTAGCAGTATATAAACAATCAACAGAGAAGTCAATTAAAAAACAAGGCAATGGGCTAAGTTCTTCCAACAAAGAATCAATACATGAAGCTAATAAGGTAAATCATATTTCAAACATATTGTGCACTCATAGCCCATATGACGCAACAAATCTCAGAAATAGAAGCTTCTAACACTTTGTCAAATGATGAGCTTACATGCTTAGAAACTTTATCAACTTCTAAAGACACAACACAAATAACATTAGAACATATGCAAAAGAAGTTAGTTCAAAATGTGTATCAAATGTTTTCAACAGTCCAGAGATTATTAATAGTTCACACTCTAATAAGACTACAAAGCAAATTTCAAACATTAACGAAGATGGTCAAAACAGAGATAAGGAGTCAGGCGGCGTGATGAGGTTGGGAGTAAACATGTGACAGGTCTGTAGCGCAATGAGATACTGCATGTTGAGAAGATGCAGCAGCTTGTGAAGGTGAAGCACAATGAGCAGATTGATTTTGCATGGGTAAAAATCATAGGCAATGCATGATGAGGAACTGGAGTAGGGTCTGGCTTCTCATAAGAACCTGCAAAGACAGCAGGTTGATCAGTAAGCAACTGGACAAGAATTTCAGTGGAGGCCTGCAAAGGGGATTGAGAAGGAGAAGCACAGGCTTGTTTATTTGGCAGAGCATGGGGAATTGAAGTGAAAACTTGGGGTCCTAAAGCATGTTTGAAAGTGCACACGCTCTGCATGTGAATTCTGTGCAGGAGAAGTTTGAGTAGGCACAATGCCTGGTAGAGGAGCTTCGCTAATCGCGGTATGATGAACATGAACTGAGCACGGCTGTGGAACGGCATTGGGGCAGTCTCAACACTTATTCATTTTTTTCAATGTACAATTATTTAAATAAAAGCTGTACACTATTACTTAAACAAAATGGTTAACTAAGAAAAAAAGTGACACTATACCCCCTTAGATAAGTGTTAAATCCGGAGAAGAATATCTCATGTAGTACTTGGATATTATTCTTGATTGTTATCATCGCATTCTGTTAGTTCAAACAATGAAAAACAACACAATTACTTTTCTACAGCAAACAATGTCCATTCAGTTTTTATAATAGATTGATTTTTAACATGATTCTAATATGAGTGGAAATGATTTTGCTCCCGGTTGTTCATATACTACAAGAAACTTGTTATTACGACTACACCCAAGACCACTCGAATACAATCGCAACGCGCAACGCGGAAAAGCCAAATTGTGATAGCTAGTGCAAAACAACCGATTACCTAACTCAACCAAACTCCAACCAATACCAAATAGCCCAACACAAGATCACAACACCAATACAAGCAATATATGAATGCAATAACAATAAGTAAATCACACACGATTTTATAGTGGTTCCACTAACGTTGTGTTAGTGTACATCCACTTGAGAGAGCTTTTATTATATCACCAATAGAAGAGTACAAAAGATTGTTAACAATGATCACAATATTCTAGCAAGAATATAATTTTGTGGAGATTAGAATTGAAGAAATAGGATTTGCCTAAACCCTAGATTTGGAGGATGAAAACCCTTGATTTGGAATTAGATTAGGTTCTTAATATTTTTCACCAGAAAATAGCTCATATACTGTGGTAGGAGACCAAGGCAAATCCCCAAAATGCCCTTAGCTAATGACCCAAACAGCTGCACCAAGCCCAGGCCCGAAGCCTCTGGAAACGCCTATTCAGTCGACTGGTTGGCTCCTACCAGTCGACTGGTCCAGATACTGAATTCTGGATCAGTCCCAGTAGTCGACTGGTGGATGTCATCCAGTCGACTGGTCACTGAAAGGCAGTTTCTATTTCCAACCAGTCGACTGGTCACTGCTTCTTAACAGCAGTGCACCAACAAACCTCCGCAACTTCTCCCCCCCGAGCTCCGATTCTCCAACTGCTTCCTCCTACGCCAAGCTACTTCCATCCTCTTCAATTCTCCTATATATTGTGTCGCCAAATTTCAACACTCCACCTCGACACTATATCCATCTCCATCGCCAATGGTACCATACCATCACTTCTACCTTTACCAAACATGAATGCTTCCCCAATGGGTTCCGGCAAGGCCACCCCCCATTGCACTTCATCAACGAGTTCAGGCTACGCCCCCACCAGCCAACAAAGTGTTGAAAACATCCAAATCCAAAACCGTCTTACCAAAGACTTGAACACATATGAGTGTAAACTAGTGCTCACCTATAGATAGAACCACAAACTCATACCCATACTCTTCCACATCTACAACCAAGCTACTCTCTCACCCGTGCCACCTAGTGGCACTTAGCACTTCTTCAAGCGAATCAAGTTCGAGCAATGCTCGAACTTCCCAAACGGCAATGTCTTCGTGAACATATCCGCCGCATTATCCTTTGTGTGCACTTTCCGAAGACATACTTACTTATCTTCATCCATGGCTACCAAGAATGACTCCCTCACTTCAATGTGCTTAGTACGTGAGCTAAACGCCAAATTCTCCGCCAAGTGAATAGCACTTTGGCTATCACATTGAACATCGATGCTATCGTGTCCAATCCCCAAGTCACACAACAAACGCTTCAAATAGAGTGCCTCCTTAGCCGCCTCCATCGCGGCTATCAACTCCGCTTCCGTAGTGGATAAAGCTACTACGGTTTGCAATCTCGATCTCCAACTTATGGCCATACCACCTAGTGTGAAGACATATCCGGAAGTTGATTTTCTCCTATCCCTATCACCGGCGTAGTCCGAATCACAATAACCAACTAATTTGCAATTCATTTTTCCACTACCACAAAAAACAAGACCATGAGATGACGTACCTTTTAGGTATCTCAAAATAAGCTTCACGGCTTCCCAATGCGATTTTCCCGGATTAGACATAAAACGACTAACCACCCCGACGGCATTTGCAATATCGGGTCTTGTACACACCATAGCATACATCAAACTACCAACCACACTTGCATATGGCACCTTTTCCATATAAGCCTTGTCTTTCTCCAAGATAGGTGAATCCTTACTCGAAAGCTTCACATGCAAAGGTAATGGTGTAGTTGACACCTTTGCATTCTCCATGCTAAACCGCTAAAGCACCTTCTTTATGTACTCCTTTTGAGTCAATTTCAACTCAAAACGCTTTTGGTCCCTTTCAATCTCCATACCCAATATCCTCTTTGCTTCTCCAAGGTCTTTCATTTCGAATTCCGACTTTAATTTCAATTTCAACTTGTTGATTTCATTCTTGTCCTTCGAAGCAATGAGCATGTCGTCCACATACAAGAGCAAGTACACCCAACAATCATTTCCCAACTTCTTGAAATAAACACAAGCATCTTTGATGCTCCTATCAAAGCCACTTTCAAGCATAAAATGATCAAATCTCTTGTACCATTGCCTAGGCGATTGCTTCAACCCATATAGTGATTTCTTCAACTTGCACACCATATTTGACTTACCATTTACAACAAACCCTTGCGGTTGCTCCATGTAAATGTCTTCATCCAAGTCACCATGCAAGAAGGCGGTCTTCACATCAAGTTGCTCCAACTCCAAGTTGTGAATATCAACTATGGCAAGTAATATCCGGATAGAAGTATGGCACACAACCGGTGCGAATATCTCATCATACTCCTTTCCTTTCCTTTGTGCAAACCCCTTAGCCACTAGCCTATCTTTGTATCTTCCATCGTCCTTCACCTTGTAAATCCATTTGCACCCAATAGCACGGTTTCCTTTAGGAAGTGGAACCAAACTCCAAGTTTGATTCTTCATCAATGATTGCATCTCTTCCTCCATGGCACAAATCCACTTCGAGCTATCACTCGAATTCATGATGTCTTCAAGGTCCATAGGCTCATCTTGGACTACATTGAGAGCATAGTCCAACCTATCACAAAAGCTAAGATAGTTCCAATCACCATATCTTTCGGGTGGCCTTATAGCACGACGACCAACCCGAGTAGCAATATTATCACCCAAACCCCTTTCGGCTCCACCTTGAACCGAATCTTCTCTAGGTTCGTGTACATCACCAACACTACTAGAGGACCATTGTGGACTATGTGATGTATCATCAACCGCTTTCTCCTCACAAGCATCTTCAACTAATCTACTCTCTCTACTACTTGGACAAAATGTGGTAATAACTTCCTTCCCCTTCGATTCATCACGAACCAAGACCGGAATATCCGATGAGCTTTCATTCTCCTTGAACATAGCCGACTCATCAAAAGTAACATGACGAGAGTTGATTACCTTCTTCATTTCCAGATTCCAAATCCGATAGCCTTTCACCCCATCCGTATAGCCAAGCAAAACCCCTTTGAAAGCTCTAGGTTCAAGCTTATCATTTCCCGGATCATGCACATAAACCGGACTTCCAAAGACACGAAGATAGCTTAAGTCAATACTCTTTCCCTTCCACACTTCCTCCGGAATTTTGTTGTCAATAGCCGAGCACGGAATTCGATTAATAATATGCACCGCGGTTGACAAAGCTTCGGCCCAAAATCCCTTAGACAAACCCGGTGTCAATCTCAAGCATCGAGCTTTCTCTAGTAGAGTACGATTCATCCTCTCCGCAACTCCATTTGATTGCGGATCTCTCGGTGTAGTAAAATGTCTCCGAATCCCATGATGCTTGCAAAACTCTAAGAATTCTCCGGAAACATACTCCCCGCCATTGTCGGACCTAAGAACCTTCAAAGACTTACCACTCTCATTCTCAACAAGAGCCTTCCATACTTTGAACTTAGCAAATGCCTCCGACTTAGCCTTCATTACATACACCCAAACTTTACGAGAAAAATCATCAATAAAAGAAATATAATACCTTGCTCCACCTAAAGAAGCAACCGGTGTCGGTCCCCAAACATCCGTATGCACATACTCAAGAACGCTTCTTGAATCATGTTTTCCTTCACCGAATGAAACCTTTGTTTGCTTCCCCATGACACACTCTTCGCAAAACTCTAGCTTGTTGAAACTCTCACCACCAATCATCTCCCTTTTCCGAAGAATATCCAAACTCCTCTCCGAGACATGTCCTAACCTCAAATGCCACAATCTAGTTGCATCTAAGTCGCGAGAACTATCAACCCCAATGCTAGCTTCACCTTCTATGGTCACACCTTGAAGAAAATATATACCATGAGCCCTAGCACCTTTCATAACCACAAGCGCCCCCTTCGAAACCCTCAAGCCATCTCTCTCAATAGTGATCTTGCATCCCAAAGAATCTAATTGCCCCAAAGAGATAAGGGACTTCCTAAGTCCTGGAACATAGCGCACATTAGTGAGAGTACGAACTACTCCGTCAAACATCCTAATTTACACGGAACCAATGCCCTTCGACTTACAAATAGCACCATTTCCCATAACAATCGAATTTCCCTCTCTAGCTTCGAAAGAAGAAAAACAATTCCTATTCGGCGTCATATGATAAGACGCCCCCGAATCGAGAACCCATTCGCTACCCGAAACATTTGATGCTACCGCCGTCAATACATCCATGTCTCCCTCACCAACACCTCTCTCCACCGCGACCGATGAAGATGCTACTTCCTTCTTGGCCTTCTCCTTGTCCGGACACTCATTCTTCCAATGACCGGGCTTCTTACAAATATAGCACTTGCCTTTCTTTTCCTTCGACTTTCCTCTCCAACCGGGATTCCTAGATTTGGAACGCCCCCAATTCTCCTTCTTCGCATATCTCTCCTTCTCCACAAACAAACCTTGACCATTTCTGGCACTACTACCACCAACACTCAACTCCTTCATTTGATCTCTCAACTCCTCACTAAGAAGACCCGTCTTGACATCATCTAACGTCAATGTATCCCGGCTATAGATCAAGCTATTCGAGAAACTCGTATAACGGTCCGGCAACGAACATAACAATATCATCGCCTTTTGCTCTTCCTCAATCTTCAAATCTACCGCCTTCATCTTCATTAGCAAATCATCAAACACATTCAAGTGTGCCTTAAGCGAACTCCCCTCTTTCATCTTATACGTGAAAAACGTTCGCAACAAGATCAAACGATTAGTTAGAGACTTCTTCATATACAACTCCTCTAACTTGTCCCAAATTCCCTTAGCAGTCGTCTCACCACTAATTTTGGAGATCACATTCTCTCTCATAGCTAGCTGAAGTGTAGTAAATGCCCACTCTTCCATTTCCTCTCTCTCAACATCCGAGATGTCCGCCGGCAACAAATGTGTATCAAACACTACCCTATGAACTCGATTTCTCCTTAAAACCGCTTTCATCTTCCATTGCCACTTTTCAAAATCATTATCGTCATTCCACTTGTCGATTACCAATTGAGATCCCGAGGCCACATACGATCCACGTACATAAGGCGCAATAACACTTGGACCAATCATTGATGGACTATTAGAGTTATCCGATTCCGGCATTTCTACAACCACCTACCAACACCAAAGCTCTGATACCAAATGTTATTACGACTACACCCAAGACCACTCGAATACAATCGCAACGCGCGACGCGGAAAAGCCAAATCGTGATAGCTAGTGCAAAACAACCGATTACCTAACTCAACCAAACTCCAACCAATACCAAATAGCCCAACACAAGATCACAACACCAATACAAGCAATATATGAATGCAATAACAATAAGTAAATCACACACGATTTTATAGTGGTTCCACTAACGTTGTGTTAGTGTACATCCACTTGAGAGAGCTTTTATTATATCACCAATAGAAGAGTACAAGAGATTGTTAACAATGATCACAATATTCTAGCAAGAATATAATTTTGTGGAGATTAGAATTGAAGAAATAGGATTTGCCTAAACCCTAGATTTGGAGGATGAAAACCCTTGATTTGGAATTAGATTAGGTTCTTAATATTTTTCACCAGAAAATAGCTCATATACTGTGGTAGGGGACCAAGGCAAATCCCCAAAATGCCCTTAGCTAATGACCCAAACAGCTGCACCAAGCCCAGGCCTGAAGCCTTTGGAAACGCCTATTCAGTCGACTGGTTGGCTCCTACCAGTCGACTGGTCCAGATACTGAATTCTGGATCAGTCCCAGTAGTCGACTGGTGGATGTCATCCAGTCGACTGGTCACTGAAAGGCAGTTTCTGTTTCTAACCAGTCGACTGGTGACTTCCAACCAGTCGACTGGTCACTGCTTCTGAACAGCAGTGCACCAACAAACCTCCGCAACTTCTCCCCCCGAGCTCTGATTCTCCAACTGCTTCCTCCTACGCCAAGCTACTTCCATCCTCTTCAACTCTCCTATATATTGTGTCGCCAAATTTCAACAAAACTGACGTTGATTTCCGAGTAGTTTTCATCGGTTTTGGGTTTCTTGATTCCCTCGACAAATATAATAACTACTGAAATGAACATAATAAACACCTTATAGAGAAGATGGATATTGGAGCTGGTTCAGATTCAGATGCTTATCTCTGACTCAGCAGTATACACATATGACTTATCCATAGTCGATGGTTTTCTTTTGTGCCTACAGGATTGAATCTCCGATCCAGTTCCATGTCTATAAAGTTTGTCCTTTGCCAATCATTTCATCAAAGTTATCATTTTTTTCATTTATGTAGGCATAGTTTATTAACTAAAATCATTTTATAAGAATCATATTACGATTTTGTATAATTATATTAAAATCATTTTATTTCTACAGACTTGCAACTCTCTAGAGAGCTAATATCATTATGAAGATTGGCAACTTATAACTATTTCTTTGTAAAGTTACCACTGTTACCACCTTAACATTTATGAAAGAAACTCCTTTTCACACTAATTTCAAAGTCGTTCAGTATTTAGCAGCAAAGGTTGCATCTTCCGTTCTTACACTTCGACCATCTATGTTAAATTTTTTAATTTATGATGTATGTATTTCATGAAAAGGAAATGTTTTCCTTAAAAAAAGAAAATAAGCAACCTGCATCATCTGAATATTTTACTACTTTCTATTTTTTTCTTCTTAATTTCCACTAAAATAAATAAATTATTACCTTATTTGGAGTTCCTGCTTTTTATTTCATGTATCAGTACAATCATTAAAAAGTCTGAAGTGGACTTAATGATCATTACAAATTACCGAGAGAAATTTGTATCAGAAAAGCATCAATATCGCGGTAACCAATTGCTAGTTTATATGTCAAGAAGTTACTAATATATATATGATAATAGCCACATTTATATGTTAATTGCTCATATGAATGTACATGTACCCTTCACCATATATGATAATGTAGCCGCTTTTTTGTATATCATTAACCATCATACACTAGAAAGAGTGTACATTTGGATAACTTAACTAGTTATAGATGTACGTAGGGAAATCCAAGTTGAGTAAGAATTTATCATGTGTGCAGCCATACGGTTTAAAATAGTTGTTTTTTTATCTATTAATTCTCAGTCTAAGGGACACATATCTACAAATTGTTTGGTAGGAAAACATAATTTACATAGATATGCAGATTTATCGCAAGTTGTGCATACACACGTAATTAAAGCCAATTTCATTTGGGA
The DNA here is from genome assembly GCA_030737815.1 of Allium fistulosum. Lineage (NCBI taxonomy): Eukaryota > Viridiplantae > Streptophyta > Magnoliopsida > Asparagales > Amaryllidaceae > Allium > Allium fistulosum. The sequence continues at coordinate 478,129,182 of CM060907.1, forward strand.
CTCACTAAAACTTGTATGATATGTAATTATAACTAGGCTGGAAAAGTGTAAAGTGTATCTACTATATATCAACTAGATGTTTACAAAATATAAGCAGAGCAATAAGTTGGGGATTTAGGAAGGGCGGACCTTCTTGCTTGCATAGAACCTACCAGTGACTGTAAGTATTAACTTTATTTCTACGAGTTATGTTATTATACATGTGGTTGGACCATTATACCCAGGAACACTAGCACGAGTCTTCTTGTCATCCAATTTAATAAATATTTTTTCATTGATCTGAGTATTAATACCATAACAATATATCATGGAAAAATATTCATTCAAAAGTATGGCTCATTATCTACCATCATCAGCCTCTGAGCTGCCCCTTAAAATTTCTGGATGACATGGACATATGGAAATCTTCTCAAGAAAAAAAAAATTAATGACACTGCACAATATGCTTTATTGTCAAAATCCAAATTTTCCTTATTTGGATTGTATAGCTAAGGTATGTTGTAATAAAGTTTCATTATTAAGATACCAAACTAATTTATATTAAGGTAGTCTATGGGTTATATAATATTTTGGGTTTCTAGGCTATTTTATATCACAATTTTTTGGGTTTCTTCCCAGTTTTTTTAATCAGATACTCCTCTATGATACTAGAAATCGATTTCAAGTCAGTTTCATTTTTTTTAGACATAATATGACTACAACATATGGAATACCGCCGATTCTCCAATGATACTGTATCCTTTTAACATTTTTTTTCATTTTTTATAAGTGTTGCTAGTATCTGTAATGTCTTCATGTTGATTTCTTTAAAGATGGGATCATATTTTCCAAAGTAAATTTTTTTGTGTCTCAGCAATGTAGTTAATCAATCTTAAAGTTATTGAAAGTTCATGTTTGCCAGTATATTTCTACAGATAATGTCAGACTAATAATAATTCTCGCTGTTAGACTATATATATATGTAGATAATGTTACTAGAAGCCATTCCATGCTAGTTATCGTCGGTTATTAATGGAAGATTTACCTCTAAAAATAGCTCAAAGTTAAATCCAATTTATTATATACCCAAAAAATTCTTGTACGACAAGCCCACATATAAACTAAAGTTAATTTCAAATATGTTATCAAGTTTAACTAGAATATTTTACTCCAACTTAAAATCACATCAAAATTCTACACTGTACATCAGCATGATGCCAGAAACTATCGAGTGTTTATATTTTTGAAAGAAACAAAACATACAAGGCGACTAGAAGGTTTCAACTTATGAATTAAAATGCAGAAATTCTCAATTGTATTAGCTACTGAAACTCAACTTAATATCTTGTTTGATGCAAATTCAAATATTAGAAAATACATTATGGTTCTGTTTTAGTTTCTTAAAATAAACTGATATTTGTCACTTGCTACCAGTATAAACAAACAACTAGCAATCACGTAGACACGGCATTTATGGTGTGTAATAGTGATAGTAAAACTTTATATCTTAGTCTTTTCAATATCAAATTGTGGTAAAATAGTAGGTAGACATGGAATTGAGGTCACACACTTTATTATTGGAAGTTAAGGATAAAATTTGTTGTGAATTTGATAACAACTCATGCATACTTTACATGTATATAAAGCTGATCAGTTCCATTTATTTATCATTTTTTGTTGTTAAGTTGAATATATTTTACTACTGTATATGAACTAAAGATTAAATTCTTAGAAATTATCGGGATAAATTTGGATTAATCTTTTTTTAGATGCTCCATAATTATCAAGTAGTACATAGGTTTGTATATATATTAAGGTTCGAAAACTCGGTTTCGGTTTCGGTTATTTGAAATTTTGTTAGTTTCGACCGATTTCGGAAATTTCGGAAGTTTCGGTGTCGGTCCCGGTTTTAGTTTTCAGTGGTTTCTTACATATTAAACTTAACACTATGTATTATATATAAGCCAAATTAATACAAAATTTTACTTAACAATGATACATTAATTCAAATTAAAGAATTTTAGCCCAACATAAAGTTACACAACACAACCAAACTTCAGCCCAACACAAGTTACACAACACAGCCTAGTTAACTAACTTCAATTTGTCCACTAAATACTTTTCCGCACTCAAAATCCCCTTTTGAAAACTAGGGCAAAAGAAAAAACGCTGAGGCAACGGAAAAAGAAAGAAAAAAAAGACGATCCTCCATCTTCACTGCCGACTAAACTGGTCATCGGTCTTCACTGTTGCACGAGTTTTCGTGGTTGACGTCGCTGAAGATGAAGGCTGAAGCTGAATTGAGGTCGATCTGTAACAACCCGATATTTTGTGTCTGCCTATGCACTTGGAGGATGCAGCATGATAGGGGGTTCTCACATTTGGTTTGGTAGCGAGCAGATGACTCTTACTCCTACATGTCCCTGCGGGGTTGGTGCAGTCAAGAGGCTGGCCGTAAAGGCAGAACACAGGTACTGTTGTATGCTACGGTGGGCGTTACCACACTGACGCGGTCCATTACAGTTGGTATCAGAGCTTTGGCTTTGAGGCAAAACTCAGTATATGGAGTAGATTTATTTACAGAATCACTTTCCTTCGAGTTTGAATCTTTTCCTCTTGATTCGAATTTCCTTTGAATTTTTGGAACGTTCCCTACGGTTCCAAAATTCATTCTTGTCCCTCACTATTCATCTTCTTTTGATTTTGGAGTATCACATAACTCCACTTCGAATGATCTTTATAATGAATTGGTTGTCTCGCCAATATTCTAATTTTCTGGTAAAGGGGGAAACTCCTTTACAAATTTGCGTCGATTCACCAGAGATTTATATCTATCCTTGGTTCAGATGCTAATATCTTTTGTTATTCCAAACTCTATCTCTTGAGATCGGATGTAGATTTACCCCAGAAACATCCACATTTGATCTTATCCATTAAGTCACGGTTGACCCGGTTAAGGTTGCCCGCGATTTATTTAAGCTTATCCATCTTCATATTTTGATAATTAATCATCTTGTTTTGTTTCCAAAATATCTCCAAACATTTTTGAATTTTTACTTGTAAATCTATGTTTCTTTTATATATTGTGTTGTTTGAGTTGTTGACGTTAATTTGGGCTTCCGATCGATTCGTCTGATCAACGCTATCGATAGGATTTCTAAAACACTTTGACAGAACAAACTGACACAATATTATTTTAAAATTTGGTTAATGAAATAAATTTTGATATAAGTAAATATTATGGAACTTAATAAATTGATTTAAATTGATTATTTGAAATGATAATACTTGATTTATCATTCTATAAATGAATTTATAAATAGTTGTTTATAAATTTGATTTGGGAACTGAAATGAATTTAAAATCAAGAATTTGAGAATTTAATTTCTTATGGTTTCAAACCTTGTGTTTAAAGCTTTAAAAGGACATGTTATTTAAAGTATTTTGAATAGAAATTTGTTTCCAAAGAATTTTTAAAGTTTAAAATTTTAGTGCTCTTCTCTTTGTCGCTGGAAAATAATTTCGGTGATGACCGCGGCATCATCGACGTTCATTTTTGAGTTTCGAAGTGAAGAAACCATTCTGTAGTCTTGCTACAGCTTTGTTTTGGGAAATCTAATTGATTTGAATTTCTAAAAGATGATTTGATTTATAATATATATAGATATATGATTTAAAATTTGATTTGACAAATTTTGTGCATACATTTATTTATCTCTAAATGGTTTGAAAAGAATCGGAAATTTTATTCTTAAATTCTATCTTAAATAATAACTTCAAGTATAAAAAGAAAATCAAAATTTTGAATAATTATTCAAGTTTGAAATGATTGAATTAGAATGTGTATATTGTATATTAATTTTAGAAAGTTTTATTTGTATAATTCTCAATTGCATTCCAATATAACTTACCTTAATTTTAGAAGTTAACAATGTAATTGGATAATATAAAATATAAAAAGATTTTTATAAATAAAATTTGAGTGGTTATAATAAATATTATACACTTAAATTTTAGTTATAAAAGGATTAACAGAGATAAATAGACTAAAAGGTTAATTGAATAATTTACAATATAAATGATGTTAAGGGAATTAAAAATAAATTAAAACAGTTATAATAAATGTAATCTACTTAATATGTGTGATAAGATACATTAAGTACAATATATTTAATAATAATCTAGAATAAAGAAGAATTAGATTTGTTGAATAAAAGATGATTATTATAAATGATTATACAAATTTATGATTTTAGAAATTGTTAATTTCAAAATAATTAGATAATAAGATAATCAATTTGGAAATAGTTAAGATTGATTTAACTTCAGTAAAAATCAAATGGATTAAATCGATTATTGAATATTAATTAATTTAAATTGAATTTATAATGGTTTAAATCAATGATTCAATTTTGAGTTTCAATTTAGTTTTCTTTCAAGGTGTTTCTATTCTCCTACCTTCTTCCTTTTCGAGGACGAAAAGTTTTGAGTGGGGGAGAGTGTAACGACCCGTAAAATTTTCAATAATTAAATTTTTAAGTTGTAAATTTTAACATAAAAAAAATGTTGTATTAAGTTTAAGACATTATTTACGGTGATTTGTATATACATATTTGTGTGCGACTTAAGATTTATAAGATGGACTTGTATGCAAAGTTATAACTTTTTAATCTTAAACCCTTTTAATCTGGAGATTAGATTCAAAATTGTTGTCTTTAATTTTAGGCTCATAAAATAGTGAAACTTAATTTTAACACATTTATATGTATAAGTCTAGTATATATATATATATATATATACATACGTATACGTATATGTTTTTAATAATGATACTATGACCAATAAAGATATATATGAAGGAAACATCATCTTTGTACACAATCTAGTATATTGCACTTACATAATTTACTGTAGAATACATTTGGACATAGTTACATTCCATGCCATGAATAAATAGCTTGTTAATGACATTTAATTAATCAATCAATTTGATTAGAGAAAGAATGAAAGGTTTCTCTCTCCATATACATAATTAAGCTCTAAATTAATTACCTGTTTTTAGGGAAAGAAAAGGAAGGTTGCCTTAATTCTTACCTTTTTGTTTTCCTAACATTTATTCCTTTTCTAGGCATTCATTCCTTTAGTTTAGCCGTATACTTTGCCTTGCAATTCGCGTACAAGTTTCTCATTTTCTCATCTTCTTTATTTTCTCATTTCCTAAGAGAGAGAAAAGTATTACAAGCTCTAATTTTTCATCGCTTCCCTTCTTCTTCTTTTTCTTTTTTTTCTTTTTTTTGTTGTCCTTTTCTAAATTTAGCTCGCCCAAGATTTTTATTTTTAAGAAAACTCTAAAATGCATATTTTGGTTATAAATTTACGTTCATCGGAATCTAAATCTTTTTCTGGTTTTCAAATCTGTTAGTTTAATTGAATAAATTCACAACAACCTTTATTTCACTTTTGTTCTTTAAAATAGATTTTATACCTTTTCAAAATAAAATAATTTATACCGTTACTTATATACACTTTTGTAATAGATTTTGGGTAAATGATAAATGAATGAATAAAAACCCAGTGTAAACAAAACATATCTTAATAAGTAATAAATTTCAAGATTCATTGTAACAGCCCAAAAAATTTAACAGGCATTTTATTCATTTATTTAAAAACTGTGGCGTTTGAATTCTTAAAAATATAATTTTGTAAATTTTTTTGTAATGATTGTTAATCAATTACCCAAAATTTTATTTATTTAAATTAAACGTTCTGTAATGTTGATTTGAATTAAAAGTGTAACTTTAATAGAAATTTTTAATTTTTAATTTTATAATAATAAACTGCCAAATTTTCATCTTGAACTGTATACAATTGTGTAACAATTGTTTCACTTTTGTTTTAGTCAGATTTGTTGTATACCTTTAAAAGTTAGTAATAATTAGTGTGAAACGAAAAATTTAACTTTACATTTCTTTATGTATATTTACATCCGTTTCTTAACTTTATATTAAACAATCAATTGGATGAAGCTAAATTAAATTTTATTAATTATGGTATAATAGCTATTAAATTTTGGTTTAAAGTGATGAGTTATTTTCCTAATTGAAACGTTATCATTTTTAAATTTATTTAATAAGAGAAACAAATAAATTTGTACGTTACTTTGGGCATATGTTCATTTGTTGCTCTTGCCTTTTCTTTGCCTATTTGATTTTTTTTGCATTAACAAGGCAAAGTTTCAGCCGTATATTCTCTTTTGAGAATTCAAAATCTTGCCCAAAATCTCGCCTTAAATCTTGCACGTGAAAGATTATTCCATCCTTTTTGCCTTCCATACGTTTCCATCTATTAATATAATTTAATGCCTTAATTTCCTTTGATGGCCTCTACCGTTCAAACATTAAATTGCCTTCTCTCCATAAATCAGTGAATAGCTGTTAATATATACCACGTCCAAATTCCTAGACCACAATATTTCACTTTAGCTTCTATCAAAAATTTCGTGAGCATCTCAAAGGTAAAGACAGCATGCTTTCTTTTTCATTTTGTTGTTTTGTTTTGTTGTTTCCCCTGCCTCATTTTTTTTTGCTTTATCATGTGGTTGCTCCAACCCATGCTCCAACCCCATTCACCATGACCAGCCCAGTCACCACCACAAAACCCACGGCTCCAACTCCTCCAGACCGAACCCCTGCAACCATGTCCCCTTGCCGTCCCACTTTCCTCCACCATCAAGCAAACCCTACGCCACCATGAACCCCACGCCACCATGAACCCCATGTCTGACCATAACCATGCTGAGCCTCTGTTTTGAAAAAAAGAAACGACTTTTGTCACCTTGTATTATTTCTACCGAGCCTTGTTTTGAAAAAAAAAGTGCTTTTGTCACCTTGTATTTTGAAGTTATAGTTTTTCCACAGAGCCTTTGTTTTGAAGTTATAATCTATTCCCTCTGGCCTTTGTTTTAGAAAAAAGAAATGAACAAAATTTGTTTTGTCACCTTTGTTTTGAAGTTATAGTCTATTTTTAAAAGTGGTCGAGCTTTTGTAAATTTTGAAGTTATATGTCCACCGAGCCCTTGTTTTGAAAAAAAAAGAAATGAACAAAAAAATTGCCTTTTTTCACCTATGTATTTTGAAGTCAGACTACAACCCCTCCGAGCCTACAAAATCTTGAGTATGATGAAGTGGTCGAGCTATTTCTTTTTAGTATTCAACTTGTTCTTTTCGTTTTGTTTGCTTCATTTGAAAAAAATAGTTATTCGTTTGCATTCTTAGATTTGTTTTATTTATTCTTTTTGACTTTAGATTTGAATCTAGTTGGCGCATCCTCTAACAACTGATCGTGCTTTCCGTGTGCTTTTCGATAGATAGCGTATTTCCTTTTGAATCGAATCTCCAGCTCCGTAGAGGTGAGTAAATCTTACACGAATATTCATACTTATATGATTGTGAAACGACCGCAACTGAATGTGTAGAAAATAAATAAATAAATAAAAAATGATGTTATAATTACCTGTGATTATTTATATATTGTAAACTGGTTAAAATTGCATAACATATCATCTGTTATATTTTGTTCTTATTTTACTGTTATTCTATTCTGTTAAATCACACTACAAGTTCCATGTAGAATAGAATCACTATGGGTTGAAATGATACATACTCGAACGGACTTTAGAATAAGGGAAGATCGTTATGGGCTGAAATGATAGGCCTGAGCGATTTTCGATTAAATTTTATTTACAACGCGATATTTTCAACCATTCGTATCCGCACATGTCGGACTTGAATTGCTCAAAATACCGCGTTGTAAATAAAATTTGGCAAATCATATGGTATGGTGTTGTGTAGCTTTTGTTTAAGTGGTAGTGAAATCATATAATTTGGTTAAGTAATAATGAACTAAAATTAAACTTTTGTTGTAAAGCTTTTGATTGTAATGAATTTATATGTAGCTCCAAGACTTTATTTTTGAATGCAATAAATTTACAATGTTGCATTTTATTTTCTTATAGACTATATTTTATATTTATCTACAAAGATAATTATTACATTTCTCTTAACAAACCATTAAAAATCGGGACCGAAACCGAAATCATTCGAAACTAACAAAATTTTCAACGACCGAAACCGGGTTCTCTAACCTTGCTCTAATCACTTCGAGTATCAAAAAAGGTGTTGATTTAGAATGAATTTAGAGTATACCAGGAGGATAGAAGCCCTTTTGATGTTTCTTTTGAGCATCAAAACACAGCTTTATGATGTTTTTTTCTTCTTAAAAAAATGTGGAGTTTCAACTGCATACAATTGTAAATTATAAGAAAACCAACTATAATTGTGAGATGCAATGAAATACAGATTTCAACGGTTCAAATGAAGCACCAAATAAATTTCTAAACCAGGGTACAATTTCCTGCGTAAATAATTAGAAATTGATTCGTGAATGAACATGAGATAATAAAAAAGAGTGCATGATCAGTTATTAGAGATCCTGGGTAAAGCATGAAGTATGAAAACCCCACCTTGTTGAATAACAATACAGTAAATTCTGAAATGCAGGTACATGGACAAATTCTCAAAATGCCTATCTGTTGAGTACAAAAACAAAGGGATAGATGTTCAATGTTAGGTAAGAAGATCAGATTTTTGTTATTATTCACCAAATACCATATATACTACAACAAAATGCATTTCAGTATGGGCATTGTCAAAGGGACATTAGTTTTACTGTTTTAGATAAGGGAAGACATTTTTTTGGTATTTCTAAAATTGCCATGAAGGATACAAAAAACTTTTGCCCTCTCATAACATATTAGAAATAATTCTTTTATTACATCCATTATGTAATTTTTCCGATGGATCCCTCTGTTTTATGATTTTTTATCGGTCAAACCCCTTTGAATTTTTTTTCGGTGGTGTTAGAGAAGCACGTATTATCACAAACCAATTGATAATGTGAATGGTGATATTTTAGTATTTATGTAGAATTTACTTTATAAATTGCCCGATATGGGACCAATCTCAACGCGCCTCCGCTTGTGTTGCGTATCATGAGCCAAAAACGTGAACATGCATATTGGATGACGTGGAACAAGTGTGACGATTAAGCACACACAAATTAAACTGATACCTTTTTAGAATTTGTGATGATTTGTGATTTTGAATGAATAGCAAATATAGGCAAATATTGAAAAGGAATGAACTTAATTGTATTGATACACATTTCATACATGTACACTGCTGTATTTATATGGGTTAATGGGCTTCAATTAGTAATGTATCCGAACCACCTTTCACACTACAAAAGAATATACAACCGCTATTTTATTATGTTCTCTCATTATGTGGCTATCATTGTTTTTTTAATGATTCAACCAATGATAAAATAAAAAATCATTTGAGTTGATTTCATTTATTATATCCTTCCATAACAATTTTATTTCAGTGCGGAGTCCCTATAAGATTATACCTTCTTATACAAGGCTGGAGTCTCTTTGACAGTGCCCTTCATATAACTTTATAACATATCGACCTCTAATATTTCTTGAAGGTACCATTATACGTGGACACAAAGATGGCATCAATTGGAAAATCTTCCCTCTTCGTGCCCTCGCCCAATACTTACGCACGAGCTGCTGTTCGGTGGATCGGCTATGAGCCTCTGTGCACTCCTTGTTGGTCTCATTCTGTGTTGTGGTCCATCTTCTCTATTGTGCCTGAATTTGTATTTGACATGTTGTTGTTTTATCGTGCTGTTAATATAAGAAAAAAGTAGAAATCACAGTGTATTGTAGTGAAGAAGATGTAACAATTGAGCATATCAACATTGTTGTCTTAAATTTTATTTTATTTGTTTTATATCAACATTGATCCGTTGTAAAGTTTTCTTTTGATTTTGATTCATGTTGATTGATATATTTGTATTTCCAGTTGAATGAAATAGGAAGTTATTTTACTTTGCTCTTTTATATTGTGGGCCACGATCAAATTTTTTTATCTGATGCCAGCCGATTTTTTTTGGGCCCATCACTTTTAATGGGCCACTAACCGTTTCTTCCCATTTTTTAAAGATTTTATTGTTTAGGTTTTTTTCAAGAGCGGACGTTAACTAAAGGATATATAAAAGCAAAGCATTGTAAATTTGAATTATGTTTATCCACTTATTTGGGCAAAAAAAGAAAATATTGAGTGAAAATTTGAAAAACCTACGAACCTCAGCTTTTCTTCTCAGATCAATTTTTTTAAAAAAACAAAAAGTTTATGAAATGTGAATGGATGACCAATACAATGCAAAAATCGGCTGAATCAGTATTTCCACTTTATCAAACCAACAGTGCAAAATAGAAAATTATTAAGTTTTGGATGGTGCTAAATGCATTACAGTTTTTAAATTATCCAGTTTTATTCAGCGATATAATGCCAATTCAGTTTTGGTGAAAATAATTTTTTTGCTTCATTCAACAATATAACAACGACCCAGTTCACAATCATTTTTTGGTGTATCGTTGAATGATTTTTTTAAATAAAACGGAGTACTCAATACAGTCCATTTAGCGACATCTACATGTTTTTCGAGACAAAAATACCCCCTTCTTCCTTCCTATTCTTCTTTTCAGTTATGCAATCTCTGCTTCCCATTCTTCTTAAGTTTTCTACTCTTTTTAATTTCTCCATGGTTTGACATAAATTAAAAATTCAAGGGAATAATTGTCTTACCATTCACAGTATTTTAGGTTTTGTTTCCGTTTTATTGTTACAAAATGGACTGGATTTATTGCTCCCAGAAAGAAGGCAGTGTAATTTGATGCAACGGCATTCTTAACTGATGCTTAAAATATTGTAGGCAATGTGTTATATATAGTTATGTAATTATTTGTGCATCTAAATACAAGGTATGTAAAGGTAAAAGGCATACCTCCTTTCAAATCAATGGTGACTTAATTAGCCATGTCTCCTTTCCTTTCCACTTTTCCCATCATCCATCTCCTCTACCTTATTTTGCCTCCGTCCATCACTCTCTCTTCCCTCTAGTGGCCGGTTTTTCTATGGTCTCCATTTTCAGATCTGTTTTTTTTTTACATAAAGTCCCATAGTCCATAGTATAATATTTCAAAATAACATAACTGTCTGAACTGGGTACAATAAAAATACTTAAAAAAACATAAATAGATAAATAACTGTCATAAGTCTTCATCTCCACCTTCGTCTTCTAATTCAGCATTGCTCTCTCCGCCTTGACCCAAAGGAAAAGGCCAGACCACCAAGCCATACCACAAAGACAGCAATCTGGAAGCCACAGCGCCAGCAAATCCAGGGAAAGCTGTAATGACCCTAAAAATGAAAGTTATATTTACTTTGAGAATTTCAGAAGAAAAAAAAAAGTAGAGAAATATATATATATATATATATATATTAAATGACATAGTAAAATGGAAAAGCTTGTTAATAAATTAAATATGCATGGGAGTTCTATTGGACAAAAATGCAAGGGGTTAAGGTGATTAAAAATTGGGATTTAAAATAAATATAGTTTCATGCCTAAAGAATTACATAAATACATATATTTAATATATGAGGAGTTTCCTGTTTTATCTAAAAATAAAATAGAGTTTTATAAGGACCAAATGACTTATGTATTTATGCTAGAAGTAATTAGCATGATATATGTGATTTATACCACATAAATGTGTATGAGGAGTTGTTGTTTTCAATTAAAGTCAGAATAAAAACAAATGCAGGATCAAATAAGAATTTCTATATCTTATAATCATTCCCAGCAAACAATATAGTGAGACAGATTTCTTACATCACATGATTATGTATGACAGTGTACCTGATTAAATGGAGATAATAGCTAGAGAGAAAACACAAGAAGTTTACAAATTCTTTAAACTTAAAAAAAAGAATGAATAAAGGATCACATGCATATGGCATGAATAAAATGAAGACATGAAAATAGCATGCAGTGTTTAAAATGTTTGATTCCCGAAATAACCAATTAAAGTAACCTAACGTGTGCATTTCCAATTTAGGACCACATAGGAATGTGATATGTACATGAACATCTAAGGGTATCAGGGGAATTACCCATTTTCTTAAAACCTAGAATGATTTTATAAATAACTGCACATAACCATATCCATCATTCTCTCGGGATCAAAACAAAAATAAAGTAAACTAGGAGAAACATTAGCTTGAGACTTTGGAGGATTTGCTGTTCAAGGGATTAAGACAGTAAAAGAAAAACACTAGGTGAGCATTAATCCGTTTTTTATGCTATGGCACTAAGTCCTCTGGTAGGCAGCCTATAATGTTATGATTCATTTAAAAGAAAAAAATCCTTGAAATGATTTATTATGGGTGAGATGGATGTTTGGTTGTGTATTCTTGTTTGGTTGTGCTTTATTGTTTGGAGTTTTTAAATCTATATGTGGGTTTTTCAAAGACAAAATGGTTTGGGCACTTTTGTTCTGCTTTATTATTATGGAGTATGGATCTACATTATTTAGGGAATAGGCAGCAAGACAGTGATCTAGCTTATGTCTATTTCTTAGATAATGAAGCATGAAGCTCAATATTCATATCACAAGTCAGAAGAGAATTTCTGGTTTTTTTTGAGGGACTTCCTTAATAAAACCCTTATCCATTTATTCACAATAATATAGCAGGATCATGATGCTCAAATTATTTTTAGGAAGACCAAAGGAATGTTGTATTTCCTGTAATAAGGCTAATAAATAAAAATCATGGCGTTGAACCAGAAAGTATACAAGCAGTTATATCTTTCTGAAATATGAATGAATGAAAGAGAAACTAAATTGGTCACTTGGGAGTTAGTCAATGATCTGCTTGCTTCAGGTGGGAGCAAGTATATGCATGGTGCAACTGCACCCTGAGGCCTTTGTGTGTTGGAATAAATTAAGTAACCTGGGAGTTTCCTTCACAATGCATACATAGTGTTCATTTGACAAGGAGATGTAGACCATAAAATAAATAAGGAATGGGATTTATAAATTTGGGTTATGAATATCTAGACAGGGAGTTAAATTAATCAGGATTAATGTGATGTTCTGATTAATTGCTGGGTGAGATTGGGAGAATAAAATCTGAGTTTATTTATCTAGAAATGGAAGTATGAATATGTGTATAAAATTTTGATTAATGTTCATACCAGTATAAACTGACCCTTTTGGTTGCCCTTGCAATCATCTGGGTGTCTCAAAAATTCTTTGGGGCAGCTAAATGAATTGCTTGCAGGAAATTGAAGTTGGCTTGATGAGTGAAGAAGGCATTAGCTGGTAGTATAAATAAAAGAGACTTGTTTTAAATTTGCAGATGCTTGTAATGATGTTAATAGTCAGATCACATGTGGTAGTTGGAGTTAATTGTAGGAGTTTTTTTGAGTATTTGGATTAAAACTTGTACTTAAGTAAAACTTATTTTAAATGATTTTTGATGGAGTTTGATTACCTATTGATTTTATGATTATCTGATTTGGAGAAAACAAGGGGATGGACATAACACATAAATATAAAATGTGTATGTGATGATCTCTGGTTTTATTGCCTGAGCTTATTATATAATTTTTGAAAAAAAATGATGGAGTTGACAAGATTTGGATAAGAAATATTCAAGTGGAATAAATGTATGCATGGCAGATAATTGATACTGATTTGTGCATATATTCTGATGAGTCTATAACATTGCATTAATGTACCTGATTTCAAGATAAAAAAAAGATTATAAAAGAATCAAACCTGGAAGCATTTTGTGTTTTTGGTTGTTAGCATAAATGGATGAATTCTCAGGAATATACATAAGGAAGAAATATGCTGGTGTTAGGAGAAGCTTTTGAAGAAGTTTATTTGAGAAACATGGGTCTGAAAGTGGTAAATAAGGGACTATGGCCGGCCTAGATGGCTATGGGTCAAACTCTTGGAGCCTGGAACCACTTCATTTCAATTAATGAAGTGTAAGTGCTACCGGGACAAAACAAAGAAAACACCAAGCATTTCCAGTAAAACACCAAGCATTTAAGTCTGCACAATGTTAAACTTAAAATTGCAATCTAACTTCAATTGTTTAATTCGAAATGGTGATTAGGAAATCAACTCTTAATGTTCATAACTGCAAATAGGATCTTAAAATGATTTCATGCATGAGCTTAATAACTGTCACAAGAACAATTAAATGCTAATAGGTTTATTTAGGCAGGAAGTCTAGAAAACCAAGAAAAGAAGTAGAAAGATGCACTGTGCATGTCCATATCACACATGTAAGTATTCTAGGTGTTAAAGATCTACTTCATATAGTAGAATAAAACTTAGAAAAGAAATAAATGGCTATGTCAATAACTTGTATGGTATTTTGATTTCTGTTTGATTTAAATTCCCTCTGATTAAAAAAAACAATTGTATATCATCAAATATATAATTGTCTTAAAGTGTTTTATGAACTGATATGAATATATTGGTAATCCAGGGTCTTGGGAAAAATATAATTGGGAATTATCTAAATATTCAAATATTAAAAAAAAATCTATGTGTTTTAGAGTGAGGGTCACCACAGTTGGTATCAGAGCTATGTTTTAAATAACATAGTAAATGTTGTTGTATGCATATGGATGTTTGAATGCATTGTTTGAATTATTGGTGTTGAATGCTTTTGTTTTATGTAAAAAAAATATGTGAGTGCATGTGATACATGCACAGTGTGCACAGGAATAAAAATGAACAAAGTAAAGACACCAAGAATGATGGGGGTAAATAAACTAACATAAAAATCACATTTATAGCATTATGGTAGGACCAAGGCATCACACAGGTGTAGGATCATCACGTGAGCCACCTGTGATGAGCATGGAGGATTTTGTGAGAGCTTTAAGGGATGGAATGGCACCAAGGCAAGACAATCCTCATGAGGAACTCTCCAAACTGCTTAAGACATGTACTACTTTGGGAGGAAAGGATTTTGAAGGCACTGAAGAAGCTATAGGTGTTCAAACTTGGATAAGAACTATGGAGAGGGTCTTCACAGATATGCAAATCAATGACCAAAGGAAGAGACAGATAGCTTCAAGGAAATTGAAGGGGGTTGCACTGGATTGGTGGGAGGTTGTGACAGCAGGAAGACAAGAGGATACCATCACTTGGAATAATTTCAAGGACATGCTTGAGGCCAGATTTGTCCCAGCATCTGCCAAGGCCACACTGCTTGAAGACTTTATTAGGTTAAGGCAAGGAGGCATGAGTGTAAATGAATACACTCAGAAGTTTGAAGCATTATCCAAGTATGGAATGGTGTTAATATGGAATGCAGAAGAAAAGAATGCAAGGTACATTCAAGGCTTGAACCCTAGTCTGTCAAGGGCAATGTTGCCATACAAGGACAAAACCTTTGATCAAGTAATTGATCTAACTCTCTCATTTGAGCAACATGACACCGCAAGGGAGAAATTCAGGAATATGAAGCTCAATAAGAAGAAGGGTGGTCAGAATAAAGTGCAACCTTATGACAAGAGAAATGCAAGTAAAGGAGTTAAGAAAGGGGAAGGAGCAATAGCACCAGAAAGCAAGAAATTCACTCATTGTTTTAATTGTGGAAAAGCTGGACATTATAGTAACCAATGCCCTGACCCTAAAATACCTAGAGGAGGCTGCTATAATTGTGGAAAGATGGGTCATCTCAAGAAGGATTGCCCAGAGACCAATAGGGGAACAGCAAGGGTAGGAGCTTTGACAGCAAGCAACACTGGGAATGTTGGGCAACTTGAAGGTATAATTTTAATTAATACCCAACCAATATCAGTAATATATGACATTGGTGCCTCACATTCACTAATATCTTTGGAAATTGTAAAGAAGTTAACACTTGCTTGTGTTTTTATTGAGCAACCCTTAACTATACACAGCCCCATAGGGAGTCATTGTATATTAGGAATGAAGTGTGTGGGTCTGAAATTAATTATAGAGGGTTATGGCTTTGATTCAGATCTATATACTTTAAATTATCCTGGTATTGGGATTATTTTGGGGGTAGATTGGTTAATGAAAAATAAAGCAATTTTAAATTTAGAAAACCTTACTATTTCTTTGGAGACAAATGAAGGCAAAAGAATCACAGTTCTAAGTGAAACAGCAAAGAACACATGTTTTAATAAAATCTGGAGTATTAATGAAGTCCAAAAGGAATTAAAAATAGAGGAAATTCCGGTAGTTAATGAATTTATAGATGTGTTTGGAGAAGTGAGAGGAATTCCTCAGAATAGACTAGTAGAATTTAAAATAAAGTTAATGCCAGGAACAAATCCAATCATTAAGAAGCCTTATAGGATGGGTCCAAAAGAGTTAGTAGAATTAAAACATCAACTAGAAGAATTAGAAGAGAAAGGATTCATAAGATCAAGTAGTTCCAGTTAAGGTTCCCCGGTGCTCTTTGTCAAGAAACATGATGGAACAATGAGGTTGTGTGTAGACTATAGGGATTTAAACAAGGTAACCATTAAAAATAAGTACCCACTGCCTAGAATAGATGACCTATTTGATCAATTGCATGGAGCTAAAATATTTTCAAGGTTAGATTTAGCCTCTGGATTTCACCAAATGAAAGTTGTAGAGGAAAGCATTGAGTACACAGCCTTTAACACAAGATATGGCCTTTATGAATTTCTAGTAATGCCATTTGGCTTGACCAATGCTCCCTCCTATTTTGTAGACTTGATGAATAGAATTTTTAGAGACTTTTTGGATAAGTTTGTCTTGGTATTTATATATGACATATTAATTTATTCAAAAACAGAAAATGATCATGCCATGCACCTACATTTAGTATTATCCAGGCTTAGAGAACATGAATTAAAAGCCAAGTATTCAAAGTGTACATTTTGGCAACATGAAGTGAAATTCTTAGGACACATAGTGTCACAGCGAGGGGTGAGTGTGGATCCAAGCAAGGTCATTGCAGTTCAATCATGGAGTAGACCCAAAACAGTGACTGAGGTGAGGTCATTCTTAGGTTTGGCAGGGTACTATAGGAGGTTCATCAAGGATTTTTCAAGAATAGCCGCACCAATGACCAAGCTAACAAAGAAGAACCAACCATATGTGTGGACTGAGCAGTGTGAACAAGCTTTTGAGAAGTTGAAACAAGCACTGGTGGAAGCTCCTGTCCTACAAATCCCAGAAGCAAATGAAGGAATGGTTGTATATACTGATGCTAGTGGGTCTGGGTTAGGTGCAGTGCTTATGCAACATGGAAAGGTGGTGGCATATGCATCAAGACAGCTTAAACCCAATGAAACCAAATATGCAACTCATGATCTAGAATTAGCTGCAATAGTGTTTGCATTAAAACTTTGGAGGCATTATTTGCTTGGAGCAAAATTTGAATTATTCACAGATCATCAAGCATTGAAATATTTATTTTCTCAAAAAGATTTAAATATGAGGCAAGCAAGGTGGTTGGAGTTTCTAGCTGCATATGATTTAGATATTTTGTACACCCTTGGAAAAGCCAATAGGGTGGCAGATGCCTTGAGTAGGCATCAAGTTAGGTTAGCAAGTCTAATGATTGATGAATTTAAAAACCTTGTAATGCTTGGGGAGGCAGATATATATAGCAAGAATGAGAAGAATTTTAGAAAACATGATGATATGGTGGAGTATGGTACACTGGGAATAATCATAGTGAAGTCTAATCTGGTGGAGAAAATTGGTGGCATGCAAGATCAAGATCAAAGTCTAAAGGAGAAGAAAGAAATGTTATTAAATAACATTGAGTCAGAGAATTTTAAAATAGATTCCCAGGGTTATTTGAGGAAAAATGATAAGCTTTGTGTACCAGACATTGCAGAGTTGAAGGAAGAAATCATGAATGAGCATCACAAGACCAAGTACACCATACACCCTGGTGGTACTAAAATGTATCATGATTTAAAAAGAAGCTACTGGTGGCCAGGAATGAAGCAAGCAGTGGCAAGATATGTGGCAAAGTGTTTCACATGTCAACAAATTAAAGCAGACTACCAAAAGCCCTCTGGCATGTTGCAATCTTTGGAGGTACCTCAGTGGAAATGGGAAAGTATTTCCATGGATTTTGTGGATGGTTTGCCTAGAACTAAGAAAGGCAATGATAGCATATGGGTAATTGTTGATAGACTAACCAAATCAGCTCACTTTGTCCCTGTCAGGTCAGATAGAAATGCATCTAGGCTTGCACAATTATTTATTAAGGAAGTGGTGAGGCTACATGGTATACCCAAGACTATTGTAAGTGATAGAGACACTTTGTTCACCTCAAGATTTTGGGAGAGCTTCCAAGAAGCAATGGGAACACAACTTTGTTTAAGCACTGCCTACCATCCTTAAAGTGATGGGCAAACAGAGATAGTGAATAAAATATTGGAAGATTTACTTAGAGCATGTGTGCTTGATTTTGGGGGTAATTGGGAGGATCATATCCACCTGGCAGAATTCACTTACAACAATAGCTATCAATCAACAATAGGAATGGCTCCCTTTGAAGCCTTGTATGGGAGACCCTGCATGTCTCCTGCCTGTTGGTTGGAAGCAGGAGAGGGTGTAATATTGGGGCCAGATCATGTTAAAGAAACTTCCAACATGATTGAATTAGTTAGGCATAGAATGAAGGCAGCACAATCAAGACAAAAGTCTTATGCAGATAGAAAGAGAAAGCCAATGGAGTTTGAAGTAGGAGAGCATGTTTTTCTGAAGGTATCACCAATGAAGAAGGTGTTCAGGTTTGGGAAATCTGGTAAGCTATCACCAAGATTTGTAGGACCATATGAAATTATGCAAAGAATCGGTGCTATGGCCTACAGACTTAAGTTACCTGAGGAGTTGAGTGGTGTGCATCCAGTGTTTCATGTTTCTCAATTGAGAAAATGGGTGCATGATGAAGGGGCAATTCTGGAGTCACCTACTCAAATTCAAGTCCAAAAGAATTTGGTTTATACAAATGAACCAGTAGGGATAGTTGCCAAGGAAGAGATAAAGTTGAGGAACAAGGTGATCAAGCTGGTAAAAATTCAATGGAGCTTGGACACTAATGATTGTACATGGGAGGTTGAAGATAAAATGAGGGCTAAATACCCCAATTTGTTTACTAATGGAGAGGTATGTTTAAGCAGCTTATGATGATTTTTCTAAATATTCTTATATATTGTTTGCTTTCATAAAATGTGAGTATGGGGTTATGGAGTTAAAACAGGCTATAGATTAGTGCTTTTAATTGGAAAAATTAGGTGAAATTATGGGGACATAATTCCTTTAAGGGGGAGGGTAAGTAATGACCCTAAAAATGAAAGTTATATTTACTTTGAGAATTTCTGAAGAAAAAAAAAAGTAGAGAAATATATATATATATATATATTAAATGACATATTAAAATGGAAAAGCTTGTTAATAAATTAAATATGCATGGGAGTTCTACTGGACAAAAATGCAAGGGGTTAAGGTGATTAAAAATTGGGATTTAAAATAAATATAGTTTCATGCCTAAAGAATTACATAAATACATATATTTAATATATGAGGAGTTTCCTGTTTTATCTAAAAATAAAATAAAATAGAGTTTTATAAGGACCAAATGACTTATGTATTTATGCTAGAAGTAATTAGCATGATATATGTGATTTATACCACATAAATGTGTATGAGGAGTTGTTGTTTTCAATTAAAGTCAGAATAAAAACAAATGCAGGATCAAATAAGAATTTCTATATCTTATAATCATTCCCAGCAAACAATATAGTGAGACAGATTTCTTACATCACATGATTATGTATGATAGTGTACCTGATTAAATGGAGATAATAGCTAGAGAGAAAACACAAGAAGTTTACAAATTCTTTAAACTTAAAAAAAAGAATGAATAAAGGATCACATGCATATGGCATGAATAAAATGGAGACATGAAAATAGCATGCAGTGTTTAAAATGTTTGATTCCCGAAATAACCAATTAAAGTAACCTAACGTGTGCATTTCCAATTTAGGACCACACAGGAATGTGATATGTACATGAACATCTAAGGGTATCAGGGGAATTACCCATTTTCTTAAAACCTAGAATGATTTTATAAATAACTGCACATAACCATATCCATCATTCTCTCGGGATCAAAACAAAAATAAAGTAAACTAGGAGAAACATTAGCTTGAGACTTTGGAGGATTTGCTATTCAAGGGATTAAGACAGTAAAAGAAAAACACTAGGTGAGCATTAATCCTTTTTTTATGCTATGGCACTAAGTCCTCTGGTAGGCAGCCTATAATGTTATGATTCATTTAAAAGAAAAAAAATCCTTGAAATGATTTATTATGGGTGAGATGGATGTTTGGTTGTGTATTCTTGTTTGGTTGTGCTTTATTGTTTGGAGTTTTTAAATCTATATGTGGGTTTTTCAAAGACAAAATGGTTTGGGCACTTTTGTTCTGCTTTATTATTATGGAGTATGGATCTACATTATTTAGGGAATAGGCAGCAAGACAGTGATCTAGCTTATGTCTATTTCTTAGATAATGAAGCATGAAGCTCAATATTCATATCACAAGTCAGAAGAGAATTTCTGGTTTTTTTTGAGGGACTTCCTT
Source organism: Allium fistulosum (assembly GCA_030737815.1). Lineage (NCBI taxonomy): Eukaryota > Viridiplantae > Streptophyta > Magnoliopsida > Asparagales > Amaryllidaceae > Allium > Allium fistulosum. The sequence goes on from CM060907.1 coordinate 478,149,771, forward strand.
AATAAAACCCTTATCCATTTATTCACAATAATATAGCAGGATCATGATGCTCAAATTATTTTTAGGAAGACCAAAGGAATGTTGTATTTCCTGTAATAAGGCTAATAAATAAAAATCATGGGGTTGAACCAGAAAGTATACAAGCAGTTATATCTTTCTGAAATATGAATGAATGAAAGAGAAACTAAATTGGTCACTTGGGAGTTAGTCAATGATCTGCTTGCTTCAGGTGGGAGCAAGTATATGCATGGTGCAACTGCACCCTGAGGCCTTTGTGTGTTGGAATAAATTAAGTAACCTGGGAGTTTCCTTCACAATGCATACATAATGTTCATTTGACAAGGAGATGTAGACCATAAAATAAATAAGGAATGGGATTTATAAATTTGGGTTATGAATATCTAGACATGGAGTTAAATTAATCAGGATTAATGTGATGTTCTGATTAATTGCTGGGTGAGATTGGGAGAATAAAATCTGAGTTTATTTATCTAGAAATGGAAGTATGAATATGTGTATAAAATTTTGATTAATGTTCATACCAGTATAAACTGACCCTTTTGGTTGCCCTTGCAATCATCTGGGTGTCTCAAAAATTCTTTGGGGCAGCTAAATGAATTGCTTGCAGGAAATTGAAGTTGGCTTGATGAGTGAAGAAGGCATTAGCTGGTAGTATAAATAAAAGAGACTTGTTTTAAATTTGCAGATGCTTGTAATGATGTTAATAGTCAGATCACATGTGGTAGTTGGAGTTAATTGTAGGGAGTTTTTTTGAGTATTTGGATTAAAACTTGTACTTAAGTAAAACTTATTTTAAATGATTTTTGATGGAGTTTGATTACCTATTGATTTTATGATTATCTGATTTGGAGAAAACAAGGGGATGGACATAACACATAAATATAAAATGTGTATGTGATGATCTCTGGTTTTATTGCCTGAGCTTATTATATAATTTTTGAAAAAAAAATGATGGAGTTGACAAGATTTGGATAAGAAATATTCAAGTGGAATAAATGTATGCATGGCAGATAATTGATATTGATTTGTGCATATATTCTGATGAGTCTATAACATTGCATTAATGTACCTGGTTTCAAGATAAAAAAAAAGATTATAAAAGAAACAAACCTGGAAGCATTTTGTGTTTTTGGTTGTAAGCATAAATGGATGAATTCTCAGGAATATACATAAGGAAGAAATATGCTGGTGTTAGGAGAAGCTTTTGAAGAAGTTTATTTGAGAAACATGGGTCTGAAAGTGGTAAATAAGGGACTATGGACGGCCTAGATGGCTATGGGTCAAACTCTTGGAGCCTGGAACCACTTCATTTCAATTAATGAAGTGTAAGTGCTACCAAGACAAAACAAAGAAAACACCAAGCATTTCCAGTAAAACTCCAAGCATTTAAGTCTGCACCATGTTAAACTTAAAAATGCAATCTAACTTCAATTGTTTAATTCGAAATGGTGATTAGGAAATCAACTCTTAATCTTCATAACTGCAAATAGGATCTTAAAATGATTTCATGCATGAGCTTAATAACTGTCACAAGAACAATTAAATGCTAATAGGTTTATTTAGGCAGGAAGTCTAGGAAACCAAGAAAAGAAGTAGAAAGATGCACTGTGCATGTCCATATCACACATGTAAGTATTCTAGGTGTTAAAGATCTACTTCATATAGTAGAATAAAACTTAGAAAAGAAATAAATGGCTATGTCAATAACTTGTATGGTATTTTGATTTCTGTTTGATTTAAATTCCCTCTGATTAAAAAAAAGAAACAATTGTATATCATCAAATATATAATTGTCTTAAAGTGTTTTATGAACTGATATGAATATATTGGTAATCCAGGGTCTTGGGAAAAATATAATTGGGAATTATCTAAATATTCAAATATAAAAAAAAAATCTATGTGTTTTAGAGTGAGGGTCACCACAAAAGCATACTCCTAGAAAATGAGCAATAGGCGACGGAAATAAGGTGCCCATAAAGGACGCACTGAATAGACCGAGAGGCGATGGAGGAAAACAAAGCAACCGAAACGCCACCATCGTAAATCACGTTTTCAGATCTGTTTACGCATTTATAAGCATTGTTTTTCGGCGTGTCAATGATACAAAACCACGTTTCTTTTCCTCAAATCACACGTCGCCTCCTTCCATACCCAAATCAAGCGAGATCCATTTGAAGTGTGCCATTGTTCTTCCTGATGATTTAGAGTTTCCCTCTAGTGGTTGGAGATTCATCTATCGTAGTATTTTTTTATGTATTATATAGTATCCCTATCAGTATTTGTAAGATCATGATTTTATAACAGTCCAGCTGATAAGCTTTGTTTTTTAATTCTGATATGCTCTGTATTTTTGGAGTGACAACTCTACCTTGTTATATTATATGTTATCAATTCCACTATGAGATTTTGATTTTCTCCATTCTTTTCTTTTTATTTATCCTAACAATCTGCCCCTTTGTCGATTGGATGCGCGACATTTGAACAAAGTGGAAATGTTCGGTGTGGACTTTCGATGGTAAAAAAGGCGGGTCGTTACACTTAAACCCTAGTTCGCTTACTCTACTTCGGCCTTCCCCATAACACGATCGCACCCAACCATAATCATATAGGATTGAAAATCTCATCAATATGAGATCAAAATATTTGTTTTATGATTTTTTGTTGAGTAAATTGTTGGATTTTGATTTTAGAAGGGGACGTCTTGATTTGGATTACTATAAATGAAAGACAAAGAAAAAAGAGGAGGGAATTAAAATGCCAAATGGAAAATGAGCATCGCTAGGGGTTGATGTTTTCATATTAATAAACAAAACCACATTTCTTTACTTCAATCTCAAGTTAGCCAAAAGTTTCAAGCAAGCCATCACATAGCCATTAAAATTTTGATTTTGATATGATTTTTTAAAGATTTTGGAAAGAGTGTTTTGTGGTACTCCGCTATACAATATCTCATCCGCGTACGAACCGTGAACGACATAAATAAAAAATACGATCGTGCGCTAAAATGTGACACGATCACAAATCACAATAAAATACACAGAATATTTTATTCTGTGAAATTTCAAAAATAACATCGTTTGTTGAAAAATACGGCAAACCTAAACTTAAATATTTTTCAAATTAAAAATTTTGGAAAAATCTCATAAATTAAATTGAAAATACATCAAAACAAACCTAATCGTTTTACTAACAATTGATTTTTTAGTTATTATTCAAACCACTCATTACTATACCAAATTTACAAAATGAGTTTACCGTTAATTTTTGTGAATTAAAAGAAGTTAAATAAAATTATTAAATCCATTTATTAAATATTTAATTCACAATTCAAATATTTAAATAATCTCTATATTTGAATTTAAGTTATTACACTTTAAAAAACCAATTACTTAAATATTCTTAATTAATTAAATATTTAAAATCCAAACGATAAAATTTCGGGATGTTAAAGTTTGCATCGCCAAACACATTTCTTTTTCAACCAATTTTTCAATTTCATAAGCCGTTTAAATGTCTCGTTGGTTTTGTAAAGAGCGAACCCTTGGAACAAAGTAGACTAATAGGCCGAATATCGGGATATGTGGATACGTACGCTATGTTATGATATAAAGACCTGATAATGTTGCTTTAGAAAAGAAGTACGAATTAGAGTACTGATCTAAATTTTAGATCATGGGATCTCCATAAGCTGCACTGTTGTCGATTGTTTATTACTAGACTGGTGAAAGTCGGCCACGTGGTCATGTTGACCATACTTAAACTCACATAGCTTGATATTCATGCAATAATAAATTGACGAATACTGAAAAATTAACGTGATTCACACTTTATTGGGCATAACGAAGGTGACGAAGAATATCAGGAAAAGGATACAAACTATTAACCCAGATTAAACATCATCATTTATTTATTAGCGTGAAATAAATTTACTGATTAAGACTATTCATGTCTCCTAAGGATAAAGGTGATTAAGACTATTCATGTCTCCTAAGGATAAAGGAGCGCACATAATTGGATATCGGTTTTTGTAGCCAGGACTCTCGGTGGTACGGGTTTCGGTCCGTGTCCGTTTCGAGCCTGCCCTATTAATACGGATATGGGTTATACCTTAATAATTCAGACTCGATTCAGGTTCGACCTGATTACTATTAGAGTCGAGTACAGTTTTATTAAAGCCCAATCCGATTAGAACCCAATTTGATTATTAATTTTCCATCGTATCAAAATATGAGTGTATGTTATTTGCTTATTATTTTGTTTGTTTGTATGCAAATGTTTTTGCATAATTTTATTGTGAACATGGCTACATAACCATCCAATTTGTATGCTAATATTGTTTGCATATAAATTTTATAAAAATTGCAAATTTAAAGTATGATTTCAAAATAAATATCATGAGCTATGTATACGGGTATTTGTAATCACCGGGCTTAAAATGCCCGACGAGCCGGCTTCGGGTATCGGTTTTGAAATACCTTACGGGTTTTGGTCGGACTCGGGTTTTAACTATTATAATCAGGCTCGGGTTCGAGTTTTAAAATATCCGGACCGTACCGGTCCGTTGAAAGTCCAATTTGTAACCAAGAAAGACTCATGTGTGTGAATCAACTTATATCATTTTCAGCGAAAATGTGCATTTTAAACCGTACATATTTGTAGTTAAAACTGTAAATATCTGCATTCTACGTGACAAATTTTTCCTAAAATGAAAATTCACTTCTACACTCTAACAAGTGCATTCTACACTTATATATTTCTAGTCTGCACTACAAATACATATCTTACAAATGTGTACATTTAAATTTGAAAATCTTTCCATTTATCTAAAATAGCCATTGTCCACTTTCCAAAAATAAAATCTTACAAATGTGTACATTTAAATTTGAAAATCTTTCCATTTATCTAAAATAGCCATTGTCCACTTTCCAAAAATAAAACAAAGTAGCCTTTGACTTAAAACAGGAAATGTTTAGATGGCTGGTGGCATTCTATATATTAAGATCTGAACGCTTGATCATCCATCTCAAAATTTAAATTTAAACCTACCTGTTCTTAATCACGCTCTTGTGCTTTCTTAATTCGACCGACTGAACTAATGGAGGCTTCAATCCGATATGGTGACATCCAATTCACAATGAACTCAGCTCGATCAACTTCACCAAACTCGATCGGAGGTGCTTCCTTCTCCATCACCGCTTCAGGATTTGCTTGCCGCGCTTCTTTAGGCCAGAATCTGGTTTCCGTGCAGAAACCAATCAGGGTAAATTCGTCCTTCCGTTTCGGTCAATTCCCGTATCTCCATGCTTCCCATCTCCAAGCATTAGTGAAAACGATGACGTCTATCACACGAATTTCTAATCCTGGTTTCATAAACCTCTTTAAAGACTGCATTTTTAACATATCCCGTCAAGCAATTATGAGATTTAACGGCTCTGGTGTTCACATTGATGTGTCCGTTTCAAAGCTAGAAAGAAGAATTCATGATCTCTGTGATGGTGATAATGAAGACTGTTCAATTTGTATGTCTGCGATGAAGAAGGAAGATACAGTTGTTAGAACGCCGTGCTTGCATGAGTTTCATTATCACTGTGTTAAGACGTGGCTGAATCAGAGACTAACCTGTCCATTGTGTCGCTATGATCGTCTTGTTTGAGGCTTAAATTTAACAATTTCTCCTTGTTTGATCACTATGTTGGTGATTTTCCTTTATGTTCCTTGTATTTTTGCTTCAGATCGTGCATTTATATGATGTTTTGTGTTTTTGTTCTGTTAAAAAAAAAATCTTGTTAGCAGTAGGTTTGTACTGATATGTCAAGCATTATTTACTGACTTTACTTTTAATATAATTTTGAAGCCGTTTTTCAGATGATATTTCGCATAAATATCAATTTTACTTCTGTTTTTAGCATGAGAAAATCCATAATTTTTAATTCCTGCAGAATCAGATATTTGATTACTGTTCATAGCATATTAATGACTATATTATTCACAATTCATGGCTAATATCTATTGCAATAGCTACTTTTATTGTTATTTGTATTGAGAATTTATTGGTGAATGATTCGGATGCCATTAAATGCGACTTCCTGCCTGTCTTTCTGCTCTAGAAAATTTGAAAAACCTAGGAACCTCAGCTTTTCTTCTTAAACCAATTTCTAAAAATATCTAAAAATTTACCAAATGAGAATGGATGACCAATACGAAGTTGAATGCAATGCAAAAATCAATCGGTATTTCCAATTTATCAAGCCAACAGTAACTTCGAAAATAGAAAATTATTAACTTAATTTTTGGGTGGTGCTAAATGCACTTATTAAGGATTTTAAATTATCAAGTTTCATTCGATGGTATAATGACGAATAAATTTTGGTTAGAAATGAATTTTTACTTCATTCGACAGTATAACATCGAACTACTTCACAATCACTCAGCGGTATACCGTCGGATGAATATTTTGAATAGAAGTAACCAACGTGTTGCATTTAGCGACATCTACATGTTTTTAAAATGGAAATTTTGGCATATTTTATGATTACAAAAAATTAACCTTAGGTCCCTTTCAATTTTCTTTTATAAATTACATCCTTAATTTAAAAAAAAAGGTGAAATTCAGGGGGTATTTGAGTAATTTAATAACATTAATATGCACTCTTAGGGTATGTTATATCCATAACTCACAACCACCATGATACACGTCGGAACAACTCCTTTTAAATTTAAAAACGAGAGAAGTAATAAAAAAAGGACGTAGAAAATATTTTGTAAAAGGTAATGATGTAAAACAAATAAGTTTAAAAAAGAGTGATGTGCCATAATTTCCACTTTTTTAAAAATATTCCCATCCTTCTTTCTTCAAGTTTTCTCTTAAGTTGTGCAATCTCTACTCTTCGATCCTTCTTCAGTTTTCTACTCTTCATAATTTCTCAATGGTTTTGACATAAATTAAAATCAATGAAGCTTTCTAGGGAATAATTGTCTTACCATTTACATTATTTTAGGTTTTATTGTTACAAATGGACTGGATTTATTATTCCCAGAAAGAAGGCAGTGTAATTTGATGCAACGACATTCTTAACTAAAGCTTAAGAATTTGCAGGCAGCATGTTATATACAGTTATGTAACTATTTATGCATCTAAACACAAGGAATTCGAGGCAATACGACACCAACTGCTGCCTGCACTGTCGAACACTGTTGCGTCTCCACCGCCATCAACTCTGGCCATTTGCACATGGCAGAGGAGGAGAAAGGAAGTGAGGAGATGGATTTTAGGAAACAGGAAGGAGACGTGAATGAAAAAGTATTGTGCGGCCGAAGGAAAGGAAATAATATTTATAGGGTACTGGGTAGGGTCAGGATTTTGATAGCCTATCATTTTCTTTTATTTTCAAAATTCTAATGCACTTTTTGTGGTCGTACGACGTTTATGAATGTCAGATTTGAACGATTCTTCAATGACGCGACTCGTCGTATTTTCTCCATTCCAACAATACTAGTTTCATCAAAATTCAAAATTGTACTCTAAGAGGTTATTCTTGGGATCTTTTGTGTCATACGGATTGCTGGAACGTCCGATCTTGAAAAAATTTAGACTGCATGACTCGTACATTGTTTCTTGACCCAGAGATGTTTTTCGATCGTCCAAATTCTCTGATGCTGATCGTTGCACTCATATCGACGAAATACATATAACTACCGGAAATGTCGAAAATATAATTTAGGATCAAAATCGTTCATTAAAATTACTGAGGGTAAAAAATGTTAATATTAAACATCATCTATATTTATATTCAAATACGATCCACTATGGATTAAAAAATAATAATTTACGATCCACCAACGTGTAAGATACAAGTTCTACTAATTTCCTTTCGTCCAAATTTAGATGGGTTTATTCTTGATTTTTAATTGCACGACAACCGTAGATAAAATTACTTCCTTATCAAGGAAACTTAATGTTACTAAGAAAAAAAGAACCTAAACAAATTCACTCCAGCCTCATCACTCAGCGGGAAATTTCCTGGTTAATTCCACAACGGCTCGATCAATGTGTATAAAACTCCAGATAGGCCAACCCGAGTTCAATTGTGGAAAAGAAAGAACGATCAGATTTATCTTCGAAATTTTTTAACCAGCAAGTCTCTTCTCGCAAAGTAAAATCTTTACTTCCTATCGTCTTTACTACATCTTCTTTGATCAACAGCGGAACGATGGGAGAACTTGATATCGAGAGTAGAAGAACGAGCAAGGGAAAGCGAAAAATAGAGATCAAGTCAATTGAGAAGAAAGAAGCAAGGCAGGTCTGCTTCTCAAAGCGTCGTAACGGGCTCTTCAAAAAAGCAAACGACTTATCGATCCTTACAGGTGGGCAGGTAGGCGCTATTGTTTTCTCGACAGCAGGAAAGCCCTTTTCTTTTGGAAGCCCATCGCTTGACGTTGTAATCGACCGATTCCTTCATGCTAATGGCGGTAATGATTCTTCTACCGGAAGTGATGGCTTGAGTGATGCGCAACAAAGGTTGAGTCAGCAGCATACGGAGTTGTGCTCTCTAATTGAAATGGAGAAGAGGAGGTTGGAGGAGGTTACGACCAAAGTGCTCTTTTTACTGGAGAAGAAAATGAATTTGGAAGAGATGACAACTGATCAGTTGCTTGAATTTGAAAGGGAGATTTTGGGATGTAAGAAAGTTGGAGAACAACCGCTGATGGAAAGAAATCAATCTGAGGGTTTTGAAATTCCCATAATTGGGTAATCTCTGTAAGAACTAAAGGTGATTTTTTTTAAACCTTGCCAATAATGGATGCATGGGCTCTACGCAAATCGTGAATGTGTATATGGTTTTAAATATTCTTAACTATGCAGTTTTGAATTTTGACTGCAGAAGGTATAATACGTTGTTAAGAATTTGCTGGATTGGTACCTTATATTTTCCATTTTATTTAACTATCATTACACTATGCAGCAATTGTGCACTTGCATACATCAAAGTGAAAATACCCAATGCTGCTATTCATTATTATGGTGAGTTTTTATGTTTTTATTCCTTGCTATGTTTATTTCGTTGCTGATTTTGAAAGATGAGATATTGGTTCTCAATTTCAGTTTCCGATCTTTAAACTGTTTGTTTTATATGTGTTATCTGTGATTTTGATCCAAAAAAAGAATTGAACCAATTCTTGAAATGGAAAATAGAAGGCTTGGAGACTTGTCATATATTATTATGAGGAATCTCTTTCACTAATATTTTGATTTAGACTGGATATAATGACAGGAATTTGCAGCATGTGCACATCTATGAGTATTGATAGATGAATGCAGTTCAGTATTCGATCGTTTGGATGGCTTGATTAGTTTAACACATATGCATTTGGTCTTCATATGAAATGATAGTTATATATAATTATTACAGAACATTTTTTTATTCTATTTCCAAATGACTTTGGAAATTTAGCAGTTATCTGACTTGTAGTATATGCATTGTAGCTACTGTTATCCCATGGATTGTTTAATCTATGTATAAGAGCCACCATTGATATTTACATTGATAAACATACAAATGAAGATATCGCTCTTGTAATATGAATCAGTGATTACCTATTTAAGATTTTATGCTATGAAACTTCTTCTAGAATATAAACTTATGAACTGAATGTTCTTACTTTACAATTATATGCCAGCAAGCATTAGGGGATGATAGGGGATTCAAAGATTTGGAAACCTCATTTGACCACTTGATGAGGCTGGTGGGAAGTCATACTGGTAAAACTTCTATATAAATGAGCATGTATCAAATTAGTTATAGCTTAAGATAGTTTAATTCATGCCATCTAACTATATCTATTTAGTACAGTGGTTTTAATTTCCTAAAAAAATTCCTCTCTGTCTATTTAGCCTTTTGATAAATATTTTGACAATAAAATTTATTCCATAATTACTTACAGCTTATAATCTAAAACACAAAATATACAGCTATTTCTGTAGTATCAGCTTATCAATATACAGCTTAACTATGACATATGCAACTGCTCCAATTAGATAGATAGATAGAGGGAGGGAGGGAGGATTGGGGGGTGTTTGTGTGTGTTGCTTGCGTTATCCAATTCTATTACTGATATGTCTGGCTTTATCTCTTCCACAATCGAAATGCCATTCAAAAAGCTTATTTCCTTTTAAAATCAGAATTGTCTGGCTGTCTTTAGTTCATATATGACTTGCATATCGCTACTGAAATATTTGGACCTAAGATAATCATGTAAATGGCCTAATTAAAAAATTACTTCACTTTTTGGAGTTATTCCTGGATAGCACTGAGTTTCACTGTCTATTTTTCATTAGACTGTCCCGTATTCAACCAAGAACTATAAAAGTTTGCAAATTAGCACTTAAGTGCTTTAACCATCCAATATGTAAATGAAATTGGTATGGACTTTAATAAAGGCATTTTCTGAAGTATATAACACAATCTTTTCTAGTTATCTTTGTAAATTGTAGCGATATATAACTCGCTGAAATTTGCATTCTTGTGAAGAAATGTTGTAACCAGATAAAAGTTGATAGTACATAAACTGAGTTATCTCTTCACTATATAATATACGCATCTATTAAACCTGCTCTTGTTATTAACTCTGCACTACATAAACTGAGTTATTCATAATTTTTTTAATTTTTCAATAGGAACCATAGCCTCTTTTCAATTTTATTTTATTGTGTTTCTTTTAAACCTGCTCTTGTTATACTTGCCTGCTTTTTAACTATCAGTTAAACAGAAGTACATACTCTCAGTTCTGATATAATTTGGCTGTTTTGTGAATTATTTAGATCATTCTGATTCCGCTGTTAATTATTTATAACACTGTTTATTTTTAATTTTATATTTTTATACTGATAAACTATGAATTATTTGCTCATAAAAGCTGATTCATACCTATAATTAAGGCTGTGTTCCCATGTCAGCTTGAATATCACATTTTTCTCTTTTTAAATGCATCAGAAAGACTATCTGAAATGTTCCAGATTCTGTTCTTTTATATTCCTCTTCCATTTGAACTTAAACGTACTTCAACTTGGTACTGTATGCCATGCATATGTTGACTGATTAGACTGCCTGAGCAATGCATGCATATGTTGACCGTTTAGAAATTTGAATAATGGGAGTCTGAAAATTTTAAGTTCGTTCAAAAAAATTGCTGCATGCATATTTGAAATTTGAAATTGTGGTGTCTATGGGTTAAGTTTCCAAGTTTGTAGAAGTTGAATAATATTGTCAAGTCCTTAGAACTGATCTATACCACACAGATCCTGCATCAATTACTCATTGAGCACAAACCTTCTTTTTTTTCCCCTTTCTGATATATAAGACCAGATTCATTTTGCTTAAGCAAGGCAATATTGCCCATTTTCCCATTATGGGCAGTGATTATGGGCAAAGATTAACGAAATTTACATTATCTATTGGTATAGTCGTTTCGATGAAATTTACATTGTGTATGTGAGTAGTTGTATGATATGCCAAATGTTATGTATTTAGGCTTTATAGACGCTCCAACTTAAAACTGAAATCAACGAGTTCGTAAGTTTCTGGATAACCGAGTAAAGCTCAGATTTTGCTTAGTGTGCAACATAAAATATAACTAAGAAGAGGCAAGAAAATGTAAGTGAAAGTTCTTTCAAATACAACAATTGAAGGTATAATGACAACTTTGGAAGGACCATTTTAGCATCCTTATAACATATTTAGCTACACTATTCTAATGCTATAAAATTTGATATATTTTTAATTGATATTATGAATATCATTTTTATAATAAATGAGACTATTTCTAAATTCCTAATGTTTATAAAACCAAAAGTCATTTGTTCCCTGTAAAAACATTTATTTTAACTATCAATTTTAAACATTTTAAATATAACACCTGTAAAAACATTTATCTTAACCATCAACTTTAAACATTTTAAATATAATATGTTATATATATATATATATATATATATAATGAGCTCAAAATCAATGAAGATGATATTTACTATAACATGAATATATTTTACAAAAATTTTTAACATTTAGAATAGTGTAGCTCAAAATATGGTAGGTGTGGTACAAAAAAGATGTTAAAATCCTGATTTTTAAATAAGAGTAATGAATTCAGTAAATCGTTTTAATGAGTCAAAACACGTTTAATCGAGATAAGAGTGATTTTAGATGTAAAAATCGAATTATTGAAGATGATTGAAATCAGGATCCAAAACTAGTTTAATTTTGTTCGGATGTCGTTTACGTTTGAAAAACATATAAGACTTAAAGAAACGGAAAATAAAAGAAATCGAGATAGGAAGTGATAAATTTGTAAATAAAGAGGGAAAGTGCCTTTAAAGTCTCAATTTTCTAAAATGACATGCTCACTTCATTATTTCTTTCATTCGCTTTCTTCTTCCTATTCATTCATATTCCTCAAGCGCTACAACTCTTCCTCTCTTCATAATTCCTTTATTTCTTCTTCAAAAATCATACAAGAATACTCTCAATTCAAGTGAGATTGTCCTTTGTAATACCCATAAGCGAAGTTCTCTAGAATTGAAGAGTTGATTCCGAAGTTGATTTCAAGCAACTTTGGAGGAATTTTACTCGTTTGGGTGAGCGAGAAAGATTTTCTTCTTATAGTGATTTATACTTTTATATATGCTTCTTAATTGCTATGTTGGGTTAAGACTTAGTCATGAGTGCTTTGCTTCTCTTTGAGTGATGAGTATTGAGTTGTTTGATATAAAGTATATTGAGTAAATTGAATGAATGTTGAATTGAAACAATGAACTTGAGTCACCGATTAAATAAATGAACTAAGTTGAATGAAATTAATGAACCGTAACATTACTCGTTGGTATTGTTTGAGAATGATGATTGTTGATTTATTATTGTATCGTATGGATGCATGAGCAGGTTACATTCTAATGGTTTGTAAAGTATTTGATTTCTCCAATGGTTTGTCGAATTTCCTTCTAGTGGTACTAGCCCCTTAAGGATCGTATGTGATATGAGCTCGAGCTAAAGCACGAGATGTACTAGGCGGAAGCAAGGTTGTAAGGCCACATCGCACGATGTGAAGGCAATGGAAGCCGAGACAACGATCGAGTGTTCAAATGGTGCGATAAATTGACTTAGGGAAATTTACATTATCGAGGTTCAGACCCGCACTTCTACGGGTGATCAGTCAACTAGATTGGGGGCATCAGTCGACTAGTCTAAGTAGAATGTGCTGGGTTGGAGGCCAAGAAGAAATTGGCCAAATTTAGCCTATAAAAACCGAAAAATCAGGTTCAACTGGTTGATTGTCAAAGAGGTCAATTAACTGGTAGACCTCGACTTGTCGACTGGTTGATTGTAGCCAATTTTGGTTACAATGGATCAATCACCGACCTATATGGTTCTATCAATTCGTCAACTTTAGATTGGAGAACTTGAGATTTCTTTATGGTTTTGGCATTTGAGCAAGACTTCAATGTCAAGACGTGGCTCGTGGGATAAGGTGTGACTACGGAGCGATATTTCAGAGTTCTTCAACATAGGAGCATGCATGGCTCGGAGTCAAGGCTTTGATGGCATGTATTACAACGTACGATGGTCGAGAGGTGATCGAAAGTGCGATCGGGATGTAAGACATGGGTCAGGATGCTCGGATGATCTATGCCCGAGAGGACTAGGTGGTTGTACTCGGCGTGACTTCTACATGGTTTCAACATTAGCTACAACTTCGATGTCCGGTCATTTAAAGTCTCGAAAAGGAGAAATAGGAGTGGGTCGGACAAGCGTTAACACCTCAAGTATCGAAAAAGACGATTCGTTGTGATATGATAACAAGAAACAAATACAGTTCTATCAAAGAACTTTTAAAGTCACACATCAAATGGAAACAAATATAATATCAATAATTGTAATCACTTTAATACACTATAATATGTCTACACTATCAAATACACATGTTTGTATATCATCAATCAAACCTAATTCGTATGCATAATAAAATCCAAGTCATAATACTTATTTACAATATTTACAACATATACAATGTAATCCTTGCCTTCTATACCACCTCGTCTCCAAGCTTCATCAACCTTAGAGATATAAATAAAGAGGAAAAATTGGAGTAGGTATGACATAAGTATGGCGAATGAGCCATACTTACTCCACATATACTACAAAGATAATATTATAACATGATATGAGTCCAACATCTTGGTTACTTCACATCCGTTTGTCATACCATACTTAACCTAACGTATACATCTCATAATATCACATCACATCTATGTGGTCTCACTTCCATGGACTCGCCTCGTGCTCTACATGGTCGCCTGTTGTCCACCGTCATGTCCATCGTATGTAGGACTCACTTTTCCAGAATCGCCTTATACGCTACATGGCCGCCTATTGTCCATACCTCTTATACAAACTGGACTCATGTCATGGACTTGCCTCTTGCACTACAAGATCGCTAACCGTTCATCCTCCACACTGGCCCGTCGAAGCAATACAGGGAAGCAACGCAATACTCGGATCACCTCCTTGTGTTACAGGCTCATATCCTACGTCGCCTACTTGCGCCACATGCTTTCTCTCTTTGTATTATAATATTAAAATAGAACAACATGTCTATGGATCGTGTAGATGCGTAGGTTTATAACAATTTAAAGTGAGAATATTATAAAAGGAGAAAACATGCATTTAGAGATATAGTTTTATGTGTACATGTTATTTGAGACTATAATGAAATAAGACCATTCTAAGAAATCAAAAGCTTATAGCTACTCCTCCCATGATAATATACCAAACTCATTGATATATAGACTATAAAATATGACTACCCTTAAGAATATAGTACATAATAAAAAATACGTACATGTGAAAAAATAAATGTAATGTAGGTAATATCTAAAGCGATGGAAAGAATGCAACGTTGTTGTAAGAGAATAAATATAGAAATTTTTATACAATAAAAAAAATTAACGTCCACCCAGAATTTCATACGTTAATAAAGTAAATAACAGTGGAGAAAAATATTGAAAAGTTCTTTTCAAATTTACCAATATGGTAACAGTTAATTGTATCAAACAAAATAAGTAGCTTCTAAATGAACTTACAATGTATATGTTTGAAAAATAAATAAAACAAGTGTAGAACAAACGTGATTACTTTCCCTTTTGCATATTTGTTTCCTTCTATTTGTGATTTTGTATCACCAAAATTTAACAGACATGTAATCCAATCTTTTTGGACTTTGAAACAATTTTTCCTTTTAAATACACCATTCAAATACTATGTTTATCCAACTTTTCAATTCAAATGCTCTTTCAATTACCCGTTACCGTTCACCATCCACCTAAATCGAAAAACCAGAAACCCGCTGTTGTTTCACATTCCTCTCCCTTTTCCGTTTTCTTTATAAAATCTTTCCATCTTTCTTTCTTTTTTCAGTGCATAAATTCATCAATATCTCGTCTCACATAAAACCCAATTAAGCCATGTGTAATCCTCCAATAATTACTCCTTCATCTTCCTTCGAATCTATTTTTTCGTACTCGCCATCTTCTTGTTCTAACGACAAAAGATATAACATGAGAAGAGGAATGAGTTCCTCTGAAACCAGCGTGAGAAAACACACTCAGTTGGATTATTAAAGTTTCAAAATCCTTTGAAATCAAAGTATCTCGTAAGACCACGCCATAAATAAACATGTCGGGTTTTTACCTTACGATAACCAAAACATTTCTTATAAAAATGCTTTGATATTATAATAGTGTCTAAGTACAAATACTTATTCAAATAGCTGAAATTGTTACCATTATTAAATTCCAACAATACTAGGCTCTACAATCAAAACCGTAAAAGCACGTAGGGAGAATGGATTTCCATACAATGGCAGGGCTACTGGGGTACCGCTCATCACAGTACGTTGTCTAGATCACCGTACCGAGGATCCACCCTAATCCCCTACTACACAAGACCGGAGCTACCCCTTACTGGATAGTCCGAATAAAGGAACCGCTAGACGAGCTGGATGACGAGGCGTATTTCCGTAAATTTATATTTCCGCTCTGTAATGAAAGCTATATATTCAGCTTTGGGAGGACAAGATATTATAACTGTCCTGAATTGTGTTGTTGATTTGTATTCTACTCTGATGATGAACGGGTAACAGACTTGTATGGACAAATGCTATCATGACATCGTCAAGAGGACGATGAGCATTCTAAGTGAGTGTGTGCTAAAAAGGTAACGCATAGCCTCAAGCCTCATTAACTGGGAATGGCTAAAACAGGAGAGGTGCACGCAAGGCTATGTGGCTAGCAACCAATTAGGGTAAGGTCATCCTTGTCTAGAGGTTCCTTTATTCGGGTGTAATGACCCGCAGTTCCGTACCCCTTGAGTTAACATTATTCTCTATTATATCAACTCAAAGTGAACGAAAATACAAACCATTAGGGTTAAAGAAGAAGGAGGTAGAAGAAGAAATAGAAACAACATTAGAATCTCACAGTCACAGCGGAAAAATATATAATAGATAAATGACTGATTTTTTTATACAAAGAACTATATCTGTCTAATACATTACATCAACAGAATACAACACAACCAATAGCAAAATACTGGACAGTTATATTAACTTGTCCTCACAAAGCTGGCTATACACAGCTTATACTGCACATCGGATAATACATCAAGTACGTGATACGTCTTGTCATCCAACTCGTCTCATGAGCTCCACAGCATCCTATCATGTATCCTATAATACTCGGTCTGACCCGATCATTATAGTGAAATAACACCCGAGTCAGTCTGGAAAACCAGCGTGAGAAAACACACTCAATTGAATTATTTAAGTTTTCAAAACTCCTTGAAAATCAAAGGTATCTCGTAAGACCACGCCACAAATAAACATGTCGGGTTTTTACCTTACGATAACCAAAACATTTCTTATCAAATCCTCTGATATTATAGTAGTGTCTATATACAAATACTTATTCAAATAGCTGAAATTGTTACATTCATTAAATTCCATCATAATAGGTATACAAATAAGTCCAAAGGCACTTATTGGAGATTGGATTCCATACAATGGCAGGGCTACTGGGGTACCGCCTGTCACAGTACATGGTCTAGATCAGCGTACCGAGGATCCACCCTGATCCCCTGCAACACAAGACCGGAGCTACCCCTTACTGGATAGTCCGAATAAGATCACCCCACGGTTGGGATCAGCAACCGCCCACACAGTCGAATAAAAAGGGACATCTAGACAGGGATGACCTTACCCTAATTGGTTGCTAGCCACTTAGCCTTGCTGCACCTCCCCTGTTTTAGCCATTCCCGGTTGATGAGGCTCGAGGCTATGCGTTACCTTTTTACCACACATTCACTTAGAATGATCACCGTCCCCCTAACGATGTTCTGATAGCATTCATCCATACAAGTCTGTTCCCGGTCCGAACGAAACCGAAGGCACTACTCCTACTACATCCATTTTGGAATCACCCTCAGGATTAGTAGCGATTAGCCCTTGCACTTCACTACTCCATCTTCGACTCCAAGCTCTTGTCTTCCTCACGAAAACGTTCAAACCGGATCGAACTGGTTTTCGGGAATTTAATCACGATCCTGGTCTCTTCGAAACGATCAGCGCGTTGGCCAATATTGATAGTCGGTTATTTAACTATCATATAACATCCATGAACAACCATCAGGCCTTAATAATTTCCCAAATTATTTATTTCAAAATATCCTCGCAAGATATTTTTCTACATTTCACTTTCTGAAAATAGTTTTCAAAACACTTTTTCTCTCGCGGAATAAATTTCCACCCAATTGTTTTCTTTTCACTGGAAATCACCAAGTCTTAATACTTTAGATTTTTAAATAATTTAAATCACTTTTATCCAAAAATATATACTTAAAACATTTTAAAATAAAACTACTTAAAAGATTTTATTCAAAATACTAGTTATGAAATTTTATACTAATTTCTCATGTAAAACTTAAGCCAAAACTAATTTTAAAATAAAGTTATTCTATAAGCTAAAAATATTAAATAATTATCTTTAAAATCATAATACTAGTCAAACCTTTTTAAAATAATTTACTTATATAATTAACTTAATAAATATTTACTTTTAAAAATTTTAAAACCATTAAATAATAATTTCTTTCTAAAACATTCTTTTAAAATCACTTTAAAACCTCTAACTTATACTTGGAAACCTTTCTTTGAAAATATACTTGGCTTTTTAGGGAAATATACTTTCCTTTCCACACCTTTAAAAATAAACCACTATTTATTTTTAAAACAAATTACCCATTCCTTTATAAATTCCCACCGTGAATTTATACTTCAAAATATCCACTAATATCTTATTTCGCTTTATAAACCCAGTTTATAAATTCCATAGTCTCATCCTCCTTTTAGATGATAGTTTCAACACTTAATCAATTTTCAAATCGATTTCCAAAATTTACTCCATTTTGAAATAAATTCCTTTACTTACTCAATTTTATTCAAAACCCATTAAATTCAGATTTTACTCCTTTATTATGATTTAAAATCTTATTTAAACTGAATATACCAATTTCATATTTTTTTTCCAAAATTTTTCTTTATCTCTTCTAAACTATTTTAAGCCTTGAATTTAAAAATAAATCCTTTGTTCCTTTAAATAATATCACTTAAGTTTAAAAATTCATTTATTCCTATTTATTCAAAAATCTCTTTCCCCATACTCGAGATTTATTTATTAGGATTTAAAAATCAACTTTTTATCCTTTTCCCAAACTCATTCTTTAATTTATCCAATTCCACTATATTTATTTTACTTAGAATTCCCTCTTCTATTTTCCTTTAGAAATCAAATCTTTATATTTTTTTTGATATCTCAATATACCCAAAATATATTCAGTCCAACCATAGCATTCAATATTTCCAATTCCCAATAAAATCAATATAATCTATCACAGATTATCAAATAAACATATAACCGAATATGAAAATAAATTTCCAACATTTTGAGGAAACAGGTTGGAACTGATCTTTAAAACAAAAAGAATTATATTTTTTTATTCATTACATCATCAGAGTACAACAAAATTCATAACACACAACTGGACAGTTATCATAACCTGTCCTCACAAAACTGACTATGCAGTTAATCAAGCACAGCGGAATATTCATCAAATACGTGAGATACGTCTCGCCATCCAGCTCGTCTCCTGAGCTCCATAGCAGTCCATCCAGAATCTGTACTCTATAATACTCGGTCTGACCCTAAATTTTTCAAATCAATATAATCATCACAGATTATCACATAATTCACATTGCTGAATATAAAATAAATTCAACATTTTGAGGAATCCAATTGGATCCCTCCAACTTGTTTCCCTGCATCCACAGATGTTAGCACAATATAAAATACCAATTCCACTTCGAGGTGGAATGTCGCGGTATATGGGGTCATCCGCTATTATGCGGGGCGCATAGGGTCTCATCTGTTATATAATGCGGGAAATCAATCACTCCAATATATATATATATACACTATCATATATAATATCACATTCAGTCAATTCAATCATTTAACCAATAATTTAAATTTATCTATTTAAATTTAAAGGGTAGTCCAAATGAGTGAGATTAACTCACCTTTGATTTTATTTGCAACCCACTTCAATCCCGACTTGGTTTCCCAATTTTTGACCTTGTATAAACATTAGACGGTTTTTATTAATATTCGAATCAATCGAACAATTAAATTTCCATTTGATAAATTTAATTAACTAGTGATTTTATTTTAAACTAATAGTTTTAATTTTAAACTAATTCCTTTTAATATAAATGTTTTTGGCAACTAAAATAATTAAACAAGTTTATTAAACAAATTTATCTATTATATATTGTTCCGCTGCGTTTGTGAGATTCTGATGTTGTTTTCTATTTCTTCTTCTACCTCCTTCTTCTTTAACCCTAATGGTTCGGTTTTCCGACATTCGATTATTCGGCATTTGATACAGTGGACGTATTGATGTCGATTTTCGAGCGTCGAAAAATCGGGTCGTTACAAGATACGAGAGCATACTCGATGCACAACCACCGGTCCTGTCACGACCCATTTTTCCGTACCGATTTAAAACTGACTTTTACCACACTTGACAGCCAATTCGTATAGAAAGACAGATAGTGAAAGAAAGAAGGAAGGTAGAAGATAGAAAGATGATAGAAGAAAGAGAACAATAATAGAATCTCACAGCGGAACGAATAATCTATAATACAAAAACAAGTCTTTACATGAAACCAAAACTGTTGCTGTAATAACTTATACAGACTTCAATCAGAGTTTACATCCATTCAGCTTGGACAGTTTATAACAATCCGCCCTTACAACTTGTTGACAACACAACCAATTACAACCGAATATAAGCATCTACGTGAATACGTCTCCTGATTCCAGCTCCTCTCCTGTAGCTTCCAGTCTTCCAGCTAAACCTGGAAATATGCTCGGTTTGACCCGAGCATATTGGAAAAACACCACGCCTGGGTCAGTCTGGTAAACCAGTGTGAGAAACACACTCAACTTGATTTATTAAAGTTCCAAAATCCTTTGAAATTAAAAGCATCTCGTAAGACCATGCCACAAATAAACATGTCGGGTTTTTACCTTACGATAGCCAAAACATTTTTGTCAAAATCCTTTGATATTATAATAGTGTCTAAATACAAATACTTATTCAAAATAACCGAAATTGTTACATTCATTAAATTCCAGCAATACTAGGTTCTACAATCAAAACCATAAAGGGCGCGTAGGGAGAATGGGTTTCCAACTAATGACTAGGCACTGGGGTACCACCTGTCACGGTACCTGGTCTAGATTAGCATACCGAGGATCCACCCTGATCCCCTGCAACATAAGACCCGACTACCCCTTACTGGATAGCCCGAATAAGATCACCCCGCGGTTGGGATCAGCAACCGCCCACACAGCCGAATAAAAAGGAACCTCTAGACAGGGATGACCTTACGCTAATGGGTGCTACCCACTTAGCCTTGCTGCATATCCCCTTATTTTTAGTCATTCCCGGTTGATGAGGTTCGAGGCTCAGTGTTACCTTTTTAGAACATTTCACTTGGAATGCTCACCGTCCTCCTGACGATGTTCTGAAAGCATTCATCCATACAAGTCCGCTCCGGGTTCGAACGGAACCGAAGGCACTACTCCTACTACATCCATTTTGGAATCACCCTCAGGATTAGTAGTGATTAGCCCTTCACTGCTCCATCTTTGACTCCAAGCTCTGGTCTTCATCACGAAAACGTACTTGTTGGATTGAAGTGGTTTTCGGATTATAAATCCGATTCTCGGTCTCTTCGAAACAACGTTCGCTATTTCCCGGTAAACTCAACCCCGGTTCTTTAGGAAATACTCAGGCGAAAATAAGATCGGAGTTCACCTCCTAATCGTTAGTGGACGGGTTCCTTACAATTCGTCCTAGAGAACAAACAAGTTTATACGTACGGTATAACACATCGAACGGTAACTGTACCATATAATTCCCTAGTTTCCTCTAGATATTTCCAAAGTTAGGTTTTTGTCCAGATTTGATAGTCGGTTATTTAACTATCAAATAATCAATCAATGCAACCAAGTTTATTTCCCATTGCAACTATTAAGCCTTGTTCACATTTTTAAAATCCCAATAGATTAAAATTTACTAAGTAAGCTTATTTTACTGGGTAAATATATTCATGAAACCATTCTTCCAAAATCATACTTATAAGTTTCAAATAAATTTCTTAAGTTTTTATTAAACAAATACTATTAATAAAAGTTTACTATACAATATATCATTTAAAACATCATTATACTTAATAGATTTATTTTGAAATGAATATACTTAAATACTAGTTACTCTAAAATAAAAATAAAAATTAACTTTTAAATGATCACTACAAAAATAGTTTTTATACTTGAAATAATTTAAATAATTTATAATTTAAAATAAAAGTTATACCTTTATAAAAGATTTCCAAAAATAATAAATTAACTACTTTTGACATTTCCAAAATATTTATCAGTTCCTTTAAAACATTATTAAAATAATATTCATTTTTAAAACAACTTAGTTCAAAGTCAAACCAAACCAAAAAAATGCTTATCAGTCTCAACGGTACTTATCAAGCTACAATTCAATTTATTAAGCACAGTCTAGCATGACAATACAGATATTCAATATTAATCAGCTTCCATAGATCGATTCACATTATATGCTCAAATATAACTAATAGGCAAATAAATAGATGTATGCATGAAAAGCAGATCAGAGATTTATCATTGCTAGTAAATATTTACAACAAATACATATATATACAAAAAACATGTCAGAATGATGGCTTATACCACCCACAGCAGTTAAATTAGATAATTTGCGGAATGGTATTTGTTTTCCGCTTACCAGATGTCAAACAGTTTGAATAATCTACGATTAACACATTTATTTTGTTTGGGAACAACTTAATTGATAGGCCGTGTAAAATTATACGACGGCATTTATTTCTATTCGGCAATTAAATTCCAGTATGTACAAGCTTGAAATTTTCACTTGTTTAACTTCACAACGGATCATACGACGACGTAATATCCGTCGATATGAACCATCTACTCAATAACTCTTATTTTATTTAACATGTGGAATTTACATAATTATGATATATAAAGTCGCTAAAGAACTTGGATTAATTCAGAAGTATAAAACATTTATTTTCCTAAATTACCTGCTTAATTTTACTTCAAATTATTAATCTCAAGATTTAATAATAAAAGCTTAACTAAATTATGATAAAAATAATTTGTTTAAATGACCTTAACTAAATAATCTTGAAGTAAAACAAGTTTATTATTTTTAAATTCCTTGTCTATATTTAAAATTTTAAATAAACACTTAATATTAAAGAGAATTAATTTAAAACATTTTCTTTTACTATGCTTATCTATTTAATCCTATTTTACAATCTCATCATTTAAATTACTAAACGGGCCGAAGCCCAAACCCAACCCGATATCCTTTCCCACCTTCTTCCCTCATCTCTCAACTCCGGTCCATTCACAAACACAATCCCGATCACCCAAGCTCCGACCGACCCGCAATCCCCTCCGACGACCCATCTACTTGCAACCCAAATCGACTTACTCAACTCTGGCCATCCATACCCTCACACGAACACCCAAAATTCCACCTCAGGAAAACGAGCACATTCCGTGCACACGTGCATGTGCACGTCACCCCGACTTCGTCGTCCAGCCCCTCCATGGTCCTAACAAATCGCCGTTCTCACGTCCGTCACCACCGCCACCTCGCCGAAGTCCCACAACCTCCCATTTGAAAATCGACTCTTCAACACGAACCCAAGGAAACACATACTGCCTTCGATCATCGAACTGCTCTCGCCGTTCACCATCGAACACAACATCTCCCCCACCGATCGAAAGCTCTTCCGACACGCTACAACCCTGCCAAACCCCACGAGCTCCGGTCGCATACTCGCCTCCCAAAATCATCGCGTTGCCACCCAAAGTCGAGGCTGCCTTAAACCCTATAATCGATCGACCCACCCAAACCAAGCCCAAATCCAACAATTGGCCACGGTCGATCCCTTCCCCACGCCCATGCGCACCTCCCAGCGTCGTCGTCCCGACGCCACCGCCACCCACGGTGGAGAAATTTATTTTTTTAGAGAATTTGTTCATTTTAAAATTTCTTACATTATAAACTGTTAAAAATCATAATTTAACTTCTAAAAATCCTATTTCTATAAAAGAAATCAGATAGCATGCTTGAATCCTTGTTTTAATTACATTGAATTTTCACTAAAGTTGGGTTATTTACTGTAAAACAAGTCTGAGATAACTACACAACATAAACCATCCACAAAATTATTTTTAGCTTAAACTACACAAGAAAATAAACATTTTCTTAGTTTACAACATCAACAGATTTGAACTAGATTTAAAGATGTGGATTTTCGAAACTGGGATGAATATAAATGTTCACTATTAACAGAGCAGCATATCAATTCATTTCCAAGTTTGAAGTTAAAGTTTCTCACCTTAAACATGTTGAACCTTTGAAATCTCTAGTTGAAATTTGAAATCTTTAAATCCAAATTCCAAAAACTTGCTTTTGAAATCCCTTGGTGACTTTGAATTTAAATAGAGATTGCTCCTTATTATATCCAAACTAGTTACAGAGTTATCTTCTTTTCTTTTTGTTTCCTGATTGCTTAAATCTTGCTTACAGTAGAACAGAGGATATTTAAGTTACTAGCTTGAATTTCAAAACACAACCTCAGACCCAAATGTGTGTGTATATATATATATACATGCTCTCAAAATCTAGATGATAGATTTGGAAAGAGATTTTGGAGGCTGGAAATGATATCTGCTTTTTGATGAGAGAAAATTGAAAATAATTAGATGATCATCACAACATTTTATCAGGTGTTAGTATATTTTCTAATTTAAATTTTATTACTTATTTACCCATTGTTTTACTTGATATAAACCAGGTTCTGTTTTCTCTTTTTACTACTTATGACCTGAAGTCTTTTCCTATTATCATATTTTTACATAAACCATATAATATTTAAAGTATATGTAAGTATGAAGTTAGATAGCATATAGTTATCTTTTGACAAAGTTAGTGTTTGCATTTATCACTTACACATTTTAAAGTAAAAGTGGGAAACTAGTAAATTAAAATAACCCTCTTGGTTAATATACCTTATATATATGTTGCTTTAAACAAAATGAAATAAAATAACATTCTATACTAAACACCATATATTCATATGTGTTACTTAAAACAAGAACTGAAAAGTGGTTAAAAACTATTTTTAAGTCTTCATGTATATATGAATCCATATATACATTTTTTTATAATATAGAAATATATTACTTCCAAATAAACTAAGTTCATTTGATATCTATGTATATATATATATATAGTTTCTCCTAGTTATACTTAAGTAATTATTATACACATCTTTTTATTTTATAACATTTTTATTTATAAATATTATAAATTCTCCTTTTGAACTTATCTTTACATATTATAATTTTTCTTATTCATGGTGTATATATATTATTCTATCAAAGTTTAGCTTAAAACTCTTTTATTATATTGTTCATATGCCCAAATTAAAAATATCCTTTTACTTTGTTATCTATTTACTGCTATGAATTTCTATCCACATTATATATATACATATAAATTCTATTATCCTTAAATGTAAAAATGTATGCATATGATTTTCAAATTAAATCAATTCTCTATTTTATCTTTAGAACAAAATATACATATTTTATCTCTAAAACAAAATACACATATTTTATCTAAAACAAAATATCCATATATTAGAAATTTCCTTTTAATCAATCTCCTATTTTAATATAGACCTGAAAATTCAAATTATATTGGTTTTGGAAAATTGTATATTATTATCAGTTGTTGGGAATTTTTCTATATTAAAATGCAATATTATTGAATATTATAAATTAATATTCACAACTCGGAATGCCCAAAAATCCTGGGTCGTTACATTCCTTCCCCCTTAAAAGAATTTCGTCCCCGAAATTCCATAGATAAGTTAGTAAAACTATCCATACATATTAGAACTGATTAATAACAACCCATACTACACGAGTAAATACATAGAATTTCATACTTACATATATGATTATTAACAATATACATTACATCTAGTACCAGCCAGAATATTCCTACGAGTGTTATCACAAACATACATATATTCAAACAGATATATATATCGTTCTACAAAACATTTAACACCTAACATCCATGACGTCCAAGGGTCATAAACACATACAAAAAGGCATACACTTCCTAGAGAAATGCAAACCAACACTTATTATGGACTCCTACTACCTGAGTCCTCCCCTTCGGGTCCCGACAATTCCATGGACACCACATCACTGTCCGGAACCCATACAATCTATGGACTAGGCTCTCTCTGAAGGAAATCTACATCAGCAACTGGCTCCTCAACAACTTCATCTATTTCCCAGATGACTGCATCGTCATTTTCCGATTCAAGATCCTCCTCTACTTCAAACTCTTCCTCGTCGTCAAACTCATCATCATCACCCTCGACTTCAAACTCTTCTTCACTGTCGAATTCCTCCTCGGGGTCTTCTTCCTGAGGCTGAGGTTGAGGTTGCTCGATAGGCTCTACCGGCTCCTCTGGCTCTTCCTCATATTATGAAGGCTCGTTAAGGTCCGCCCGAACCAGGTCAAAATCACCATCCCTCCTAGCCCCAGCCAATGCTCCACCTCGACTGATGCTACGGGTTGTCTGCAATCAATACCAAAACCCAAAGGTGAGATTCCTAAGGTTTAGACTTCTGTAGGCTAAAGAGTACATCAAGGTTCACACTTCAAAATTTATTCCCCCTTTAAATTTCTATTACGCAAAATTTATAAAATCATCTTTCCAAAAATAATTTAAGTATATATTTTGAAAGTGGTTATACATATAGTAAATAATTTATTTCTTCAATTTATAGATCGTGAAGAAAATAGCAAGATTTAAATTGAATGCTGGGATGGTATTTAATTTAAATTCATTTGCTTACCCACTTAAATCAATTAGTTTACTTGCTAATTTTATTTTCAATTCTTTGTTTTATTTAGTCTAACTTGACTAATCTTCCATTTACTTACAAATGTAAATTCATTTGTTCATACACAAATTTATTTCCAACTTACCAAATTTTATTACAATGACCATTTCATTAAATTAACTTAGGCTCTTTTCTCAAATTCACTTTTTATTTAACTTGGTTTAGTTAAATTTTATTCCATAAACATTTTAAATAAAATTCCAAGGTCTTTTTAATAATTAATCAACATTTCAGAATTATTTTTGAAATTAATTATATATATACATAATTCATTTACATATCAAATTATCCTTTGAATTTTTTAAACCAAACTCAGTTTTGCAAACAACTCCAATTTAAAACAATTTGGCAGCAATTCCTCTCCTGGAAACTCGAAAATGAACATCGATGATGCTGCAAAGGGAACGTGTAACTAAAACAATGTTCATAATACGTATATTTATGAAAAACCGGATCGAAGTGTAGCAGATTACAGTAATAAACGTATGTGTCTGAGTTGATCAAGGCATCGGGAAAGATCATGTTTTTCTCGGGTTGTTTTATTTTTGTTTTGTTAACCAGGTTTTTAAAAAGAAACTTGATCGGGTTTTAAGGCAAAAGAAAATGTTTAGCCAAGTTTTAAAAATGTATTTAAATGAATGAGTTTTTCAAGGGAATATAAACCAAGTTTTCAAATTAAATTTATAAACAAGTTTTCAAAACAAGTTCAAAGATTTAATTTTAAGTTAAATGTTTTTAAATTTGATTTGGTTCATATAATTATATATGAGGTTAATTATGTAATTAATTCCTAAATGTTTTCAAATGATAATAGCTTTCATATAAAGAAAGAATTTCCAGTTTTTGTTGAAAGGATTTTCAAGTTATGGTAAATCAAATTTGAAATGGAAATAGTTTTGAAAACTATGAATGAATCTTTGTTAAAGATTTGGTGAACTTTGTTTTCAAATTGAAAAGGATCTTAAAGGTGAATCTTTTGTTTAAAAGGTTAAAGTGGAAATTTGTTTAAACCATTCGAAAAGGAAGTTCCTTAGCCTTGGCCATTTGTTGAAAATCCAATCAATCAAATACAAGCTGATTTTCATTGATGGTTTGGGTTCCTGGGGGTGATAGCATAGCTTGATTTTGGATTTGCTGGCGAATTCGTCGAACTGGGAGGTCGAGCGGGTCGTGACAAGCCCGATTGTTCGGCATTTGATATAGTGAACGTATTGATGTCGATTTTCGGGCGTCGAAAAATCGGGTCGTTACAATTAAGATATTAAATACTAGTGGGATATTCAATCCTTTGTCTTTCTTTCACCGGTTTACAAACTTCATTCACAGAAATTGATTTTGCAGACTCCTAATATTTTCAAATGTTTCAGAAGTTTTACTTGTTTCCGAAGCCTTTTCCATTTAATCTACTATTATAGATCTCAATTCTGGATCTTTTATAGATCTTAAAAATTCTAAAATATTATTTTTAGTTGATACATCAACATTTAAATCTTGAAATTGTGAAAGTATTTTATAAAATTCTTCCATTTCATTTTCACTGTATATTATCGGATTTAGGCAGGATTTTCCCTTACTATAAGGTTCATAAATTCATCAGATTCCAATGATTCATTATCTAAAACTCTAAGCGTTCTATAATTGTTTGAGTATTCTGAACCATTTTCAGATTCTAATTCTAAATCATTTTCAGAGCTGGAGTTTAATAAAAGTTTTAATAACATTTCTTTTAATTCATCTACTGGTAATTTATTATCTTTCTTTTTTAATTTGCATCTATTTGCATAATGACCTATTTTTCCACAATTATAACAGTGGATAATATTATTTTTCTTTGTATTCATCCTTTTCTCTCTTCTTTGAGTTCTTTTTTCTAATTTTTATGAGAATTTTTAGTGGTTGAAACATCCATTCCAAATTGCCTAAAAAATTTCCCAAATTGATTTCTTTTTATCGAATTTTGACGTTTAATTTATTAGTTTAATTTTATCTCGTTACATAATGATACATTTTATAAGAAATATTTATTTTATCTTTCCTTAAAGATTTCCTTACACTTTTATAGATAATCGGGGAAGGTCATCAATAAATTTTGATTTTCAATAAGATCTATTACTCTATGGTAATTCCATTTCTCTATTTAAAAGGGTATCTTTGTACCATCTAAAATCTTTTAATGTTTTACATCTTAGATTCTACAAAAGTGTATGAATATTTTCATTATTACCAGATACTCTACAAGTAAAATGTTCTAAAATGTTAACTATTAAAGTATACACAACATTTTTTTCCAATTTTCCATCTTCTTGTTTTACCATGTTGTATATTTCATTTTTATTTATTGGGGAAAGATAATTATCCCACTAACCTTTAAGTTGGCCAGTAAGATCAGCAACTCAGTAGCATCATTATTACCATTATTTTTACAAATAGTACTATACAATAGCATACGATTGGCCAAATTATAATTTTAATCACTAAATGTGTTAAGATTTCATTCATAAATACTTTTCCCACTATAACTATTATTACTAATAAATTCTAGTTCTTTTCATAAAGTATCCATGGGAGAAGTTCTTCTACGATAGAATAGTTTTTAAGAACGCTTATATGCATATTTCTCTAGTTTAGTAATTTTATCTTGGACTGTTTTGGTTACCATTATTTTGGAAAATTCATCTTCAAGAGTATTTAATCTTAAACTATCCATTCTTTCTTTTAAGAATTTTTCTAAGTCTTAATCTGTCTTTAATTTGAAAAGATTTTCCAATTCTAAGTCAGACTCTTTCTTTAATTTGAAAACATTTTCTAATTCCAATTCCATTTTTAACTTAAAACCTTTAATTTCATGGGGAGGGTGAAGATTTTAAGATGTAATTACTTCATTTATTTCTTCAGTTGTAGTTGAAACAGTAGGTTTTATATTGTTAATAGCATAAAATATTTTTTCTATTTTATTATGTAGATAAGTAATTTGTTCACCAATAATGATAAAATAAAGATTTGTATAGTTTTGTTGTTCAAATATTTTATTTATCTACCTTATAGTAATTTGTAATGTATCATTTTCTAATATCTTAGAAAAGCATTAAAATTAAGTACTTTCAATTTTTTTTTCTATTTGGACAGATTGTTGAGGTGGGTAAGGCCCCTTTAGAATGTTTCCATTTGAATGTTTATAATCTCTATTCAATACAGAAATAAATTGTTCAATATAATTTGCTATAAACCAAGACAAAAGGAAACATTGTATTTTTTTCAGATGTAAATTTATAAAATTCATCTTGAATTATTTTTTCTTCTTTCGATTTTTTTTTTCAAAAAACTAATTTCTAAATGGTTCCCTTTTTGAAAGATTAAATTCAAATTTAATCCTTTATCTGGGCCAGGAATAAAATCTATTTTGGCTGTACAATCCAGTATACAAAAAATTTCATTTCTAATTCGGTTATATCAGCTATTTGATTAATTTGAATATCTTTTATAATATAATTTTTGTTTATATATACTTTTTCAACAGGAGTATCTCTTAAAGATTCATCAGATAATCTTTTTTCGATTTCTCTTATTTGAGAGGTTGACATTCTTGATAGAGGTTCAGCAATATAATCAAAAGATGAAATATGAGAGTGAAAAGATTTTGTTCTTGATAAATGTATTTTACTAGAGTTAGGTCTAGAGAGATTATTATACATTTGTATAGTTCGTTCAGGAGTTTGTATAATATTCATAGTATTATTGTTTATTGCTGGTTATGGCGGAACAGCCTTTTCTATTTTCTAATCTTTTTGGAAGAGGAATTTCTTCTCATTTTGTTGATCTTCTTGTAGTTATATTAGACTGATTAAAATTTGTTTTAATTAAAATTCTCTTACTACAAGTTTATCATAAATTTTTATATTGTGGATTTAATGTGTATAAAGGCTTATAATAAATTCTATAGAAAATACATATTACTTCAGATCCTGGAATGTAATTATATCCATGGTGTTTGAACCAAAAATGGCATAAACACTCAATAGATTGAGTAGAGGATAAAAACTGAAGAAAATAAATGAAAAATGAGTAAGAAAATGAACATAGAGTTTATAGTGGTTCGGCTAATCTTGGCCTACGTCAACTTAATGATTTTTATTGCTTATATTCTGATTTGGAGGCGGAAGGTCTTAAGGGTCGGTAAAACTTTGATAGAGATTACAAGAAATTCGAGAAAGAAGAGTAAGAGCCAAAAGATCCTGAAAAATGAGCTATACCCATCTATTTATAGAGCCAGGGTGCCTAAAATCTCAACCAGAAGATCTCCACCTCGTTTTCCATGCCTCAGACGGTTTCTACACCAAAGTAGAACGCCACCACATCAACTTATATGGGTCGGTACGACTCCAAGTGTAACAACCCGGAGTTTCATAACAGTTGATTATCGTCAAATGACGATTTAATTTGTTAGACAATTGCAATTGGAATTTTATTCGAGTTGAAATTCGTTTATAAAAATGTTAAGTGTTTTTATCGGTTGTAAATTCCTGTATAAAAATTTGTTAAAAGGTTGTGGACTTAGAAAAATAGTAGGCCGTTTCCTTTGTAAATTATGCAGCCCATGCAGCCCATTTCTTTTTGGAGATAAGGGTTCGTAGTCGATCACCCCCCTTGATTCATTTTCTCATTCAAAACCCCTTGACCAAAGAAAACGAAGAAAAATAAAATGGCGGCCTCATCCCCTTTGCTAAAAACTAGGGCTTCGTGAATTCGAAGGCGCTACTGCCTGTTGATCGATCGAAGTGCTTGCCTGGCGATCATTGTTTTCTTGCTTGCTTCGGCGACTAGTTTTAGGATCTTCGAAACTGAGGTGAGTGATTATCTTATCACTCACATCTGTTATTCAACTTAGTAGAGTGCCTTGGTTGTTCGATTTTGTCTCATGGTTGATGATTTCACTGACTTAATCAATTTCGTATAATTTGATGAATTTTTGGCTTGATGGTGATCTTTGACTGGTTTTCTGCCCATTCCTTGTTCACTGCTATCATGTTTCCATTCTTTGATTTTGTCAACTGGTTTTACTTGGCCACTTGATTTTTCTTGAGCGTTTGAGATGATTCTGACTTTGTCATATGCGTATATTTCGTTTTTTTTATTACGTGATAATCACGGTGTTGAGTTTGAAACTTACACCTCATCTCTGACCTGTTCATATACTTGAATAAATCGATGTTGATTTTGAATTCCTTGATGGTCACGTCTTTGTTACACATGGCTATGTACATGTCAGTTTTGTATTTTTCGATGTTGATTTCAATTTGACCATTATATTGAAATTGAACTGGTCATTCTTCACTGTGGTCTTCGACTTTACATTTTCTTTGTTGTAATTGGACGTGTACTTGTAGTCTTTATCTGTGTACTTGAGTCTGCAGTTCATTATCCTGTTGCATACATTGCTGTTGTAGATGTTGATGTTGTAGTTGCAGTTGTATATGTGCACTATTGTGTCTGCACTTGTATCTCTTGTGCACTTTGTGCCTTGTCTGTCTGCACTAGTCCTGTTGAACTGTTGTATTCGAACTGTGATTGCTTGATGCTTACTAGATATTGGTTCATTCATAAGTCTGCACTATGGTTTTTGATCTTGAGTCACTTGAACCTGACTTTGATGATCTTCACTGCTGTATGCAATACTGTTGTAGACTCACTTTAACCTGTAGTTGCATTTGTCTGCACATTCAACTATTGATCTTGTACATGTTCATAAGTCTGGTCTTTTACATTGAAGTATTGTTTCATATCATCTCTGTTTCACCTATGATATTGCTTTACTTCCCTGTTGCCAGTTTTGGGTTACACTAGTCATTTCCAGTTGCTTGAACATTTGTATATCTGACTTTGATCTTCACTATTTATAATGTTGCTATTGTGCACATTGAACTTGACATCATCTTGTTCACCTGGTCTTTAAGTTTGGAAATTTGAACATCACTGAGTTGCTTGTGTATACTTGTATTGCATTGCTTCTGTTGATATTTGTTTGATCTTTGGTCATATTGAGTTACACTTCATTGTTGCAGTGATCATTGAATTCTTTTTCAAAGATACGCACTTGAATTCTGAATTTGATTTCTCTGGCATCAACTCTGTTACATCTGGACTTCGGCACTTGACTTTTTAAACATGAATTTTATCACTGGGCTTTGGGTTGTTTTTTTTGACTGCACTTGATTTTGTGTGGTCTTGACTCTGTATATACACTTCATGTAGTGTAGTGTGCAGACTTTTACTTGTGCTAACCAGTTGAGTTCGACACTTGAGTTGTCGTTGTTTGACTGTTTAGTTTCCTGGTTAATCGTTGTTTCAATTGCAGTTATTGTGCAGTGTTTCTTACTTCCTTTTGTGCAGTTTCGCTTTAGTGATCTTGTGGTGACTGCAGTCTTGTTGTAGATTGCCCTTGTAATCAATTATGAATGCAGTTTCGTTTTATATGCAGTTTTGGTCCTTGTTGTTTTGCATTGCATTAATGCATTTGGATCTGTTTTCAAATTCACTTGTGTTGAACCTAATTTCGGGGTTTGACCTTGTGATCATTTGTGACTTTCGCTGAGCTTTTGTGTATCTCCTGCGATAGTGGCGAGGCAGTACATGCGTGCGTGTACTGCAGCCCTATCAGATTTGACAGTTTTAAATTGATGTTTCGATTTGTTGAATTGTTTCGTTGGTTAATTTTCAATGTTTTGGAGTCGTATTCTAATTTGGATTGTTGATTTGTCGTTTAACACTGTTTAGTGTTATATCTGCCGTTATCCAATTCTCGTATCGAGAATTGGATATACGAGATTTCTGTGACTGTCATCTATTTGAGATTGATTATTATTG
The DNA here is from genome assembly GCA_030737815.1 of Allium fistulosum. Lineage (NCBI taxonomy): Eukaryota > Viridiplantae > Streptophyta > Magnoliopsida > Asparagales > Amaryllidaceae > Allium > Allium fistulosum. The sequence goes on from CM060907.1 coordinate 478,183,384, forward strand.
TTTCTGTGCATTAATAACTGAGTTTGAATTCGACTGACCCGCGTATTATTTTCTTTTGAATTTAATACTCGGGTCAGACCCGAGTTATTTTAGGTTGTAGATTTCCTGCTTTGAGTTGCTGTTCGGGCTATGAAGACTTTTTATATCTCTTGAAGTAGTTTTCGTTGTTTTGTAGAAATCGTGTCATTGTATAGGATGATATGTATTCATGTATATTAGTTGATAATGTACTTGTATATATAACTTCCAGAGTCGATAGTTGTAGTTGTATCATATGTACTGTGTCAACTATATTGTAACTGACATCAGTTATATATATATGAGACTTTTGTTTTATCTGTGTTCCGCATTTATATTATCTGTGTTATTATTATATCTAATGTCCTAAACTAATATGAACCATCGTAGCTTGTTTTATACTGATAATTGGGTATGTCGATGGGAGTAAATAAATAAAATTGAAAAAGTATATACCACTCCTATCGAGGTAACCAATATTAGTGTAAGGCCAACTACGGATGGCCGCTCCTATCCAGCCTTATTCTTCCCGATAACAGACAGTATTTCTTTTAATACTCTTTGTTATTGTGAGCATAGAGGTGGGGCGTTACACCAAGGGCTTGGGTCAGTATGACTCCATAAGATTGCCAATCCGGTCACCTTAAACAATGTAACGACCCGTATTTTTACGGATCGAAAAGTTCGTTCAAATCTGGAATTTTCAACATTTTAGGTTGTTTCAGATTTTGGGAAGGATTTTTGGTTAAGTCCTAAGTCGTAGCCGACTTATGGGTTCTGGACGAGTTGGTGATGAGTCTGGGCGAGTTAAGGACTTAAGGGGTGAGTCGGCGACGACCTAAGGAGATAAGTCGTAGCTGGGCTAAGTTAGTAGGTTGAAGTTAACTCGGCAAGTGTTAAGTCGTAGGTTGTAAGTCGTTGCCGAGTTAAGGGATAGATAACCTAAGGAAGTAACCGACTTATGTTATTGTAGACGACTTAAGGTTTTGAGTTAAGTGTTAAGTCGGCTGACGAGTTAAGGTAATGGTCGACTTAAGACCCGGATGACTTAGGAGTTGAGTCTTATCCTGATAGATCGGCAAAGCTGCTATGATAAGTCGTAGGTAGGCTGCTGTGTTAAGTCGTGACCGAGTTAGAAGTTAGACAAGTGAGTTTTTGAGTCGGCAGTTGTTTAGGTCGTATGGGGTTAAGTCGTAACCCAGTTAAGTGTTAAGTCGTAAGTTTGTTGGGTCGCTGGGTTAGGCCAGTGTTAGGTCGTAGATGACTTAAAGAGTTAAGTCGTAAGTCGTACTCCTTTCGTAAGTCGTAGGTCGGAGACCCAGTTAGGGCGTAACCTGGTTGAGTCGTGGCCGAGTTAAGGAGAGCGTTGTCTTAAGTCGTAGGGACTTGGATCTGTTAAGTCGTATGTCGGCAGAGTGTTGAGTCGAGGATAGGGATAAGTCGGAGACGACTTATGGAGTTAGCCGAGTCACGACTTAGCGAATTTTCTGCCTATAAATAGAAGGAGGTTGGCTTCATTTTTGAGATCCGGATTTTGAAGCGACGAAGTGCTGCCATTTTGAGAGCTCGACTTCTACACTTCTTCACTTCTTTTCTCCACTCTAATCTAGTGCTTCCATCCATCCAAATCGAAGATCAAGATTGAAGATTCAAAAGCTTAGATTGAAGATCTTCATCTTTTCAAGAGAGATTTCTTCGTTTGAAGCGGATTCGTGATAGATCAAGCTTGATCCTTCGCTGTCCAGATCTGAAGCGTGTTGATTTGGGTTTGTTTAGGTGATTTGGTGAGTGGTGATTATCTCTCACACGGATCCAAAGGAGTATATCGGATTGTTGGCTCGATTTGGTGTTAAAATAGTGATTTCCATGCATTTTCTTCATCCTAAGTGTAGATCCATATAGATCCATTGTTCATGATGATGTTACATCCATTTTATCATATGTTAACCTATGCAAGTTCATTCATCAAGTTTGTAGAGATATAATCCATGTTTTCATGCTTATTGGACTTTCAACTCTTTAATTACGAAAATGCCATTATTGTTATAATTGTCTACTTAGATCATATTTGAATGCTTGATTGTTTGGATTGATGTTTGATTTGATTGATTGTTATGAACTAGATGATTGATGATTAGATTTAGACCGAAGACGATTCAAAAGCTAAGGGAAAGGCTCTTGAATTGGGAAAGCTGCTCGTGGCATATGTAGCGGGATGATGAAGCTCTTATGCATAGATTTGATGATGATGAGATGAGGCTTTGCGAGGATGTAATGAAGCGAGGCAATCATATGATGAAGACTTGGTCTAATCCAGACGGGATCATTCCAAGCATGTTGATAACTCGGTGATATGATTCGAGTTGAGGATAATGAATGGATATGAGAATAGTCGTCGAGGAGGATGACTAGGAGGTTTGGATAGCATCGTTGTTGAAGGTTCTAGCATGCTCTAAGCAAGAGTACGTTTGGGCAGATTCGATAGTCCCAACGGTCAACTGTTGATGGTCGAGTACTCTGGGCAGATTCGATAGTCCTAGGCACGGGCTGCGACGACGTGCGGGAGTTATGTCTAGAACCGGGGTTTCCATTAGCCCTTGACGGACGGCTGAAAGAATGTGCCGGTCATTCAATTAACGGTGATATCGAAGCATTGATAACAGTGATAGCCTGAGTCATGGATGTTTGGTTGTATCGTCATTCGGATTCAAGAGCGGTATTTTCTAGGTGCTTATCTGATTTAGGCCTTGGTACTTGGAAAACATCGCCCTTGACTCGAGTGATAGTAGCTTTACTTTAAATTGTATGCTCTGCTATGTTTGCTTCTGCTTAGTGTGTGTCTGGGGGCTATCACTGTAGAATGAGGTTGGAGTGGGAGGGTTGTATTCCTATTCCTTTTCCTTTATGCTCTTTTGGTATGTTGTTAGTTAATTTACTGCTCACTAAGACTGTTGTCTGACTCAAGGCTTTATGTTTTAATTCTTATTGCCTTGGGCTGTTCGTCCATTTTGGGACGGGCAGACTAGGTAGCATGTGACAGGTGTTGTTCTCTTCTCACGATGCTGATATCGAAGACGAGTTGGAGGGTTGCATATTATCTTCTTATTATATGTACTGGATATTCCGCTGTTTTGTATTCTCTGAGAGTTATGTAGTGAGGCTGGATGTATTGACTATGTTGTTGCTTGTATTCAACTATTATGGAGTTTTATATGATGTCATTTTGTTCTGTAAAGCTTCACTATACATATGTTCTATTGTATTTGTCCATGCGCTGTGAGTAATACGATAGATTATTTTGTTTTAAATCTTACCTTGACAATCGTCCATGGTCGCCTGGCACACTTTACAGCGCACTATCTCTAGATTCGGTGCAGGGGTCATGGGCGGTCGTCACATTTGGTATCAGAGCGAGGTTAATCGATTTTACCCAACGCTCGCCGTCGTAACTACGTATGAGAGACGTAATTGTATTTTGATGGATGATTACTATATATAATATAGTAGCTTAGTAGAGTTTGAGTCCTTTATGCAGTTGTTTCTCTAGATGTTCTAATCATTCCTTTTTATAGATATTGAGAATGAGTCGAAGAGGGAGACCAGCTGCTAGGGAAGGCCGTGCTACTGAAGAGACTGTTGATTATGCAGCCATGTTTGAAGCTATGATGACTTCGATCATGAGAAGGATACCAGTTCCGGGGGCAGCAGTTGATGTTGGAGTTCAAGTTCAAACTCCAAAACCGGTGGATTTTGCTAAGTTGTGTAAGGACTACACTGCTCTTGGAGGAAAGGTTTTCTTGGGAACAGAATCAACTATCGAAGTCCAGAGATGGATAGATGCTTGTAGAAGGATCTTTGGTGATTTGGGAATTAATGATGCAACTAAGAGGAAGTTGGCATCAAGGCAGCTTCAAGGGAGAGCCTCTGATTGGTGGAACTCTATTACCATCAATACTGCGGAGGAAGAGATCACTTGGGAGCAATTCCAAGTCAAATTTGAAGCTAAGTTCATTTCTACAGCTCAGAAGTCTGTTCTGTTCAAGAAGTTTGTGGAGCTCAAGCAAGGTGGAAGATCAGTTCTTGAGTATGTTTCTGAGTTTGAAGCTTTGTCCAAGTATGCCCGGTCATATATTGAGTCTGCTTACCAGAAGAATGAGAAGTTTGTGACCGGCTTGGATAGTTATCTTGGGAGACAGTTGGTGGATCATTTGGACGATTCATTTGAGAAGCTTGTGGAGAAAGCTCTTAGGCATGAGAGTCTGTTTCCTAAGGAAGGACCTGTTGTTGCTGTTACCAAGGGAGAGTCTAAACCACAGCAGGGTGGAAACCAAAAGAGGAAGCAGCAGCAGCAGAAGGGTAAGGATGGCCAGAAGAAGCCGAAAGGCGAGGTGACTTGCTACAACTGTCAGCAGAAGGGCCATTTCTCAAAGGATTGTAAGAATCCTAAGGTGCCGATGAAGTGTCACAACTGTAACAAGCCGGGACATTTCAGGAAGAATTGTCCAGAACCAAGGAAGGACAGGCAGATTGTGCAAGCCTATGCTTTGGGAGCTGTTCCGTCGTCTTCGAAAGCTCCTACTGCTGAAGAGAAAGGAAAGAGTGTGGTTGTTCAAGGTACTTTTTTCCTATGTGGTGTTCCAGTTAGAGTTTTGTTTGATACTGGAGCGTCGCATTCGTTTATTTGTAATGAACTCGTAGGCCGGTTAGATTTGAAGCCGGATATTGTTGATAGGCCATTGGTTGTGACTAATCCAGTTGGGGGTTCGTCTTGTTTGTGTATGTTATGCCGTGGTCTAGTTGTATCGAGTCATGGTTGCTCTTTTGTCTGTGATTGCTTTGTTCTGAACTTTGCGGGGTTCGGAATTATTTTGGGTATGGACTGGCTTAGGAAGTATGCGGCTAAGGTTGATTGCGAGAGGTTGGAAGTGACAGTCGAGAATGTGGATGGGCGAAAGGTTGTGATACGATGTAAGCATGAAGAAGGCGTTTTCATGAGCTTCATGTATTCGCTAGTTGTTCCACGGGATGGACTGTCATCGATGCCGATCGCTAATGGATTCGAGGATGTCTTTGACGAAGTCAAAGGGTTGCCGCCGCATAGAGAGATCGAGTTTCGTATAGATCTAGTTGAAGGAGCCAGACCTGTTGTGATGCCTCTTAGGCGGATGGCGCCTAGGGAACAGCAAGAGTTGAGGGTGCAAGTTGATGACCTTTTACAGAAAGGATTCATTCGGCGTAGTGTGTCCGAGTGGGGTGCACCAGTTGTGTTTGCAACCAAGGCAGATGGGTCGTTGAGATTGTGTGTGGATTATCGTGAGCTGAATAAGGTGACTAAGAAGAACAAGTATCCATTGCCGAGGATAGATGACTTGTTTGATCAGCTTCACGAAGCTAAGGTGTTTTCTCAGATGGATTTAGCAACGGGATTTCACCAGTTGAGAGTAGCTAAGGATAGTGTGCCGAAGACTGCTTTTCGGACACCATCTGGTTTCTTTGAGTGGCTGGTAATGCCGTTCGGATTGACTAACGCGCCAGCATATTTTGTGGATCTTATGAATAGAGTGTTCAGAGATCAGTTGAACAAGTTCGTACTTGTGTTCGTGGATGATATTCTGATTTATTCCAGAACGGAAGAGGAGCACAAGACGCACTTGCGTATGGTTTTGGAGATCTTACGGAAACATCAGCTGAAGGCTAAGTTTTCGAAGTGTCACTTCTGGAAGAGTGAAGTGAGGTTCTTAGGCCATGTGATTTCTGGAAGTGGAATAGCGGTTGATCCCGCTAAGGTGGCAGCAATTCAGGATTGGGTTAGACCTAAGAATGCATCTGATGTGAGAAGTTTTCTTGGATTAGCAGGATATTATCGACGGTTTATCAAAGACTTCTCCAAGATAGCTGCACCATTAACAGGATTGACGAAGAAGAACCAAGTGTTCAGTTGGGATGCTAAGTGTGAGCAAGCTTTCGGAATCCTGAAAGAGCGATTGACGAGTGCTCCTGTTTTGACTATTCCAAGTGGGAATGATGAGATGGTGGTTTACACCGACGCATGTGGTACTGGACTTGGAGCAGTGCTGATGCAGAAGGATAAAGTTGTTGCGTATGCCAGTCGACAACTAAAGCCGCATGAAAGGAATTACCCAACTCATGATTTGGAATTAGCGGCGATTGTATTTGCTCTGAAGATGTGGAGGCATTATCTGTTGGGAGTTCGATTCGAGTTGTTTACGGATCACAAGTCGTTGAAGTATCTTTTCTCCCAAAAGGATTTGAATTTTCGGCAGCAACGTTGGCTAGAGTTTTTGGCATCATATGATTTTGGTATAGCTTATACTCCGGGAAAAGGTAACGCAGTGGCAGATGCGTTAAGTCGAAGACATGCAGGATTGGGAGCCATGTTTTCTGAATGGAAGAATCTCGAGTATTTAGCTGGATTTGATTTCAGGCCTAGATGCGAATTGGAACCTGAGATGTTGGCAAACTTATCAATAAGACCCACTCTTGTGGAAAGAATTGGTGAGAGCCAAAAGCGAGATGATAAGCTTGTCAAGATTATCCGTGAATTGGAATCTGTATTAGATCCAGAAAAGGATAAAGGATTCGAGGTCGATCGAGAGGGTTGGCTTCGGAAGCAAGGACGACTAGTTGTCCCCGATATAGATGAATTGAAGAGTGAAGTTCTGAAGGAAAGTCATCACTCGAAGCTGACAATTCATCCAGGCGGAAATAAGATGTATCGGGATATGAAGAGAACCTACTACTGGGAAGGTATGAAGAAGGATGTTGGAAATTTTATTTCCAAGTGCATGAACTGCCAGTTGGTAAAAGCCGAACAGAAGAAGCCAAGTGGATTGCTTCAGCCATTAGAAGTTCCTACATGGAAGTGGGAACAAGTGTCGATGGATTTTATCGATGGATTGCCTAGAACAAGAACGGGAAACGAAGGTATTTGGGTCATTGTGGATCGTTTGACCAAGAGTGCAAGATTCATTCCTGTTCGATCGACTAGGACTGCATCAAAGTTGGCGGAGTTGTATGTTAAGTGGATAGTTCGATTCCATGGTATTCCGAAGAGTATAGTGAGTGATCGAGATCCATTGTTCACTAGTGGATTTTGGAAGAGCTTCCAGGAAGTTTTGGGAACCGAGTTGTGTTTGAGTACAGCATATCATCCTCAAACAGATGGTCAGACCGAGAGAGTCAACCGAGTTTTGGAAGATCTTCTTAGAGCATGTGTTTTGGACTTCGGAGGATCATGGGAAGATCACCTTCATTTGGTGGAGTTTGCGTACAACAACAGTTACCAGTCAAGCATTGGTATGGCACCGTATGAGGCATTGTATGGAAGACCGTGTAACTCTCCGACATGTTGGATGGAAACTGGAGAAAAGTTGATACTTGGGCCAGAGATGATTCGGCAGACTTTGGATTGTATAGAAATCATTCGGCAACGAATGAAGGCAGCCCAAGACCGTCAGAAGAGTTATGCCGATAAGCGTCGTAAGGATTTAGAATTCGACATTGGAGATATGGTTTTTGTGAAGATTTCTCCACTGAAGAATGTTATTCGATTCGGGAAGAAAGGTAAATTGACTCCGAGATTTGTTGGACCATTCCCGATCATCGAGCGAATTGGAAAGCTCGCCTATAGGTTGGAGTTACCTGAGAAGATGTCGGGTGTGCACAATGTTTTTCATGTATCATATCTACGGAAGTATGTGCACGACTCGAATACCGTGGTTTCTGCTGATAGCTATGAAGATTTTGAAGTTGATCCAGTCGATAGGAGACCTCGTAAGCCACTTCGTGTTGTGGAAACCGACACGAAACAGCTTAGGAGGAAGGTAGTTAAGTTGCTCAAGATACAATGGAGTGATGATGATAACGACTGTACGTGGGAAGTGGAAGAGAGGATGAAAGCAGCTCATCCTGAACTCTTCGAGGTATGGCCCTAAGGTGTCGTGTCATCTAACGAAATTGTAACTTGTTCTAGTTTTAGAATTCTGCATGCTAAGCTAGAATTGGATGCATGGTTTGTTGATTGCTATGGATGGTAGGCGTGCAGAATAGTTTTTGATTGCTTTGTTTGTTTGGAATTTCGGGGGCGAAATTCCTAAGGGGGAGAGAATGTAACGACCCGTATTTTTACGGATCGAAAAGTTCGTTCAAATCTGGAATTTTCAACATTTTAGGTTGTTTCAGATTTTGGGAAGGATTTTTGGTTAAGTCCTAAGTCGTAGCCGACTTATGGGTTCTGGACGAGTTGGTGATGAGTCTGGGCGAGTTAAGGACTTAAGGGGTGAGTCGGCGACGACCTAAGGAGATAAGTCGTAGCTGGGCTAAGTTAGTAGGTTGAAGTTAACTCGGCAAGTGTTAAGTCGTAGGTTGTAAGTCGTTGCCGAGTTAAGGGATAGACAACCTAAGGAAGTGACCGACTTATGTTATTGTAGACGACTTAAGGTTTTGAGTTAAGTGTTAAGTCGGCTGACGAGTTAAGGTAGTGGTCGACTTAAGACCCGGACGACTTAGGAGTTGAGTCTTATCCTGATAGATCGGCAAAGCTGCTATGATAAGTCGTAGGTAGGCTGCTGTGTTAAGTCGTGACCGAGTTAGAAGTTAGACAAGTGAGTTTTTGAGTCGGCAGTTGTTTAGGTCGTATGGGGTTAAGTCGTAACCCAGTTAAGTGTTAAGTCGTAAGTTTGTTGGGTCGCTGGGTTAGGCCAGTGTTAGGTCGTAGATGACTTAAAGAGTTAAGTCGTAAGTCGTACTCCTTTCGTAAGTCGTAGGTCGGAGACCTAGTTAGGGCGTAACCTGGTTGAGTCGTGGCCGAGTTAAGGAGAGCGTTGTCTTAAGTCGTAGGGACTTGGATCTGTTAAGTCGTATGTCGGCAGAGTGTTGAGTCGAGGATAGGGATAAGTCGGAGACGACTTATGGAGTTAGCCGAGTCACGACTTAGCGAATTTTCTGCCTATAAATAGAAGGCGGTTGGCTTCATTTTTGAGATCCGGATTTTGAAGCGACGAAGTGCTGCCATTTTGAGAGCTCGACTTCTACACTTCTTCACTTCTTTTCTCCACTCTAATCTAGTGCTTCCATCCATCCAAATCGAAGATCAAGATTGAAGATTCAAGAGCTTAGATTGAAGATCTTCATCTTTTCAAGAGAGATTTCTTCGTTTGAAGCGGATTCGTGATAGATCAAGCTTGATCCTTCGCTGTCCAGATCTGAAGCGTGTTGATTTGGGTTTGTTTAGGTGATTTGGTGAGTGGTGATTATCTCTCACACGGATCCAAAGGAGTATATCGGATTGTTGGCTCGATTTGGTGTTAAAATAGTGATTTCCATGCATTTTCTTCATCCTAAGTGTAGATCCATATAGATCCATTGTTCATGATGATGTTACATCCATTTTATCATATGTTAACCTATGCAAGTTCATTCATCAAGTTTGTAGAGATATAATCCATGTTTTCATGCTTATTGGACTTTCAACTCTTTAATTACGAAAATGCCATTATTGTTTTAATTGTCTACTTAGATCATATTTGAATGCTTGATTGTTTGGATTGATGTTTGATTTGATTGATTGTTATGAACTAGATGATTGATGATTAGATTTAGACCGAAGACGATTCAAAAGCTAAGGGAAAGGCTCTTGAATTGGGAAAGCTGCTCGTGGCATATGTAGCGGGATGATGAAGCTCTTATGCATAGATTTGATGATGATGAGATGAGGCTTTGCGAGGATGTAATGAAGCGAGGCAATCATATGATGAAGACTTGGTCTAATCCAGACGGGATCATTCCAAGCATGTTGATAACTCGGTGATATGATTCGAGTTGAGGATAATGAATGGATATGAGAATAGTCGTCGAGGAGGATGACTAGGAGGTTTGGATAGCATCGTTGTTGAAGGTTCTAGCATGCTCTAAGCAAGAGTACGTTTGGGCAGATTCGATAGTCCCAACGGTCAACTGTTGATGGTCGAGTACTCTGGGCAGATTCGATAGTCCTAGGCACGGGCTGCGACGACGTGCGGGAGTTATGTCTAGAACCGGGGTTTCCATTAGCCCTTGACGGACGGCTGAAAGAATGTGCCGGTCATTCAATTAACGGTGATATCGAAGCATTGATAACAGTGATAGCCTGAGTCATGGATGTTTGGTTGTATCGTCATTCGGATTCAAGAGCGGTATTTTCTGGGTGCTTATCTGATTTAGGCCTTGGTACTTGGAAAACATCGCCCTTGACTCGAGTGATAGTAGCTTTACTTTAAATTGTATGCTCTGCTATGTTTGCTTCTGCTTAGTGTGTGTCTGGGGGCTATCACTGTAGAATGAGGTTGGAGTGGGAGGGTTGTATTCCTATTCCTTTTCCTTTATGCTCTTTTGGTATGTTGTTAGTTAATTTACTGCTCACTAAGACTGTTGTCTGACTCAAGGCTTTATGTTTTAATTCTTATTGCCTTGGGCTGTTCGTCCATTTTGGGACGGGCAGACTAGGTAGCAGGTGACAGGTGCTGTTCTCTTCTCACGATGCTGATATCGAAGACGAGTTGGAGGGTTGCATATTATCTTCTTATTATATGTACTGGATATTCCGCTGTTTTGTATTCTCTGAGAGTTATGTAGTGAGGCTGGATGTATTGACTATGTTGATGCTTGTATTCAACTATTATGGAGTTTTATATGATGTCATTTTGTTCTGTAAAGCTTCACTATACATATGTTCTATTGTATTTTGTCCATGCGCTGTGAGTAATACGATAGATTATTTTGTTTTAAATCTTACCTTGACAATCGTCCATGGTCGCCTGGCACACTTTACAGCGCACTATCTCTAGATTCGGTGCAGGGGTCATGGGCGGTCGTCACATTTGGTATCAGAGCGAGGTTAATCGATTTTACCCAACGCTCGCCGTCGTAACTACGTATGAGAGACGTAATTGTATTTTGATGGATGATTACTATATATAATATAGTAGCTTAGTAGAGTTTGAGTCCTTTATGCAGTTGTTTCTCTAGATGTTCTAATCATTCCTTTTTATAGATATTGAGAATGAGTCGAAGAGGGAGACCAGCTGCTAGGGAAGGCCGTGCTACTGAAGAGACTGTTGATTATGCAGCCATGTTTGAAGCTATGATGACTTCGATCATGAGAAGGATACCAGTTCCGGGGGCAGCAGTTGATGTTGGAGTTCAAGTTCAAACTCCAAAACCGGTGGATTTTGCTAAGTTGTGTAAGGACTACACTGCTCTTGGAGGAAAGGTTTTCTTGGGAACAGAATCAACTATCGAAGTCCAGAGATGGATAGATGCTTGTAGAAGGATCTTTGGTGATTTGGGAATTAATGATGCAACTAAGAGGAAGTTGGCATCAAGGCAGCTTCAAGGGAGAGCCTCTGATTGGTGGAACTCTATTACCATCAATACTGCGGAGGAAGAGATCACTTGGGAGCAATTCCAAGTCAAATTTGAAGCTAAGTTCATTTCTACAGCTCAGAAGTCTGTTCTGTTCAAGAAGTTTGTGGAGCTCAAGCAAGGTGGAAGATCAGTTCTTGAGTATGTTTCTGAGTTTGAAGCTTTGTCCAAGTATGCCCGGTCATATATTGAGTCTGCTTACCAGAAGAATGAGAAGTTTGTGACCGGCTTGGATAGTTATCTTGGGAGACAGTTGGTGGATCATTTGGACGATTCATTTGAGAAGCTTGTGGAGAAAGCTCTTAGGCATGAGAGTCTGTTTCCTAAGGAAGGACCTGTTGTTGCTGTTACCAAGGGAGAGTCTAAACCACAGCAGGGTGGAAACCAGAAGAGGAAGCAGCAGCAGTAGAAGGGTAAGGATGGCCAGAAGAAGCCGAAAGGCGAGGTGACTTGCTACAACTGTCAACAGAAGGGCCATTTCTCAAAGGATTGTAAGAATCCTAAGGTGCCGATGAAGTGTCACAACTGTAACAAGCCGGGACATTTCAGGAAGAATTGTCCAGAACCAAGGAAGGACAGGCAGATTGTGCAAGCCTATGCTTTGGGAGCTGTTCCGTCGTCTTCGAAAGCTCCTACTGCTGAAGAGAAAGGAAAGAGTGTGGTTGTTCAAGGTACTCTTTTCCTATGTGGTGTTCCAGTTAGAGTTTTGTTTGATACTGGAGCGTCGCATTCGTTTATTTGTAATGAACTCGTAGGCCGGTTAGATTTGAAGCCGGATATTGTTGATAGGCCATTGGTTGTGACTAATCCAGTTGGGGGTTCGTCTTGTTTGTGTATGTTATGCCGTGGTCTAGTTGTATCGAGTCATGGTTGCTCTTTTGTCTGTGATTGCTTTGTTCTGAACTTTGCGGGGTTCGGAATTATTTTGGGTATGGACTGGCTTAGGAAGTATGCGGCTAAGGTTGATTGCGAGAGGTTGGAAGTGACAGTCGAGAATGTGGATGGGCGAAAGGTTGTGATACGATGTAAGCATGAAGAAGGCGTTTTCATGAGCTTCATGTATTCGCTAGTTGTTCCACGGGATGGACTGTCATCGGTGCCGATCGCTAATGGATTCGAGGATGTCTTTGACGAAGTCAAAGGGTTGCCGCCGCATAGAGAGATCGAGTTTCGTATAGATCTAGTTGAAGGAGCCAGACCTGTTGTGATGCCTCTTAGGCGGATGGCGCCTAGGGAACAGCAAGAGTTGAGGGTGCAAGTTGATGACCTTTTACAGAAAGGATTCATTCGGCGTAGTGTGTCCGAGTGGGGTGCACCAGTTGTGTTTGCAACCAAGGCAGATGGGTCGTTGAGATTGTGTGTGGATTATCGTGAGCTGAATAAGGTGACTAAGAAGAACAAGTATCCATTGCCGAGGATAGATGACTTGTTTGATCAGCTTCACGAAGCTAAGGTGTTTTCTCAGATGGATTTAGCAACGGGATTTCACCAGTTGAGAGTAGCTAAGGATAGTGTGCCGAAGACTGCTTTTCGGACACCATCTGGTTTCTTTGAGTGGCTGGTAATGCCGTTCGGATTGACTAACGCGCCAGCATATTTTGTGGATCTTATGAATAGAGTGTTCAGAGATCAGTTGAACAAGTTCATACTTGTGTTCGTGGATGATATTCTGATTTATTCCAGAACGGAAGAGGAGCACAAGACGCACTTGCGTATGGTTTTGGAGATCTTACGGAAACATCAGCTGAAGGCTAAGTTTTCGAAGTGTCACTTCTGGAAGAGTGAAGTGAGGTTCTTAGGCCATGTGATTTCTGGAAGTGGAATAGCGGTTGATCCCGCTAAGGTGGCAGCAATCCAGGATTGGGTTAGACCTAAGAATGCATCTGATGTGAGAAGTTTTCTTGGATTAGCAGGATATTATCGACGGTTTATCAAAGACTTCTCCAAGATAGCTGCACCATTAACAGGATTGACGAAGAAGAACCAAGTGTTTAGTTGGGATGCTAAGTGTGAGCAAGCTTTCAGAATCCTGAAAGAGCGATTGACGAGTGCTCCTGTTTTGACTATTCCAAGTGGGAATGATGAGATGGTGGTTTACACCGACGCATGTGGTACTGGACTTGGAGCAGTGCTGATGCAGAAGGATAAAGTTGTTGCGTATGCCAGTCGACAACTGAAGCCGCATGAAAGGAATTACCCAACTCATGATTTGGAATTAGCGGCGATTGTATTTGCTCTGAAGATGTGGAGGCATTATCTGTTGGGAGTTCGATTCGAGTTGTTTACGGATCACAAGTCGTTGAAGTATCTTTTCTCCCAAAAGGATTTGAATCTTCGGCAGCAACGTTGGCTAGAGTTTTTGGCATCATATGATTTTGGTATAGCTTATACTCCGGGAAAAGGTAACGCAGTGGCAGATGCGTTAAGTCGAAGACATGCAGGATTGGGAGCCATGTTTTCTGAATGGAAGAATCTCGAGTATTTAGCTGGATTTGATTTCAGGCCTAGATGCGAATTGGAACCTGAGATGTTGGCAAACTTATCAATAAGACCCACTCTTGTGGAAAGAATTGGTGAGAGCCAAAAGCGAGATGATAAGCTTGTCAAGATTATCCGTGAATTGGAATCTGGATTAGATCCAGAAAAGGATAAAGGATTCGAGGTCGATCGAGAGGGTTGGCTTCGGAAGCAAGGACGACTAGTTGTCCCCGATATAGATGAATTGAAGAGTGAAGTTCTGAAGGAAAGTCATCACTCGAAGCTGACAATTCATCCAGGCGGAAATAAGATGTATCGGGATATGAAGAGAACCTACTACTGGGAAGGTATGAAGAAGGATGTTGGAAATTTTATTTCCAAGTGCATGAACTGCCAGTTGGTAAAAGCCGAACAGAAGAAGCCAAGTGGATTGCTTCAGCCATTAGAAGTTCCTACATGGAAGTGGGAACAAGTGTCGATGGATTTTATCGATGGATTGCCTAGAACAAGAACGGGAAACGAAGGTATTTGGGTCATTGTGGATCGTTTGACCAAGAGTGCAAGATTCATTCCTGTTCGATCGACTAGGACTGCATCAAAGTTGGCGGAGTTGTATGTTAAGTGGATAGTTCGATTCCATGGTATTCCGAAGAGTATAGTGAGTGATCGAGATCCATTGTTCACTAGTGGATTTTGGAAGAGCTTCCAGGAAGTTTTGGGAACCGAGTTGTGTTTGAGTACAGCTTATCATCCTCAAACAGATGGTCAGACCGAGAGAGTCAACCGAGTTTTGGAAGATCTTCTTAGAGCATGTGTTTTGGACTTCGGAGGATCATGGGAAGATCACCTTCATTTGGTGGAGTTTGCGTACAACAACAGTTACCAGTCAAGCATTGGTATGGCACCGTATGAGGCATTGTATGGAAGACCGTGTAACTCTCCGACATGTTGGATGGAAACTGGAGAAAAGTTGATACTTGGGCCAGAGATGATTCGGCAGACTTCGGATTGTATAGAAATCATTCAGCAACGAATGAAGGCAGCCCAAGACCGTCAGAAGAGTTATGCCGATAAGCGTCGTAAGGATTTAGAATTCGACATTGGAGATATGGTTTTTGTGAAGATTTCTCCACTGAAGAATGTTATTCGATTCGGGAAGAAAGGTAAATTGACTCCGAGATTTGTTGGACCATTCCCGATCATCGAGCGAATTGGAAAGCTCGCCTATAGGTTGGAGTTACCTGAGAAGATGTCGGGTGTGCACAATGTTTTTCATGTATCATATCTACGGAAGTATGTGCACGACTCGAATACCGTGGTTTCTGCTGATAGCTATGAAGATTTTGAAGTTGATCCAGTCGATAGGAGACCTCGTAAGCCACTTCGTGTTCTGGAAACCGACACGAAACAGCTTAGGAGGAAGGTAGTTAAGTTGCTCAAGATACAATGGAGTGATGATGATAACGACTGTACGTGGGAAGTGGAAGAGAGGATGAAAGCAGCTCATCCTGAACTCTTCGAGGTATGGCCCTAAGGTGTCGTGTCATCTAACGAAATTGTAACTTGTTCTAGTTTTAGAATTCTGCATGCTAAGCTAGAATTGGATGCATGGTTTGTTGATTGCTATGGATGGTAGGCGTGCAGAATAGTTTTTGATTGCTTTGTTTGTTTGGAATTTCGGGGGCGAAATTCCTAAGGGGGAGAGAATGTAACGACCCGTATTTTTACGGATCGAAAAGTTCGTTCAAATCTGGAATTTTCAACATTTTAGGTTGTTTCAGATTTTGGGAAGGATTTTTGGTTAAGTCCTAAGTCGTAGCCGACTTATGGGTTCTGGACGAGTTGGTGATGAGTCTGGGCGAGTTAAGGACTTAAGGGGTGAGTCAGCGACGACCTAAGGAGATAAGTCGTAGCTGGGCTAAGTTAGTAGGTTGAAGTTAACTCGGCAAGTGTTAAGTCGTAGGTTGTAAGTCGTTGCCGAGTTAAGGGATAGACAACCTAAGGAAGTGACTGACTTATGTTATTGTAGACGACTTAAGGTTTTGAGTTAAGTGTTAAGTCGGCTGACGAGTTAAGGTAATGGTCGACTTAAGACCCGGATGACTTAGGAGTTGAGTCTTATCCTGATAGATCGGCAAAGCTGCTATGATAAGTCGTAGGTAGGCTGCTGTGTTAAGTCGTGACCGAGTTAGAAGTTAGACAAGTGAGTTTTTGAGTCGGCAGTTGTTTAGGTCGTATGGGGTTAAGTCGTAACCCAGTTAAGTGTTAAGTCGTAAGTTTGTTGGGTCGCTGGGTTAGGCCAGTGTTAGGTCGTAGATGACTTAAAGAGTTAAGTCGTAAGTCGTACTCCTTTCGTAAGTCGTAGGTCGGAGACCCAGTTAGGGCGTAACCTGGTTGAGTCGTGGCCGAGTTAAGGAGAGCGTTGTCTTAAGTCGTAGGGACTTGGATCTGTTAAGTCGTATGTCGGCAGAGTGTTGAGTCGAGGATAGGGATAAGTCGGAGACGACTTATGGAGTTAGCCGAGTCACGACTTAGCGAATTTTCTGCCTATAAATAGAAGGGGGTTGGCTTCATTTTTGAGATCCGGATTTTGAAGCGACGAAGTGCTGCCATTTTGAGAGCTCGACTTCTACACTTCTTCACTTCTTTTCTCCACTCTAATCTAGTGCTTCCATCCATCCAAATCGAAGATCAAGATTGAAGATTCAAGAGCTTAGATTGAAGATCTTCATCTTTTCAAGAGAGATTTCTTCGTTTGAAGCGGATTCGTGATAGATCAAGCTTGATCCTTCGCTGTCCAGATCTGAAGCGTGTTGATTTGGGTTTGTTTAGGTGATTTGGTGAGTGGTGATTATATCTCACACGGATCCAAAGGAGTATATCGGATTGTTGGCTCGATTTGGTGTTAAAATAGTGATTTCCATGCATTTTCTTCATCCTAAGTGTAGATCCATATAGATCCATTGTTCATGATGATGTTACATCCATTTTATCATATGTTAACCTATGCAAGTTCATTCATCAAGTTTGTAGAGATATAATCCATGTTTTCATGCTTATTGGACTTTCAACTCTTTAATTACGAAAATGCCATTATTGTTATAATTGTCTACTTAGATCATATTTGAATGCTTGATTGTTTGGATTGATGTTTGATTTGATTGATTGTTATGAACTAGATGATTGATGATTAGATTTAGACCGAAGACGATTCAAAAGCTAAGGGAAAGGCTCTTGAATTGGGAAAGCTGCTCGTGGCATATGTAGCGGGATGATGAAGCTCTTATGCATAGATTTGATGATGATGAGATGAGGCTTTGCGAGGATGTAATGAAGCGAGGCAATCATATGATGAAGACTTGGTCTAATCCAGACGGGATCATTCCAAGCATGTTGATAACTCGGTGATATGATTCGAGTTGAGGATAATGAATGGATATGAGAATAGTCGTCGAGGAGGATGACTAGGAGGTTTGGATAGCATCGTTGTTGAAGGTTCTAGCATGCTCTAAGCAAGAGTACGTTTGGGCAGATTCGATAGTCCCAACGGTCAACTGTTGATGGTCGAGTACTCTGGGCAGATTCGATAGTCCTAGGCACGGGCTGCGACGACGTGCGGGAGTTATGTCTAGAACCGGGGTTTCCATTAGCCCTTGACGGACGGCTGAAAGAATGTGCCGGTCATTCAATTAACGGTGATATCGAAGCATTGATAACAGTGATAGCCTGAGTCATGGATGTTTGGTTGTATCGTCATTCGGATTCAAGAGCGGTATTTTCTGGGTGCTTATCTGATTTAGGCCTTGGTACTTGGAAAACATCGCCCTTGACTCGAGTGATAGTAGCTTTACTTTAAATTGTATGCTCTGCTATGTTTGCTTCTGCTTAGTGTGTGTCTGGGGGCTATCACTGTAGAATGAGGTTGGAGTGGGAGGGTTGTATTCCTATTCCTTTTCCTTTATGCTCTTTTGGTATGTTGTTAGTTAATTTACTGCTCACTAAGACTGTTGTCTGACTCAAGGCTTTATGTTTTAATTCTTATTGCCTTGGGCTGTTCGTCCATTTTGGGACGGGCAGACTAGGTAGCAGGTGACAGGTGCTGTTCTCTTCTCACGATGCTGATATCGAAGACGAGTTGGAGGGTTGCATATTATCTTCTTATTATATGTACTGGATATTCCGCTGTTTTGTATTCTCTGAGAGTTATGTAGTGAGGCTGGATGTATTGACTATGTTGATGCTTGTATTCAACTATTATGGAGTTTTATATGATGTCATTTTGTTCTGTAAAGCTTCACTATACATATGTTCTATTGTATTTTGTCCATGCGCTGTGAGTAATACGATAGATTATTTTGTTTTAAATCTTACCTTGACAATCGTCCATGGTCGCCTGGCACACTTTACAGCGCACTATCTCTAGATTCGGTGCAGGGGTCATGGGCGGTCGTCACAAACTCTTTGCTTTGGCTCGTCTTGTGGTTAGATTCGTGATTTCATAGTCGCTTGTATAAATATAAGCTTGTTTCGAAGTCCAAATGATGGAGTCATGGAAGAACAAAATTGCCGATTCACAAATTTAGAGAGTTGCATTGGATCAACAAAACAACACTTGGAATAGGCTTCTAGCATCGAGTAGGCGGTGTAGGCAGAAGATGGTCCCTCTTAGGGAAGCAATCTTAGGTCGGTACCGACCCATGGTGTAGGGTCGGTACTGACCCACCAATGGGATTTTACCTTTCTTGTCTCAGGTTGGTTTGTTGTTCGTCATATGGTTCTGTTCGTGCTTGGTTTCTGGACCTTAAGCTGTCTCTCTAGGCTTTCTACCTTGATAACTCCGAGTTCGACTCGTCAAGTTTGTCCATATATGGCCTGGTCAAAAGGCGGGATAACACATGGGTCTCAACATATAAAGTAATAGCTTCTAGAATATTAGCATCCGATAAAGAAAGCTGTAAATTAGGATAAACGTTAAAATAAACTGGACCGTGAGCCAAATTAGATTGTATTTGTCCCAATAAAGATTTTTTTTAATCTTAATTCCTACCATGTCTTAAAGCAGCTATAAAGCTCTTTGGAAGGACATCTAGAGTTAAATCATCAATCAATTTGTATTAAACCTATATGAATAAATTTATGTGTCTTCCTATAAGGCTGTAAATTATTTTCAATTATTAGTTTAATAAACATTTCTTTATTATCAAGAGAAATCGAGTATTCTGTGGTTTAATCACTTATTTTAATCCAAGTTTTTTTAAAAGTACCTAATTGGTATATTGCCTTAGGTTAATTTTAGGAATTGTCCATTTATTAAGTAAATCTAAATTTACGTGTTTAACCATATGGCATACTATATCTATATGTATGTATGTGCGTGTTTGTATATGCATATATATATATATATATATATATATCTTTATGTGTGTTTGTATGCATGTATATATGTATGTCTACGCCATATATTAATAATATATGTGTATGTATGTTTATGGTATATATATGTATGCATACACATCTCTCATTAAGACATCATTTTACATTACACATATATATTCCCTTTATATAAACTAGTGTAAATCACACGTACATGCATATAATGGTTACAAATATTTACTTTTTTATTTAATAAAAATATTTATGTACCGATGTGTGCTATAAGTGCAGAAGCTCTGGTAGTCACAACACTTTTATTTCATGCAAATTGTCAGGGAAATTCCATTGTGGATGGTTGGCAAGGGAATGATGATGTAGGTTGCAAACCGATAATGAGATTCCGTTGATGGATGTAGGACATTTTTTGAATTTTTAAAAGACGCCGTGGAAATCCTATTCATTGAATTTTCCTTATTAATAGTACACATACACACACACACACACACACACACATATATTAGCGTATATTGATATTCCTACAGTTGTCATATAAAATTAATAATATATATATATATATATAACTAAATTTTCTTTCAAATCTTCAAAATAAACTCGAATATTAAATATGATTTAATATAAAATAAAACATTTATTTACAATAACATAAAAGGTATTGTGCTATTGTAAAAAATGTTTTTATTTTTTGAAATTTGCCCCATTACGTTGTTGTGTAATGTAACAGATCCAACAGAAGTTATATGTCCCATATAGCATTAGTTTCAGGCTAAGTAGTTAATATCTGATAATATCGCTGATATATTGCATATCGACCTCAATCGATATTTACTGTAAAATATTACTTCAAATATTTTTTAGCGATATTTCAATGATATATTACTGATATTTGCCAATATTTCAATGATATTACATTGATGTTTGACATTAATATCGATGAAAATAGCCAAATATTACCATTAAGTAGAAAAGGTACGTGAATAACTCATATTAAAATTAAAATTTATAATGTATATGCAAATTCTTTATATAGACGTGTCTCCAAATATTTTAACAATTATCTAAAGTATCAAAAAGTGGATATTTGCATCTTTAATCATCCTACAATTTGTACAACTTCCCAACAAACATGTTGATACTATCCTGATATCTCCCCAATGTTATCCCGATATTTTATAATATCGCACATCGCTCCTTAACTGACATTTGACCGATACTGATATTAACTACTTACGTTTCATATGTCGAAAATGAAGGGTCTTCGTAATTACAATGTTCATTTTCAAGTCTCAAAAGGAGGGATAATATACATGCATCCTTTATTTTCTTGTTTTGGGCATAGATATCGAGTAGGACATTGCGATTCCAATGAGACATTACTAGGGTGGGTTGTTCTTATGAAACCATGAGGGGATATGGTTCGATACTTTTATGGTAGTGTAGTGCTATTATTTGCATGTTCCAGTGTGGTATTTATCCCTACATAGGTTTCTTTTAGGTTTCTTTACATGTGAGAAGCATGTTTTCACTAGAATGCTTACCATGGTTAGATGTATGTAGTTGAAGACCCGGTTATTTTGCATGGTGCATATCTTTGGTTATGTTTTCTTCTTTAGGCAAGTTTAGATATGATTTACTACACATGTTCATGCTTGTTGTGCATATATGGCTATGCTTTGTATATTGAAGGGCAATTCCTTGAAAATGGAGAATTTACAGAATGTCGTATGTTTAACCTTGATTAAACATAATAGCACTACCTTTTCTAAAGTCGCCTTTCACTAGAGTTGAGATACTAAAATACGAGATTCTAGAATGGTGATGTGATTTAGGCTTATATTAGGAATCTCAGTGTGTACAACTTTTTAAGATGTATGTTTTTACATAGGAACAAATAGAGTGTTGATGCGTATTTTGTTACAAGATATTTGGGCCTTTGCAAAGCCCAAAATTCATTTGCCTCTACATTAATAGTTGCAAGCCACAGGAAACCCTAGCCGTCAATATTCTCATATCTAATCCTCTGCCCTCCTCTCATTAGGCCCGACCTTCTCCCTCAATGGAGATTATACATTTCAATGGTAGAAGATTCCTCAACAATTATCGATTTAGGTAAAGTTTTCGGGTTTTGAGATTAAAGTCAAAACGTATCTTGTTATATGTCGATCTGTTCGCCGGATGAGATGAATCCACTACTGTTATTCATTTGTGCAATTTTATCCAAGGTTTCTAGAAATTGAGGTCGAAGATAGAAGCCATGAAGTCAGCGTTCGATTTAGTCATTTTTGATTCGCCTCGAAATAGGCAACGTTAATGGTACCATTAAGTGCGCCTCCTACGGTGGAGCGTAATGATGGTTGAAGATTAAGATTTAGGCA
Organism: Allium fistulosum; assembly: GCA_030737815.1. Lineage (NCBI taxonomy): Eukaryota > Viridiplantae > Streptophyta > Magnoliopsida > Asparagales > Amaryllidaceae > Allium > Allium fistulosum. The sequence continues at coordinate 478,205,067 of CM060907.1, forward strand.
TTGAAGTTGGTCAAAAACGATGAGCTAGGTTCCTCAATGTCCTTTACTGGCGACATATGACAGACTATAGGTGGTCAAGTGGTGACCACCAAGCACGACCCAATGGGGCAGTCCATTGGCGGTGGTCGGTGGCTTTGGTCTGCACGTGGTGGACACGAACTATGGTCAAATATATTGCGTATGTGTGTGTTTTGCTCCACAGGTGATGTGTAAAATTTCCTTTAAACACCTGAAATCTATTATCACAAATCTACCCCTATATATTATTTGCATATGATGTCTAATTAAGGCAACGTTTGTGCTTTTGGACTTGCCAGGGAATTTACTACACATTAATGTGGATTGTATTGCATTTGCAAAGCCTTGCTAATATATGTTTGATAGGTTGTAAGTATATATCTGTTTATTTTGCCAGTAATCTGTTATCCTGGTATCTCACCATATGATTGTATCCTTTATATACGGTTATCCCCTTGATTGAGTTGGATTGTGGCATATTGACTTGGTTTTTGCTATTGGTGTAGACAGTTTGGTTGTTTTTACCTCATTGCTACTGTGCAGATTCCAAGTTTACTTTGTATTGTTTGTTTGGAGGTATTGACTGTGTCTTAAGATTGTCCATGGATACCTGAAAAATTCGAAATTCATTCGTATCCGAAAAGCGGACAAATATCCGATATCCGGAAAAACGAATGTAGATGCGGATGTGAAGACATCCACATTCGAAAATTAGCCGTTCGAGTTTTGTCTAGATAATAGTTTAAATTATGTGTATTTTATACAAAAAATATATTTGTTTATTGTTTTGTTATGTTAGTAGTTTATATTATATGCACTTAATGTATATTAACTGCATAAAACTATTTATTATCATCATATTTGTTTATTTTTAACACTTTTATAATGAATGGAATTGAAAAAAATGTTGAATTAAAATTTTCTTTTTATATTTCTTGATTTATTGGTCCATAGTAGGTAGAATAATTATATGATATCTCTGTGTCCGCGGATGCGGATATCCGGTATCCGAAAATAATTTTGGATGCGGAAGCGAATAAGGCACTAACCATATCTGAAAGTATCCATTGACAAACAGACCTGTTGTGCCTTGGTATTACAAAGTATTTTAATATAAATAATAATGATGTTATAATAATTATCATGAAATACGAATATAAATATGTGTGTGTGTATATATATACTTATATTAGCATTCATGTTAATTATTATGACACCATTTTTATTTATATTTTCAGTGGAAAATAAATGACATTAATAACAACATTATTGTTTTCACTGAACCACTATTTCAGTATTATTAGTCATTGTTTCAGTGGAAATCAGTCAATAATAATAAACCGACTATTTTCAGTAATTGCTGGTTGAATTACTGTTATTGACGACAGTGTTAAATCAAAGATAATAATTTTGTGATTTTATGTAAAATAACTTTGAACTATCATTATCTGTCAACTTGAATAAAATTAATCGTCATTTGCTTAATGCGAATTAACAAGCTTCGTTTGGAAATTTATGGAAAGTTGCAATTTGTATGGTTTTATTAAAAATCATCATTGCTTATGAATACAAGGGGAATTTAATAGATTGTAACAACTACGCCTAAATTAATAATTATCTTTCCCTTGAAGCGATTCAGTTGGATAATAGTTGTTACTTACAAACTCATGATAATTTGTGAGTAATAATTACCGAAAGGTTTCAGATGAAACTTTGTGAACTTGGCGTTTATTAACTTCTTGGTAAACTAATAAATAAATAATAGCAGTTGTATGAGTTTAATTTAATTCAATGAATAGTATATTCTTTCATGCATCTCTTACCTGGTTTGTTATGTTAAATAGAAAGATGATACGTGTGTATCATGGAACCATTTTAAAGAATAAAGATGTAATTTTCTCTTATAGGGTACGAAATATTTATGTATGCAAATTGCGGAAATATCTTTATAATGTTTACTTGGTTGCTTTGAAAATAAAAGAATATATATAATAGAAGTACTGCTACTTTTAAGAGTACTTTATACATATCTCTTCGGTATTTTTAGGTATTACGAAGCATGAGAATTTTCCTATTCTGCAAGTGTAGTTTATACCTACTGTTGTGTGTGTTCTGTTTGCACTTTGCTGGACTTATGCTGCCTTTTCTACCAAAGTCAATCATTAAAGTTGTTTTCATGTTTCATTTGTGGTATTTTTGGGGCTCTGGCTTGAACCTCTTTGGCATGGTATGGCTTGAATCTCTGTATCATTGATGTTGTTTTCATGTGTCATTTGTTTGACTCATTTATTGGTGATATAACATGCATATCCTTGTTCCAACTTTGGTATAGCTTATACCTTGCTGGTTGTTGCATTAGTTTGGTTTATACCATACTTCATCACTGATGGAAAACTGTACTTGCCCGCGTTTAATTTGATAAGGTTCATGTTTAATCTTTATACTATTGACTTGTTCATCAACATAGTTATTTAGTTTGACCAACATATTATGCCCCATAATAATAATAATATCTGATACATTCTTTTACGTAGGTATATTAGTTACTAGTTAGCATTTTAGTTATGTGCCAACATTTTTGAGTTGTAGATCTAACTCACTCTCACTTTGACATGTAGAAAAAGTTGTGCTATGCCTTTGTTCAAAAGAGAAATTCAAGTGACTGGTGCTGTAACCACTTAGGTTAGGTGGTGCAACCAATTTACATTAGACAATTCTTATGTTGTATACCTTCGTACATATATACTAAGCTTTCAGGTTAAATAGTTTTGAAGAAGATGGATGAAGCCAGCTCATACCGACAGATGACAAACCATATCTGCATTAACAATGTTCAGGCAGGTTAAATATATTGGCATATTTTTGGTGCATATGTGATGTGTAAAATTTTCTTTTAAGACTCCAGAAATCTATAATTACAAATCTAACCGTACAAGTTTAACGTGTATATCATTTGTGTATGATGTCTGATTAAGGCATTGTTTGTGCTATTGGATTTGCTAGGGAATTTACTGCACATTAGTGTGGATTGCGTTGTAGTTGTAAAGCTTGTCTTGTATGTGTTTGATGGGTTGTAGACTTGTAGGTGTATCTCTATTTATTTTGGTGTTAATCTGTTATCCTAGTTATTTCACCATATGATTAAATCCTATGTGTATGGTTATCCCCTTGATTAAGTTGGATTGCAGCATATTAACTTGATTTTTGTTATTGGTTATCTCATAGCTAGTTATCTCACCATACTTTGAATGTTTCTCATTTGATTCATAGATATGTGTTTGTGTTTTGCTCCATTGGCGGTGGTCGGTGGTTTGGTCTGCACGTGGTGGACATGAACTATGGTCAAATATATTGCGTATGTGTGTGTTTTGCTCTACAGGTGATGTGTAAAATTTCCTTTAAACACCTGAAATCTATAATTACAAATCTACCCCTATATATTATTTGCATATGATGTCTGGTTAAAGCATCGTTTGTGCTTTTGAACTTGCCAGGGAATTTACTACACATTAATGTGGATTGTATTGCATTTGTAAAGCCTGGCTAATATATGTTTGATAGGTTGTAACTATATATATATTTATTTTGCAAGTAATCTGTTATCCTGGTATCTCACCATTTGATTGTATCCTTTATATACGGTTATCCCCCTTGATTGAGCTGGATTGTGGCATATGACTTGGTTTTTGCTATTGGTGTAGACAGTTTGGTTGTTTTTACCTCATTGCTATTGTGCAGATTCCAAGTTTACTTTTATTCTTTGTTTGGAGGTATTGACTGTGTTTTAAGATGGTCCATGGATACTTGAAAAATTTGAAATTCATCCGTATCCTAAAAGCGGACAGATATCCCGAAAAATGAATGTGGATGCGGATGTGAAGGCATCCACATTCGAAAACCATCCGTCTGATTTTTGTCTAGATAATAGTTTAAATTACGTGTATTTTATGCAAAAAAATATTTATTTATTGTTTTGTTATGCTAGTAGTTTATGTTATATGCACTTAATGCATATAAACTGCTTAAAACTATTTATTATCATATTTTTTTATTTTTAACACTTATATAATGAATGGAATTGAAAAAAATATGTTAAATTAAAATTTTCTTTTTATATTTTTTGATTTATCTGTCCATAGTAAATAGAATAATTATATGATATCTGTTCGTGTCCGCGGATGCAGATATCCGAAAATAATTTTGGATGCAGATGCGGATAAGGCACTAACTGTATCCGAAAGTATTCATTGACAGACTTTTTTTTGAAACCCAGGAGAACCCGGCGGATCGGTAAACTCCTGAGGAGGATATAGTAAAGCCGTCCGCTGATCCAAGCCCCCATACCCTCGGGTATCATTGACAGACCTGTTGTTCCTTGGTATTACAAAATATTTAAATATAAATAATAATGGTTTCATAATAATTATTATGAAATATGTAGTTATATATATCTATCTATCGGTATTTGATAATAATTATTATGACTCCATTATTATTTATATTTTCAGTGGAAAATAAATAATATTAATAACAACATTATTGTTTTCACTGAACCATCGTTTCAGTATGTCATTGTTTCAGTGGAAATCAGTCAATAGTAATAAATCAACTATTTTCAGTAATTGGTGGTCAAAATTACGGTTATTGACGACAGTGGTAAATAAAAGATAACAATTTTGTGATTTTATGTAAAATAACTTTGAACTATCATTATCTGTCAACTTAAATAAAATTAATGGTCATTTGCTTTGTGTGAATTAACAAGCTTCACTTGGAAATTTATGGAAAGATACAATTTGCATGGTTTTATTAAAAATCATCATTGCTTATGAATACAAGGGGAATTTAATAGATTGTAACGACTACGCCTAAATTAATAATTATCCTTTGCCTTGAAGCGATTCCGTTGGAAATTTATGGAAAGATACAATTTGCATGGTTTTATTAAAAATCATCATTGCTTATGAATACAAGGGGAATTTAATAGATTGTAACGACTACGCCTAAATTAATAATTATCCTTTGCCTTGAAGCGATTCCGTTGGAAATTTATGGAAAGATACAATTTGCATGGTTTTATTAAAAATCATCATTGCTTATGAATACAAGGGGAATTTAATAGATTGTAACGACTACGCCTAAATTAATAATTATCCTTTGCGTTGAAGCGATTCAGTTGGATAATAGTTATTATTTACAAACTCATGAGAATCTGTGAGTAATAATTACCGAAAGGTTTCAGACGAAACTTTGTGAACTTGACGTTTATTAACTTCTTGGTAAACTAATAAATAAATAGTAGCAGTTGTACGAGTTTAATTTAATTCCTAAATTTGCTTCGAAGGTTTAGTTTCCTTCTCTCATTTAATATTTCTGTCAATGTACGAATGATTCAGTGCAATTTATTTAAAGCTGCTTGTAAATAAAAAAAGCGACGAAGGCGGCTGCTGTATTGCAATCATGTAACAATTTCATAATTTTGTTTCTTTTAATTCTGGAAATTTGGACGGTGTTTTATAATGCTGAAGTATACATTTTCTCGAGGCTGACATCGTGTTATCTATTTTTCTTGGTCCATACAGTATTAAATTACGTTGGTTCTAGTTCACTTTGGTGTAATGCAGCCAAACAAAGTATTGATAAGAAAAAAAAGGAAATTCTGTAAATTCAACTTAATTTTCAAAATTAATAACAAATTTAGGCATTTTGAAAACTTATTACAATTATTAATATGTTTCTGTCATGTTAAACTAAACTCAATTTGGCGAATCCGTTGTAGACAAGTTTGAGAAATTGCCAAAGATTGTTGTCACCTTGCTGACAGTCTCAACATATGGTTGTAGGCTGTTATTCCACGTACTCGCTCTCCATCAACATATAAAAATTGCCCTCTAATTTATATTTTACTCTTTCAGGTGCATTTACCTTTAGCTCTACCAAAGCGACAAAGATTTATTTGGACATTGATTTGCAGGAACTAAATGACGATAAAACCAGGTATGTTGTCCTTACATACTGGTTGTATTTTTAACTGTCCGATGCCATTTACCTTTGGTATTTTACGCCGCATAGATCCAACCAAGATGAAGAAAAAAAAATCGAGTACATAAACCACTCTGCTCCATGACCTGGTGGCGTATTAGAAAGGATTGATTTTACAATCACACAGCTTCTGAACGATGTTAGGACATTAAACTGTCGGGTACGTTATGCTTACCTATCTTTTTACCGATTCACCACTTTTTTTTTCCTTTTCCTTCATGCTACGCCAATACTCTGTGTACTCTCCGATATTAAAAAATTTTCAACTCTAACCCGATTGCAGTATTTATATTCAAAATTTGCATTTTGAAATTAAACTATTTTCACTGCTGTAGTTAATTACTGATTTAAACACTACTTTTATTTAGGGTAAAATATATGTCATACCCGCAACCATCGTGAAACTAAAAAGTTCTACCTGGAGCTATATTTCATGCGTGTTTTGTAAATCAATGGTTCACTTTGAGGGAACAAACTATTTTTGCTCCGGATGCCACCGAATGGCGGTAAATCCCATAAACATTTAACGTTCCGTTGATTCTTCATTCCATTTTTTGGGATATATTAACTACTACCTTTAAAACTATGTTCCATAGGTATCGTTTAAATGTGGATATATTGGACTCCTCTATGTCCACTACTATCACCGCTTTTGACAAGGAAGCCGAATGGCTGCTCAATCATATGGTTGAAGACATGCTTGCCATCCTTAACTCGGTAAAAATGCAGTATTATATATTTTACTACTCTGTCCAATTTATTTAATACTGTATATATTTAACATTAACTTCCATTGGGGTTGATGAATTTAATACCACACTCATCGTTACTTTCCTTATGCTGCATGCACGTTACTGAGCTTATGCAATTGACATCCATCCATCTATAATTGCTTACTGCATTCCATATTGTTTGACATCATGCCAAAGGCAAATTATTTTTCAAATTTAAGCATATCAGCAAGCGAGCAATCTGTCAACTTGAATAAAATTAATGGTCATTTGCTTTGTGTGAATTAACAAGCTTCATTTGGAAATTTATGGAAAGATACAATTTGCATGGTTTTATTAAAAATCATCATTGGTTATGAATACAAGGGGAATTTAATAGATCGTAATGACTACGCCTAAATTAATAATTATCCTTTGCCTTGAAGTTATTCAGTTGGATAATAGTTGTTATTCACAAACTCATGAGAATCTGTGAGTAATAATTACCGAAAGGTTTCAGACGAAACTTTGTGAACTTGACGTTTATTAACTTCTTGGTAAACTAATAAATAAATAATAACAATTGTGCGAGTTTAATTTAATTCAATGAATAGCATATTCTTTCATGTATCTCTTTACTGGTTTGTTATGTTAAATAGCAAGATGGTACGTGTGTATCGTGGAACCGTTTTAAAGAATAAAAAATGTAATTTTATCTTATGGGGTACGAAATATTTATATATGCAAATTGCGGATTTATCTTTATAATGTTTACTTGGTTGCTTAGAAAATAAAAGGATAGATATAATAGATTTATCTGCACAATATTAACTGCACCTTAGTGTGGATTGTGTTGCAGTTGTAAAGCTTGTCTTGTATGTGTTTGATAGGTTGTAGATGTATCTCTATTTTTTTTGGTGTTAATCTGTTATCTTGGTTATCTCACCATTTGATTATATCCTATGTATATGGTTATCCCCTTGATTGAGTTGGATTGCAGTATATTAACTTGATTTTTGTTATTGGTTACCTCATAGCTATTGTGCAGATTCCAAGTTTACTTTGCATTGTTTGTTTAGGGATATTGACGTGTGCCTTGGTATTACAAATATTTAGATATAAGTAATAACAGTTACAAGTATTTACTGACAAAAATATAGTCCTTTACAGAGAAGCAGTAAAGAGAAAGATGCAATGCTCTAATTTCGGATATGCAAAAATAGGTCACATACAGCCAATGAAAGTGAAAATAAAAGTAAATAACGAAAGTATGGATCAGACAAGTAGAAAGGTAATGAATTATTTACCTGACATCCCTCTATTTTTTGTAATCGGGATAATCGTGTGTGCTACCTTTAGCGTTATTTTTAAGCAATGTGGAGAATGGGGTGTCACAAACATCAAAAATATTAGTGCAAATTAAACCGAGTAAGGAAGGAGAACTCTAGCGGAAAGAATTACGAATTATATTCGATCAAAATCGTCAATATTCAAATAAGGTTTGAGAAATAATTATGCTTTAAAATTAGTTGGATCAGTTCTTAAACTGGTAAGGATCCACCAGTTGATCTGGTATAATTAGATATTGTAATTGAGTATTTTCGTCCCATTTTTGATCCATCAGTCTTTTGCAAGTTCATTTAGGTTTCTTTACACGTGCAAAGTATGTTTTCACTAGATTGATTGCCATGGTTAGATGTATGTGCTTGCCAGGTTATTTTGCATGGTTTATATCTTTGATTAGATTTCTTTGCTCAGGCATGTTTAGATATGTTTACTATGCTTTGATGATACATTTGTTTATGCTTGTTGTGTACATATGGCTATGCTTGGTATATTAGCCACGTTCATTTGTTTGGCTAGCAGCTACCCTTACAGTAAATTGTGGAGAGCAATTCCTTTAGTAGGGGGAATCTGTCATATAATTAGTCTGATTAAATACAATAGTTCTTCCGTTCTTTTGAGCATTCCCTACCGCGTGTTGCCAGGCATCAATTAAACTCATTCAAACAAAACCCACCCCCACTCTGTAAAAAAAGAAGTACAATTGTGCTTCTCCTTAACCGGCTTTGATTTAGCCTGCTAATGAAATAGAGTCTTAGTCGGCTAAAAGAAAACCGGTTATTCATATTTTGCCTTAGCAGATTTTATTTTAGCCTGCTAAGGCAAAATATGAATTTAGTTGGATTTCTTTTAGCCGACTAAAAGAAAGCCGGCTAAGGCCACAACCCCTAGGGTCAAGATTGCCAAAGCAATCCAGAAGAGTACAACCGACCCCCTGTTGGGGGTTGGTTGCATCCCAACCGACACTCGATTGGGAATGCTCTAAAGTGGCTTGTCATTGAGAATTATAATCCGAAGATTCTCGAGCGGTGATGCTATTCTGTGCCTATAGCGGGAATCTCATCGTAAAACTTTTCCAGACATAATATACGGAAAGATAGAGTTTTGGATGGATCAAAATGTGTTTTAGTACAAAGACATTTGGGCCTGAAGTAAAACCCAAATTCTTCTGCCTTTCTTTATTAATAGTTGCCAGGCGCAGCTTACTTAGCCGTCATTATTCTCATTTCTAATCCTGATTGATGCAAAATTTTCGAGATTCAACATTGAAACCAAAATGTGCCTTATTATAAGTCGATTTGTTCGCCCGATGAGATGAATCCACTAGTGTTACTCATTTGCACGATTTGATCAAAGGTGGCAAGAAATTGAGGTTATAGATGGAAGCCATGAAGCCACTGTTCGATTTAGTCGTTTTTGATTCGCCTCGAATTGGGCAATGTCATTGGTGCCAACAGGTGTGCCTCTTACCGTGGGGCATAATGATGGTCGAAGATTAAGATTTAAGCATCGAAGTTTGTCCACAACAATGAACTAGGGTTCCTGACCGTCCTTTACTGGCGATAGATGACAACCGACAACCATAGACGATAAAATGGTGACCGCTAGGCATGACAAAACATGCGATAAAATGTTGTGTTCGTTGGACTCAGGTTAAATATTTTTGGGGCTCTGGCTTGAATCTCTTCTGCATGGTATGGCTATTTGTAGCCTGTATACTTCATTTTTTGACTCATTTATTGTTGTTGATCTAACATACATATCGTTGTTACTACTTTGGCTTGAATCTCTTTTGCATGGTATGGCTACTTGTAACCCATACACCTCTTTGTTTGACTCATTTAATTGGCGATGTAACATACATATCCTTGTAGCAAATTCGGTATAGTTTATATGTTACCCAACCCATTAGGCCGTCCGTGATTGTGTTGCATTTATAAAGCTTGGCTAATACGTGTTTGATAGGTTGTAAGTATATGTCTATTTATTTTGCTGTTAATTCGTTATCCTGATTATCTCGCCAAATTTGGTAATTCCCTTTGATTTAGTTGGATTCAACATTGACAATTACATGAATTGCGGCATATTGACTTGATTTGTTACTGGTGTAGATGGTTTGGTGTAGATTCCAAGTTTCCTTTGTATCGTTTGTCTGGACGTATTGATGTGTGCCTTAGCATTATGAATATATATAAATATAATTAATAACAGTGTCATAATAAATGCTATAGTTGAGATGGATGTATACATTCATATATGTGTGTATGTGATATCTATACATCCATGTTATCTGTACCATGTATTATGACACTGTTACTATTTATATTTTCAGTGGAAAATTAAAAATATTAATAACAACTTACGTTTCAGTGTTACAATATTATCGGTCATGGTTTTAGTGGAAATCAGTCGGTAGTAATAAGTAGAATATTTTCAGTAAATGATGGTTAAATTATTGTTATCTACTGCAGTGATAAGCAAAAGATAGCAATAATTTAATTTTATGATTTGATGTAAAATAACTTTGAAGTATCATTATCTGTCAACTTGAATAACACTAATGGTTATCCGCCTTATGTGAATTAACAAGCTTCATTTGGAAATTTACGGGGAGTTGCTATTTGTATGGTTTTGAAAAATCATCGTTATTTATGAATACAAAGGGAATTTAATAGATTGTAACAACTGCACGTAGATTAATAATTATCCTTAGGGAATTTAATAGATCGTAACAACTGCATGTAGATTAATAATTATCCTTTGCCTTGAAGCGATTCCGTTGGATAATAGTTCTTATTTACAAACTCATGAGAATTTGTGATTAATAATTACTGAAAGGTTTCAAACAAAACTTTGTGAATTTGATGTTTATTAATTTCTTGGTAAACTAATAATAATAACAATTGTACGAGTTCAATTTAAATCAACGATTAGTACATTTCTTGGGTATTCTATACATGCAAACCTCATATATAAATTATTTAGCTTGAATAGTATATTTCGTGACAACCCATTCAACTATTTTAAATAGTATATTCTATACATGCAAACCTCATATCTTATTCGTGCCATTTTTTTAATTGGATTAGTCTATTCAATTATTTTAAATAGGATTGGAGATAACCCATTCAACTGTGTCCCTTTCCATGTCAATAGGTTAAAATCTACCAACTCAATTATCATAACCATAATCCTTTTGGGCCATCTTCTCATGTCGTTAACTCCATCACATAATTTTTCATAATTGGATTTGTTTCGATTCAGTTACCATAATTATAATCTTTTTGGTCCTTCTTCCCATGTCATTAGGTTAATGTCTACCAATTCATTGAATATACTTTCATGTAACCTACAAAGAAATCATAAAAAAGTAAAAGGCTTTCAACACAATTATAACATTATATATATCTTTAAGTTTAACAAAAACTCTATAAGTTGATTGTTTGGTAAGTACATAATAACTTATCAGAGATTATAGTTTAAACCTCGCAACCTGCATATGGGATGACAATGGGACTGGTCTAAAATTCGAATCCGGTAGACCCGCCTTTGTTTTGGTCCGTTCAAACCCATTTCATTGAATCATCGGGGGATAGATCCGTGAATTGTTCTTGGGAGCTTCGGGTCTAAGGTACATGGGATCGAAGCTCGGCTGATCCGTCCCAACCAAACTGCACTACTGAGATCTCATGATATTGTTTTATTGTTGTAATGATGATTTGTTAATCTTCCTAGATATGAGTAATTATGACATGATATTATAATGTTTCAATCAATAAGCTATAATTTTTTTATAGTATTAAGTTGTGTCATTAATAATTATACAATAACATATGCATATTTTTTGAATTGTTAATGTGCATTTCATTTTTATTATCTTTCTTTATCATTGTAAACATATTGTTATTTTGTATTTAATGTGTCACTTAGTGACAACAAATATAAATAAATATACGTACATTAGTACATAATTTTGAATCAACGTATAGAGCCTTATTGAGTCTTGAGCCTGGGCTGGTTTACCATTACCCATAAGTGTTTTGGGTTTGCGGGCAAAATTCTGGAATTGCACCGGATGTACACGGCTGATCCGAGGAAGAAAAAAGTCGTCACAACCTGTTTCATTGCCATGTCTACCTACAGACCATCCCACTTCTTGCTGTTGATTAGTTCAAAAGTTTTATACTACGATTTTTACTTTTAAATATTAGTCTACACAATCACGATAGTTTTCTGTAATGTGAATGCTAGAGTTTATAACTAGTTGCATTATATAAATTTTATAAAGCACATTTGATTTTATGGCCACCTTTGAGTATCAGTTCTAGGTAGTAACTAGTACAACGGTGGAGTAACCGACCATTGAGTTTGCACAATTAAAATAACATTTATTATAATTTTTTTAATTTGTGTATTTTGAACAGCGAATATTTATAGTATATTGCATAAGTGTTTCCTGAAACCTGTTTTTCAAAAGGGATTAAATTATTGTTATGTACGGCCTTGATAAGCAAAAGATAATAATAATTTATTTTGTGATTTTATGTAAAATAACTTTGAAGTATCATTAACATAACACTAATGGATATCTACTTTATGTGAATTAACAAGCTTCATTTGGAAACATTATGGGAAGTTGCTATTTGTATGATTTTTTGACAAATCATCATTGTTTACTAATACAAGGGGAATTTAATAGATTGCAACGACTACACGTAAATTAATAATTATCCTTTGTGTTGAAGCGATTCCTTAGGATAATAGTTGTTATTTACACACTCATGAGAACTTGTGAGTAATAATTACTGAAAGGTTTCAAACGAAACTTTGTGAATTAGATGTTTATTAACTTATTGGTAAACTAATAATAATAACAATTGTATGAGTTCAATTTAATTCAATGAATAGTATATTTCTTGGGTACTTTATACATGCAAACCTCATATAAATTATTTAACTTGAATAATAATAGCTTACTTGAATACCATATTTCTTGATAAAAATTATTTATATATGCAAACTTGAATATCTTTATAATGTCTACTTGGTTGCTTTAAAATTAGAAGCACGGCTACTTTTTAGAGTACACACATATTTCTTGGGCATTTTTGGGTAAAGTGAGAATTTTCTTAATTTACAATTGTTGTTTATACCTAGTGTTACGTGTGTTGTGTTTGCTTAATTAGGTCAAATATTTTTATGGCTCTGGCTTGAATCTCTTTGTCATGGTATGGCTATTTGTACCCTATATATCTCTTTGTTTTACTCAATTATGCATGTCCTTGCCGAGACTTTAGTATAGTTTATACATTGCTCTTTGTTGCATTAGTTTGGTTTATACCTTACTTCTTCACTGTTGAAAAACTGTACTTGCCTCTGTTTAATTTGGTAAGGTACATGTTTGATCTCTATACCATTGACTATACATCGAAATAGTTATCTGGTTGTGACCAATATAATGTGCTCCATAATAGTAATATTAGATACATTCTTTTATGTTGGCATGTTAGTCACTAGTTAGTTAGCATCTGAGTTATGCGCTCATATTTGTGAGTTATAGAATTAACCCACTCTCAGTTTGACATGCAGAAAAAAGTTGAGCCATCTCTTTGACAAAGACAAATTCAAGGCACTGATCAAGGCAGGCAACCACTTAAGTGCAACAAATTTGCTTTAGACAATTCCTATGCTGTATACCTTCATATATGCACTAAGTTCTCTTGTAAGTACAACTGTACAATACTTAGGTAGGTTTTGAAGAAGACGAGCTTATGGCAGCCCTTACCTATGCAACTTTGGTACATTTTTTTGCAGCATTTGGTATTCATTGTAAAAATAGAAAATCATATCTATATGGAGCCAAATTTATGTGTTGACTTACTTGTACTTTGTGTTGGTCAGCATAACGTGCCTAATATCGTATTCAATTTTATTATTTCATATTGTTCATTTTATATTTTTTATTATGTCCAGTGTTTCATATCTTGATTTCCACTATTGTGAGTTTTTTTTGACAAAATACCCCTATTTGTTTTTTACTAACAAAAATATTATCCTTCACAAAGAAAGCAGTAAAATGAAAGATGCAATGCTCTAATTTCGGATATACAAAAATAGGTCAATGAAAGAGAAAATCAAAGAAAATAGTGCATTTATGGATCAGACAAGTAGAAAGGCACGATCTATGTGGCACAAGTAATTTGACAAAAAAAAGTTGTGGAAAATTTTGGTTTGCAGAAGGAAAATAACATGATTTGGTGAGAATTAGACTTAATAGACACTGAACGAAATAAGGGCTGATCTAATATTTATAAATGTGCAAGAAGAAATAAATGGAATTTAAAATGGCATATCAATATATAACAAAGAATATAAATTGGTATCACTGCAAAAGGTGCAACTTTTGGTGTTGTTTGAGATAATGTTACATCATAGTTGAGGTTTACATGTATATTATATGTGTGTATCACCGAATATAGGATAAATTATCATATAGCTTTCTTAAATCGACTCACTCTAATCCGGCCTTGAATCTTATTATCCAAAATTGCAAAGTCCAATCTGCAGGTCAATTAGCTATTATTTTTTCATTGACTGTTTTTTAAGGATAGAGCTTATGTTATGTCTAATACTAAATAAATGCTATAAATTGGCTTGTTGATAATTTCAATTATTAAGAAATGCAAGTATAATAGTTCAAATCTTATGAGGATTGCTAGTGTTATGCAGAGTCTATCTCGAATGATGTTTATTGACTGTCAGCTTTTTAATGGTCGACTATAGTTACTAGCCTAAGCCTATGCAAAATTTAGAAATATATTGGGGTAATGTTAACATGTATACATTGTTGTTAGTGTTTTGGCAAGACGCAGATGTTGTACGATGCTAGTTTTATGCTGGATTAAAAAATACATATTAGTGACAATAGGGTTGACTCCTTATCTCAGTGATGAGGAGTTTGCCGTGTTAAGTATAAATAAACGGTTGTTATGGCAAAGATCCAGGTGATCAAAATAAGTCATGTTTAATAAGCTCGTACGAAGCATTACCTTTTCCTGTTAAACAAGTTGTATGGACAATGATAATAATTTTTGTTTTTTTACTAACCAGTATAAACCGATTAAGCAGATCGGACTTTAAAAAAAATAGAGGAATCTTCATCACCATCTTTCTCTTGATTAACACAATTTTTAAACTTGTTCAAGCAGGTGGCTATGTCTGAAACAAGTGTACAAGTTTGTTACTGTTGTGTTACTGTTATAAGCAACATCGTATATTTCAGCACTCCTGACATGCTTTTAGATGTAATCAAGAAGGCAAATATATCAAGGTAGATATTTTTTTCCAAAAAATCGCATGTTACTAGAGTTGATTATTGCTTTTCTGTTTTGTCTTATCAATTTCTTGATGCAATAGTTTTCTGGCTGGTATGCTGGCTAAAAAAGAAGATCACCTGATGTTCCAAACCATGAAAATCATTGAAAACCTGATGAAAAAGTTTCCAGGTGTAGTTTTAAGACCACTCGTTAAAGAAGGCGTTCTCCATGCTATTAATATGTGTATACTAGATGGTCATAGTCAAAGTCCACCTGAACAATCTAATTGCTGCCCTGATAATAATGAGGCTATTACAGGTGGCTCGAGATGTTTGTGTTATGCATTAGATCCTTCTTGCACTTCTGCAAGAAAGATGTGTAAGCTTGGGCATGATTCTCTACATAATTTAGCCCAGCACATAAACGCTACCAAAACTTTTGGTGGCGTTTTGATAAACGCCGCGAGAAAACATGCGACTAAAAATCCATGATTTTTTGTTGCATTTATTTTAACGTCACTATAAATGCATTTTTGGCAGCGTTTTTCAAACGTCACCATAAATCTTTTTGTAGCCTTTAAAAAATGCCACCAAAAGGTTTTTTGGCGCTACTAATAGAATTTCCAACTTTACTCCTGTTTTACAGTTGCATTTACTCAACGCCACTATATATATTTCGGTAGCGTTTTTGAAACGCTACTAAAAGTTGTTTATTATTTTACACCATTTTTTCATGCTATTATTTCCTGTTAATGGTCTATTTTGGTTCTATTATATCAATCAACAATCACTCATATAATCATCGTATTCAAATAAGTTAAAAAACACATTAACCATTAATGGTACTGTATTATTATTCCATGTAAATTTAATACATGCCATACGAAATATGGTGTATTTGAAAATTTCCACTAACCATTTTGTATCATTTGTTGTATAAAGCTATGTTCTGTAGAATACGATATAACAAATGACCAATTATGCAACCTACTCAATGTTATCTATCATTTCTTTCCTTTGGAATGTTATCCACCTTCATTAAAAATTAACATTCCACTATCTTCTCCATCACTATCCATATATTTTGAATAGTCTTCAAAGTTTACCTGAATTTAATAAGTTACCTCTGGTCCAAATTTGAAAACATCCCAGTGTTATTGTTGTCACCTACTGCATACATAGTAAAAATGCATAGTTTCCAAGGACAGTCACCCAAAATTTATATTCAATTTTTTTGTACCTCTAGTATCTCAATATTGAGGGATTCCAATAGTCCATACTAAAAAGAAAGTGGAATAGTCCAAAGTGAAGTTAGAGGACACATCAAATTTGAGAAGAAAAAAAAAGTAAAATACAATCAACCAAAAAGCTTAATTGATCTATGAGGTAATCCATAGAAGGATATACACACATACTTGTCTTACACAGGCCTTGATTGATGATTGAGTGAGTTAGTAGTGGTAACACATTCAGTCCAAATGTATAAATATAGTACAAAAAAGACTTCCAAACCAATCTTTTTATTTTCATATTAGTTCTGTATATGCGTGTGTATATACATATATTGATTCTTGGATATGTGCACCTATTATTTATATAATACATCTGAAGCTAACGAAAATTGGTAAAAGGTAGATTGTTAGAACTTTTGGTGTAGATTCACATGATAATTTGAGCTTCGGTAGAGACAGTTAACATAGATACTCAGAATTTGGCATCACTCAGTTAGATATGTGCAAAAAATGCGGTTAACTTCACTTCAGCGCAAAATAATATGTCCAAACGAGCACAAAACTTCCCTTTAGTACCTAGGCATGAAAAAACATTAGCTAAGTACTTCTTATTGCAAAATGTTTTTTAAATTACTATCATAATCGCATATAAAGAAAATGTTGCATATATAGCACATTTATAAGATAACTTTACATATATGTACCAATACTCATAGCATGTGTGCAAAGTACCTTTATTTTTGTTTGCTTTGCCAAGTGCACATTATGTTCTCTTTTTATGCATTATTCCTAATAAGAGTAGATTCTTATATTTGATTCAGAGTTTACATGTCTTTGCCTTTATTTTTCTTTTTATTTCAGTCATTATAGAATTCGTTAGTTACATAAGAAAACTACTTATTTAACACGACTTTAATTAGGTATGAGTCGACCTTTTAATTTTGCACGATTTAGGAATTGTAAGTGCAAATATTGATGTACTTATCGAATAATATTGAAAAGTTTAAAGAAATATGATCTAAAGCAAGCCCAAAGAACCACAATATAGTATAATAAATTGCAAATGGTGTATCTGTAGCAATAACCCACCAATAATAAATGAAGAATTAAAATAAATATTCATATATTTTAGCTCTAGCATTATCACAGACCCCATGACTGCATCAAAATAATAATGTAATAACAAAGAGAGGACTAATCGATAAAACTATGTATAAACCAGTAGTAATTTGATATTTGGTTGAATTTCATCCCCAGATGCTTAGTCGGAAAAAAGATTTGTAGTACATCTGCAAAAACAATGGAATGTTAGATTTGAATTCAGCTATGATACCCAATACAAAAGGATTGTTTGGTGTCCTATTTTAGTGTGAAAATAAATTAAAAACTTAGACTATAGCCTTGAATTTGATTTACTGTACATTACATATAGCTGTACAAAAAAATTGTTTAATTGAGACAAATAAGTGAAACTGCTTGTTCGAACTTTATTAGTTATAAACTAATTATGAATATGAGGATATATTGAATACAAATATGTTATAGTGTATTAGATATTCAAAAGTAAGATAATTAATTATTGTTTTGATTCTCTTTTGAGTTGTACTATGCATTACATCAAATCCTTTCAAATAGGTCAGTACTCATGAAGTTGTCCTTTTCCAATGAATCGGGTATTGTTTGTAGCCTTTTTAACCTGTTTCCATTGGTAATGCATCCAACGCATCGAACGCTCAAACGTGATTAGCTCGGTCCTCAACTTCATTTGGTGAATTTGAAAGGAGGTATGTTGGCATTCGATGCATCGGACACGTCATCAACAGTAGCCCTCAATGGCCGTTGATATATGTTCTCCTTTCCATACTTCTATTCAAATACTTCGCTCAAATAACCCGTTCGCATCGCCAAACGCATTCCCCATTCAACCAACTTTCTTGCTCAAATATTATGTTCCTAAAGGACGCACGCCCGATATCAACAATAACTAATTTTCATATTTATTCTTTCAAAACACAACACTAAAAGTTTCAGTTTCATATAAGATTCATAGCAGGTCCGGTTAAATTAATACATTGTTGGACCTTTTCAAACCTTCTTATTTATAGACGACATTTTAAAGCTCATATTTATGTATAGTGCTTCCAATTGTGAGGCATCAACATTTTTTGATTTTTCTACGATCCTTTGCATACCAATATCTACAATGAATGAAATATTGTTTTTGAAGACCATATGTCATTGGGTAATAACTGTAGTTTGTAACATAATGAAACAAACCATTAGACTTTGCAATCAAGTCCATACAAATTCACTTCGCAAGGTTCTAGCTTAGATGTAGTACCTTATGCAGGCATCTTTTAGGTCAATGTGACACTATATGTAGAAGTATGGAGATCACATGTTTAATGTTTTTTTAGAAAGTGTAATATGTAATTTAAACCAATAATAGCATATACATGACATGGAGAAGTTGGTATAGAGAAGATTATAACTATGTAGTATTTATGTCCACCATTTGAAGCAAAAGGAAAGCATGAAATATTTTTTTGCAAGGTAGAAAATTCATAAATATGTACATAAGAATCAATTAATTTTGTGCAAGAGAAAATTAGAAGCAACAATATAAGATCCAAACAAATTAGGAAAATGGAAATCAACTGTTTTTAATATTAAACCAATAAAACTACAGAAATAAAGTTAAAATGGATGCTGATAGACTTTAATTGTATACGTCAAAAGGACATGGATGATATGGAGATATAAGAAGTACTTAAATTTTTGTTCTTTGAAAACATATTTCCAAATTTATTATAAATGTACACCCTAGACTATAGGCTAAAGTATATATGTAGTCCAAAGTATATATGTAGCATACTTTTGATACAAATCTAGCTTTAATTATTCCTTGGAGAAACTTATGAGAAATCTCATCTAAAATAGGAGAAGTTTCTTATCACTATGATAAAATACTACATGATTTTCAAGGACTTCTTAAGCTTAAGCTTCGTATTACATCATGGGTTAAGAACAACATATGTTTACCTCAATGAAAATGAGCTTACTTTCCCTTAAAACCATTCATTGTTAGCAATCTGCCTCCCTCCTTAATCTCCATTTTTTGTATTATTTTCTCTCGTAGTAACCTCCCCCACTTAAGGGTTAATTATGTTGCCATAAATAATATAGAGGAATCAATTGCATTAAACAAATTTTTTATAGACAAGGAGGTTATATCAAATAGATTGCATGAGGCAAACATGAGATTGTAGATTTACTCCTAACACATTCTAAATATGATATGGATTGCTCAGAATGTGCATTAGACTCAAGGATATAAACATATTTCTTTTAATTATAATAATGAAATACAACAAGTCTATCATTGTTATTCCATAAAAATTGGTATAGATATTTACATATGCAATACTACTCTTTTATGTAACTGGGAGCAAACTTATTTTGTTGCGAAACCGGTCAAAGTGTACGTTTTCGAGACCTAAATTGCGTTCACAAAATTAAGATGCCTAGATTTATAAATTTGGAGTATATCATAAAAATCTGACCCTAGAGTTAGACATTATCTATATGCTTCGCAACTGCTTTGGTGAATATATCATATAACTTTTAAATCCTAATCAGCCATGTTCACATACCAAAAGTCAAATATACAACATATCTCAAAATAAATCACAAAAAGTTAAATTGATAATGAGTTAATGAAATTATGTCTCAACTCATCGATTACGTTTTTCCACCTCAAAAAGCTTAACCTTCAAGCCAAATTACTCTTTTCCCTTTTGTTTCTTCTTGTTTTGGACATTTTCTAGCTCAGTAGTTTTGAATCTCTTGGATCTTGGAGTCTATGGATAGAAGAATTAGATTTAGGTAACGATGGAGGAGAGGGACTGGTTGCGCTTTTCATGATAAGTCTAAAGGAGACGGTTCAATTTTGGTTTTCTTAACAATGGAAGAGAAGGACTGGTTGCGCATTCCATGGTAAGTCTGAAGGAGACAGTTCGATTTTGGTTTTCTTTCCTTTTCTTTTTGTTTCCATTTTTTCAAAGGAAAACGTTCATGTGCCAGTTGATTCAGGGAATGAAAAGTTTTTGCAGTAAGTGGTTTGGGAAGAAAAACGTGGCAAATGCAAATGGCAAAAAAGGCCTAATATACATAGAAACTTAAAAGGCCACTCTGGACATTTCAAAAGCTTCAAATGGAGGTATTTCTATTATATATAGATAAGTAATCTATTCACTAATAATGGTTAAATAAAGATTTCTATAGTTTTGTTGTTCAAATATTTGGTTTTTCTACCTTACAGTAATTTGTAATGTATCATTTTCTAATATCTTAGAAAAACATTAAAATTAAGTATTTTCCATTCTTTCCATTTGGAAAGATTGTTGAGGTAGGTAAGTTACCTTTAGAATGTTTCCATTTGAATGTTTATAATCGCTTTCCAATACTGAAATAAATTGTTCAATATAATTTGCTCTAAACCAAGAAACAAAAGGAAACACTGCATTTTTTTCAAAAGTAAATTTATAAAATTCATCTTGGAAATAATCTTTTCCCTCTTTCGAATTTTTTTTTTCAAAAAAATAATTACTAATTGGTTCCCATTTTGGAAAATTAAATTAAAATTTAATCTTTTATCGACCTAAGAGCCATGACTACCGTACAATCCATTAAATAGAAAAATTCATTTCTGATTCGGTAATATCAACTACTTAATTATTGTAAGTATCTTTTACAATATTATTTTTGTTTATATATACTTTTTCAACAGGAGTATCTCTTAAAGATTCATCATTTTTTTTTTCGGTTTCTCTTATTTGAGAGGTTGACATTCATGATGCAGGTTCAACAATATAATCAAAAGATGAAATATGAGAGTGAAAAGATTTTGTTCTTGATAAATATGTTTTACAAAAGTTAGGTCTAGAGAGATTATTATCCATTTGTATAGTTCCTTCAGGAGTTTGTATAATATTTGTAATATTATTATTTGTTACTAGTTATGGCGGAATAGTGTTTTCTATTTTCCAATTTTTTGGTAGAGGAATTTCTTTCCATTTTGTTGATCTTCTTGTAGTTATATTAGATCGATTAAAATTTGTTTTAATTAAAATTCTCTTATTAGAGGTTTATCAACATTTTTACATTGTGGATTTAATGTGTATAAAGGCTTATAATAAATTCTATAGCAAATACATATTACTTCAAATCCTGGAATGTAATTAAATCCATGGTGTTTGACAAAGCACGAACACCCAATGGATTTAGTAGAGGATACAAAGTGAAGAAAATAAATGAAAACGAGTAAGAAAGTGCACATAGAGTTTATAATGGTTTGGCTAATATTAGCCTATGTCCACTTAATGATTTTTATTGCTTATATTATGACTTGAAGGTGGTTGTTCTTACGAGTCGATAAAACTCCGACAGAGATTAAAAGAAATTAGAGAAAGATGAGTAGAGCCAAAAGATCTTGAAAAATGAGCCATACCCATCTGTTTACAGAGATAAGGTGCCTAAAATCTCATCCAGAAGATCTCCACCTCATTTTCCATACCTTAGACTATTTCTCCACCAATAGGACGTCACCTCATCAACCTATACGGGTCGGCACGACTCCAAGGGCTTGGGAAGGTACTACTCCGTAAGATTGCCAATCTGGTCACCTTGAACTCTTCGTTTTGGCTCGTCTTGTTGTTAGCTTCATGATTTCATAGTTTGTATCAATGTTGGCTTGTTTCGAAGTCCCAAAGATGGAGTCATGGGAGAACAGAGTTGCCGATTCACGAGTTCATGGAGATCGATAGAGAATTGCATTGGATCAACAAGATAACAGTTGGAAAAGGCTTCTAGCATCGAGTAGGGGGTGTAGGCAGAAGATGGGCCCCATTAGAGGAGCAATCTTGGATCGGGACTGAACCAAGATGTGCGGTCGATACAGACCCACCAGTGTGATTTTACCCTTCTTGTCTTAGGTTGGTTTGGTGTTTGTCATGTGGTTTTATTTGTGCTTGGTTTCTGGACTCTTGGGCTATCTATCTGTGCTTTCTGCCTTGATAACTCCGAGTTCGACTTGTCAAGTTTGTCCATAACTACTTGGTCAAAAGGCAGGATAACACACAAGTCTTAACATTTAAAGTAATAACTTCTAGAATATTAGCATCAGATAAAGAAAACTGTAAATTAGGATAAATAAAATAAATTGGACTGTGAGCCAAACTAGACTGTATTGGTCCCATTAAAGATTTTTTCTAATCTTAATTCCTACCATCTCTTAAAGCAGCTGTAAAGCTCTCTGGTAGGCCATCTAGAGTTAAAGCTTTAAATGCAATTGTATAAAACCTATATGAATAAATTTATGTGTCTGCCTATAAAGCTTTAAATCTTTTTCAATTATTAATTTAATAACTATTTCTTCATTATCAAGAGAAATCATTATTCTGTGGTCTAACCACTTGTTTTAATCTAAGTTTTTTTAAAAGTACCTAATTGTTGTATTACTTTAGGTTCAATTTTAGGAATTGTTCATTTATTAAGTAAATCAAAATTTACGTGTTTACCTATAAGACATACTATATGTATGTGTGTGTGTGCATGTTTGTACATACATACATACATACATACATACATACATACATACATACATACATACATACATGTATGTATGTATATCTGCGGTATATATATGTATGTATGTCTACGGTATATATTAATAATATATGTGTATGTATTTTTACGGCATAAACATGTATCCATAACATCTCTTATTAAGACATCATTATACATTACACATAAATATTCCCTTTATATATACCAGTATAAGTCACACACACATGCATCTAATGACTATAAATATTTACTCTTTCATTTAATAAAAATATTTATGTACTGATGCGGGCTATAAGTGCAGAAGCTTTCATAGTCACAACACTTTTATTTCATGCAAATTGTTAGTGAAATTCCGTTGGTGAGTGGTTGGTAAAGGAATGTTGATAGAGGTTGCAAACCGATAATGAGATTTCATTGACGGATATGGGGCATTTTTGAAATTTTAGAAAGATGTCGTTGAAATCCTATTCATTAAATTGTCCTTATTAACAGTACACACACATACACATATATTAGAGTATACTGATATTCCTACCGTTATCATATAAAATCAATAATATATATAACTAAATTTTAGTACAAATCTTCAAAATAAACTTGAATATTAAATATGATTTAATATAAAATAAAACATTTATTTACAGTAACATAAAAGGTATTGTGCAACTGTAAAAAATGATTTTTATTTTTTGAAATTTTCCCACATTATCGTATTGTGTGATGTAACAGATCCAACAGAAGTTATATGTCCCATATAAGCATTAGTTTCGGGCTAAGTAGTTAATATCTGATAATATCACTAATATATTGCATCTCGGACCTCAATTGATATTTCCTATAAAATATTACTTCAAATCTCTTTTAGCGATATTTCAGTGATATATACCGATATTTGCCAATATTTCAGCGATATGACACCGATATTTAACATTAATATCGGTGAAAATAGTTGAATATCACCATTAAGTAGAAAAGGTACGTGAATAACTCATATTAAAATTAAAATTTATATTGTATATGCAAATTCTTTATATAGACGTGTCTCCAGATATTTTAACAATTATCTAAAGTATCAAAAAGTGGATATTTGCACCTTTTATCATCCTATAATTTGTACAACTTCTTAACAAACATGTCGATACTGTCTTGATATCTCCCCAATGTTATACCGATATTTTACAATATCGCACATCGCTCCTTAACCGACATTTAACCGATACCGATATTAACCATTTACATTTCATTTTTTGAAAATGAAAGGTCTTCGTAATTACAATGTTCATTTTCAAGTCTCAAAAGGAGGGATAATATACTTGCATCCTTTATTTTCTTGTTTTGGGCACAGATATCGAGAAAGACATTGCGATTCCAATGAGACATTACCAGGGTGGGTTGTTCTTATGCAAGCATGAGGGGATATGGTTCGATACTTTTATGGTAGTGTAGTGCTATTATTTGCATGTTCCAGTGTAGTATTTATCCCTACATAGGTTTCTTTACATGTGAGAAACATGTTTTCACTAGAATGCTTGCCATGGTTAGATGTATTTAGTTGAAGATCAGGTTATTTTGCATTGTGCATATCTTTGATTATGTTTTCTTCTTTAGGTAAGTTTAGATATGATTTACTACAATTTTTCATGCTTGTTGTGCATATATGGCTATGCTTGGTATATTGAAGGGAAATTCCTTGAAGATGGAGAATTTATAGAATGTCGTATGTTTAACCTTGATTAAACATAATAGCACCACCTTTTCTAAAGTCGCCTTTCACTAGAGTTGAGATACTAAAATACGAGATTCTTGAATGGTGATGTGATTTAGGCTTATATTAGGAATCTCAGTGTGTACAACTTTTTAAGATGTATGTTTTTACATAGGAACAAATAAGTGTTGATGCGTATTTTGTTACAAGATATTTGGGCCTTTGCAAAGCCCAAAATTCATTTGCCTCTACATTAATAGTTGCAAGCCACAGGAAACCCTAGCCGTCAATATTCTCATATCTAATCCTCTGCCCTCCTCTCATTAGGCCCGACCTTCTCCCTCAATGGAGATTATACATTTCAATGGTAGAAGATTCCTCAACAATTATCGATTTAGGTAAAGTTTTCGGGTTTTGAGATTAAAGTCAAAACGTATCTTGTTATATGTCGATCTGTTCGCCGGATGAGATGAATCCACTACTGTTATTCATTTGTGCAATTTTATCCAAGGTTTCTAGAAATTGAGGTCGAAGATAGAAGCCATGAAGTCAGCGTTCGATTTAGTCATTTTTGATTCGCCTCGAAATAGGCAACGTTAATGGTACCATTAAGTGCGCCTCCTACGGTGGAGCGTAATGATGGTTGAAGATTAAGATTTAGACATTGAAGTTGGTCAAAAACGATGAGCTAGGTTCCTCAATGTCCTTTACTGGCGACATATGACAGACTATAGGTGGTCAAGTGGTAACCACCAAGCACGACCCAATGGGGCAGTCCATTGGCGGTGGTCGGTGGCTTTGGTCTGCACGTGGTGGACACGAACTATGGTCAAATATATTGCGTATGTGTGTGTTTTGCTCCACAGGTGATGTGTAAAATTTCCTTTAAACACCTGAAATCTATTATCACAAATCTACCCCTATATATTATTTGCATATGATGTCTAATTAAGGCAACGTTTGTGCTTTTGGACTTGCCAGGGAATTTACTACACATTAATGTGGATTGTATTGCATTTGTAAAGCCTTGCTAATATATGTTTGATAGGTTGTAAGTATATATCTGTTTATTTTGCCAGTAATCAGTTATCCTGGTACCTCACCATATGATTGTATCCTTTATACATGGTTATCCCTTTGATTGAGTTTGGATTGTGGCATATTGACTTGGTTTTTGCTATTGGTGTAGACAGTTTGGTTGTTTTTACCTCATTGCTATTGTGCAGATTCCAAGTTTACTTTGTATTGTTTGTTTGGAGGTATTGACTGTGTCTTAAGATTGTCCATGGATACCTGAAAAATTCGAAATTCATCCGTATCCGAAAAGAGGACAAATATCCGATATCCGAAAAAACGAACGTGGATGCGGATGTGAAGGCATCCACATTCAAAAACTATATGTCCAATTTTTGTCTAGATAATAGTTTAAATTATGTATATTTTAGTACAAAAAGATATTTATTTATTGTTTTGTTATGTTAGTAGTTTATATTATATGCACTTAATGCATATTAACTGCTTAAAATTATTTATTATCATCATATTTGTTTATTTTTAACACTTTTATAATGAATGGAATTGAAAAAAATATGGTAAATTAAAATTTTCTTTTTATATTTCTTGATTTATCGGTCCATAGTAGATAGGATAATTATCTGATATCTGTTCGTGTCCGCGGATGCAGATATCCGAAAATAATTTTGGATGCGGATGGAGATAAGGCGCTAACCGTATCCGAAAGTATACATTGACAGACCTGTTGTGCCTTGGTATTACAAAATATTCAAATATAAATAATAATGGTTTCATAATAATTATTGTGAAATAATGTACTTTTATATATATATATATATATAAGAGTATTTCACAATAATTATTATGACACCATTATTATTTATATTTTCAGTGGAAAATAAATAATATTAATAACAATATTATTGTTTTCACTGAACCATTGTTTCAGTATTATTAGTCATTGTTTCAGTGGAAATCAGTCAATAGTAATAAATCAACTATTTTCAGTAATTGGTGGTTAAATTACTGTTATTGACAACAGTGGTAAATAAAAGATAATAATTTTGTGATTTTAAGTAAAATAACTTTGAACTATCATTATCTGTCAACTTGAATAAAATTAATTTTCATTTGCTTTGTGTGAATTAACAAGCTTCATTTGGAAATTTATGGAAAGTTGTAATTTGTATGGTTTTATTAAAAATCATCATTGCTTATGAATACAAGGGGAATTTAATAGATTGTAATGACTACGCCTAAATTAATAATTATCCTTTTCCTTGAAGCAATTCAGTTGGATAATAGTTGTTATTTACAAACTCATGATAATTTGTGAGTAATAATTACCGGAAGGTTTCAGATGAAACTTTGTGAACTTGACGTTTATCAACTTCTTGGTAAACTAATAAATAAATAATAGCAGTTGTAAGAGTTTAATTTAATTCAATGAATAGTATATTCTTTCATGTATCTCTTACCTGGTTTGTTATGTTAAATAGAAAGATGATACATGTGTATCGTGGAACCATTTTAAAGAATAAAAATGTAATTTTCTCTTATAGGGTACGAAATATTTATGTATGCAAATTGCAGAAATATATATCTTTATAATGTTTACTTGGTTGCTTTGAAAATAAAAGGATAGATACAATAGAAGTACTGCTACTTTTAAGAGTACTTTATACATATTTCTTCGGTATTTGTAGGTATAACAAAGCATGAGAATTTTCTTATCTTGCAAGTGTAGTTTATACCTACTGTTGTGTGTGCTGTGTTTGCTGGAATTATGCTGCCTTTTCTACCAAAGTCAGTCATTAATGTTGTTTTCACGTTTCATTTGTGGTATTTTTGGGGCTGTGGCTTGAATCTCTTTGCCATTGTATCGCTTGAATCTTTGTATCATTGGTGTTGTATTCATGTGTCATTTGTTTGACTCATTTATTGGTGATGTAACATGCATATTCTTGTTCCAACTTTGGTATAGCTTATGCCTTGCTGGTTGTTGCATTAGTCTGGTTTATACCTTACTTCATCGCTGTTGGAAAACTGTACTTGCCCGTGTTTAATTTGGTAAGGTACATGTTTAATCTTTATACCATTGACCTGTTCATCAACACAGTTATTTGGTTGTGACCAACATATTATGCCCCATAATAATAATATCTGATACATCCTTTTATGTAGGTATATTAGTTACTAGTTGGCATTTTAGCTATGCGCCAACATTTGTGAGTTATAGAACTAACCCACTCTCGCTTTGACATGTAGAAAAAGTTGAGCTATGTCTTTGTTCAAAAGAGAAATTCAAGGGGCTGGTGCTGTAACTACTTAGGTTAGGTGCTGCAACCAATTTACATTAGACAATTCCTATGTTGTATACCTTCATACATATATACTACGCTTTCTGGTTAAATACAATGCTTAGATAGGTTTTGAAGAAGACGGTTGACGGCAGTTCATACCAATAGATGAGAAACCATATCTGTAAATACAATACTTAGGTAGGTAAAATACGTTGGCATATTTTTTGCTGCATTACTACATTGTTAAAATAGAAAAACATATCCGTATAGAGTCAAATTTATATGTGCTGACAAACTTGTGTACGTGTGGTCAACAATAGCACTTCTAATGTGATATTAAATTTTATTAGTTTATTTTTTTATTTTATATTATTTACTATGCTCAGAATTCATATTTTGATATCCTATGTTGTGATTTTTTTTATTATTAAAAAAGCCCTTTTTATTTATTCCAAATATAATCCTTTACGAAGTAAGCAGGAAAGAGAAAATTGCAATGCTCTAACTTAATGTCCTTTGCTGGCGACAGATGACAAACCATAGGTGGTCAAGCGGTGACCACCGAGCCCTACCCAATTTGGGCAGTCCATTGGCGGTGGTCGGCGGATTTGGTTCTGCCCGTGGTAGACACAAACTGTGGTCAAAGGTAGTGTATGGGTCAATGATGTGCTCCAACAGGTGATGTGTAAAATTTCCTTTTAGACTCCTAAAATCTATACTACAAATTTAGTCCTATAACTTTTAATGCGTATACCACTTGCGTATTATGTCTGATTAAGGCATCATTTGTGTTGTTAGACTTGCTATGGAATTTACTACATGTTATTGTGGATTGTGTTGCATTTGTAAAGCTTGGCTTATATGTGTTTGATCGGTTATAAATATTTCTCCATTTATTTTGCTATTAATCCATTATCCTGGTTATCTCACCATATGATTATATCCTTTGTACTTGGTTATCCCCTTGATTGAGTTGGATTGCAGCATATTAGCTTGTTTTTTGTTATCGGTGTGGACAGTTTGGTTGTTTTTACCTCATAGCTATTGTGCAGATTCCGAGTTTACATTGTATTGTTTGTTTGGAGGTATTGATGGGATGCCTTAGCATTACAAATATGTAAATATAAGTTATAATAGTGTTATAATAATTATTACAAATTCGTCTTTTATTGAAGGATAATGATCATAGTTATTTTACATAAAATCACAAAAATACGACCATCTTTTATTTATCACTGTCGTCAATAACAATAATTTAACGGTTTATTGAAAATAGACTATTTATTACTACTAACTGATTTCCACTAAAACGATGACTAATTGTACATTAACAATGATTCACTAAAAACATTGATATTATTAATACTACTGATTTTTCACTGAAAATATAAATCAATAGTAATAAATAGTCTATTTTCAGTAAATTGTGGTTAAATTATTGGTATTGATGTAAATAAAAGATGGTAATAATTTTGTGATATTATGTAAAGTAACTTTGATCATTATTTGTTAACTTGAATAAAATTAATGGTTATGAGCTTTATGTGAATTAACAAGCTTCATTTGGGAATTAGTGGGAAGTTGCTATTTGTATGATTTTTTGAAAAATCGTCGTTGTTTATGAATACAAGGGGAATTTAATAGATTGCAACGACTACACATAAATTAATAATTATCGTTTGTGTTGAAGCGATTCCCTAGGATAATAGTTGTTATTTACAGGCTTATGAGAACTTGTGAGTAATAATTACTGAAAGGTTTGAACTTGTGAGTAATAATTACTGAAAGGTTTCAAACGAAACTTTGTGAATTAAATGTTTATTAACATATTGGTAAACTAATAATAATATCAATTGTATGAGTTCAATTTAATTCAATGAATAGTATATTATATATTTTATATTTCTATGTCCAGTGTTTATATTTTTTTGAGGGATTTTTATACAGAAGCTCCTATTTATTTACTAACAAAAATACAATTATGTAAGAAGCAATAAAGAAAAAGATGCAATGCTCTAATTTGGAACTTTGAAAAATAGGTGACATCAGCCAATGAAAGATAAAATCAAAGAAAATAATTCAAATAAGCTTTAGATAACTAGAACGCTAAAAATACTTGATATCCCTGTCTCTAGTACTTGGGACAATCGGGTGTGTAACCTTTCACGTTATTTTAGGTAGCAGGGATAATGGGGTGGCACAAACATCAAAATATTAGTACAAGTTAAAATTGAGTGACAAATGAGAACTCTAGCTGAAAGAATTATGATTTACATTCGATCAAAATTGTTAATGTTCAAATCAGGTTTGAGAAATAATTACGCATTAAAATTAGTTCGATCAGTTATTAAACTGGTAAGGATCCACTAATTTATCTGGTATAGTTGGATATTATTGTTGGGTATTATTCATCCCATTTAAGTTGGATTAATTTTAATTCAACCATTTTAAATATAACCGGGATAACCCATTCAAGTAGGATCCTTAACGATCATTTTGTTCATCTTTGCTAAATATCAACCAATTCATTGAAAATATGATATACAGTGATCTATATAGAATTCATAAAATAGTGTACAAGTTTTAACATGTCATTATTTATCTTATTTTTGAAAAGTTATATAAAATTGATTGTTCGGTAAGTAGTATAACAATACAGTTAAACATTGCAACCAAGTTGGATCACCAAAATCTTGTGTGATATTAAATGCAAAAATTTACAACTATCTACGTTATAAAAAGCGCATTTGATTTTTTGATCACCTTGGGGATTAATTCCAGGTTCAAACTTCCAAGAATTACTGTATACAATGTTCCAGCGGTAGCTCGGAGTTAACATTTTTTATTTGAAGAATTACTGTATACAATGTCATGCTATTATTTGAAGCAATCCATGTTCCGGTGGTAGTAACTAGGGGTAAATAATGCAATAATTAATAGAAAAACATTAGCCGAATTACTGTATACAATGTTAAATTGGGACAGACTAGCTTAGTTGTAAAATCAACCGTTAACATGTATGCTGATGTTAGTGATGATTGGGTTATGCTAGAAACAAAAATTTTGAACTTTCTATATTTCTTTTATTCTTAGACGAATATAGAAACATGGGCTATTTGGGTACATTTCAATCTTAACATGTGCTATAAAAGCACAAGTTCATAATTATGAAACTTATTGTTTCCTAAGATGAGAAGTTCAACTTTCAAGAATCATATATGTTTTATCAAAAAAAGGTTGCACTTTAGTGCACTTATTAAAGATTAGTAAGTAAATTATATTTACAATTTATGTCATTGTGTGTTCAACAAATAGTTTAATTTTTGTCATTGGGTATTTTTAGGTAGCATGAGAATTTTCTTAATTTGAATTGCTGTTTATACCTAGTGTTATGCGTGTTATGTTTGCTTAATTAGGTCAAATACTTTTGGGGCTCTGACTTGAATCTCTTTGTCATGGTATGGCTATTTGTAACCTATTTACTTCGTTGTTTGACTCACTTATGCATACCCTTGCTACGACTTTGTTATAGTTTATACCTTGCTCTTTGTTGCATTTGTTTGGTTTATATCTTTCTCCTTCACTGTTGGAAAACTGTACTTGCTTGTGTTTAATTTGGTAAGGTTCATGTTTGATCTTTATACCATTGACTAGTTCATCAAAATAGTTATCTGGTTGCGATCAATATATTGTGCTCCATAATAGTAATATTAGATACATTCTTTTATATTGGCATGTTAGTCACTAGTTAGTTAGCATCTGAGTTATGTGCTCATATTTATGAGTTATAGAATTAACCCACTCTCAGTTTGACATGCAGAAAAAAGTTGAGCCATATCTTTGACAAAGACAAATTCAAGGCACTGATCAAGGTAGGCAACCACTTAGGTGCAACAAATTTGCTTTAGACAATTCCTATGCTGTATACCTTCATATATGCATTAAGTTCTCTTGTAAGTACAAATGTACAATACTTAGGTAGGTTTTGAAGAAGACGAGCTTATGGCAGCCCTTACCTATGCAACTTTGGTACATTTTTTTGCAGCATTTGCTATTCATTGCAAAAATAGAAAATCATATCTATATGGAGTCAAATTTATGTGTTGACTTACTTGTACTTGTGTTGGTCAGCATAACACGCCTAGTATCATATTCAATTTTATTATTTCGTATTGTTCATTTTATATTTTTTTAATACGTCCAGTGTTTATATTTTGATT
The DNA here is from genome assembly GCA_030737815.1 of Allium fistulosum. Classification (NCBI taxonomy): domain Eukaryota; kingdom Viridiplantae; phylum Streptophyta; class Magnoliopsida; order Asparagales; family Amaryllidaceae; genus Allium; species Allium fistulosum. The sequence goes on from CM060907.1 coordinate 478,237,597, forward strand.
TCCAATATTGTGAGTGTTTTTTGACAAAAAACAGCTATTTATTTACTAACAGATGAAAACAGTAAAGTGAAAGATGCAATGCTCTAATTTCGGATATACAAAAATAGGTGCCAATGAAAGAGAGAATAAAAAAAAATAAAAAAAATAGTGCATGTATGGATCATACAATTAGAAAGGCAAGAGCATCTATGTGGTACAAGTAATTTGACAATGTTAAGTTAATGTGATTGTATATTATAATAAAATAAATTAATTTTCTTAAAGGCAAACATTTTTATATATTGAAATTTATTTAGATGTCAAAAGGTTAAAAGTTAGTGGTAGTTACTCTTTATATTGTTAATTACAATGTCTAGAATTAAACATTTCAATTCATAATTTCTAACAAAAATCATGCTACATCATATTTCATATTTTAATTACTTTAGCATGGGGTATTAAAAGTTAAATATAATGAATTATTCATCTGACGTCTCCTTATTTTTGGTAATCGGGACAATCAGGTGTGCAACTTGTCACAAACAAACTGAGTGAGAAATGGAAATTCTAGCTGAAAGAATTGTGACTTACATTCACTTTAAAATTAATTGGATCAGTTATTGAACTGGTAATGCTCCACCAATTGATCTGGTATAGTTGGATATTATACTTGAGTTTTATTCATCCTATTTTTTAAATTGAATTAATTTTAATTCAACTATTTTAAATAGAATTGGGATAACCCATACAAATAGGATCCTTAATGATCGTTTTGTTCATCTTACCTTGTCATTATGTAAATATCAACCAATTCATATAACATGATATCCGGTGATCTCCGTAGAATTCATAAAAAAGCGTTCAGCTTTTGACAAAATTATAACGTTATTTATCTTATTTTATGATGATAAAAATTCTATAAAATTGAATGTTTGGTTAGTAGAATAACAGATGTTACAGTCAAACTTTGCAACCGACAGATGATGCTACTTGATTAGTTCTGATATTTACTTTTGATGTTAGTCCACCCATGTTTTGTATCACTAGAATCTTTGATAATATTTTATACTGAAGTTTACAACTAACTGCGTTATAAAATGCACATACGGCTTTACGATCGCCATCGGAATTAATTCCAGGTTACTGTAGGTAGTTGTATTTAAGTAATAGTAAAAACAGAGCGTAAGAACTATACGAAAACGTACACACGGATACACAATAATAAGATACTGATATGAAACAGTAAGAAATTCTAGAGTTTGCCTTAGCAATTTTCTTAAAACTTTATTTGCAAAGTTTTTCAAGATATAATAGAATAATCTGTACGAGATTGTGTCGAGTGTGCCTACTCTGTAATTTGATAATGCTTTGATTTAAGAACAGAATGAAGATGAAAAGACGAAGAAAAGGAATGACGAATGTGATCACTTTCAACGGTTGTGTCCGCTCAGAAGGTTGTGTCTGTTCTTTTCAATCAAAGAGTCATCTGCAACGTCTAACAGTTGTTTCTGTTCGTCAATCATTTGCAACGTCCAATAGTTGTTTATGTCCATCCGTCATTTGCAATGCCTAACAGAAATTTCCATTTGTCGATCATTTGCAATGCCTAAACGTCATTTCTATTTTGAGCCAACAGTCGTATTCATCCATCACCAACAGTCGCATTATTTGAAATAGTCAGGTCTGTTCATCATTTTTTGCATCTGTTTAAAAAAACTACAATTCAAAATATGCCTTGTATTTTTAGCAAAAAGATAGTTACACATTAGACCTAGACCCGAACCCAACGGGTTGGTTGGTCGGACGGGCAGGTGGGCCACGTGCGCATGTGTTTAAACCATGGTCATACAGGTCCTCCCTCCGCATAAAATTAACCGACCTTAGGGGCCAATATAGATTAATGGGAAGAAGTACATAAACATGAAAGCTTCTTTATTTTTGACGATGTGGGACTGTATCTTCATTCACCTATGCAAGGATTTCTAACAATCCCCCATATGAATGACGATGAATGTCTCCCCACACAGAGGGGAATATCATAGAGTACATATGGCAAAATACTATATCGAAGATAAGTAGATATTTCACTTTGAACTTTTTATAGTTAAAACTTATTGGCTATACTTGGCTAATCGGTGAATTATTTCATCTTGAACAGTCAGTCGTTAGTGCATAATCAAATAATAAGCTTTACAAAGTATTGTTTCCCTTCACGTCCAATCTCCTGGTTGTGTTCATTTTAGTCCTGAACAAATTTGGTTTTGCGAGTGTATTTAAAGAATTTAAGCCTTAATATTCTCACAGAGTCGACCCAGCTCACACTTACATAGGTGATCGCATCCATAAAGTGTATTCTATGTATACTCTGCTTGACGTTTTCAAGATGGACATCATTAAAAGCATAGCTTAATCCGTTTAATACTTTAGTAAGCATGCATTCTATTGTGCACCATAGAAATTGAGTATGACTAAGTCCAAACAAATGCATTACTTCATAAGTTATTTAGAACTGATTTGCCTGTTGATCCTAGTTCATGGGATCTCCAGCCGCTAGGATAGGTTTTCGTATAAGGTAACTACTTTTGGTTTAGGCTTATAAACCCATTCTTCTCGATGGACTGTCAAATTTCTCTATTGGTAAATGTTTAGTAAATGGATCCGCTAGCTTATATTCTTACATAATCATTGGAAGTAGTTCCATTTGAGAGTAAATGCCAAACTGTGCTAAGGCGTCAACGAATGTGTTGTGATTTTCCTGTTGGAACTGGACAAACTTACAGCAGAAGAAATGAGTAAATTTCAAAAAAAATATTATTTTTGGATCATTAATGGGCATATGAAGTCTAAATGTATTTAGATCTTATCTAAATTTCTTTTAAATAAAATCAGTATTTTATTTAATACCATATTTTATTCTATAAAAATAAGGTTTGAATATATCAAATATATTCATTCCTTAATTGTGTGACAGAACAGTTAAACATAAGACAAGTATAATTAATCGATAACATGATGTATATGAATAAATAAGAATAAGTTTAAAGTCAATCACGTAAGGGACAAAAGGGAAAGAAATGAAAGATGTCAAAGATGATTGATTCATCTTTTTTTAACAATAGCATTCAGTTAGCAATCAATGAATCATTATGACATAAGAATAGGAATAGCCAACAATAATTTATATGCATATACTACTACCTCATTTAAAATTGTTTGATATTAATAAAGCATTCAAATTATACAGTTTGAAATATAAACATTAAGTTTTATATGTACATATACATGTAGATGTAATTATTTGTATATAAAGATTAACCCAAAACTTCAAAATAAATTATGTTATGTATAATTTTTTTTGATGTATTTATGAACTTATGTAAACGTAAATTAGTTAACAAAATACATATGTATACAATTAAACCAAGAGACTCAATCTATATGATTTTTTTTCTTTTTATACAAAAGTGAAACATACTAAAATGAGCAATATATTAACCATCCTTTGAATAGTTAAAGAAAGATATTAGTCATGTCAAATACAGTAACAAATTTATAAATTTGTTGTAATCAATTTATTATCAAAGCAACCTTCAATCATGTGTGGGTTTTAGTTACAATAAAATGCAAATAATAAGAACAAATAAACTTTCAAATCTAAGGAGATTCAACCTATATGAATAAATAATTTTTTTTGTTATTATTATAAAATAAAAGGTGATATATACTGAATTAAGCAATATGTTAGAATCCTTTGAATACTTAAAGAAGGATAATTGTGATGTCAAATAGGGTACAAATTTAGAAATTTACTGTAATCAATTTATTATCAAAACATCATTTAATCATATGTAAGTTTCTATCGCAGCACAAATGCAAACAATAAGACATATAAACTTTCAAATCAAAAGAATTACACTTTGATTTGAATGTTTAAACATAGATCTAAAATTAAAATATCATCTAACCATATACAAGTTTTAGTTTTGATTTATCTAAATAAAAAACTAATCAATTCATATAATAGACAATTCAAACTACACAAACCATTTTCAAATCAAATGAGATAATATTATACACATATAAATTATGATATTCAATTTTATTCATTAAAACATTATATGAAAATTATTAAAATAAGAAGATCATACCTTAATTCCAAAGCCTTGAAGTACACCTTGAAAGATTGATTTTTTCCCTTCGATATAGCTAATGAATCATACCTTGAACAATGAATCAAATCTCCTAGATTAAAAAATCAGTCTCTAGATGTTGCAAGGATCAAGGGACAAGAACCACATTGAATTTAGTGACAGGGACACTAGATATTGGAAGTGTCAACCTTGATCAGTAACTATATGTTTTCTTATATTTTACTGTTCCGTTGTGAGTTATATCGACAATGCTCTAGTATGCAATGGAATGTTTATTTGTAGGATGTCAAATCAATGATCCATACTTTGGTCGACTTTATTATTCAATTTAGTGAAAATTAAAGCCCGTTTGGGTGCGGGTTGTTATAGTTTTATTTATTTATTTATTTAAGGCAATGTAATTGTTTAGAACAATTATCGAATGACTCACTAGACATCTTCTATATATTATTCTATCTAAGTCAAATAGAAGTTCAGATGTGATGATGTGTAATGATTTTTTAATCTGAGAGCATTGTGGATCTTGTGGGTGGAGACCTTACTTCGACTATGGTTGGTCATGTAATATGGGTTCATGTTACATCCAAATCTGAGTATGTGTCGAGACATAGGAAGTGGAACCTATTGAATAAATGGTTTGTCTCATTAGATATCGACAGTTAGTATCAAATTTATTTGAATTTAGATCAAAGTCAAAATCTATGGCCTATGTATTTCGGTTATCAATAAATGCCATCATATTGAACCAAGTGACTTTAAAGGTTGAACTTAACAATTAAATATGGTCGCCATCAGAGTTTTAACCGTAAACCGAGCTTTATATGTCCAAGTGTCATAGTTATGGTGAAGAGCATACCATAGGTGACATAGTTGCTTAAAAGTGTCGGTTTAATGATGATTAGTAGTAGGATTCATCCGAGATGCTTTTTAAGAGATTGAACTTGTGTCCATTACTATATTTCAACAAAGTTTGAGGGTTAACTCAACATGTAGGATTTAGACACGTACGGTTCTCAATATTTGACTGAAATTGATTTAATAAATTAGTTTATAAATATTAAGGAGACGTCGTAAACAATTGATACACACATATTTAATTACTATTTATGGTTGAATTTAGTTAATAAAATGTGTATAAATGTTATACATATTTAGTTAATTTTAATAAAAAGTTAAATGCCTAAACAATATGAATATATACATTGGGTACATTTTTTATACACAATATTCTATAACACAGTAGCCACCCTATGGGATTTAGCGTTGAAAATATCTAAATTTTGAACTTAAGTAAGTGAATAAAAAAGTCTTAAGTAATTGAGATGTATTTGGATCTCTATTCACGACCTCAACCCTACATTACTACTATAAATGAGGCTTAAATATTTTATATTCTATTATCTTCCATTAAATCAAATTCTCCATTATTTTATTGCTAATTATTTTGAAATTGGAAGTTGGATTTCTTAAAGGTGAATCGACGATCATGTATGTGTGCACCCTTGGCATCATTATCATTATGTAGTCCTTTATAATTTATATATGCTTACATAAGTAATTTTATTATCGGTGCACACACATTTTGTTAATAGGGGGAATCTGTAGCACCCTATATATTTATTTTGGATCAAATATAATAGTTCCACCATTTCGCTAACATTTGTTATTCAAATAGAGAAACTAAAATATGAAGCATTTGAGCAGTGGTGCGATTTAGTGCATATAGTTGGTCTTTTATTGTACAAATTCTTCAAAACCTCTTACGAACGATCATGATATGCTTAAATGGGGTCTCCTTGCAAGGCAACATTCAATTAAATTATTTACAGGCTTTTTGATAATCACACTACTTCTAACAGTGGCCCATCGTGCAGAGAATCTGGGATGATTCAGAAACTGAAAACCAAAACCTGTTTATGTGAAATGTGCTGAAAATTGTCGTTCTGACCTAAGACAAGTTATGCCACTCTGACTATCTCAATTGTTCATCTTTTCTATGTGTGAGCAAGCTGGTTTATGAGAATATTCACTTGTTTTTCGAATGCCCAATAAACAAAAAAATATGGAAGGATGTCTTGCAAGTTGGTGGGTATCACACCTCTTCTCTTAACAGGGAGGAGCATTGGTTGAACATTTTTAATGCAACGAGGTGGAAAGATTTCAACTCTAAAGTTCTAGTAGCTTCTCTAAAAATAGTTATGTTGGAGCTTTGGAGGTAAAGGAATGATCGGGCTACAAAGGAGGAGAAGAAAATAAGAAGAAATTAAATGGCTCCGTGTTAAGATGATGTTGAGTTAAAGATTTACCGATTGTAGAAAATTGTATGATATATATGGCTTGGTTTTTTATTCCAAACCACCAAGCGATTTTTTTAGTTTTTTTTTAAGTTCAATAAAAAGGTAAGTGATCTCATTAAAAGCCCTTCTTAAAATAATAATAGTACTAAATAAACATAACAATAATAACAATAAACATAATAATAATAAAAAACATTCTTAAAACAACAACAATAATAAATAAATTGTGTTGCTAAAAACATATATGAACCTTCTTTCTAATACCAACACTAAAAAAATATCACAACTTAACATCAATTTCACTTCTTAATAACATGCTCTCCTCCATATGCTACCATTATTGCATCTCATTCGTTTTATTGCTTAACTTAAATTTGATAATCCAATTCCTCAAAAAACTCTTAATCCTAAATAAAGAGATGAGACATCATAAGAAATCAACCCGAAGAGCATCGATTTTGTGGTGCAGTATGACACATTACAACTACTTACATTCTCAACAGCTCTCTTTCATGTAGTATTTTTTAATAAAATTATTCGTGTTTTAAATTAGTATTTTGAATTCTTTGTTAATTAGTTAGTTGGTATTTAATTGTTAATTCATGTTAGGTTTCGATTAGAATTTATGTCAATTTTGTTTTTATGAACCTGGTTTAGTTTAGGGTTGAAAAACTAGCGGTCAATGACATTTATGGATATTGGTTTAGGAATGGAGTTGAATGAATTTCAATAATGTGGAGATCGATGGAAAACTCAATATCGTATCAGGAAGTAGGTAATTTTATTAAAAATCTATACTATATTATTATTAGTGAGTTGAATTTCAAGCTCACATAGGCCCCCTTGAAATTTGGCAACTGAACAGTCGCATTTTTAATTTCTTTATATTCCAAACTTTAAAATGTGATAACTTTTTCTACATTGATTGGATTTAAGAATCGTTTTCACTATTAAATCTCAAATTTAATTTGCTTTCCAATGATATCCATTGTTGATAGCTAAAAATAAATTTTTTAAAATCATAATTTTATATAGCAGCTTTAATTGCACAATTATTTTGTGTCACCGCTGTGTACCGCGTTTCTGTAACAGCATTATTATGATGATCATAAACATTACATAGTAGTTTTACCAAGATTATTATAATGTATTTATTATCTTTTTACATATTTGAAAGGAATATTTTTTTTGAATTATACAATTATGGTTGCCTTTGAATATTGTAACTACATTATGTAATAAAGTAATAATCTTGATTGTGTTTGATAGTATTCAAACTTAGTGCAGTTATAATTTAACCCCATCAAAAAATGGTGTAATAATTTATAGGCATTTTTTGAATTAATTTAACTACGTTAGCCTTTTTTTTTATTGCATTTACTATTGATGATTTTGACTATATTTGATAATTTTATTCAATTTTAAAACAGTTATAAATTAATGAAATTAAGAAAATGCGATTATAATTTACCAGCAAGTTTTGGGTAAATTTAACTATATTTGAAGATTTTTAACCACATTTATGTGATGAAGTAATAAATTTGGCAACATTTCAGGAATTTATTCAATCTTAATACAATTAAAATTTAACTACATTAATAAAATGCAGTTATAATTTAATGACAATTTTGAATTATGCATGGTAGAAATTGAATATTTCAGCTATATTTATGTGATGCAGTAATAATTTTGGTTGTACACGATGATTTATTCGAGCTTACTGTAGTTAAAATTTAAATGCATTAAGCAAAAGCGGTTATTATTTTGCAGTATTTTTGGAATTAAGCAATTATTGTTTTTGAATATTTTAACTGCATTTGTGTGATGCAATACTAATTTAGCTGTAGTAATAATTTTGTTTGATGTTAATGATAGTTATTTAACCGCATTATGAAAATATAATTGAAAAATGAATTTTGATTTTTGATAGCTTGAGATGATTAAATAATGACTTCACATAATTAATGCTTGATTCAACCATGCAGCTCAGCGTTTAATACATTGCTTCCAGGTTTGATGACATAATTTGGCTAAGTTTACTCAATTTCATTTACAATTACGATGATCAATAATACAATAAGCATATAAGTTGTTGTATTCGGGCTTAAGGTAGATGCATAGTTTAAGTGTTGGGTCAAAACATGCGTTGTAGTGAGAATAATGTTGATAACCACCTAAAAGAGTTTATTTTTTATTTTTTGCAGTAAATTCTAAAATCACTTGCACCACCACCGTCGGAAAACTTCTAGAAAACAATTGATGAATGTATCTTTGTATAGATGATTATGTAGTCATAGTTTGATTATTAGATATAGTTAATAGGTCAGACGAGCAGTGAGAGAATTTAGTAATAATACTGCATCAATGACACTTTTGCCTTTTTTGGCTGCAGGTACAAATACCTTCAATGGTTAAAATAATTGACTGATGTAATGCATCTATTAAGGCCAAGAAAACATCACATATTTGCGCTCAAGCCAATATCATACACGCGTTGCTAGCAGTTATTTCTGAGGCTAAAAAATGAATGGACTTCTCACAATTATTCTCTTCTGTATGTTTTGGATATTTTCAAATATTGGTTACTACGACCAGTTGTATGCCGTGTTTTGTACCCTGCATCGACATAGATCAGATTCGGTGAACAATAGTAATTTATATTGGAACCCATGTTATTTTCTTATTGCATCATCATTTCTATTTCAATTGAATCTTCTGTTTTACTACTTTTCCCCTATACTACATCTGTTGCTTTTTTATTTTTTCTTTTGCTCCCTTTTTTCAGCTTTTGACAAATACTTTTCTTGACTGTTTACAAATTTCATCCTATTACTATATTTCTTCTCATTGCAAAAAACTTTTGTTACTCTTATTTAATTGAATCGAACTGCACTGTGTCTTTGTCTCTACAGTTCACAGTGAATACTTCAACTATATCTATGCACATTGAAGCAGCTGTGTAATTGCAAAAGCAACAATATTGGCGTTATATGCCACAGTGAATATATCTATGCATTAGCGGATAAATTTTTAACACATTATCCTCTAAATAGTTTGTGAACTTTAACATATTCACTGTAATTGTTTTGTTCGATTTTAATTGTGATTATCATAACCAAATATATCTATGTATTCTTTATCCTACCAAATTGTTATTCATGATGTAACACTATCGTTCGACAATGTTTTTTCATTACCACCGTATTAAATTTCTTATACATTTGGATGTGACCTATGCAACAACAATATTTTTTCAACATCCGTGTGCGAAGCACGGGTTCACACTAGTTTAACAGTATTAGAAAGATGATTTATGAATGCTTTTAGCAACGAATGATGCTAGAGAGGCCCGAAATTATGAGGTTGAGGATGTGCGGATCTTAAATTGAAAGGTGGAAATTAGTGAGCTATAGCTTATCATGCTGCAAGGGTGTTTTTTGTCACTTTTTTTGACATAGTTTGGGACATGCAAGTATTATTGTTTAGCAACACACTAAATAAAAGAAGAAAAAATACAATAAAAAAAGGTATTGGATGACTTAAGAGTTAAGACGTGCTTACTTTAGACTCATTCAGCCTTTATTAAACCCCAAAACTCTCCCGCGTCTAGCTATAAATAGTTGCCAGGCACACAAAACCCTAGCCGTCATTGCTCTCCTTTCTAGTCGTCTATCCTTCTCAGTAGGTCCGACCTCATTTCAATGATAGAAGATTTCTCAGCAATTATCGATTGATGCAAAATTTTCGCGTTTCGATATTGAAGCCAAAATACGTCAATTTTTTCGCCCAATGCGATAAATCCACTAGCGTTATTCATCTGTCATGATTTGGCCCTAGGTGGCTAGAAATTGAGGTCGAAGATAGAAGCCATGATGTCAGCGTTCAATTTAGTCGTTTTTGATTCGCCTAGAAATGGGCAATGTCATTGGTACCAACAGATGTGCCTCCTACCGTGGAGCATAATAATGGTCGAAGATTAAGATTTATGCTTTGAAGTTGGTCGAAAACCGTGAACCAGGGTTCCTGAATGTCCTTTACTTGCGGCAGACGACGATCGACGAATGGCGACCACAGAGCGCAACTCAATTTGGGCAGTCCATTGGCGGTGGTCGGCGGATTTGGTTTTGCCCGTGGTAGACGCAAACTGGGGTCAAAGGTAGTGTATGTGTCAATGATGTGCTCCAACAGGTGATGTGTAAAATTTCCTTTAGATTCCAGAAATCTATCTATAAAGTTACTTCTTTAACTTTTAACGTGTATATTATTGGCATATTATGTCTGATTAAGGCATCGTTTGTGCTATTGGACTTGCTAGGGAATTTGCTATGCATTAGTGTGAATTGTGTTGCATTTGTAAAGCTTGGCTGATACGCGTTTGATATGATTGTGTCCTTTGTATATGGTTATTTCCCTTGATTGAGTTGGATCAACATTGATAATTGCATGGATTGCGGCATAGTAACTTGATTTTTATTGTTGGCGTCGACAGTTAGCTGCGTTATAAAAAGCATATTTGATTTTATGGTCACCTCGAGTATCAATTCCAGGTAGCAACTAGGAGTAAATAATGCAATAATTAATAAAAAAAAGTATTGATCAAATTACTCTATACAATGTTCAATAGGGACAGTGATAAAACCAATCAGCAGTTGTCATCCCCTGTGGTAATTTGTGCCACCTGGACGAGTATTACTTCACGGTCGTCCTCAGCAGCAAGTCCCATCTGGCAAATGATATATCATGTACATCATTTGCATATGATGTTGATTAAGGCATCGTTTGTGTTGTTGGACTTGCTAGGGAATTTACTGTACATTAGCGTGTTGTTTATGCTGTACTTACACTGCCTTTTCTACCAAAGTCATCCATTGGTGTTGTTTTTCATGTGTCATTTGTGGTATCTTTGGGGCTCTGGCTTGAATCTCTTTGGCATGGTATGTCTGTTTGTAACTTATATACCTATTTGTTCAACTCATTTATTGTAGATCTTACACATTTATCCTTTTGCTACTTTGGTATGGTTTATACCTTCTCGTTGTTGCATTAGGTTGGTTTATACCTTCCTCTTCATTGTTGGAAAATTGTACTTGCCTATGTTTAATTTGATAAGGTGTTTATGTTTGATTTTATACCATTGACTGGTTCATCAGCATAGTTATTTGATTGTGACCAAAATATCATGCCCCATAATAATATGTTTTCACTAGATTGATTGTCATTGTTAGATGTATGTGCTTGACGGGTTATTTTGTATTGTGTATATCTTTGATTAGATTTCTTTGCTTAGGCATGTTTATATATGTTTACTATGATTTGATACATTTGTTTATGCTTGCTGTTTACATACGGCTATGCTTGGTATATTAGCCACGTTCATTTGTTTGGCTAGCAGCTACTGTTACAGTAAGTTGTGGAGAGGAATTCCTTTAATAAGGGGAACCTGACATATATTTAGTCTGATTAAATATAATAGTTCTTCCATTCCTAAAGTCGCTTGTCACAAGAATTTAGAAATTATAATTCGAAGATTCTCGAGCAGTGATGTGATTCTATGTCTATAGCGGGAATATCATCGTAAAACTTTTCAAGACATAACACATGGAAAGAGTTTTGGGTGGGTTAAAGCGTGTATTTTAGTCATAGTTATCAAGACGCATGCCTAGGCTCAAAAAAGGCCCAGAGCACGTTATTCGTCTTTTTGCAGTTTGAGTGCGCTTTTTTGTAAAATTCAAATTTTAGTTTACAAAATGGTTAAATAAAAAAATTTAAATAGTTAAATGAATTATAAAATATGGTTTGAAATTTAAAATTTAAACAATAAAATAATTAAATAGTTGAATGAGTTATAAAGTATAGTTTAAAATTTAATTTGTAGTTGGTAAAATAGCAGATCAAACTTGTATAAAAGACATGCAAAAAGACCCAAGGCTAAAAAACGCGAAAGGCTCAAGACTTACACCTTAGCGCCTTAACTACTATGATTTTAGTACAAAGTCATTTGTCTAAATTTAAACCCAAATTCTCCCGCCTCTGTATTAATAGTCATAGGAAACCCTAGTCGTCATTATTCTCATTTCTCATCTTTTACCCTCTTGCTGACCATAAACAAATAGAAGTAAGTCAAAACATATAATTTTGACTCTATACAGTTATATTATTCTATCTTGACAATGAATAATGCTGCGAATATTTTGCTAATGTAGTGTGAAAATTTTGACAATGAATAACTCTCACTTTGACATGTAGAAAAAGTTGAGCTATCTCTTTATTCAAAAGAGATATTCTGGTGCTGCAATGTAACGAGACGGATTTTGCCCACTCGAAAATCAACATCCATACTTTACATCGTACTCGAATGTCGCAGATTCGATCGTTCAAATCCGAGTCGCCGGAGCTTATAACAACATTAAGTAAACAACACAGCGGAATAAAAAAAATAATACGTTGATATACAATATCTGATACAATATCTGATACAACAGAGTGATATAATGAATATCAATATACATCAGAGATATGATACAACAAATAGCAGCGAAAAAGAAAATGATAACATCGGCAGCGGATAATCTCCATCTCCAAAGCACTAATCCAGAAATAGCTTGAACTCTCAATAACGATGCACAAAGATAAGCAAGTGCAGTCCAATCCAAAGACTGAACTAGCTCTAGAAAATCTACTAAATCTGAATATCTGAAAAACCAAACTCTAGACTGCTCGTGTAGAAAAATTTTGAGCATCCAGAGTTTAGGAAAGAAACAATAAACTCCGGATCAGTCATGGGACTGGTGTGAGCAACAAAAACAGTTTAGCTTTAAAAACAAATAGTAGAGAAGTTTTCAAGTCAATTCGCAATGCTTTTGGAAAATGAAACTACCATAAGACCTCCCGTCACACACACAATGCAAACGCGGAATTGGAGAAGATTTCTTCTTATGATAGTCAAAGATGCTTACTACGCAAAAGAAAACTCTTTTTTGGTATTATTACTAGTGCATAGTGGAAAACATTTCGAAAGTATAATATAAATCTTAGTCAACATACGACCATTATCGTATGCCTACTATAGCTACCATGTTCAATAGCAGGTTACCGCCACATTCCATGGCAGGTAATACAACTAAAACCGTACAGGGCTCGTATTGTTTCTTTGGATTTCCAACAAATGATCAGGCCAAGGAACTTTCCATTGCCACATGGAAACGCCTCTGGAATGACGTCCCGAGAACCTAACCGGATCTCTGCCAACACAAGGCCGGGTTACCTCTGCAAAAATAGGTAACTACTGACACGCGTATTCCATCCCCCGATCGTAACCGATCTTCCCGAGGATCCTCGATTCGCAACAAACCACATAATAAGCGGTATGAACATAGGTTAAGTATCTGGGCTCCATACCATGATACCACCTCTATCCAGAAAGAAATGACATACACTAAGGGGCGCTACTCCCTAGAACCTTGCCGCATCTTTTCTGTTTTGACCATTCCGGGGTGTGAGGTTCGACGAAGTCTCGTCCACAAAGCTACACGTTGTACACAAAGCCATGCTTCGGGTCAAACAAATGATCAACCTATGATCACAAAGATATAAGATCGAACAAATGATCATATCACAAATGATCAAACACTGATCATCACACAGCAACACTCAGCATGCCACATTACCAAATTGGGATATATCGCTGATAAATTTCAACTACATAACCTCTGAGCTCGTACGTCTCAGAGAAGGGTGTTAAGCTAAGAGAATAAATTCTCCGCCACCAACAGATATGTATTTGAAAGAAATCGGCTTTATATCTCAAAGTGTAATGTCAGACATGTAACCATACAAGTCTGTTCCGGGTTCGAACAGAACCGAAGGCACTTCTTACGAAGCCCTTGCAATTCCGGGTATTCCTAATCCCGTCCGGACTTCCCATCACAAAGGGTGATAAAATCTCTATATGGGGGCCAGTCGATGCAGAGACATTCGACGAGTTGTCCTTTCGTTTTCGAAAATATCCGGTCTTCACCACCAGTCTTCAAATGCCATTCATATACGACGTATCACTATTCGGAATGGGTTATATGACACAAATGTCTTTTCCCGGCTAACCTGAATAATGAGCGCAATTATTAGAAATCATATGGATATTGGGGTCTCAGTTAAATCACAGTTTAAAGTCCAAAACTTTCCATTCGAATGGTTAAAATAAATTACCATTTTCAAATCTTTAAATAAAAAGATTTATTTCACAAAGTTAACCCCATTCACAAAAGTAAATTCATAGATTTCAAAACAATTTTCGTTTCAATTGGATTAACTCGTTAAATCTTTAAATCAAAGATTTAACTTATAGCTTTCAAAACAATTTCATTTCAAAGGGTTTAAACAAATCATCATTTTAAAATCTGTTAACAATAAACAGATTCAATTCATAGCTTTCAAAACAATTCAATTTCATTTTTAAATTTGAAACCTTTCAGCACAATTTGGAAATTCACTTCTTATATGAAAGCTGTTATTATTGAAAACAAATAGTTTTCGTTTTTAGAAAAATCCAATTTTTATTTACACGAGTTAAAACTCTTGAATTATATTCAAATTCCAAAATCAATACTTTTAAAATAGTTTAACCCTTATACAACGGGTATAACCTCTTTAATCCCTAGTTTTAAATTATAGAATTCAATTTTAAATATTGAATTCAAATTTAAATCAAATTATTTAAATTTTCAAAACTCAATCAAGTTATTCAAAATAACTTTTATCTTTGAAATCCCATTTCAAAAGCTTTTCACATTTAAACCCAAATTTCCAATTTCAAAATCAATTGAAATTAAAATTTCAATTTTAAAAACATCAAATTTAAATTATCTGTGATTTAACCGATTTCCACGTGAAATCCATATTTGTGTGTGTAAAAGTGTGGTCCAGGGGTTTCACACACAATAGTGCAACATCAATCATCATAGATATATCGATGAGCGGTAAAATCAATAACGCTTATCTTCATTCACAGATTCATAGATAAAATAAATTTATCAGTCACAAAGATTCACTATTACAATTCGATGTGGGTTTCAGATAACCAACTGGAATCCGACTCCCTGTCGCATTGAAATTCAAGTGCCGTTTCACGGGTCAAGGGGTTTTCACATCCACATAGTAATATATCACAGAAAACAGAAATCACAGCTAAGCACAAAACATAACATAGCATCGCATCACATAACTGATATATCAATCCATCACATAGCATGTAATAAAATATCAAACATCTATACGTAAGATCAGTTAATTGGTTAAGTAATCCAAATCAGTTTCGATTACTTATGAAAATTACTAATCCCGGTTAATTAATTACGACCTATTTTAATTAATTATTCTTTATCATCTATTAATTAACCTTTAATCCTTAATAAATAAATCAATCTTAATTAATCAATCAATCTTCTAATCATTTATAGTAATTAATATTTAATTACTTCATTTATTAATTAAATATAATTAACTTCATTTATTCTTAATTAATCATCTATTATTAATTATTGCTTAATTAAACAATTTAAAATCATATCATTAATTTGTAAATTAAACTACTTCATTACTTTAAGTAATTTAATCTTTAAATTAAACAATTATTAATCATCCTGGATTAATAACATCAGTAATTAACTCTCCTAAATAAATTAATTATCCCATAATTATTCATTGATTAATCCTTTGATTAATTTCAAAAGTAATTTTCCCAAATCAACTTGTATTAATCACATCAACTTGTTAAATTTTTGAACTAGAATTTAACCTGGAAAATCAAATTTATTTAAAAACTGGAACCATTCTTCTGCCTCTAGACTTAACCCAGCCTGCTTCGGTTTTTAACCTTCCTGCTTCGAGTCTTTTCACGTTTCACCCGAGTATCTCACGAGAAAACAATCCCACGCAAACCATTTACAGTCGACCTGTAGCATACGAGCACTCCCCACTACGCTACCCCGAGATTCCTCGTCTCTGCTTCGAGTCACACACTCGAACGACTCGAGTTTTTCCCAGTTCAAAAACTCTGCACCCAACATTTCAACGGCACGGTGCACGTGCACCGTGG
Source organism: Allium fistulosum (assembly GCA_030737815.1). Taxonomy (NCBI): domain Eukaryota; kingdom Viridiplantae; phylum Streptophyta; class Magnoliopsida; order Asparagales; family Amaryllidaceae; genus Allium; species Allium fistulosum. Next base: position 478,254,117 of record CM060907.1, read on the forward strand.
CTCTGGCCATCTCCGGCCATCTCCCAGCGCTTCATTCCATCGCCGATCATCTCCAGATGACACCACGACCACCCAAATCCCCCACAGCAACTCGAATCAAAATCGAGTAAAATTTCCCAACCCTGGAACAACTCGAGCAACATCACCTCGAACCTGTCAACGCTCCATCCTCCCAATGTCGATCATTGGAACGCCAACGACTCCAGCTACAACCTCATCTACATCCCCTCTACGAAATCCCAAACTCCGGTTACACTCGATGCCCTGTGGCATTCGATCTAGACCAAAATGTAATCACCACTAAAACTAGGTTTATAAAATAGATTTCGTCGCCGTTTCCTCCACGACGAACTACAACGCCATTCACTATTTTTCCCGGCCTCTCCTTTCACTGCTCCATCACCACAGAGAACCCCAAACATTCTAGTGTACTAGATTACCCAAAAATTGACGAAAATCCATTTTCGTTTTACCCAAAACTGCACCTTAAATACACTATTAAAAATAATGATATTTGTTTTAAAAATTATGTTACTGGATAGTAATTCAACCTGAGATCCTGAATCAATGTTTTAAAATGTTTGAATTTGCCCACTATTTAAGTTTGCCTGTTGTTTATAAGATTCCAGTAATATTTAAACTTTAATTCAACTTAAATAAAATTTTAAGAACTACACTATGATAAAACATACAAATTTTGTTTGAATCTTAAACCCTATCACAGACCAAATCAAGAGATATGAGTTTTAAAACTTAAAACTGAAGCTTGAAAACAAAACAGAGAGGCTACAGATATATAATCATGTACACATAAACAATCACTCAAGAAATCACATAAACATATCTATACCCTGATGTAAGCATGCAACCATCATACACGTAAGTAGTTTTTAACAAAAATTGTTACTCACAGATTCACCCATACATTAAACAATTCAAGACTTTAGTTTTAAAAGCTTTTGTTTACTCAAATACTTAAACTTTTTAAGTTAAATGTTACTCACAAGCATCAGGAAATCAAAACAAGTTAAGCATCTAAAAATAGGAGTTGCTCACTTGTTTCCTGGAATGAAGACAGAGTTTATTTGAAAAAGAACTGGGAAGCTTTGATTTTGAAACTGCAGTTTTGATTTCCCTATTTGTTGATGATGATCTGCTTTAAGTTTGAAGCAGCCTTCGAATTCTTGCTAAAATCTTTTCTGGTTTGACTTGTTATAAGATTGAAGTTTTTGTTTGTTTAAGTTTTAGTTGATATTCACTTCAGATGCTACTCGAAACTGAGATGAAGTGAATATAACAAAGAAGTGTGCAGGGTTATTATTTGTTTGTACAAATTCTTTTGCAGTGATATTTTCTTCTTGGTGGCTGAATTGCTTTTTTAAATCTTTAGCCAGAGATTTTGATATGGAGGCTGAGGGAACTTGTTTGGGCTGCATTTATTACTTGTACAAATTTGTGTTGTACAACTTTTTCTTTGTTGTTCTTTTACCATACTTACTTCGGCTGATATGCATACTGATGCAGGCCAGCATCATGATACTATAGGTCGCTCAAACGACCTACGACATAACCATGATCACAAGCTAAGTCTAATTCGCGTCCGACTTAATAGGAGGAAGAATGAACGAGTTAAGGAGATGAAAATGCAGGAAAACGAATTGGAAAGTCACTCAGGCGCATTACGACCTAGCTACATGATTCCAGCGACCTACCGTGATGTAGCTCAGGCCAGGGATGAAGGCATAAGTCGTACGCGACTTATGGAAGGGACTATAGGTCGTCCACGACTTATAGAATCATATGAAGGGAAGCCACGACTTAATTCCAGGAGGTTATGACTTAACCAAGCTGTGGGAAAAGAGCTCCGACCTAACAAAGTTTTAAGTCGTTGGAACGACTCAGTAGATACTTGCGAGTTAACAGAACTAAAGGTATAAGTCGTGACCGACTTAACAAGAGGGGAGACTTAAGTCGTAAACGACTTAACGAGCCAAGGGATAAGTCGGAGACGAGTTACGACCTAAAGAAGAACTACCATAGGTCGCTGAAGTTTAACTCGTGAAGTCCTTAAGTCGTCGCAAAGCTACGGATGCCGTCCATTCTTTAAGGCGCTGAAGTATGAAGACCGTTGATCTCTTTAAGTCGTTGATTTGGGATACCGCTTATGTTTTAAAGTCGTTGAAGCCCTGGAGGCCGTAGATTCTTACGCCGAGTTAATCTGGACCAATGATTCTTAAGTCGAATGAAGCTGGTTATCTTAAGTCGCGTAAAGATGGATGTCGTTGAATCTTATGTCGAGTTAATCTAGACCATTGATTCTTAAGTCGTAGAAAGCTGTTGTTGTGTTGCATTGTTAAGTCGCATCTGTTATAAGTCATATGTCGTTTGTTTGTAAGTCGTTATACTGTACTAAGTCGCTGCCGACTTAAGTTGTGTCGCTGTGTTGTTATGTCATGAAGCTGTGTTGTAAACTGTTATAAGTCGTAGGTCGTCTGGTTTCATAGGTCGTCTGTTGTAAGTCGAATGGTCTGTATTTTGTGAGTTGTAAGTCGGGTACGACTTATGTTAAGTCGGAGACATTGTTAAGTCGGAACCGACTTAGGAGTTGGTGAATTTTGAATAAAATTCTCTTTTGATTGCTTTGTGCTTTCATTCAAATTGGTAGTTGAGTGTAATCTCCTATCTCCTCTTTCGGTTAATCGAGTGCGCTCGATTCAACGATTGTAGAAGCCGATTTGCGGAATCAAGTGCGCTTGATCAACGCTTGAAGAATTGAAGATCTTTGGACCCGATATCGTGCGCGATCAACAGGTTCGGGATAGCTAGAATTCGGCATCTTCGGATCAACAAATTCGGGCATTTCAGTATCTTCCAATCCACCGATTACTACATTCAACGATCTACATTGTTTTTGTAATATCCGCTGCGTCATTATATGTTGTGCTAGGGGTAATGGCATTAAATGCCTATGTACTTATGTCTACAACTTCCTATAATTTAAATTTCATATGGTACTTTGATTTGTTTATGCTTATATTTCATTTGTACAAAGATATTTACTTTGTTTGTTTGACTATGCAACTTCGGCTGAGAAGATGCTAGTAAGTATTCTTGTTTATTTTTCTAATTGAAAGTGCTTATGTATAATATTATTATCTTACTTGATTTTAATTTACAAGCTTTTGTATTTGAGCTTTGTATTTGTTTTCTAAGTCTACTTATCTTATTTTTCTTGTACATGAATACACATATCTTTGCTTTGGTCATAAATTGCTTTGTAATACTATTGAATGTATTATTATCTTCTTTTTTATTGTCTTATATTATTTTATAAACTCGAATTCAATATACATATATATTAACCTCAAATTTTCTCACATATCGCGTATACATATATATTTTTAATTTCAAATGATTTATACAGAATATATATGGATTCGGGGAAACTCGGATCACTTAATCATTTTATTTCACTATTTTTATTCAAAAATTTATTTAATTATTAATTTAAATAAATTAAAAATCTGGGGTCGTTACATGCAACCACTTAGGTTAGGTGGTGCAACCAATTTACATTAGACAATTCCTATGTTGTATACCTTCATACATATATACTAAGCTTTCAGGTTAAATACAATGCTTAGGTAGGTTTTGAAGAAGATGGTTGAAGGCATATTTTTGCAAATTAAGTATGTAAATACAATGCTTAGGCAAGTCACATATTTTGGCATATTTTGCTGCATTACTATTCATTGTTAAAATAGAACAACATATCTGTATAGAATCAAACTTTATGTGCTGGCAGACTTGTATTTGTGTATGGTCAGCAATAACACTCCCAACGTGATATTAGATTTTAGTAGTTTATTTTGTTTATTTCATATTATGTACTATGTTAAGTGCTCATACTTTGATATCCTATATTGTGAGTTTTTTTTCTTCAAAAATGCCCTATTTATTTATTTATTCCAAATTTAATCCTTTACGAAGAAATCAGTAAAGAGAAAATTGCAATGCTCTAATTTAATATCCTTTACGGTCGATAAATGGCAAACCATAAGCGGTCAAGTGGTGACCACCGGGCGCTACCCAATTTGGGCAGTCCATTGGCCGTGGTTCTGCCCATGGTGGACACAAACTATGGTCAAAGGAAGTGTGTATATGTGATGTGTAAAATTTCCTTTAAGACTCTTGAAATCTATAATTACAAATCTATCCCTATAAGTTTAACGTGTTTATCATTTGCGTATGATGTCTGATTAAGGCATCGTTTGTGCTATTGGATTTGCTTGGGAATTTATTGCATAGTAGTGTGGATCGTGTTGCAGTTGTAAAGCTTGTTTTGTATGTGTTTGATAGGTTGCGAGTATATCTCTATTTATTTTAGTGTTAATCTGTTATCTTGGTTCACACCATTTGATTATATCCTATGTATAAGTTGGATTGTAGCATATTAACTTGATTTTTGTTATTGGTACCTCATAGCTATTGTGCAGATTCCAAGTTTACTTTGTACTGTTTGTTTGGAGGTATTGACGCGTGCCTTAGTATTACAAATATTTAGATATAAGTAATAACAGTGTTATAATAATGATTACAAATATTTACTAACAAAAATATAATCCTTTACAGAGAAAGTAGTAAAGAGAAAGATGCAATGCTCTAATTTCAGATGTGCAAAAATAGGTCACATACAGCCAATGAAAGCGAAAATCAAAGAAAATAACGCAAGTATGGATCGGATAACTAGAAAGGTAACGTATTATATACTTGACATTTCTCTATTTTTAGTAATCGGGTGTGCTACCTTTAGCATTATTTTTAAGCAATGAGGATAATGGGGTGTCACAAACATCAAAATATTAGTGCAAAATTAAAACTGAACGAGGAAGGAGAATTCTAGCTAAAAGAACTATGAATTACATTCGATTGAAATTGTCAATGTTCAAATAAGGTTTGAGAAATAATTATGCTTTAAAATTAGTTGGACCAATTCTTAAACTGGTAAGGATCCACCGGTTGATCTGGTATAATTAGATATTGTAATCGAGTATTTTCGTCCCATTTTTGATCCATCGGTCTTTTGCAAGTTCATTTAGGTTTCTTTACACGTGCAAAGTATGTTTTCACTTGATTGATTGCCATGGTTAGATGTATGTGCTTGACAGGTTATTTTGCATGGTGTATATCTTTGATCAGATTTCTTTGCTTAGGCATGTTTAGATATGTTTACTATGATTTGATGATACATTTTTTTATGCTTGTTGTGTACATATGGATATGCTTGGTATATTAGCCACGTTCATTTGTTTGGCTAGCAGCTACCCTTACAGTAAATTGTGGAGAGCAATTCCTTCAATAGGGAGAATCTGTCATATATTTAGTCTGATTAAATATAATAGTTCTTCCATTCCTAATGGCGCTTGTCGCAAGAATTGAGAAATTACAATTCGAAGATTCCCGAGCGCCGATGCGATCCCGTGCCTATAGCAGGAATCTCATCGTAAAACTTTTCAAGACATAACATATGGAAAGATAGGGTTTTGGATGGATTAAAATGTGTATTTTAGTGCAAAGACATTTGAGTCTTAGCCGGTTTAAAGAAAGCCGGTTAAAAGAAAATTGGTTAAATTCATATTTTGCCTTAACAGGGTTTCTTTTAGCTTGCTAAGGCAAAATATGAATTAGTCGGATTTCTTTTAGCTGGTTAACCTTAGTCGGCTAAAAGAAATCCGGCTAGGACCACAACCCCATGGGTCTAGGTTGCCAAAGCAAACCAGAAGAGCACAACCGACCCCTTATTTCCCAACCGACACTCGGTTAAAAATGATCTAAAGTCACTTGTCACTAGAATTGAGAAATTATAACCCGAATATGCTCGAGCGGTGATGCTATACTGTGTCTATTGCGTGAATCTCATCGTAAAACTTTTCAAGACATAACATATGGAAAGATAAGTTTTGGATGATTAAAATGTGTATTTTAGTACAAAGACATTTGGGCCTGAAGTAAAACCCAAATTCTCCTGCCTTTCTGCATTAATAGTTGGCAGGCATAGGAAAGTCGTCATTATTCTCATTTCTAATCCTCTACCCTCATCTCATTAGGTCCGACCTTCTCCCTCAATAGAGATCACATACTTAACGGTAGAATATTCCTCAACGGTTATTGATTAATGCAAAATTTTCAAGTTTGGACATTGAGACCAAAATGTGTCTTATTATAAGTCGATTTGTTCCCCCGATGAATCCACTAGTGTTACTCATTTGCACGATTTGATCTAAGGAGGCTAGAAATTGAGGTCGTAGATGGAAGCCATGAAGCCACTGTTCGCAGTGGCGGAACAAGAAACCATTGCAAGCAATGTAGGGGCCAAAATCGCACAGTGGATCATATCCGCAATAAGCTAATTTTCGGGTTTTGATTGGGGGCTGTAGCCCTACAGTAAGCTAAGTTCAAACAAATTTTCTAATTGTTGAAGCCTATTCCTGCTGACTAATCTTTTTGTTTTAAAATTTTATTTTATTGGAGGTGGCTATGGCCCCCACTGGCCTATATTTACTTCCGCCATTGAGTGTTCGATTTAGTCATTTTTGATTCGCCTCGAAATGGACAATGTCATTGGTGCCAAGTGGTGTGCCTCCTACCGTGGGGCATAATGATGGCCGAAGTTTAAGATTTAAGCATTGAAGTAGGTCCACAACAATGAACTAGGATTCCCGACCGTCCTTTATTGGCGACAGATGACAACCGACAACCGTAAGTGATCAAATGGTGACCGCCAGGCACGACAAAGCATGAGAATTTTCTCATTTTGCAAGTGGAGTTTACCTACTGTAGTGTATGTTGTGTTCGCTCGACTTAGGTCAAATATTTTTGGGGCTCTGGCTTGAATCTCTTTAACATGGTATGACTATTTGTAGCCTGTATAACTCATTTTTCGACTCATTTATTGTTGATCTAACATACATTTCTCTGTTACTACTTAGGTTTGAATCTCTTTGGCATGGTATGGCTATTTATAACCCATACACCTCTTTGTTTGTCTCATTTATTGGCGATGTAACATACATATCCTTGTAGCAACTTTGGTATAGTTTATACCTTACCCAACCCGTTGGGCCGGCTCTGATTGTGCTGCATTTGTAAAGCTTGGCTAATACGTGTTTGATAGGTTGTAAGTATATCTCTATTTATTTTGTTGTTAATCTATTATCCTAATTTTCTTATGATTTTATCCTCTGTTTACGGTAATTCCCTTTGAATTGAGTTGGGTTCAACGGTGGCAATTGCATGAATTGCGGCATGTTGACTTGATATTGTTACTGGTGTAGACAGTTTGGTTGTTTTTACCTCATAGCTATTGTGCAGATTTCAAGTTTCCTTTGTATCGATTGTTTGGAGGCATTGATTTGTGCCTTTGCATTACAAATATTTGAATATAAATAATAATTGTGTCATAATAAGCGATGTAGTTGCATTGGGTGTATACATACATATATGTGTGTATGTAATATTTATACATCCAATGTAAATGTGTTGGGTGTATAAATACATATATGTGTATGTAATATTTATACATCCAATGTAAATGTATTACTTATTATGACACTGTTACTATTTATATTTTCAGTGCAAAATTAAAAATATTAATAACAACAGAAGTGTTTTGTGAACCATTGTTACAATATTATTAGTCATGGTTTTAGTGGAAATCGGTCAGTAGTAATAAGTAGATTATTTTCAGTAAATGGTGGTTAAATTATAGTTATCTACGGCCATGATAAGCAAAAGATAATAATAATTTAATTTTGAGATTTTATGTCAAATAACTTTGAAGTACCATTATCTGTCAACTTGGATAACACAAATGGATATCTGCTTTATGTGAATCAACAAGCTTCTTTTGGAAACATTGTGGGAAGTTGCTCTTTGTATGATTTTTTGAAAAAATCATCATTGTCTATGAATACAAGGCGAATTTAATAGATTGCAACGACTACACGTAAATTAATAATTATCCTTTGCGTTGAAGCGATTCCCTAGGATAATAGTTGTTATTTACAAACTCATGAGAACTTGTGAGTAATAATTACTGAAAGGTTTCAAACGAAACTTTGTGAATTAGATGTTTATTAACTTATTGGTAAACTAATAATAATAACAATGGTATGAGTTCAATTTAATTCAATGAATAGTATATTTGTTGGGTACTTTATACATGCGAACCTCATATAAATTATTTAACTTGAATAATGATAGTTAACTTGAGTACCATATTTCTTGATAAAAATTATTTATATATGCAAACTTCGAATATCTTTATAATGTCTACTTGATTGCTTTAAAAATAAAAGGATGGATAGAATAGAAGCACAGCTACTTCTAAGAGTATACACACATTTCTTGGGTATTTTTAGGTAGCATGAGTATTTTCTTAATTTGCAATTGCTGTTTATACCTAGAGTTACGCATGTTGTGTTTGCTTAATTAGGTCAAATACATTTAGGGCTCTGGCTTGAATCTCTTTGTCATGGTATGGCTATTTGTAACCTATCTACCTCGTTGTTTGACTCACTTATGCATATCCTTGCTATGACTTTGGTATAGTTTATACCTTGCTGTTTGTTGCGTTAGTTTGGTTTATATCTTACTACTTCACTGTTGGAAATCTGTACTTGCCTGTGTTTAATTTGGTAGGCTTCATGTTTGATCTTTTACAATTCGAAGATTCCCGAGCGCCGATGGATTAACATGTGCATTTTAGTGCAAAGACATTTGAGTCTTAGCTGGCTGAAAGAAAGCTGGTTAAAAGAAAATCGGTTAAATTCATATTTTGCCTTAGTAGGTTTTCTTTTAGCTTGCTAAGGCAAAATATGAATTTGTCGGATTTCTTTTAGCCGGTTAACTTTAGTCGGCTAAAAGAAATCCGGCTAAGACCACAACCTTAGTCAACCGACCCCTTGTTTCCCAACCGACACTCGGTTGGAAATGCTCTAAAGTCACTTGTTACTAGAATTGAGAAATTATAATCCGAATATTCTCGAGCGGTGATGCTATACTGTGCCTATTGCGTGAATCTCATCGTAAAACTTTTCAAGACATAACATATGGAAAGATAAAGTTTTGGATGATTAAAATGTGTATTTTAGTACAAAGACATTTGGGCCTGAAGTTTTGCAACGACTACACGTAAATTAATAATTATCTTTGCGTTGAAGCGATTCCCTAGGATAATAGTTGTTATTTACAAACTCATGAGAACTTGTGAGTAATAATTACTGAAAGGTTTCAAACGAAACTTTGTGAATTAGATGTTTATTAACTTATTGGTAAACTAATAATAATGACAATTGTATGAGTTCAATTTAATGAATAGTATATTTCTTGGGTACTTTATACATGCAAACCTCATATAGATTGTTTAACTTGAATAATAATAGTTATTCAATGAAAGTATATTTCTTGATAAAAATTATTTATGTATGCAAAATTCGAATATCTTGTAATGTTTACTTGGTTGCTTTAAAAATAGAAGGATGGACAGAATAGAAGCACAGCTACTTTTCAGAGTATAGACATATTTCTTGGGTATTTTTAGGTAAAGTGAGAATTTTCTTTATTCACAGAGTTACGTGTGTCGTGTTTTCTTGATTAGGTCAAATATTTTTGGGGCTCTGGCTTGAATCTCTTTGTCATGGTATGGCTATTTGTAACCTATATATCTCTTTGTTTAACTCATTTATGCATGTCCTTGCCTCGACTTTAGTATTGTTTATACATTGCTCTTTGTTGCATTAGTTTGGTTTATACCTTACTTCTTCACTGTTGAAAAGCTGTACTTGCCTCTGTTTAATTTGGTAAGGTTCATGTTTGATCTTTATGCCATTGACTGGTTCATCAAAATAGTTATCTGGTTGTGACCAATATATTGTGCCCCATAATAGTAATATTTGATACATTTTTTATGTTGGCATGTTAATTACTAGTTAGTTAGCATCTGAGTTATGTGCTCACATTTGTGAGTTATAGAACTAACTCGCTCTCAGTTTGACATGCAGAAAAAAGTTGAGCTGTCTCTTTGTTCAAAAGACAAATTCAAGGGACTGATCTTGCAAGAGTAGGGTGAGCAACCACTTAGGTTAAGTGGTGCAACCAATTCACATCAGACAACCTTCGTACATATATACTGAGTTTTGAGGTAAATACAATGCTTATGCAAGTTTTGAAGAAGACGAGCTGAAGGCAGCTCATAGGCACACTATATTGGCACAATTTTCACAACATTACTATTCATTATAAAAATAGAAAAAATTACTTGTATTCGTATATGGTCAGGCATAACGCTCGGAAACACTCGGAATGTGATATTAAACTTCATTAGTTCATATTGTTTATTTTATATTTCTACGTCCAGTGTTTATATTTTGTGAGGGTTTTTTTAATACAGAAGCCTCTGATTATTTACTGACAAGTATGCAATCCTGTAAGAAAGCAGTAAGGAGGATGATGCAACGTTCTAATTTGGAACTTCAAAAAACAGGTGACATAAAGCCAATGAAAGAGAAAATCACAATCGGGTAAGTAACCTTTTGCGTTATTTTAGTTAGCAGGGATAATAAGGTGTCACAAACATCAAAATATTAGTACAACTTAAAATTGAGTGACAAATGAGAATTCTAGCTGAAAGGATTATGATTTACATTTGATCACAATCGTTAATGTTCAAATCCGGTTTGAGGAATATTTACGCATTAAAATTAATTCGATCAGTTATTAATGGTAAGGGTCCACCAATTTATCTGGTATAGTTGGATATTATGGTTGAGTATTATTTGTTCCACTTTTTAAGTTGGATTAATTTTTAATTCAACCATTTTAAATAGAACCGGGATAACCCATTGAAGTAGGATCCTTAATGATTCATCTTGCTAAATATCAACCAGTTCATTGAAAATATGATGTATAATAATCTATGTAGAATTCATAAAATAGTGTACAATTTTTAACACAATTATATCATTATTTATTTTATTTTTGAAAAATTATATAAAATTGATTGTTTGGTAAGTAGAATGACAAACGTTACAGTTTAACTTTGCAACTGTTAAGACAATTGATTAGTTCAAAAGTTTTATACTAAGATGTTTACTTTTGATGTTAGTTCACACGTGTTTTGCATCACCAAAATCTTGTGTAATATTATATGCAAAAGTTTTCAACTATCTACGTTGTAAAAAGCGCATTTGATTTTATGATCTCCTTTGGATTAAGTTCAAACTTCCAAGAATTACTGTATACAATGTTCCGGCGGTAGCTAGGAGTTAACATGTATTATTTGAAGAATTACTGTATACAGTGCCATGCTATTATTTGAAGCAATCAATGTTCCGTCTGTTATAACTAAATATATTATTCTACCGCATGATTGCTAAAACCGTAACGCCTATTTCGTGAAGGTGGGTCCGTGACCGACTCAAAAATGAAATCCTCTTCGTCCGTAGTCAGCTGCTCTCGACCTGTTTTCTTCAGGAGTTTCTGCCTATGTTCCATAAACCGTGCCTGCATGAACAAATAAAAATACATTTGAAATTAATAGCATAATATCTTAATTCATTATACTTTATTAATTAAAAAAATTACTAATATTATATAAAATAAAATATGTTTACATGGCTCTTCCGCGATTTATCGTCATATCATGTATATGAAACAGTCCCGTCTGGATTTACATGCTCGACGGCATGAGTACGGGTAATACATTCATGTACGATACGGGACCCTGGGCCTCTGCTTCCTGTAATTGATTATTATATACTATTATTGTATATTCAAAATTATGCATAATAATAATTATTTACAATTAACGGTTAATAAATTTACTAACTTCTGGCAATATTGTTGGAACGACTTGGACCCTACTCGATGAGTGACGGGATTTCCGTTTCTATTTGCAGAGTTTCTCTACAACTCTGTCTGTACATTTAAATAAACAATACATTATTTACTTACCAAATATTTTTTGATATTTACATATCAATCAAACAATTAATAAAAGATTAGTACACTTACCTTCGCTTCGTCGCCATCCCAATGCCCCAGCCAACCCTCCCACGCACTTGCTCCCATCCAGTTCGACTTCTCCCATTTATGCTTCACAGTCGACATAGAATCTCGATAATTCTTCCTCATCTTCTGCACCCAGTAGCGTCGTACCAGCTGCATGTCGTCTGCTTGAACGTCGACTGCGGCCTGCATTTAATGGTAAACAAGCGACAAATAATTAAATAATATAAGGTGAACAATAAGTAAGCGACAAAAAAATTGAGAATGGAAAATAGAAGATTATACTTACAATGAAATCATGCCATACGCACTTCATGATGTGGGAAGTGATATTATCCCACTTGGGCCAGCAAGCCATCATCCGACTCTTATATGAGTCTCTAGAAACTGATAGAACTAAAGCTGACGGCTGTAGGTCAAACCTCCTATGGTAAATATGATACAGATTATTATACTGTACACAAAATATTTATGATGCTGATTTTTTTTAATATTTACCCCTCCGCTTTAGGCCCAGATACACAACTGTACGCTGTGGTGGCTATGATGGGCCGCTGCCATCGCCTCCGAATGAATGGGATGAGCTTCTCCTTTTGGACGACATGATACTTGACATAGACACATCAGTTTATAAGAGAACAATAGCATAATAATGACATATATTGTATAATAATGACATAAATGACATAAACTACATAAATTGTAAAATATATCTAATTCAGATTGGATCACATATTCCGACGATAAGCAGAATATAGCATTTTTAACATAAATTGCTAACTAAATGATATAAATTGTATAAATGACGTGAATGACATAAATTAAATAAATGACATAAATTACGCAAATGACGATAAGTAGATTCGATTTCATAAATGACATAAAATACATAACTTGCAAAATAAATGTCATCAATTACATAAATTTCATAATACATAAGAATTCAACATAATATTTTTATCAATCCTCATCGTCTTCTGATTCAGATTCGGTCTCATATTCTACATTATTTTTCTCTTTACTCTCAAATGCTTCTACCAAAACATTTGATGTTGTTCAGAGGTCCAAAATCAATATGATCGTGTGTTATTATTATTTCGTTGCTTTGCTCAAGATCTGCCTGATAAGCTTGTTCGTTTAGAATATTCTTTCCATCAAACGTAAATCTTGCATTTGTTTTAAAAACTGCCGACCAATCTGCTTTATCTCTTTTTAGAGAAGGATAAGAAGCGTAACAAACTTGCAATGCTTGTTTGGCTAGTACAAAAAATCGTATTTGTGATAATGCGATGTGTGCTTTATTTCAATAAGATTATAATCCTTGTGCACATTAATTTTAGAACCTGAAACATTGCTGAACAAATTGGGTCTAAATAGAAAAACATCCTCCGCGGTCGTGAGAAATATGTAAGTTGCAAAATTTGAGTTAAAACGCTATATAAATCATTTATGTGATTTTCTGGATAATCACTACCTTTAACAAATACAACTGTATTATTAGTTAATTTTTCAGCACCATATTCTTTGGTGTTGAATTTATATCCATTGACGAAAGATATTGGATATGTCTTGACATTTCTTTTTTGTCCCAACGCAAAATGTTTATGAATAAAATATTGCATTAAATTCTACATGCACATGCATTATTGAAATGAATAAATCAAGAATTATTATTTCATATTACCTAACAAATGGTGCAACTTTAGCACAATTAAGAAGAATATAAGTGTGTGCTACATGAAGATCTCTATCATTTAACCATACGCCTACACATTTTCCAAAGGTCGACCATGTTGTCTAAAAGCAGATAACATTGTTTGAGATGAATCTTGTTCGTTTTCTTCATCATTATGTGGAACACTTTCAAAAGATATGTTCATATGGTTAATGAAATAGTGAGAAAAAAAGGAACGAAGCTTCTTCTTTGATGTATGATTTACAGATCGAACTTTCAACTCGTGCTTTTTGCCTCATTTTTTCTTCAAATGATTTAAGTATCTATGAAAAATTAGTTCACATTAACTTTTACTTCCGAATATAATTAAATTAATAGGTAACATATTTCATACATCTCAAATGGATATATCCATCCATACTGCACAGGACCTCGAAGTCATGCTTCAGATGAGAGATGAACAAGTAAATGCTCCATTACATTAAAAACCCAGTGGAAATATTTTCTTCAATTTGCAAAGCAATATAGGAATATCTTCTTCAAGTTTACATAAACATGAACTTTTAACGCAGTCGAACAAAGCTCTTTGTAAAAAAGACCAAGTTCCCTTATTACCTTCCAAACTTTTAAGGACAATAGTTATTTGAATACAACAGGTAATAAATTTTCCATCATTCCGTGACAGTTGTAGCTTTTCGTTGCACTCAATCTACCATTTTTAAAGTCAACACATCTACAAAGATTTGATGAAATCCCATCAGGAAATCTTAATCCTTCCACCCATTTAACACAACTTTAACTTGATTATTATCTAACTCATAACACACTTTGGGTTTTATATTGTCGTTTGGTTTCATATGAAGCTCGGGATGTTTGCATAATTCTTGTATATCGCGTCTTGATTTCAAATCGTTCTTAGTCTTTCCCCTTGACATTCAAAATTGTGTTAAAAACATTATCAAATATATTTTTCTCGTTGTTCATCACATCAATATTATGACGAAGCGGAAGATCTTTCCAATAGGACAACTCCCAAAATATACTTTGTTTGCACCAATTATGAATAGTCGATTTACCAGCAATTTCAGTTTGCACTACAATTTCATGTATCTTTGGATAGTCCCTTACAAGTTCATATTTGTCTTCGCTTGACCATATCGTTGGTGGTTGTCTGGTTTCTACTCTATTCGCTAAAAAGTTTTTTCTATCTCCTCTGAAGGGATGATTGACATGGAGAAAACATCAATGACAGTCAAACCATGAAATTTTCTTACCATTTGGTAAAGAAAATGCCCGTGTTTCTTTCATGCAATAAGGACAAGCTAGATGACCAGATGTACTGTAACGATACGGATTTTGCCCGCTCGAAAATCAACATCCATACTTTACATCGTACACGAATGCCGTAGATTCGACCGTTCAAATCCGAGTCGCCGGAGCTTATAACACAGTTAAGTAAATAACACAGCGGAAAAGAAAAAGAATATAGATATACAACATCTGATACAATATCCAGATACAATGATGATACAATGAATATCTATATACATCAGAGATATGATACAATAAATAGCAGCGGAAAAGAAAACGATATCATCAGCAGCGGATAATCTCCATCTTCAAAGCACTAATCCAGAAAATAGCTCGAACTCCGAATAACGATGCACAAAGATAAGCAAGTGCGGTCCATATCCAAAGACTGAACTAGCTCCAGATAATCTACTGAACCTGACTATCTGAAAAACCCAACTCTAGACTGCCCGTGTAGAAAATTTTGAGCATCCAGAGTTTAGGAAAGAAACAATAAACTCCGGATCAGTCATGGGACTGGTGTGAGCAACAAAAACAGTTTATCTTTAAAAACAAATAGCAGAGAATCTTAAAGTCAATTCGCAATGCTTTTGGAAAATGAAACTACCATAAGGCCTCCCGCCACACACACAATGCAAACGCAGAATTGGAGGAGATTTCTTCTTATGATAGTCAAAGATGCTTACTACGCAAAATCAAATCATTTTGATATTATTATTAGTGCATAGTGGAAAACATTTCGAAAGTATAATATTAATCTTAGCCAACATACGACCAGTATCGTATGCCTACTATAGCTACCATCTAAACAGTGGTGACCACCGTACGTAAATGGCAGGTTCTACAACTAAAACCGTACAAAGTTCGTATTGGAAGATGGATTTCCAACAAATGGTCAGGCCAAGGAACTTCCCATTGCTACATGGAAACGCCTCTGGAATGACGTCCCGAGAAATAACCTAACATTACGGTTAGATCTCTGCCAACACAAGGCCGAGTTACCCCTAACTGGGTAACTACTGACACGAATATGTCATCCCCCGATCGTAACCGATCTATATCCGAGGATCCTCGATTCCAACAACCACATATGAATAATAATGCAGCAACCACATAGGTTAAGTATCTGGGCTCCATACCATGATACCACCTCTATCCAGAAGGAATGACATACACTAAAGGGGCGCTACCCTCTAATAACCTTGCCGCATCTTTCCTGTTTTGACCATTTCGGGGTGTGAGGTCCGACGAAGTCTCGTCCACAAAGCTACGCTTTTTACAAAGCCATGCTTCGGGTCAAACAAATGATCAAAGTAATGATCACAAAGATAAATGATCAAACAAATGATCATATTGCAAATGATCAAACAATGATCATTACACATCAACACTCAGCATGTCACATTACCAAATTGGGAGTATATCGTTGATAACCTTCAACTACATAACCTCTGAGCTCGTACGTCTCAGATAAGGGTGTTAAGCTAAGAGAATAAATTCTCCGCCACCAACAGAAATGTATTTGAAAGAAATCGACTTTATATCTCAAAGTGTAATGTCAGACATGTATCCATACAAGTCTGTTCTGGGTTCGAACAGAACCGAAGGCACTTCTTACAAAGCCCTTGCAATTCTGGGTATTCACAATCCCGTCTGGACTTCCCATCACAAAGGGTGATAAAATCTCTATATCGGGGTCATTCGATGCAGAGACATTCGACGAGTTGTCCTTTCGTTTTCGAAAATATCCGGTCTTCACCACCGGTCTTCAAATGCTATCCATATACGACGTATCATTATTCAGAATGGGTTATATGACACAAATGTCTTTTCCCGGCTAACCCGAATAACGAGCGCAATATTTTAAAAACATATGGATATTGGGATTTCAATTAAGTCACAACTTATTACCCAAAACTTTCTTTTTCAAATGGTTTAACAAATTAACATTTTAATCCTTTTAAACAAAAAGATTAAATTCACAAAGTTCACTTAATTTTCAACAAAAATCCATTCACAGTTTTCAAAACAATTCCCGTTTCAATTGGATTAACTCGTTAAATCTTTAAAACAAAGATTCAACTTGTAGCTTTCAAAACAATGTCATTTCGAATGGTTTAAACAAATCATCATTTTAAATCTGCTAAAAATAAACAGATTCAATTCATAGTTTTCAAAAAGAATTCATTCATAGCCTTTCAAAACATTTCAATTTCATTTTAAATTTGAAACTTTTCAACACAAATTGGAAGTTCACTTCTTATATGAAAGCTGTTATTATTTGAAAACAAATAGTTTTTGTTTCAGAAAAATCCCATTATATTTGCACGAGTTAAAGCCCTTGAATTTTATTCACATTCCAAAATCAATACTTTTAAAATAGTTTAACCCTTATATAACGGGTATAACATCTTTAATCCCTAGTTTCAAATCATAGAATTCAATTTCAAATCTTGAATTTAAGTTTAAATCAAATTATTTAAACTTCATACTTTATCAAATTATTCAAAAATAAGTCTTATCTTTGAAATTCCATTTCAAAAGCTTTTCACATTAAAACCCAAATTTCTAATTTCAAAATCAATTGAAATTAAAATTTCAATTTCAAAAACATCAAATTTAAATCATCGGTGACTTAACCGATTTCCACATGAAATCCATATTTGTGTGTGTAAAAGTGTAGTCCAGGGGTTTTACACAGTAGTGCAACATCATACAATCATCATAGATCAGAATACAGAAATATAGTTGATAAGCGGTATAAACTATATCGCTTATTTTTCATATACATATCACAGATAATAAATTTCAGACCACAACATAAATCAGGATGTATCACAAAGCATCATATATCAGGGATATCAAACAATTCACATCCAATAGAATCCAAACATTCATAAGTAAGGTCAAGCATTTAATAATCATTTATAAACAGGATTAATTAATCGTTTAATCCTAATTAATTCAATTAATTTCCAGTTAAATGAATTAATTATCCAATTCTGATTGATTAATTACAAATCATTAATTACCAATTTATCTAATGATTTTCTTAAATAAATTAACTTGAATTAATCAAAATATCCATAATTAATTACAATAAGTGATTAATCCTGAATTACTTTTAATTAATCTCTAATTATAAATTAATCTAAATCATTAATTTATAAATTAAATAATTATTCTTGATTATCTTATTAGTTAAATCACTTAATTACCTTAGTCATTTTTTAGGTAATCTATTCCTTTATTAATGACTTCATTAATATTCGAGTGTATTTAAACCTTACACTTCTAAATTCATATCCACATTTCATCTTGAATTTAAGGTTCAAAATGATTATATATATTTAAAACATTAACCAATTTAAAATATCCTTTCTTTAAATCTTAAAACAAATGGAAAGAACATTTATTTTACATAGGAAACTTATATAAGGAAAACTTTTAACAAGTTTACTTAATTTTATATAAAAATTTAGCCTTTTTAAAAATACATCGCTATTTAACTTGCAAATTTAAGTTATCTAATCATTTAACTTCCACTTAAAATTAAGAAAACCTTTATAAAAGAATTTTATCAAAATCAAGTTAAACATTTGTTTGAAAACAAATATATTTTTTTCTTCTTAAAAGCTATTTAATCTAAACTTGTTTAAAACACATTCAGATTTAAAACTGATTTAAATTTCCAGATTCAGATTCCAAGAGACTTGAATCCATATTTAAATTTTGGGTTTAAACTTTGATTTAAAAATCCAAATTTTATTTTAAAACTTTAAGATTCAAAGTTCATTTGTATCTAACTTCATACTAGATTTAAACTTGTCTAAATCTAAAATCACAAATTTAAATTCATTTAAATTTTCTTAAATTTAATTTCAAAAAAAAAACAAATCAGTGACAGGTTTTATCAAAAACCTGTAACCACCCATACTCGCGCAACACTCACGTTACTCGGGTTGAAACCCGAGCTTCTCCCTAAATTTCCCGAGTTTCCCCGGGTTCCATTTTTCTTCTTCCACATATACTTCCCTGTTTAAAATTTGAAGCCCCACGTACTCAACTCTCCACGCGAAAACCAGGTACGACTCGAGTAACCCCAGGAGAAAACTCGCTATGGTTATCATCTTTCTCGCGTATTCCAAAACCCAAAACATCAGAACGTGCATACGACCCGCCGTGCACTTGCACACGCCGCCGACACACCTCCGACGCCTGAGGCGATCGCCCACTAATCGATCATCACTCGCACACTTGATTCCAGCACCTAAAACCTTGATGAGACTTGCGAATGAAAAAATGACAGTTCGAGCTCCAGATAAAAACAACACTCCGACCAACTCTCCCCTCGTTCAGGCGATGTAATTCCCCAGAAGCTGCGAAACTCTTGCTACACCACCCTTAGCCTCCACACTACCTTCCCCTCCAGCCACGTGACGCTCGACGCATTCGAGACGAAACGGTCGTCCAAATTCTAACTACAACCCAATTTAGGGTTACAAACAAAATCGATCAACCCCAAACCCCACAGTATTTTAACCACCTTCCAGACATTTTTCCCCCATCCCTCCTACACCAGACCTCTTCCGGACGAAGCCACGACCATCACAGATCCTCCGGCCACCAAAACTCGTCCAAAAACCCATTTTCAGTCATCCTCCAAATACACATTCAGTTCTACATTAAAAATTCTGATAATTGTTTTAAAAATCATAACTTTTAAAGTGCATTCAAGTTATAATATCAAAACAAAGAATTAAGATCATTGATTTTCATGTTTTGAGTATCTCTACTGTACTTTACAGTTTTTATTATATGTTCTATATCTTAAAATATCAGAATCTATTTTTAACTTCTGTATTAAGCTTAAACTAAAATATCTTGTTTAGACTTCAAAGCTTAACAGAGATCACATGTAAAGATTTTGAATTTTGAACAAATTTATAAACTCTGAACTAGGAACAGGAAGTTAAATTCAACAGATATGCATACATTCATATACACAGCCATCATTCACGCAAGCAATATATACTATATCACTGCAAACTTTTATCTTGCATATCAAGGTCAATACCAGATTTAAACTTTGTAAAACAATTTGTTTCTCACAGTGATAAAAAGAAAGAACAGAGCTTCTTCTATGTTGACACAGGCTGGAGAAATGCAAGTTGAAAACTTTTTCTTCTTTGATCTCTAATCTGATTCCAGTTGGTTTAGATTGAAGTTTTGTTTAAGATGTTATTGTTTATTTCTGATCTTTTCTCAGCTTTGAGGAAACGAAGTGAAATGAAGAAGACTTGATAAAAAAATGAGTTTACAAGGATGTATTTTTTTTATACAAGGTGATAATGTGGTTTGTACATCAGGGTAATATTTTTGTACAATTTTAGCAGAGATCTTTCTTTGCTTGCTGATATAAATTTAGCTTGGTGGCTGCATTAATTATCACGTACCTTTATACTTATTTTATTTGCTTGATCTTTATCCTGTACATTGCATGAGAGAAAGGTCTGGTGGCTTCTACTTTGCAAGCTATTCACTTATCTTTTTCTTTTTTTATTTGCTTACAAACCTAGGCAGGCTGATATAATATTGTGGTGGCTGAAATGTTGTTATCTAATTTTAATATGTTGTTAAAATTTCTCTAATGTATTTATTTTAATATTATTTTTAAAGTTTAACCATCTAACATTTAATTACTTACTTATTATTTATTTTGTTTTACCTTTGTTACATTTGCCTTCATTCATTATTTTTACAAAACCCAATTCGAATTCAGTTTCAAATACATTTCTCAAGTAATTCAAAATTCAACTAACATTTTATATTTAATATTTAAACCATTTATTTAAGACTTAAATTCAAATCAAATATATACGTATATATTCAAATTTACTCATATATGCCCATATACATATATATACAATATTTAAATTTTAAATGATTTATACAAAATTTATTGAGATTCGGGGAAACTCGCATCACTTTAATCGATTAAATTTACAATTTTTATTCAAAAATTCAATAAATTATCAATTTAAATAAATTAAAATCTGGGGTCGTTACAAACTTCCCCCCTTAAAAGAATTTCGTCCTCGAAATTCGCAGGCACGAAAACAACACAAAGATAGATAGATTCGATCTCCTATAATTCCTCAAACACAAGATATGGATTCCAAACTCAAGTCGGAATATCTCAAAATACATACCAATTTGTCCCTCTTCGAACTTTGGTATTCAAAAGAAATTACAATAGAATTTCAAATTTTGGTTTTAAACGAAATCGTTTTATTGATTCAATTCAATTTACCCTCATATTTTATTAATCGATTTAACTCAATTTAAAATTTCAAGTTTATTTAAAATTCCCAATTTCAAATTCATATTTATTAGAGTTTAAATCGGAAAACTAATAAGAAACTGATGAAGATAAGAAGTAAGAATTTTCTACAACGATTCGTAGGGCCACCATCACACCGAAACTTCTTCTTGTAGCTGATACGAAGCAATCAAAAGAATTTGGAAACGAATCAAAGAATATTGATGGAGAAAGTTATTTCCACTGTTGTAGGGTATTGACCAATTGTAGTCATATTCCCTTGTCCCCTATCTCGTCCTCTTCTCGCACTCATACTCACTATCAGTGGATAGTAAGAGAATTTACTGAGACATTCGAACAGATATCTTAGGGATATACTCATTCTAGAGTTTACTTCACTCTATCTCTAATGAGCTACTTAATGTGTTATACTCCTGAGCTAAAGTTCAACCTTAGCTCTGATACCAAATGTAACGGCTGCGGATTTTGCCCGCTCGAAAATCGACATCCATACTTTACATCGTACTCGAATGCCGTAGATTCGACCATTCAAATCCGAGTCGCCGGAGCTTATAACATAGTTAAGTAAATAACACAGCGGAAAAGAAAAAGAATATAGATATACAACATATGATACATTATCCAGATACAATGATGATACAATGAATATCTATATACATCAGAGATAAGATACAACAAATAGCAGCGGAAAAGAAAACGATATCATCAGCAGCGGATAATCTCCATCTTCAAAGCACTAATACAGAAAATAGCTCGAACTCCCAATAACGATGCACAAAGATAAGTAAGTGCAGTCCATATCCAAAGACTGAACTAGCTCCAGATAATCTACCGAACCTGACTATCTGAAAAACCCAACTCTAGACTGCCCGTGTAGAAAATTTTGAGCATCCAGAGTTTAGGAAAGAAACAATAAACTCCGGATCAGTCATGGGACTGGTGTGAGCAACAAAAACAGTTTATCTTTAAAAACAAATAGCAGAGAATCTTAAAGTCAATTCGCAATGCTTTTGGAAAATGAAACTACCATAAGGCCTCCCGCCACACACACAATGCAAACGCAGAATTGGAGAAGATTTCTTCTTATGATAGTCAAAGATGCTTACTACGCAAAATCAAATCATTTTGATATTATTATTAGTGCATAGTGGAAAACATTTCGAAAGTATAATATTAATCTTAGCCAACATACGACCAGTATCGTATGCCTACTATAGCTACCATCTAAATAGTGGTGACCACCGTACGTAAATGGCAGGTTCTACAACTAAAACCGTACAAAGTTCGTATTGGAAGATGGATTTCCAACAAATGGTTAGGCCAAGGAACTTCCCATTGCCACATGGAAATGCCTCTGGAATGACGTCCCAAGAAATAACCTAACATTACGGTTAGATCTCTGCCAACACAAGGCCGAGTTACCCCTAACTGGGTAACTATTGACACGAATATGTCATCCCCCGATCGTAACCGATCTATATCCGAGGATCCTCGATTCCAACAACCACATATGAATAATAATGCAGCAACCACATAGGTTAAGTATCTGGGCTCCATACCATGATACCACCTCTATCCAGAAGGAATGACATACACTAAAGGGGCGCTACCCCCTAATAACCTTGCTGCATCTTTCCTGTTTTGACCATTCCGAGGTGTGAGGTCCAACGAAGTCTCGTCCACAAAGCTACGCTTTTTACAAAGCCATGCTTCGGGTCAAACAAATGATCAAAGTAATGATCACAAAGATAAATGATCAAACAAAAGATCATATCGCAAATGATCAAACAATGATCATTACACAGCAACACTCAGCATGTCACATTACCAAATTGGGAGTATATCGCTGATAACCTTCAACTACATAACCTCTGAGCTCGTACGTCTCAGAGAAGGGTGTTAAGCTAAGAGAATAAATTCTCCGCCACCAACAGAAATGTATTTGAAAGAAATCGGCTTTATATCTCAAAGTGTAATGTCAGACATGTATCCATACAAGTCTGTTCCGGGTTCGAACAGAACCGAAGGCACTTCTTACGAAGCCCTTGCAATTCCGGGTATTCACAATCCCGTCCGGACTTCCCATCACAAAGGGTGATAAAATCTCTATATCGGGGCCATTCGATGCAGAGACATTCGACGAGTTGTCCTTTCGTTTTCGAAAATATCCGGTCTTCACCACCAGTCTTCAAATGCTATCCATATACGACGTATCATTATTCAGAATGGGTTATATGACACAAATGTCATTTCCCGGCTAACCCGAATAACGAGCGCAATATTTTAAAAACATATGGATATTGGGATTTCAATTAAGTCACAACTTATTACCCAAAACTTTCTTTTTCAAATGGTTTAACAAATTACCATTTTAATCCTTTTAAACAAAAAGATTAAATTCACAAAGTTCACTTAATTTTCAACAAAAATCCATTCACAGTTTTCAAAAAAATTCCCGTTTCAATTGGATTAACTCGTTAAATCTTTAAAACAAAGATTCAACTTGTAGCTTTCAAAACAATGTCATTTCGAATGGTTTAAACCAATCATCATTTTAAATCTGCTAAAAATAAACAGATTCAATTCATAGTTTTCAAAAAGAATTCATTCATAGCCTTTCAAAACATTTCAATTTCATTTTAAATTTGAAACATTTCAACACAAATTGGAAGTTCACTTCTTATATGAAAGCTGTTATTATTTGAAAACAAATAGTTTTTGTTTCAGAAAAATCCCATTATATTTGCACGAGTTAAAGCCCTTGAATTTTATTCACATTCCAAAATCAATACTTTTAAAATAGTTTAACCCTTATATAACGGGTATAACATCTTTAATCCTTAGTTTCAAATCATAGAATTCAATTTCAAATCTTGAATTTAAGTTTAAATCAAATTATTTAAACTTCATACTTTATCAAATTATTCAAAAATAAGTCTTATCTTTGAAATTCCATTTCAAAAGCTTTTCACATTAAATCCCAAATTTCTAATTTCAAAATCAATTGAAATTAAAATTTCAATTTCAAAAACATCAAATTTAAATCATCGGTGACTTAACCGATTTCCACGTGAAATCCATATTTGTGTGTGTAAAAGTGTAGTCCAGGGGTTTTACACAGTAGTGCAACATCATACAATCATCATAGATCAGAATACAGAAATATAGTTGATAAGCGGTATAAACTATATCGCTTATTTTTCATATACAGATCACAGATAATAAATTTTAGATCACAACATAAATCAGGATGTATCACAAAGCATCATATATCAGGGATATCAAACAATTCACATCCAATAGAATCCAAACATTCATAAGTAAGGTCAAGCATTTAATAATCATTTATAAACAGGATTAATTAATCGTTTAATCCTAATTAATTCAATTAATTTCCAGTTAAATGAATTAATTATCCAATTCTGATTGATTAATTACAAATCATTAATTACCAATTTATCTAATGATTTTCTTAAATAAATTAACTTGAATTAATCAAAATATCCATAATTAATTACAATAAGTTATTAATCCTAAATTACTTTTAATTAATCTCTAATTATAAATTAATCTAAATCATTAATTTATAAATTAAATAATTATTCTTGATTATCTTATTAGTTAAATCACTTAATTACCTTAGTCATTTTTTTAGGTAATCTATTCCTTTATTAATGACTTCATTAATATTTGAGTGTATTTAATCCTTACACTTCTAAATTCATATCCACATTTCATCTTGAATTTAAGGTTCAAAATGATTATATATATTTAAAACATTAACCAATTTAAAATATCCTTTCTTTAAATCTTAAAACAAATGGAAAGAACATTTATTTTACATAGGAAACTTATATAAGGAAAACTTTTAACAAATTTACTTAATTTTATATAAAAATTTAGCCTTTTTAAAAATACATCGCTATTTAACTTGCAAATTTAAGTTATCTAATCATTTAACTTCCACTCAAAATTAAGAAAACCTTTATAAAAGAATTTTATCAAAATCAAGTTAAATATTTGTTTGAAAACAAATATATTTTTTCTTCTTAAAAGCTATTTAATCTAAACTTGTTTAATACACATTCAAATTTAAAACTGATTTAAATTTCCAGATTCAGATTCCAAGAGACTTGAATCCATATTTAAATTTTGGGTTTAAACTTTGATTTACAAATCCAAATTTTATTTTAAAACTTTAAGATTCAAAGTTCATTTGTATCTAACTTCATACTAGATTTAAACTTGTCTAAATCTAAAATCACAAATTTAAATTCATTTAAATTTTCTTAAATTTAATTTCAAAAAAAAAAAACAAATCAGTGACAGGTTTTATCAAAAACCTGTAACCACCCATACTCGCGCAACGCTCACGTTACTCGGGTTGAAACCCGAGCTTCTCCCTAAATTTCCCGAGTTTCCCCGGGTTCCATTTTTCTTCTTCCACATATACTTCCCTGTTTAAAATTTGAAGCCCCACGTACTCAACTCTCCACGCGAAAACCAGGTACGACTCGAGTAACCCCAGGAGAAAACTCGCTATGGTTATCATCCTTCTCGCGTATTCCAAAACCCAAAACATCAGAACGTGCATACGACCCGCCGTGCACTTGCACACGCCGCCGACACACCTCCGACGCCTGAGGCGATCGCCCACTAATCGATCATCACTCGCACACTTGATTCCAGCACCTAAAACCTTGATGGGACTTGCGAATGAAAAAATGACAGTTCGAGCTCCAGATAAAAACAACACTCCGACCAACTCTCCCCTCGTTCAGGCGATGTAATTCCCCAGAAGCTTCGAAACTGTTGCTACACCACCCTTAGCCTCCACACTACCTTCCCCTCCAGCCACGTGACGCTCGACGCATTCGAGACGAAACGGTCGTCCAAATTCTAACTATAACCCAATTTAGGGTTACAAACAAAATCGATCAACCCCAAACCCCACAGTATTTTAACCACCTTCCAGACATTTTTCCCCCATCCCTCCTACACCAGACCTCTTCCGGACAAAGCCACGACCATCACAGATCCTCCGGCCACCAAAACTCGTCCAAAAACCCATTTTCAGTCATCCTCCAAATACACATTCAGTTCTACATTAAAAATTCTGATAATTGTTTTAAAAATCATAACTTTTAAAGTGCATTCAAGTTATAATATCAAAACAAAGAATTAAGATGATTGATTTTCATGTTTTGAGTATCTCTACTGTACTTTACAGTTTTTATTATATGTTCTATATCTTAAAATATCAGAATCTATTTTTAACTTCTGTATTAAGCTTAAACTAAAATATCTTGTTTAGACTTCAAAGCTTAACAGAGATCACATGTAAAGATTTTGAATTTTGAACAAATTCATAAACTCTGAACTAGGAACAGGAAGTTAAATTCAACAGATATGCATACATTCATATACACAGCCATCATTCACGCAACAATATATACTATATCACTGCAAACTTTTATCTTGCATATCAAGGTCAATACCAGATTTAAACTTTGTAAAGCAATTTGTTTACTCACAGTGATAAAAAGAAAGAACAGAGCTTCTTCTATGTTGACACAGGCTGGAGAAATGCAAGTTGAAAACTTTTTCTTCTTTGATCTCTAATCTGATTCCAGTTGGTTTAGATTGAAGTTTTGTTTAAGATGTTATTGTTTATTTCTGATCTTTTCTCAGCCTTGAGGAAACGAAGTGAAATGAAGAAGACTTGATAAAAAAATGAGTTTATAGGGATGTATTTTTTTATACAAGGTGATAATGTGGTTTGTACATCAGGGTAATATTTTTGTACAATTTTAGCAGAGATATTTCTTTGCTTGCTGATATAAATTTAGCTTGGTGGCTGCATTAATTATCACGTACCTTTATACTTGTTTTATTTGCTTGATCTTTATCCTGTACATTGCATGAGAGAAAGGTTTGGTGGCTTCTACTTTGCAAGCTATTCACTTATCTTTTTCTTTTTTTATTTGCTTACAAACCTAGGCAGGCTGATATAATATTGTGGTGGCTGAAATGTTGTTATCTAATTTTAATATGTTGTTAAATTTTCTCTAATGTATTTATTTTAATATTATTTTTAAAGTTTAACCATCTAACATTTAATTACTTACTTATTATTTATTTTGTTTTACCTTTGTTACATTTGCCTTCATTCATTATTTTTACAAAACCCAATTCGAATTCAGTTTCAAATACATTTCTCAAGTAATTCAAAATTCAACTAACATTTTATATTTAATATTTAAACCATTTATTTAAGACTTAAATTCAAATCAAATATATACGTATATATTCAAATTTACTCATATATGCCCATATACATATATATACAATATTTAAATTTTAAATCATTTATACAAAATTTATTGAGATTCGGGGAAACTCGCATCACTTTAATCGATTAAATTTACAATTTTTATTCAAAAATTCAATAAATTATCAATTTAAATAAATTAAAATCTGTGGTCGTTACATGTACTCCATCCTGAAAGCATCGCATAAGCAGAAAAATCACTTATAGTCCACAACAAAAAAACAATCATAGGAAAAAAACTTTCTTTGAAACGTCGTATGTTTCTACTCCTTCGTTCCACAGTGTTTTTAACTCCTCAATCAATAGTTGTTTCTTGTGTCGAACCGTCATGGCCAGGAACGACAATAGTAAGAAACATATATGGAGTTTTCATACACATCGACAGAGGTAAATTATAAGGTGTGATGATAATCAGCCAAGATGAATATTTAGCACCAAATTGAGAAAACGGTGAAAACCATCCGTACATAATCCAAGTCTAACATTAGGACTCTCCACTGCAAAAGTGGGATAAGTTTTGTCAAAATATTTCCATGCTTCTCCATCGGCTGGAAGTGTCAACGTACCTTCTTCCTCTGTTCGCACACTATGCCATCTCATATGAGGTGCAGTTACAAAAGATGCGTATAATCTTTGAAGCCTAGGAGTGATGGGCAAGTAATGCATAAGTTTGTATGGAACTTTCTTTCCCTTCTTTTTTTCTTGGTTTGTACATTTCCTCATTACATATTCGACACTTCCTAAGAGTGATGTCCTATTTCCAAAACAACATGCGGCCATTTAAACATGTATTTATTTTTTGATATGGTAAACCAAAAGTCGACATAATTTTTTTAATTTCATAGTGATTATGACACATTAAATTATCGGGCAGCATATGTCATTTTGCAGCTTGTACAACAGATGTAAATCTAGCTTCAGTGATATTTTATTTTGACTTCATCGCAATGTATTTTGCAGTTACTGATAACTGAGTGCTACTTTTACAACCATCCCAAAGAGGTTTCTTAGCAGCATCCAAAAAGTAGTAATTTTTTTTTGCTTCAATATTTGGTTCTTCAACATTTACATCGTCGTCATGAACTTCAACCGTAGGGAACATTGATCGTGCTGCATTTTCAACCATATTTTCTATAAGATTCATCATAACAATTTCGTTACCAGCCACCTCTAATTCAGACTCTGTAGGAGTATGTGCTACAACTTCTCCATGACGATTCCAAACATAATACTCTGGTATGAAACCGTTTTTGCACAAATAAACTTTCACAATATCTAGTAACAAATACTAAATGTTTACACCTACTACATGGACAATGAATTTCTACATCGTTTCCGTTATTACTTAAAGAGAATTCAACAAATACGTTTATACCATTATCAAAATCTTCCTTTATTGAGCCCCTTAGTCTCCTTCTTTGATACATCCATCTCCTCCGATCAACAAAATAATCGATCATTTTTCCTATTTGAAAAAATATGTTACAAATTCAAAAATAAATATTGGCCATTTTACGAATTGAGATTTTATTTTTCAATGTATTGATACATGATCTTGAACGCTTCAATTTAACCGAACTTAAGAATACAATATTGAAACGTTGGTTTATGGTTTTATATTTTGATGGTCAGTCATCCTACTTCTCATTATTAACACAGTAAACAATTACATTTCTTAAATTATTACATTTTAAACGATTCAACAAAATTTCGGCAGCACTTCCACTTTGTTTCTTGTATTGTACACAAATGCGTGTACATAGTAAACGGAAAAGAAAAGTGACGACGAAATTTTGTGAACCATTTAAGATGAAATAATATACGAAATGTAATTGTTTACCATGTTTATAACTTGTCCAATACAGGGACAAATCCAACAAGTATTGTACCGGATGGATATAAATGTTCAATTTATGACAAAAACGAATATTTATATAACGATCATGTACAATAGTTGTCGGACGGGGCCAAAAACTCTATCTGTAACGTAATAAAAAAGTAGTTTATATAAAAATTAGAAGTTTTATAGTTTGTCTTCATATTTATTATATAATATATTATTGTTCGTAAACGGTTGAATTTACTAATTTTATATCTTTCGAAAAATTATTAATTTACCACATTATTCCGCGTATTTTATCGAACAAGGTTAATTCAGCGTATTATAGTAGATAGGTAAATTATTTTTTTACGACGTTTTCGATAGAAAACAATTTATTTAATTATTAGTATGCGTGTGTGCGTGTATATATATAATGATTAACACATACACACACATGTATGACACATAAACACCCCAATTAACGCAAGACAATGCTAAAGGTAACAATATATAATGGTTTACACATATATACAAATTCATGAATTATACCTACTTTTCACAATTTAAAGTTAACAAATGAAAATAGGTATTACATGGGATACTATAAACCATCATTAGGCTATTAGAAACAATTACAATCACCAATTAGCTCTAATTTATCAAATTAGGCAATTCTAGATTTAGGTTAAAAATTAGGATTTTTGCGAAAATTAGAGGTTATACCTGAGATTGGAAGCAATAGAGAGTGATTTAGGAGCCGTGCAAGATCCGAATGCTTGAATTTGAGGTTTGGAAGCTTGAAAATTGGGTTTCGGGGATTTTGGATGAAAATTTGGGTTCAATTCGTATGAGGAAGAAAGATCTCGGCTGAGACCTGTATAACGCGAACTTTCGACGGTTTCTGACGGCCGGTGACGGCGTCTTTCAGACGGTTTTCGACGGCCGCCGACGGCCCATTGAAAGCCGTCGGAAACCATCGCAAATGACCGTCGGAAGCCGTCGCCAAGTGTCGTTGGTATTTCAAGCTTTTCTAGGAGTGCTAGTTTAGAGCGTCTTTGTTTACACATCAATGTGTTGGATTAGTTGCATGGTTAATCGAGAATTTCAATAAAATTTCCTTTTATTATCGTATTCTATCTTTATATAAATAACAATTTTATATACTAAACCATATTTAGTATTTATTAGTAAAAGAGTTTGATGTATATGTTTTCAGTTTATTTGATTTGTATATAAATATTTTAGTTATTGTCTTTGTTTAATAATAATATTTTAGTATTGTTATGTAAAAATATATTTTATTATTAAATTAGGTTTAATTTAATTTTTGTTTGGATACTTTAATATTCTTGTATTTATAATACAAACATTATAACTATTTAAAAGTAGTAAACTAACCTCGAAGTAATATGGAACCATATTTCATAATTAACCATGTGATTTATGGTTAATATATCAGTTATAATTAATATGAACATGGGCTTAGCAATGATGATGCCTTGAACATAATATACTTATTCTACATTAATATTTTACACACACACACTGACGCAGCAGCGGATAACAAAAATGATGAATCTGTGAAAGTAGCAATTGATGGAATAGAAGATACCGAATGCCCAACTCCGTTGATCCAAAGATGCTGGAATCTAGCTATCCCAAACACGTTGATCGCGCACGATACCGTGTTTAAAGATCTATGATTCTTCGACGTTGATCAAGCGCACTTGATTCAGCGAATCGGCTTCAACGATCGTTGATTCGAGCGCACTCGAATAACCGAAAGTGAAGATAGGAGATTAAACTCAACTACCAATTTAATGAAAGCACAAAGCTGACAAACAAAAGTTTTATTCAAAATCAACTTACTTCAAAGTTACAACTCACCCACTATTTATAGCCTTTACAACACAACACACTAGGTCGTTCACGCAACCTACGACCTATATTACAACGACTTACCCAGTTACAACTCACACGACCTAAGTATCAAACAGTACAAACGACCTTACAACAATGCGACTCAACATATATACAACACAACACATAGGTTGGCAGCGACCTAACAATACAACCCACGCGACTTAACAATAAATGCGACCTAAACAAACACGACCCAAAACTGTAGCGACCTAGTACATAAGCTTCAGCATCCAGCAGCGACTTAATGGAACTTGGCAGCGACTTAAGAATCAGCGACCTTCCAGAATTAGCGACTTAACGTTAGGTCATTCGCGACCTAAAGGAGAGTTAGGTCGTTCGCGACCTACTGAAGCGGCATGTGAATTAGGTCGTTCGCGACCTAAAGAAGCGACATGTGATTTAGGTCGCTCGAACTTCTTAAACCACAACTCGTTATCCCTTAGCTCGTTAGCTCGTAAGTCGCTAGGTCGTTCACGACCTAAAGCATGCGACTTATTACAGCCTGTTGCAGCTTCCCCCTCTTGACTCTGGTTAGGTCGTACTTCCTTATCTCATGACCCGTTAGGTCGTTCTCGACTCAAGAACTGGTTAGGTCGCTCGCGACCTATCACTTCACCATTCTGGGCTGCATCACACACACACATACATATATGCTAACAGGTGTTCTAAGGGCGCATGTCAAGATAGTTAATTTACTTGCGTGGCCCTCCTTAAATCCATAGATATATTTGTGTAAGGATAAAATAGGTATTTACAGTTAATTTTTTTTTGTAATGAAAACTAATCATTGATAATGTTAACAGAGCCCATTATTATAAGTGCGCGTGCACGCGCGCACACACACACACATATACATGTATACACACACACATCAGATACATATACATGTATAACAAATTTCCATCCATTTAACGACAACTAAAAAAAGGACAACCAATGTATTGGACTTAATATGCAAAAAAAGGCAAGGACCTCTAGCTTAAGTGGTTAGAGGTACGATGATATAGACAAATGTTCCGCTTGAATAAAGTATCACTCTTGTTATCAAAAAAGCTAATTAAAAAGATACTAGATGGTTTGGAAATTGACAACTAAGCATAATTAACAACATTAACACAAACATATCATGCATTTATTATTGATCTAAGATACATATCATTGTTACTACTTTGGTTAGAATCTCTTTGGCACAGTATGGCTATTTGTAACCTATACACCTCTATCATTGTTACTAATCCATTTTCAACTTTTTAAGTTTCAGATTATGAAAACTATGAAAACCTATGCTCTGATACCAATTGAAAGGGAGTGCGGATTAAGGATCTTAAAGCTAATTTAACACTAGAGGGGGGGGGGGTGAATAGTGTTTAATGGATTCTAAGACTTATATGGACTAAATTAAAATTATGACACAAACAAATGCAGAACTTAATCACAGAACAATCACAGAATCAAACATAGGTGCAGAAAGTAAATAAAAAGCAGTAAAAGGAAAGAACACACCGGATTTTATACTGGTTCGGAGTTACCCTACATCCAGTCCTGTACCAAGGCAGAACACCTCATACAGATTTTTATTATACCAAAGTCGAGATTACAATCCTCAGTTTCTAAAGGCCTTGAGATACCCTCCTGTCTCACGAGTCCTGGGCAAACTCTCTTGATTTACGGGCCACAAGATTACCCAATTGATTTCCAGGCACAACCACACCTTATAGAGAGACTCGATAAACTTTTGATTACAAATTGATCCTATAACTCTGAATAGCACTTTGATCTTCGAGAGAGGGCAGAGAATCAAACAAGAATGAGATTCTAATTTGATTCACTTGAGAATTCGGCAAAATTTCAGTACGATCTTAAAAATATGAAAATTTTAGAATATGGATTTGTGGAGAAGGAGTGAAGAAAATAAGAAAGTAGTTAGTTAAAAAATTCGTTTGTGAAGGCTATTTACAGACCAGTAACGGTCATAACAATTCGTGAAGAGATTTAAACGAATAGACACTTCTTTTGAAAATTGAAACTTTTGAATTTAACGGCCACCATGTCGACATGGGGTATCCCATGATGTCGACATCCCTTAGTTAAAAACAATGTAAAATTTGTTTTGAAAATGGTATTGAAAGGAAAACAAGATGAAATGATTCTGGAGTAAAATAAACTAATTTTCCTATGTTTTAAAATAAAGAAGAGTAGAAAATATATTTTTAGAATGTATATATAAATTTGATTTTAAATCTCAAGTATATATATATATATATATATATTATAAAAGAATATTTAAAAATCAGAAGATAGTTTTAAAAACAAACGAGGTTTATTTAAAAACAAAGACAAAGAATATTTTAAGGCTAAAACATTTTGAAAAGCAGTTTTTAAAATCATTTTGAAAAACCATTTTGAAATAGTTTTGCAAGCTTCTTCCTGCATAATATCTCATCACATCAGGACTCGAGAACTTGTACAAAACCAGGATGTTCGTGGGTTTGTAAGCCACTTGTCGTAGGTTTGTAAGCTACATGTCGTGGGTTTGTAAGCCACTAAGAAGATAGAAATGGGTTCCATCCCAAATGAAATATGAAATGAAGATTTCCGTTCTATTATGAAGTTTTAACAATAAACTAGACACTTATCTTGAAATCTTGATCTTGATACTCATGAGTCTTCAAACTTGATTTCTTCATCCTTGATCCGTATACTGTACAGTCTTCAATAATTAGTACATGCCTTATATATATCCTACATAATAACATTCATATATATCTAGACAATAGTGTTAGTATATAAGTTATAATAAAATAAGTTACAAAGGTTGTTGTCATCAAAACCACTATCTCCGGTTCCTAACACCTTCATCTTCAACATACCACGAGACAGCAACAACAATACCGTCTCCATCAACTACCAATTTTCTTCATCATACTTTGTTGCCAATTAACCCATCCATACTGCCACTTCATATACAAGACAGTACATCACCACCCGACCACCCAAACTCCTACAACAATAAACTGCTTTGCCATCTACATCGAACAGACCCGAATCCATACAACATCACTGCATCCCCTCCTCAACTCACCACTTCCTCCATACACTGTTGCCTATCATACTCAACTGTGATCATCACTTTCCTCCATACACTACTACGTCTTGATACATCTCAAATTTGCAATATACCAGATGCACAAGTTCTACAGACCAACCATTATCTAACTAAAATCAATACACTCACCAACCATTGTCATCTACATCCGCAAACAGTACCATCACCGTCTCAATTTTCCACTCTACCATCCACTATCTATTCCAGATCTCCCTTTTGCAATCACACTACAACTCACCACATTCACTTCTGACAATCATCCACATCAAACAGTTCATCAACACATACTCTACTTCAGACATAACAGCCCCTCCTTCTTCTTACATATCCAAACAACTTTGCACACATATTATTCACACCACTCAACAACAACCTACCCTGCCATCTGACTTCTCCCACTTCAACTCCAAGCTACTTATCATAACCACCATCGCATATAAGCACACAACTACCGTGACCATATCACAGAACTTAATGTAGTGCCTTCTTCTAGCATATCCAACACCAGTCAAGCATCACACTCCAACAACAACAACAAAAAAACTTACTGCAGTGCCTTCTTCTAGCTGTCATACTGCCGCAATCTCACTCCAAGCTCCACCCAAATCATCGCCAATTAAGACAGCAACCGTACTCGATTACTGCTCCATCGCGAACCCACCCCGTATCCCAAAACAAATTGAAACTCAATTGAAACTGCAACCAACTCACGCTCGAGAATCACCTCTGTTCCACGACCATATTCTTCCACTACAATCGCGACAATTACCCAATAACTCGTAATCGAAATCGCGTCAAACTCCGTCGAACCAAATACCAATACTGTTGAAACTTCACCGAACACACAAGCAGCATCGAGCAACCCCGTCTCCTCGTCATCACTTCAACGCATTTCAAACCTCCTCTACAACCTGAAATCGCCTTGCCTGCAATTCAAACTCGAACCTCGAACTGCATCCGCAATCATCGCGTCCAAATCCAACCCAGACACCCACAAACATCGCCGCTTCCACCTCGAACTCGAAAACCCTCGAACCCGCGCCTGAAACAATTTAACTTTATGAATTTGAATTAAGAGGGTTTTTGCCTTTTGGAATTTTGGAACGTGATTTTGATTTTGATTAATGAACTGTGGGAACGAGATTTTTGAATTAAGGAATTTTTTTGGGCTTTGATGCTATTTAATTGTTGGGCCTTGCGGGTAAATTAATGTGTTAGCATGACTTGATTTTGGTTTTGACTTCTGAATTTGATTTTGGGTGTGATAAAAAAAAACAAACAAAATAATAATAATAATAACATACAAGTCTTTCCTTCATTTGTTTTGTTTTGTTTCATTTGATTTTAATTATTTTGATTTTCCATTTGTTTTAATCTTCTTTCTCTTTAGAAGAAATAAATACTTCCTCTTTTAGTTACCTTGTTTTAGTTTCTTTTGTTTACTTTGTTTTTTTTAAAACAAACGTGTTTTCTTTTGTTTACTTTATTTTGTTTTAGTTTTGTTTTGTTTTAATTTGTTTTAAGTTCCATCCTAATACATTAAAAAAAACTGTATATATTTTGCTGTTGACTTCTTTTCAGGTTGATAGAGTAGAGCAGGAGAAGACCTGCTTGCTAAAAAAATTTCTTCAAATTTGCTTGTTTCGCTTAGCTAGTTAAAAAATAACTGCTTGCTTGCTTGTATAAAAATTTTGCTGCTTTTAACCTCTATTTATTGCTTTAATTTGCCTTGCATTGTTGTTTGCTTGCATTTTTAAAAAAAAATTCAGAAAGAAAAACAAAATCCATTTGTAGTTGCATTGTTAATACACGTTTAATTTCAGTTTTGCATTTCATCCTAAAATTGTGATTAATAATAACGGTTAGACATCGATAACACTTAATTGTATATTGAAAAATTGTCTTCTTTGAACAATTTACTTTCTTGGTGTCTAGGCTACGGCAGAGTAATAACCATTTATAAATATTACGGTGATTCGTAAATATTATTGTGGTTGTTTCTCTGAAGGTACTTAAACCTTCGGCTGCATTGCTACGGTGATTCGTGGTGCACTGATAAATCCTGCCCGTTACCTGGCCAAGAACTATCTTGTTGATTTAAGACAATGTGTGATTATACAATTTTGGGTTAACTTAGGATAGATAATTTGTAATTAACATTTGCATTCATTTAGTTGCATTAGCTCATGCATATTTAAAAAAAAAGTTCAAAATCAAAAACTAAAAAATTGTGAATATTTCTTAACTTAGTTTTTTTTTTCTTTCCAATTTCAAAATCAAAATCCAAAAAAAAAGTAAGTTTTTAGAAAAGAAAAAATCCAAAAAAAAAATTATAAAACCTTTTCAAAACCAAAAAAAAAAATCAAAAATCGATTTTCCCTTTTGAAAAACAAATTCTTTTTGTAAATATTTTTTCTTTATAAAAAAAAGAAAATAAAAAAAAACTTTTGAAAATGTCCGAATTTCCATATTCTCATGAATTTTTCGATAGTTGTGAAAATCAATATAATCCATATAATTTCACTCCAAATTCTTATGGATATTTAATGACAACTTTCGTATAAACAATTCAATTTTGGTACCACAAAATTTCCAAAATGACGAACCACCCTCGACTTTTGGAAAAAGCATCGAAACGATTTCGTCGTTACTTGAACTCTCTACACAACAAAATCAAGAGATAAATGATTTGTGTAATTCTTATTTATGTGATAATTCAAGTCAAAATTTTCAAAATAATCAAAATTTGAATTCACTTCAAAATTCAAATGACTTCGAGTATAGCCCATGCCAATTCAATTTTGAACTCCAAAATGAATTTCAAAATCAAAACGAAAATGTGATCCCCTTTTCAAATAATTTTGGCAATGAGAATAATATCGATTACGATACAAGTGAAATTTTTTGTTCTCAACAAATCCAAATCGAAAATTCTCAAGTCAATAATTATAAATTGGATTTTGTTGAGAAAATGGACGAAATCTACAATGATCACACAGATTTGTTGTTCGAAACATATAAGAAACAACGTGATAAACAAAATCAAGTCCCAACGTGTGATGAGTCAAACGTAATCCATCTTTTACCCAAATCACTAATTTTCAAATAACAACTTTTGAAATTGAAAATAATGATCTTAATGAAGTTGTTGAGAACACGGTAATTGAGTTGGATTTCAATACTTTTGAGGGTGTGGAACCAAATTTAAAATTCGATCTTCCTTTTCTCGATTTCAAAAATTTAAATACAACAACTTTGGATTTTGAAAATGATGTACGCAATGAAGTTGTTGATAATCCAACAAAGGAAGACGAACTTAACGAACACGATTTCTTTGGAATTTTCGAAAACGAGTTGTTAAATTTCGAAGAGGAAGATTTAAATCGCCATTTTGATTTTGAAATCAATAATTCTGAGGAAGTTTTCAATGATAGGTTTGAATTTCAAATTGGTGAAAATAAACTTGAATTTCAATCAATCGTTTTATCAACCCCGAAAACAATCGGAAATAAAACAACTCGTACGATTTTTAATAAAACGACATTCGTTTTTCCAAATCAACATTCAATTTTGAAATCTTTTACGGTTTGGTTTTCCGAGCTTAAACTGTGTCTCGCGTACTTGATGAGACAAATGAATCGGTCTTTGGGAGACCGTTTCATTTACGTTTTGACAATATACTTTCTGAACTCTTGTAAATAATAACCTTTTTGTTTTCATGTAAATATGGGTCATCTTTTAATTTTTGTTTTAATTTTCTCCTTCCACTTGGGTTGACTGTGGGGACATAGTCAAAATCAAGTGTGGGGGGAGACTCGTTTTCTTTTTTATTTTTTCATGATTAATTTTTCCTCCAAAGCTCAAAAAAAAATTTCAAATTTTTTTTATAGCATTTTAATTTATTTTTAAAGAAACATTATAAGATAAATATATGGTTTTGGTTTATTAAATTGAAATTTTTGAAAATTTATTCGTCTTAACAAAATAAAAATGAAGTTTGATTACAAATAACAATGGTTTAACTAGTATATAGGAAGATTCATACGTGTTAATTATGAACTATCCTAATTGAAGATCTTTGTTTTAAAAAGTGGTGAATTCAAATAAAAGGATATAACATTTTTTTTGTCTTCTAAGTTAAAGGGTGCTTAGATGATTTTGCGAAACTCTCTCTCTAAAAAAAATCAAAATAAAAAATATTTCTTTTATATATGTATATATTTTTAATAAACACCTAGAGTCATGTGTCCACACTCGTGTGTACATTCGCCATGCTCTGTACCCTTCTCACGTAAGCCCGAAAGGCAGTGCATGATCGGTATATCTGGCCTCGGTTTATCTGAGTTAGGTGTATATATACATATAATTTCTCTCTACATAACGCCTACAGTCGATAAGTGTTCACACTTGTGTGTTCACTCGCCACGCTCTATATTCCCCTCACATAAGTCCGCAAGGCAGTGCATGGGTAATATATCTGGCCTCAGTTTTCTGAGTTAGGCATATATAAATATTGTTAATGTCAATAAAATTTTCAAAAGAAAAAATGGAGAGTAAGCAAATGAAATCCAAGCACCATTTTAACTTATTTGATTTGACTTGTTATTGAAAAGAAATGAAAATACCACTTTCATAAATTTTGATAATCAACTAAGGATTTATTTCATAGTTACACTTTGTTCTCAACCGAAACAACGAGTTAAACTATTGTCTATTTGTTATGATAACTTGATTTTTGTTGGAAATTTTGACGAGTAAATGACTTAAAATTTCAAGATAATTACCAAAACATATTTAACTTATTTGTGTCTATTTAAAAGTAAATCTTTCATTTGTAAATATTTCCAAAAACTCGCATTCATCTCTTTGTAAATAAATCTTGCATTTTGTAAATATTTTCATATCGCATTCGGATTTTGTGGGTAGTATCCGTTGAAAACCCTCACGAGACAACACTCGGATTATATTGGGTATTTTAACTTGTTTAAACCAAAATTCAAGTTATTTTCAAATTGTCACATAGTCATCTTCATATAGGGGTAAAATGATCATTTTTGTGCATTTATTAAATTGTGAAAATTTACTTGGAATTTTCTATGTTGTTTTGTAGGAAATTTAGTGAATTTTACAAGTGGTTTCATGATGATACATGCATGCACAAGAGTGAAGAGAACAAATGAAGATGGAAATAATTCAAAATGATGATCATGGAGGACCCCACTTACCCACCTACCTTAATGTACACTTAGGAGCTAATGCACATGCTAAAAGGCCATTAAATCTTCATGCACACTTAATGGATGATTATTTGATGCTAATGGTTACTTGGCCACTACACTTCCTAAGGGGTAGTTTGGGCTCTCTCCAAAAAATATGAATTAGGGCTTAACATATGTATAAATACCCCTTATGTTTCATGTAACCCTCTTCCCTTAGTCTCTTTTTTAGGCTCTCTTCTCTTTAGTTTTACCATAGAAATAAAATGAGAGCTCTCCTTCTTTTCATGGCTACTTAGCCATTTCTTTTATATACTTTTCTTTTATGCAAGTTAATACATGTTCTTTTCCTTTCCTTGTTTATTTCCTTTCATGTTAGTAGTGTAGATTTATTTATTTATGCAGGTAGATTAGTTTTTCTTTTTATTTTGCTCTCTTTTTCTTCTTGTTTCTTCTATGTTGCAAGCTACATTTTTTGATTTGATAATAAATATGAGAGCCTAATCCCTTCAATTTAGGGGTAATGAAGCTCTCTAGTATGTAGATGCAACGTTTTGATGTTTATGTTCTCTTTTTGTGCTTCATGGAAAAATGATGTTTATGTAATTTTGTGTTGAGTATTGAGTTTGATAGCTAATGTTGTTCAAAATAAATAGGCTATGCTTAGTCATATGAATCACAAATTGCTTCTTCATCTATATATGATTATGGCAAAGAAGTGGATGTTGAAATTAAAATTTGATGGCTTATATTTCTAATTAATAGTTAATAGGCCATGCTTAAAATAGATTTTGCTTTCAACTTTGTTGTCATATTTCATGAGATTTTAATGTGTATTAGTGGTTGTGTTATAGTTTGATGGTTTATATTGGGCTAATTAATAGCCCAAATATATCATACTTATGATAAGCACATCAACTAATTTCACTAATGACCAAAAGAGAGATCATAACTTCATTTTGTTGATTTATGTGATCTAGAGAGTGGAAATTACCTCTAAATTGTCTTAACACTGTCATATTTTTATCAATTTTCTTTTGCAAGTTTTCTACATTTTTAGCTAATCACACTTTCAACTTTGGTTAATTTGATTGAATAGAGATTTAAAATCAACAATTCCCTGCGGATCGACCCGTACTCGCCACGTACTAGAATTGTACGCCGTGCGCTTGCGGTATAAATTTTATTATAAATTTTTCGACGGTTTTATAAACCGATACAATTTATGTCGTTAAACACGGATCCAATGGAACCGGTTTCGTCGAATTTCGAGACTGTGCCCCGGATCGTTATTTTAACGCGTCGATTAAATCGAAGATTTCTAAAATTTACGAAATCGCTTGAAGTTCCAGTTTTAAAAACTTATTAACCAAATTCTAATTCAAATAGAATTTATATAGATATAGAAATCGTTTCGATTTCATATTCAACTCCAATTCAATTATTTAAGCGATTTTTAATTATTAACTCCAAAAAATTAATTTATTAATTAAATCACTATATTTGGAACTTTAGTTTTTATTACACTATTTTTGATTGATAAACTTCATATTGAAATCCCATTCACATTCCAAAACTCAACATTTGAATTGAATTAAATGTTCAAAATTAACGACCAAAAATCCGGGTCGTTACATTTATATCTCAATCTTATTCTGCACGAGAAAAATTCATTTCATTGATTACAAATTCTACACTTCTTTTATATTAAAAAGGTAATTTTCACTTTTTAGAATTTGTTTGTATTGTTTATTTAAGTGCATTGCTTTATGCACTCTCAAAATAACATCATGATTACATGTTATTTACGGACATAAAATCAATTAAACGATGAAATTTATTATTTTTTCATGTTATATTTTATTTTTAAATAGATTTCAATCTTGTTCTATATGAAAAAAACATTTCCGCGGCTGCAACTTCTATACTTCTGTTTTTATTTAAAAGGTAATTTGCAATTTTTAAAATTTGTTTGTATTGTTTATTTAAGTGCATTGCTCTGTGTATTCTTAAAATTATATCATGATTACATGTTATTTACGGATATAAAATCAACCGATCGATGAAAATTATTCTTTTTTCATATTATTTTTTACTTTTAAATATGCATAAAGATTATGCTTTTTATAAAAAATGTTCCAAAGTACATGTCAGTCATCATGTTATTATTACTTTACTCTATATATCAAAATATTAAT
Source organism: Allium fistulosum (assembly GCA_030737815.1). Lineage (NCBI taxonomy): Eukaryota > Viridiplantae > Streptophyta > Magnoliopsida > Asparagales > Amaryllidaceae > Allium > Allium fistulosum. Next base: position 478,296,108 of record CM060907.1, read on the forward strand.
TTCAGCATACAACACAATTTATCAGCCAACCAATGGATGCTAAATACTCTGGTAAGCAAAGGTCGACTAGAGAAGATGTTATATCTCCAAAAGTATCTTCAACAAAAGATAGTGTACCTGTCCAGAAGTCAACAAATGATGATAAAAAATTCCCATCAAAAAATGATTATGGTTGGACAATAAATTTACTTCTGAAGTGCTAGGCAATATATCATTCAAAAATATGAAAAATAATATGATTAAATTTTATTACCTTTTTGGTTTTCTCTTCTTGTTTTTGCAGGTAAAATTTATGGAGAAAAATGGATAGTGATGCTTATAGATGGTGATGTATCATACACGTTTTCGCTCTTTATTAATTGATAACATAAACAAAAAAGTCAACCTAATAAAAAATTAAATGATCCAGCTAATAGGTGAAATTCAAAATGATTACACATAATTCGAATGCAAAAATATAGCTACATATTTAAGAAAATAATTTCTCTTAAATATGTTAAACACATATAATTTGTAAAAAAATCAGTTCACTCACGAAGCATGTGCTACTATCACGCGCGAAGCGCATGCCGTAACACTTATTCGGAATTCATTTGACATGGTCTTACTTTAGTAGGAATTTTTTTTACATCAAAATCTTTCTCTTATGGAAGACTAACAATATATCCTTTTCTATCCTAAAAAAAAATTGAATGATCATTGCAAATTTCCATAGAAAATTTATTATAAATCATTGTAATTTTCTCTTGTAATTTAATGATGTTAATAGAATGACTTGATTTTTAATGATGTATTTTTAAATGAATTTATAGGATCTCTATAATTTTTAATTTGAAAAATATTTAAATTATCGTTTGATGCATTTTTTTGGCAAACGATGGTATTTTTGAAATTTTACAGAATAAGGTAATCGGTGTATTTAATTGTTGTTTTGCGATCATATCGCATTGTTGTGCGTGATCTTACTTTTATTTCTATCATTCGAGGCTCGTACGCGAATATGATATTGTGTAGCGACGTACCAGAAATTACAACATTTAATTAAACTAACACTTAACTATTTTCACACTTCTCTTTTCTTTTCTATTTTTCTTGTGAATGAAAAGAAATTTTTTTGCCCTTTTCAAAATGCCAAATCAAAAGCTAGCGTTAACAAAAAATTACGAAATTGGATCTATTGGGTTTGTTTGGCGTTGGCTTCTACATGAGTATTGAGGGGTGCAATGTCGCTTGGGTTGATTAACATGATGAAGGCCGACTTAGGATTAGAGATTGGCGGAGTTGTAGTCAACAATTGGTGAAACAGGGAGTGGTGTTGTGCTTGTCATGGGAAGGCGAGTTGTTGGAGCGAGTTTTGGTGGCATGCGATCGTGTAGGATGAATCGCAACTTCAGTTACTGTAAGGGGAGGGCAAACAGATGTGCTTTGCTGGCTCGATTGAGCTCGAATTTGTTGGGTCGGGGAGGAAGCTTTCATAAAGAGGAGCGTGTAGGAGTCCAGGGCGTGCGCTTCGTGGCTTGTAGCTTGAGTTAGGGGAGAAGGAGTGCACGATGTGTATGGATTGTTCGTGTATCAGGCATACCCGATTTTGAGTTAGAGAAGAAGGAGAAAATAGTGTGGTAGAACTGATTAACTAATTAATTAAGTTAACTAATGAATATTTAATTTAAATCATATTAAATCAATAACTTCTTCATACAAGGTCCAATCAAGATGCGTTTTTTGCGTTGCGCTTGTAATAGCGATATCTACGCACTGGTGTAGATTTCGATGAGTTTAGGGAAAGTGGATTTTTCAGCTAGATCAAAATGGAACGCTTAAGCATCTAACGGAATTTCGGTGAGTTATCTCACCTCTGGATGAATACTATATGATATATGGTTGATAATTTTTTTTGTGCTTGAGTGATTTATGGATTTGGTTTAGTTGAATTTATGCTTTAAAAAGTGAATAACATATAAAATGAAATACATGGAATTTTGTAGAGGAATTTGGTTTCCTCATCACAATTGATTTTATTTTCAATTATATATTTGTTGTATAAATTGTTAAATTGCTAAAAGTTTGGTAGTTGGCCATATTTGATGTGACATTGATATGTTAAAAGTTGATCATTTTTAGTGATAAAGGTATAGCAACATTAGTTAAGTCTATGGTAGCTGTTGGCCTCATTATAGTATTTTGAAAACTATTATTTGCCGTTTGGATTTGAAAAAAGGTTTTGATTCGATGAAGGATTTTAAATGTGACTTTTGGAATTTTCTATGGTATTTTATTTTGAAATGGTTTCCAAACTTCTCTATTTTACTCCAACCTTTTTGGAAATGTTTTAAAAATATTTTGGAAAGTAATTATTTTATAGAAAGTTATTTTAATGATGGATGTTTATGTTAAAGAAAAGAAATGTTTATCTTTTATAAAAAACTGATTCTGTTTTAAAAAAAGATAGAAATATTTTGGAATAAATATTTGTGAAATGCTTTGTACAAACCATTTTATTGAAAGATAGATTTATAAATGGAGTTTTATAATTATATTTGGAGATTTATAAAAGAAGTTTTGCAAATAATAAGGAGATTTGTAAAAGGGGTTTGTAAATAAAAAAGAGACTTATAAATGGTATTTTATAAATAAAAGAATAGATTTATAAATGAGATCTTATAATAGGAAAATGATATCATTTTAAAGAATTGGAATAATAAATCACATTTATGGATTTATAGTAATATATCGAACGATCGTTATACGGAAAGTATTTTGTTCAATTTTGAAAATGGAGGTTTGTGATAAATAAATTTGGAGATTTATGAAAGGAGTTTTATAATAAATTTATAGATTTATAAATAAATTTTGAGATTTATAAGAGGAGTTTTCTAATTATATTTGGAGATTTATAAAAAGAGTTGTAAATAAATTTGGAGATTTATAAATGGAGTTTTATAATTATATTTAGAGATTTATAAAAGAAGTTTTGCAAATAATAAGAAGATTTGTAAAAGGATTTTGTAAATAAAAAAGGGATTTACAAAATGGAATTTTGTAAAAGGAAATGAGATTTGATTTCTTTAAATGATCATTTAAATTATGGTGGTATGGGAAGGTATTATTTTCATACTTAACACCAAATTCTAAGGTAAGAAAACTTGTCCCCATCCTGAAAATTAAGAACGTATGTCAAGGTAATGATAGTATGTTGACTTGCTGGACTTAATTGTTAATCGAGGGATAGCACAATTTTGGAATTGGGAAGTGGTAGTAAGTATATTTGGTTTAATTTCCATATAACTTGTCTAGTTACACGAAAAGGAAAGTGTTTTGGGTTAAATATTATCAATGTTTTAAATGACATTTGTTTTTACCCCAAATGAGTATGGTTTTGGAAGTGAAATCATTCTTAAGATTTTGTGGATATACTTATACACCATTGAGATAAGTATATGGTTACATTTTCTAAGTTATGAAAGTAAAGTGATTTGTGAATATACTTATACCGTTGAAATAAGTATATGAATATTTTTCTAAGTAGTGAAAGAGTACAAATGAACAGTGAATGAGTAGTATAAATATGTATATTTTGTAGAAGTATTTTTAATACAAGAATTTACAAAGTGGTTTTAATTAATGAATGGATTAATTAAAGAGGCTTATTGGTTGCTTATGTGCTTAACCAGGGTTGGTTTCCATATGGAATTAAATCTTTGATTGGATTGTTTGTTTATTTGATAGTTAGATAATAGACTATCAAATCTTGGGCATTTTTAAATTATTGATTATCGATTTCGAGAGACCTTGATTAGATAAGCATGATTTATCTGAAAACAACTTCAAACTGGCATAAGTATTTGAATTTGAGACATATATTAGATGATGGAATCGAAGATGGAGTCCTTTGGAGTGCAAGGGCTACTTGCTACTTATCCTAAGGGTGAATCTCAAAATGGATGTAGTAGAAGTGCCTTCAGTTTGTTCATATTCTGAACAACTTATATGGATGAATGTTAGCATTGCATTATTACTTGGAGGTTAATGTTTGCATTCCAAGTGGCATTTGCTAAAAAGGTAAAATGTAGCCTCAAGCCTCACACCTGGTAATGACTAAAATATGGGATATGCTTTAGGGCTATGTGGTTTGCTACCATTAGTTTATGGTCATTACTTGTATCAAGATTGATATTTATTGATGGATTATGTATGCTTGTGGCCACAGAAATGGTTTGTCATAGACAACCGGTTGATGATCATATTCGATACTATCTAGGAAGGGGGTAAGCCGGTCCTGACTCGTAGGGGTTGGAAGGTTTCAACCTTTGTACATTTTTCTAGAGGTGTACCATGACAGACCGTACCCTAGCAACTGTGACGACCCGGCTTTTTCTCCACAAAAAGTCGTATCATCAAGAAGAAAGAAAGGGATAGAAAAGAGATAAGATAGAGAAGAAAGAAAGAAACACATCAGAATCTAAACAGCGGAACGAATAAATTATATTAATCAAATAAGATATTACATTGTATCATATACATCAGAGATACACAGCTTATACAACACATACTAGACAGTTATAAACATCTGTCTAGTCATTACAACTCAAATACACTCAACAAATGACTCATACAGACTAACACAGCGGAACACTATATCTACGAACGCTGAAGCCTCCTGCTCCATTGCTCCTCCAAAGATTCGTCAAAGCAAACCTGAATCCCTTGGCTACTCGTAAAAATTTGAGTACCCAAGAGTTTAGCCTCGTCATTGTATGGAATCCATTCTCACTACATGCTTTACGGACTTAGTCGTGCCAAAATATGCTAGAATGTGAGGTGCAAACATTTTAGCTATGTTATATATTTATTTTAAGTGAAAATTAGGGTCACATCCCTAAAACCAAACGTAATTCACAAAAACTCCTTCCGTTCGAAACTTTATAAATCCGGTCCCTATTTTTGTTTCGGCTTAATTCTTTTCCATAAATACCCTCGTTTATACCGTGCTCCATTTTTTCTATCTGTGATTATTTGGTTTATATTGAACGATAAAATTATCTTTGCTTAATGATTTATCTGTTTGCAATAAAAGATTTTTACTGAAATACCGTGTAAGTTCGTTTTCTGCAACTATTTGCAATAGTTGCAGAAATGTCTGCAACTATATGCAATAGTTGCAGACATTTCTGCAACTATACCAAATAGTTGTCTGCAACTATTTGGTATAGTTGCAGAAATGTCTGCAACTATATGCGATAGTTGCAGACATTTCTGCAACTATTTGCAATAGTTGCATCTGCAACTATTTGCATTTCTGCAACTATATCATATAGTTGCAGAAATGTCTGCAACTATATGCAATAGTTGCAGACATTTCTGCAACTATTTGCAATAGTTGCATCTGCAACTATATGCAATAGTTGCAGAAATGTCTGCAACTATATGAAATAGTTGAAGACATTTCAGCAACTATACCATATAGTTGCAGAAATATTTGCAACTATATGTAATAGTTGCAGACATTTCTGCAACTATATCATATAGTTGCAGAAATATCTGCAATTTTTTGCAATTTTTATATATTTGAAAAAAAATCGAAAATGTTAAATATTTGCTGAATTGTCTGCAAATATTTGAAATAATTGCATATTTAATACAAATTTAAATTTTTGGTATCAACAATGGATCTCATTTTAAAGATCATAAAATTTGCGATTTTTTGGTGAAAACGTTATGTTGATCCGGTTTTTGTAAATAAAGTTATACACGTTTGAAAAGTTAAAAACATAAAGGGTATTTCGGTCTTTCTGCGTGCGTGAATTTGAAAACAGGGAGCGGAAACGTAAATGTTGGTTGGGAAGGATGTTTTCTCTATTTTAAAACTTGTTAGGGATGTGAGCCAAACTTACCCATATTTTAAACTGTAGACATTATTATAATATCACTGGATTTTCAATTTGAAATGGTTTGGTTATCGTAAGGTAAAAAGACATCTGTGTTTATATGCGGTGTGGTCTTACAAGATACCTTTATTTTTGAAAGGTTTATGGCATTAAAAATCCATATGATTTGTGTTTCTCATGCTGGTTTACTAGACTGATCTAGACGTTATTTTCTCATAATGCTCGCGTCAGCTCGAGCATATTTTCAGATCAAGTTTGGATGCCTCCAAGATGTATTCTTTTATCTTTTATTTCCGTTGCATTTGTTGTTTTGTAATTACAGCATTTGTGAGGACATGCTGTTATAATTGTTCAGGCTGATGATATGTTAGTTCACTTTCATTGATGTATGTATATTACAATTTTCTTTTGTAAAGATCATGTGTATATTATATATTACTCATCACGATGCAAGATTATGTCCTATCTTTTCTTTCTTTCATCCCAACAATCTATCTTTCTGATACTTGGATGCTCAGCACGTGAATACCATGGATGTATTAGTATCGATCTTTGAGAGTCAAAAATGTCAGTCGTTTCAATCACTATTCATTAGATTTTGTATACCCATTTGCAACCTATGAGTTTTTGTTTTTTGGTAAATTAATAATATCTAATGTGCCTTTTTTTAAGGCTTGAAGTTCTTCGTTCATAGCCTTACACCAAATTGGCTTTGATTGGCTTTACTAAAGTTGGTTGGTTCCATTTGGTTAGTGATGTTACTCAAGTAGGCTCGATATGAAAGGGATACCATATTATATGAAATAAAATCTTATATTGGATAAATCACCTGTTGGGATATATAACCATTTAATTTGATGGGAGGTCGAGTTTGTCTTGTAGATCTTCTTATGGCATTTTCTTCTTGTGTTGGTTCTTAACTTTACTCATTTATCTCTTCTTCCCCACCTGAAGGAATTACGATTGATTCACCAATTTGTTCTTCATTTGTATGCTCAATCTGTTCTTGATTTGTTTTTTCATAAAACATGAAATTATTTGGATACAATATGACTGGTTTACCTTGTGTATTTTCTTGTTCACTTGTTTGATAATATGGTTATTTTTCAAAAAATAATACATCTTGTGAGATATAAAGTTTATTATTTTTTGGTTGTAACATTTACACCCCCTTTTTGGGATGAGTATCCTAAAAATATGGTTTTAACTATGTTTTTTTTATCTAGCTTGTCATGTTTTTTATGTATACAAAAACATGTACACTCAAAAACTCTTATGCGATCAAGGTCTATTTTCCTATTCTTAAGAATGTCTAAGGGACTCATATTTTTAAGCATGACACTTGGCAATCTATTTATGAGGTAAGTTGCAATTAGCACAACATCTAACCAGTAAGATTATGGAACGATAGTTTGAAAAAGAAGAGATTTAGTGACATTAAGTAAATGTCGACTTTTTTTTCTAAAACTCCATTTTGTTCGGGTGTATTAATACAAGTGTTTTGGTGTAAATTTACTTTTTGTTTAAAAAATTCTATGAAATACTTGTTTACATATTCGGCCCCATTATCAGATCGAATTTTTTTGATTTTTGCATTATATTGGTTTTCTATAAAACTGTAAAAAAATTGAAAACATGAAAAAGATGTTATTTTTTCCCTTTTAAAATGTAAACAAAAGTAGTGTAACCAAGGTCATTAATAAATGTGACGAACTATTTAAAATGATTATAAGAATCATTAGGGGCAAGATGCTAAACATCAGAATGAATTAAGTCAAAACAATTTTTCGAATTACTAATAGATAAAGAAAATGGCAATCTTGTTTGTTTTGAAAGCCTTACAAACATCATAATTTTTGGATCTAATTTATAATAAAAAGGTTTATTCAAATTTGAACAAATGGATGACCAAATCTCAAATGCAGCAAATTGTCATAATCTACTAAATTTAATGACACATGACATTTGTTGGTGTTTTCAGCAAAATAATAGAGGCCATTTTTCAAGCATCACTCACCAATCTTCTTCCTTGATTCTCGACCTTGAAAGGTCACTTTATATGATGAGAATATAACAATGCAATTCAGTTCATGGGTTATTTTACTAATTGATAATAAATTTGAATTAAAATCTGGAAAATATAAAATATTTTTCACATCTTCTGTAAAAAACTTTGTTGTACCAAAACCATTAATTTGAACTTTATCTCCGTTAGCAACATTACACGTTGAGGGTCTTAATTTTTTTAACATTGGTTAATTTATTTTTGTTCCATGTCATGTGATCAATGGCATCTGAATTAGTTAACCATCTATTTGTATTTTGAAACACACTTGCAATTTTAAAATTTTTGTTGATTTTGGATGGGTTAGAAATAGTGTTAGAATGTACAAAACTTAAATTTTGTTGCTGTAACAAACTGTTTAATTGAGTTACCAATTAATTCAGTTGCATCGTTTGAGCCATAGGCGACACTATTGAAGCAGAGCTGTTATTTGGTTGAGTTTACTGAGCCGATTCAGATCCATCCCCTTCCATCCCTACTCCTTTGCTACAACCACCAAATTTATTCTCCATTTTTGCGCCGCCTCACATACATTCTCTATCGCCTTTCTCTCTAACTGTCGAAGGGCGGATGGAGGAACTAGCAGCCGTTGTGGTTGTGCCCTACTTTCACTACACCAAATAAGTGATTTTGCAACATTTTATATCTGTCAATTACTAACACTTATAAATGTCACAGACCGCTAACAGTAAAAAAGTGTTAGAATACCTAAAAAGTGTTAGTAAAAATAAATAGTCTGCTGCATTAATTTTTCCAATGCATATAAGTGTTACAACAATCGGTAAAAATGCAAATAATTTAATAACAAAAGGAGTCTTTTGTAATTTGTAAACACAATCCCATTTCCCACGCTTGCCCATTCCTAAACAGATTTAGCCGCCTAAAATTTAGTTTAGGGTTTGCTCTTCCTCACAAAAAAACCAACGTCCTTCTTCTCCCACAATCGCAATTTTTATTTCTCAATTTTTTTGAATCTCCTATATCTCGAATCGAGTTTATTTCCGCAATTCAAAAACCTGTCTCCTTTTTTTGTGGTTCGGGCTCTGGGTGATTTCGTTTGTGGTGGTTAACTGTTGCAATTTGGTTCGTGTCAATTCGTGATTTTGTCAAGTGAATGAAGTGGTTGTGGAATTCGAATGATGTGGCTACTGCGTGTTGCTGTGGAGTCGATGAGGCCAGATGTAACTTTGACTGGATTGCAGATTGAGGCGTTTGACTTGCGAGGTTAGATTGAAGCCGACGATTTTGGGTATGAGGAGACTTTGGGATAGTTAGAATTTATGGTCAGTCTGGGTATGAGTGACAAATTGTCGCTGACCTACTAACATCTGGAGTGATAAATTGTCGCTGACCTACTAACATCCGGAGTGAAAAATCGTTCTGTAATAAGTGGGTTTGAGTATTGAAACACACCAAAATGTTTTCTAGCCTTCTTTGTTAACTGTGATATATAAAAGTAGTATGTTACTTTCACAGAGTAACATTCATGCATAAATGTATAGGTGCTAATTTTCTTGCAAGTGACCTGGGATTGATGCTTGAAGATATAACTCCTGATCAGTTGGGTATTGCTCACAAAGTGACCATCACAAGCAATTCTACAACCATAGTTGCTGACCCATCTACTAGAGCAGATATTCAAGCAAGAATCTCTAAAATTAAAAATGATTTATCTGTATCAGATAAAGCTAATCTTTTAAGGAAACTCTCAGAAAGAATTGCAACACTTTCAAGTGGTGTAGTAGTAATCAAGGTTCATTCTTTTTTTCATTTTTTTTCAACACTACATTTGTAGTCTTTCAAATACTCAGAGACAAGCCTTCTCACTTGCGTATTATTTCAATAAAATATAGGTAGAAGCACGTACTGAGGCTGAACTGGAAGGTACAAAGCTCATAATAGAAGATGCCAAAAATGCTACTTCTGCTGCAATAGCTGAGGGAATTTCTCCTAGTGGTGGCACAGCTTATGTTCGGTTACCAATGAATGTTCCTGGAATATCAGATACTTTTGATGACCCAGAAGAGAAGATCAGTGTTGAAATAGTTCGAAAGGTATGCCAAAAAAAAATCAAATCAAATCAAATCAGAGAAAGCAGGTTCAATTTCCTCCAACATCTTACCTTCAAAATCTCAATGTGGCCTTTTATAGATGAATATTGGTATTGAATTTGAGTGTTGGATGAAATCAAACCGGTTGCGACTATTGTTAATCAATTGGTTTGATTTTCTCCAATATCTCACCTTCAATTATATCAATACTCGACTTGCTTTATATTCCAAGTTAAAGACAGAAAATAGTTCTATTAAATAATAGTAATAGTGATAGTAAACAAATAATGATAAGGGCCATTCACATTAAAAATGGTCTGATAATCTCATTATAATACCTTGAACCGAAATGGGAGTTCCACTTACATTCACAAAGGTTTAAACGATTTGTAAACGATTGACTGGATCATATTATATACTAGTAAGAAGCCCGTTCCTGTGGCACAGATGTAAATTTTGAATTTATTATTTATGATTTGTGATACTTTAGGTTCTTAATTTTAAATTTGTAGAATAAAAATCATGTGGCGAAATAAGGAATGGGTTTTGAATTTTGGATAACTGCTTTTTAAATTGTCTTCACCAAGAATGAAGATATTGAAGGCGAAAACAGAAAAGATAGGTATGAGGATGAATAGAAAGGAATGTACAAAAGGGGTTGTATATTTGGTGGTAGTGGCCTTGATTGCTTGAGATATAATCATATCCACTTTGGTGACTATTTCCTGCGTCCAAATATTAAAAGTCAATTCAAGCATAAAGCAACTTCAATATGCAAAATTAACAAATTGAAATTAAAAATAAAATGCAAAATAAAATGTAAAGCTCGAATAATATATGAGAACTTGGCTTTGTATGGACATTATGATGTTGTACAAAACTGCTATGAATACATGTATTCAAAGTGGGAAAATATTGTAAGTGGACAGTGACCTGTTTTCTTCAAAGTGACCTATTTAACGACATATCTTATTCTTTCTCTTCTTATTAGTTTACTTATACCAAAGTAAACGTGCATAGAAAAGTTTCATTCAAGGATCATTACCTTATTAGATGCTGATACGTATAACATACAAAATGCTATACTTGGATATAATAACTGCAGTATCCAGTTTTGCTACCGATGGGTTAAAAGCAAGATTTACAATTTTGGTTTTTGATTCCGTTTCGGTCATTACAAACTTTTAAAATTTCAGTTTCACTTCGGAAATTCCAGAAATTCCGTTTAAATTCCGGTTCCGAATTCCATAGCATTTCGAAACCTTTATGTATATTAATATGCCAATAAATAAAATAAATTTATACAATTACAACTGTAGTTTAATTGTGATATAAACGAAATAAATTTATGCAATTATAACTTTAATTTATGCAACTGAATAAATTATAACTATAACTGTAGTTTAATTTACTATCATTTGTACACAACTTAGTCACTAGCAAAGTATGACGTTGTTGTCCTGTGTTGGCAATGATTTGCAACAAAAGTTAAAAGTATAAACTTTAAAATAAACAAGGAACTGGATTTTTCCAGCTAACAGAAATTAAACATTCATCATAATATGTAGGAATGGATGCTCAGGTATCATAAGAATTCCACTCGGAGCGAAAGGCCGATCCAGAAAAGTGAAAGAACCTGTTGGTAAATCAAGTAATCTGTTTTTATGCTTTGTTGATTGTCACTTGTGCATGCATGCACGCGCTGCGCACATATGATATCAAGAATTTTTAATTCGCACGAATAGAAGCTGATCGATATAATATTGTAAAGACTGCGTATGTGTTAGTAAACAAGGATGTTTCCGTCCCTTTTTGCTTCAACCAACATCCGGGTTGGTAACTTATTAATGGCATTTTAAATATACGTATTTATGAAATATAGCTTGTATGTCAGATTTACCTCCCTTATGAAAAATGTAGGAACATTTAGCAGCTTGTTGAAGTTTTGGTTATGAGAAAGCATGGATATTTGTAAGAACTTCAAATTTCATCCAGGTGCACAAATACAACCATATTACCTCTTTTTCAATCATTTTAACTGGTCCTTCACTCATCATGTTCCAAATCATATCATTTTAGTTTTGAAGGCAGTAGCTAGTTTTTCATCTTGTTCTTTTCCATGTACACTTCATGTACAATTTTTCTAGATAAAACTCAAGTATAAATTTTGTTCGAATGATGATCTCCATTGCAAGTATTTCAAAAATTTCCTATGTTCATTAAAGATTTTAAATTGTTGATTTTTGACAGTAGGAACGTGTATATAAAAATTATTATGCAACATGTACATACATGACAAACGTGCGACCTTGCCTTTTGATATTTTGTTGTATGCTGCTATTATAAGTAAAGTTCATTGTGGATGTCATCTAACAACTAACTTTACTTTAACCATTCACAGCATAAGATCAATAATATGTCTCACCATTCCTAGCTTTTTTGGTGGATTTAATCCTTGGGAACACCCAGCAATTGCAAGAAGAAAAATATAAGTTTCATTTTTTTTAAATGCACTTATGAAAATTCAAGTGTTAAATTATGACATTTATGTGTTCACAACTTTTAACTGAGGTCTATATCTATAATAACTTTCGACCGAGGTCTATTTTGGCAATAGGTTTTTTTATAAAGAAAGCTTCATTATAATAAACCAGACCTTTTATTATATATACCAATGATCTTCTAATATACATATACATATATATAGACACACATATGTGTGTGCGCATATATGTATGCACACAGACTGTTGGAAATAAACCTAGTTTTTAGGAAATGTTAATTATGTTGATTATAATCTTTCTATTAATGGAAATGGCAAATTAAGAATAAGAAAAAATCTAGACTTACCAGACGTGTAATATTGAGAATTCTAGAATATGCTTTATCAAGAGAATTCTAGAATATGTAAGATTGAAGAAAAATCTAAAGATTGAATCACTATAAATATGAATGTTTTCACCCATTTTTTGTGTAAGCAAGAAAAGAATAATAAAACTATTTCAACTTTCCTAAAACGAAGTAACATAGCATAAGAATGAACTATCTCTGTCCAAATTGTTAACTAATATGGGTTCTCCCTCAAATTCAACTTTCCTTAAGAGTTGAACCATGAAAGTTAAATAATCTAATAACTAATATAGCAGTTAATATTACATCAACATATATTGTATATTTGTGATGTGATAGAAATGTGGGTGGGTTAGTAAAGGGAAAGGAGATTTAAAAATTACTTGTGTTTTATGATGCCTAATTGCAACCTACTTCGCAAGGGAGTCCCCACTAAATAAAACCATAGCGGGACCATACCTATTGGTGCCACCATAGAATGAACTTCATTGACCACTCCGGTCATCGCAACAGCTACCACAAACAATACACGACATTCCTATTCACACATCCAACACTCTCGTCTTCTACAATGCAGTGCTTTTCCAAGCATCAAGTTGGTTTTTTAGATCTGAAAACACATCCAGATCCCATTAAAAAATGACCCGATTGATTCCAAGGAATAGATTTCCATTGCCATCAAATTGCCAAAAATAGTTAATGCTTGCCCATATTGCAACTATTAAACCTTTCTTCCAACTACGTACATATAAATACATTCTAACTCAAATTTATTGCCAAAATTATAGGAAAAACACTATTTTAAATATAGAACAATGATTCTACATGTTTAAATACTAAAAATCATAACAACACATTAAATTTCAAAAAAAACTGAAATAGAAATTAAAACACAAAATTATAAAGAAAACCTGAAATATAAAATAAAAAGAATTCAACAGAATAGGCATACTGCAGTTGGGTTGAGTTCCATTTATATTATATTTCCCTATAATATAATATCCATCATGAATGTCCAATTGAATTCCACTTTATCGCATAGGAATACATGTGACCTTTATGACTACCAACCAACAAAATTATTATACTGAAATAAGTATAAAAGAAGAAAGTAAATAAAACTCGGGCTAATAAGACCGAAGTAAGTTGTCTGTGTAACATATTAATAAAACTAAATTTTATATGAAAATTATTCAAAACATACGCACGTAGTATTAAAAAGTAAAATATTAATAAAACTCATTTGCACTATTATTAGTACAGTTTTAAGCATGGCATAACCAACAGTGAAAAAGATATGCACTTGAATTAAATTACATTCAAAATTGGCAGCATATGAAACCATTTATATCAAATCCAAGTTTTAAATCTAGTTGTTTAGTAGCATATGAAATTATTGATATAAGGTGCATGTTTCAAACCAAATAAATAAATAAATAGTTTAGTGATCATGTGTTTAGATTGTATTATTTTTAGTTTGGGTATCAAGATCATAATACTTAATTTCCATTATTTCTTACTAAATTGTTATGGAGAAAATAAATGACATGCATTCATTCAAACATATAATCTAGTTGGTAGTGCTTATCACATACTATTGGTGTCATGTCTGAATAGATATTATGTGCTTTTTTAGTTTTATTTACAGCTTTTGGTATTGAAGACAATGATGGTGCGGTACCTGTATGGTCAATCATAATCCATATCAATTACTGCTCATAAATCCATGACTTATTCATCACATCTTGTAGAAGGAATTTCTTTTTCAACAAAGAATCATGTTATATCAATTTGCATGTATGGTATAATGATCAAGCAGCAGCAACTGGTTGGTTATATTAAAACTCTTTTTGAATTTTGTGCATTAATTTCTAGTATATCTTCTGCTCAAAAAAGGCAGGTATAGAAATTACAACATCAAACTTACCAATCAAAATGATATAGTTCAAAGTGGGAACAATAACATTGCACTGAGGATCCTTTATCCTTTTTTCATCTTTAGAAATACTGTGAATTAAACTAAAAATTAAAATTTAGGCATATACGGTTGAATATGTAATACAAAAAGGAAAAAGAATTTTATAATCGGCCAAAAACTCAGAAAAGTAAATCCAATACTAGATGAAACACAAATTTGAAAAACCACAAACCACAATTAGTGTAAGTAACAGCAACATGTGGGCTAAAACCAATGTGTACAAATGGATTCATGTTATATGGAGCGGTTTTAGAATTTTGAAATAGAGCAGGAATGAAAAATCGAGAAATAAGATAAGGAACTAAGCAATGTATTCGATAATCAACTAAAAGGTGGATAGATAAGAAACATTAAATAAGAATATATTTGTAAAATATGAAATAAAATTGTAAAATCTACAAAATAAAAAAACTATCAAATAAATGTTTTGTTATTATTGTCTGTCCAGCTTGGGTTTTCCTACCAGTTAATAGTTGAAAAGTATCATCCTTCTACCCAAATCATAAATCCGTGCTACTTTCAATTTCAGTTTCCATTTTTACATTGGTTTATATAATCATATATACTATCCGCCGAAACACAGTCAACATTTTTGATTGGTTTTAAATCGAACCAACTATTTGCTTACCCCTAGTTTTAACGAGTATAGATTGGGATGGACTGAAGGTAGAAATGGTATGCTTGTTTCAAAAAGTCAGTGTTCAATCTTATGAAATTAGTTCCTTTCACTAATAGTACAGATAACTTCTATTTCCTTTGGGGTCCATCTTTAAAGGAAGCATGGCAAAAGGAGGAAGCAGCACAGGCCATGAAAAAAAAACAGATTGCTCAGAAGGATTCTATTGCAAAATTAGCTAGAGATGCAACCATTGAGGTCAACTCTTTTTATATAAAACCTTGGCGAATATCATTTTTATTCTTGAGATAAATTATGTTTTTTGTTTTAGAATTAATATTATTCAGTTGTTGGACCTTGACGATTTAAATAAGCAAGTGGAGGAAATTAGAGATAAGTTGGTCTGTAGAAGCAGGTGGACCGATGGTTTCACCCTTTTATTTATTTATTTATTTATTTTCCTTCTTAGCTACTTGATTAAAGTTTTTTGCCACTGTGACTTGGCTTGGTAATTACTTACTGGAGTATGCAAAAAATATAGTAATATACAAGTGGTTTGTCATTTTCTTCTAGTATATTTTATTTCATATCTACTACCGGTACAAATGAGAATGTGATTTGGCTCTTTAATTACTTAATGATGTTTATGAATAACCAATATTATTTCTTACAGGAAACTTACAATACAGGATAAGATTAATATAGGTACTGGTATTTCAAGATTATCTCCAGAAAATATCTCAAAGGCATTGGATATAATTTATGGATCAAAGTTCCACTCTATTGATGAGTTGAACCTTGACTTTGATGATCAGGTTTTTCACTTTATTTAGAGCTGTCTTGTTTTTGTTACATATACATCCTTCAAAGTTCTGTTCTCGTTTCTGGAAAAGTATAACTGTCACATTTGATTGTTGATGTACACTTTAAGTTATAGGACCAGACTCGTTTTTCTGATAAGTTATTCAGAGAGTGGTTTCTGTAGATAACCCTGATGCAAAATGTTATTTGCTTCAACCTTATTTTATTTAAATTTTGATGTTGGTACAGAGCCCTCTCACCATATGGAGGTTGAAGTTTATTATCAAGAGGGCTTTGGAAAATGAAAACAAAAATACAGACTTCAAGGAAGAAACTTTTAAGCGCACTAGAGTTATATACGAGCCATTAAGTGAACATCCAGAAATTGAAGAAATTTTTTTGAACCGTAATATAGCGTTATACGAAGCTCAGAACAAAAGGTCTGAAATGCGCGGAAATACAAAAATGTTGTATACCATTCTGAAGAAAGGATCGAAAAACAGAATTTATTAGTTTGACTCCAAGAGCATGCTACATTCAAACAGTGGTTGTAAATGAACAGTTGCTGGTGAAGTTAAACTTTAAGTGTATTTTGAAATATATTTTTTGAAGCTTATGTTGTAATAATATTTGAATATATGACATTGTGGTATTTTAAATATGTAAATAATTGTTTACGATATATTATACTACATTTGCAGAGCGTTTAAACTTTGCATTTAATATGTATGATGAATTATTTGTGATATGGAAACCATTATTTGCAGTGTGTTTATATTTACTTTGCGTTTAAGTTTTGGTATATATATATATGTGTGTTACTAAATAATCATTTTTCAACACTTATAAGCGTTACCGTGTATTTCTATACCAACACTTATAAGTGTTACCGTATATTTCGTTACCAACACTTATAAGCATTACCGTATATTTCTGTACCAACAATTATAAGTGTTACCGTATATTTCGTTACCAACACTTATAAGCGTTACCGTATATTTCTGTACCAACACTTATAAGTGTTACCATATATTTAGGTACCAACACTTATAAGTGTTAGTAATACGTATGTTTGTAACACTTATAAGTGTTACAAATTTGGCCGCTCCATTCCTCACAGTCCATTAGTAACACTTTAAAAGTGTTACTGAAATTATTTGTAACACATATAAATATTAGAATTCGCCTGTTTTGGTGTAGTGTTTTTTGCAGTGGTCACACGACTTGGTTCTCGAAGCTCCCTCCCTTTGGACGTGTCCCTGAAACTAGAATTTGAGTATTTTACTTGAGATGCCTTGTTCTATTGACTTTCCGATTGCCGAGGATTCATGAGTGCTCATCGAGATTGACCTTACTTAATTATTGCTACTACATCATCAAAACTTTGCATCTCAGTCGATGCTAAGACTTGAGATCTGCTCGATTCATAGCTTGGATCAAGAGCCCCTAGGTATGTAAATTCAAGTCTTGTTCGAATTTTTTTTGGGTTTCAGCTGGGTCCGTTGTTGGTGGGAGATAGACATTGAGATCTTCCCGTTTAGATATAATTTCGGTCACTAGTTCATTATTACTTTAGGTACTCTATATAATTTGGGCAAGCTCTAGTTTAAGGCTAAAAATATGAGCGAAATTTCTTTATGGACCATACCTTCTCTTGGCTTCGTCCCAAACCTCCTTTGATGTGCTAGAGTACATGAGTACATTTGAAATCTGGGGTTCCATTGTGTTGAGTAGCCATGACATGGTTAATTGGTCAGCTGTCTCCCTTTTTTCTATTTTTTCTTTCCCTTTAAGAGTTGGCTCAGTTGGCTTTGCTGCTGTAATGATATGACTTAGAAATGAATAAAAATGTGTTAGGAAATAAACAAGAGGTAAAATGGGGAAATACACACTCTAATACCCTAAACCCTTAGCCGTGAATCCTCCCATCATTTCACTTGCAAAAATTAAAACTAAAAAGAGGCCGGCCACCATTTTTAAGAGTAAAGGAAAGAAAGATAAAAAAGGGAAGCTTAGTCCACATCAAATTCATTCAAATCTCAAATCCTTAATCTCAAAGCTAAGGTGAATAATTACTACATCTCATTTTATTATGGTTTTCGGTTTTATGAATAAATCCGAAGTATTTTTCATGGTAATGCCATGTTTTGGATTGATTAAATGGTTGTATATGCTTGTTTATGATTTATGCATGTTCATATTGATTTTATGATATGTTTTGATATGAAAACCCTATTAAATGACATCTAAATGCTTTGCCAATTAAATGTAGAACGAAAATGGTATTTTAGAGATGGGTTTCAATTTTCATAATTTTCTTAATTAATGTGGATTTTATATTAATTTTCTAGTGGAGAAAATAATTATTTGGATTATAAATTAGTTACGGCTAAATAAATAATTATTTGGGTCTAAAATTTATATATGTTAGAAAACATATTGAAAATGATTTTTTTGAATTTTCATAGAATTTTCCTAAGTGTTTTAATGAATATATAAAATTATTTGAGGTATGGGACTTAAATGTTTTATATATTTATAAAAAGAAGAAGGGGTATTTTATAAAATAAAATTATTAATTATTTTTGAAATCTAGGAAACACTTTTGAAAAAGAGATTTATTAACCAATGAAAATTTGACGAATAAAGCAGGTTAGTCAAAAAGTTTTTCTCTTTTAAGTTAAAGACAAAATTTCCTTGTTTTTAGCCTGTTTCGCCACTTTTGGCACCAGGGGTTTCGCCCTAGACGTTTCACCACCATGCTTTCGAAACAAATGTGCATGGTATCAACATACTTAGTACGTAGCAGATTGGATGAAGACGGAAGGTACAGAGTCGAAAACTATGGTTTCGATAGGGTTGAAGCATGCCTTTGTTTTAAATTAAGGTTGCACCTGCTTTGATTTCGACTAAGTAGCTTTCGACTTGATTAGCTTTCGACCAAGTCAATTGGTTTTAAAGAACTGGTTTCGAATGGGTTGCGCTCTTTTGTTTTAAGTAACGCTTTTGAAGGAGTCAAAACCCCTAGCCGCCGCTTTTCTACCTTTCAACTCCAATGGTTTTGAAGGGTATACTTTGTTTAAAACCTGGCCACTTCTCCAAGGCCTTCGGAAGGTTGGTTTCCACACCATCACTTCTTTACTTAGGAATAGCTTTTGAAAGGAATGCTTTCGACTTTATTGAGTTTCTGATCCTTTTGCTCTACTTGAAGGTATAATCCAAATGGTTTCGACCGAGATGGTTTTTAAAGGTTTTGAAGGAGTAAACTTTGAATGGTTTCGAAAGATTTCTACATGTTTTAAATTGAACCCAAAGGCTTTCAAAATTTTATTTTTTTATTGCTTTCGAAAGGGTTTTAATTGAAGGTTTCGAAGGGGTGGTTCCCCAGTGGTTTCGAAAGGTTTCAAAAGGAAAGTTTTCCAATAGTTTCGAAAGGTCTAAGAGGAAAGAGTTTCCCAATGTTGTCGAAAGGCAGTTTTAAAGTTGTTTTAAAAGAAATCTTTCTAAGGTTTTAAAGCTTTCGAAAGGTAGGTTTTTTAATGGTTTCGAAAGGTTTCTATGAATGGTTTCGAAAGGAAGGTTTTGGCCTTTCGGCCTAGATTGAATAAAGGGTTTTACTTGGTTTCGTACGGGGTACTTTAAATGGATTCGGAAGGGGTACTTTCAAATATTTAAATGTTGTCATCAACATAGATTTGAGTAAAGTGTGTGTGTGTGTGTGTATAACATGGCAAGGTGATTTTGAGTAAAGCATATACTATATGTATTTTCCTTGCGTAAATATGATTTAAAGATTTTAAATCATTTTGAAAAGGTTTTCAAGGAAAATTTAAGGGAAGTTATTCCTAAGTAAAATGACTCAGATGTTAGAATACCATATGGGACTGGTACAGGGTTATCCCTATATACATTAGCTTTTAACCCCGGCTAATTTAGTCCAAAATTCCAGTGTGTAGGTTTTTGTCACAGGTAAGACTAAAACGATAGTTACAGACAGAAAGGAATATATTTGTGTACATATAGGTTATTGGTGAGCCCGTAAAACCATTACGATCAGGTGACCTTCAGAGATGTTAAGTTAAGGACAGACCGTCCAAAAGAGAAGTATTTAACAAATAGTTAAGCACAGACCGTCCAGAAAAGAAGTGTCTAACATATATTAGATTATTTTGTTTATATTGTCTGGTAGGCCCGAGTCAGCCAAAGGTTAGTAGTCAACCAAAAAAAACTACAATGTTCAGACACATAGTCCATTTATTACCTGATATGTATGTTTACATGACAATACTTTACAGTTTTAACCAGTTTTGGAAAAGATTTGCAAAAGATATGTGTTTTAAAGGGATATTAGTGAGGGCAAACCCATTCCGCTAAGCGGCGTGGTCTCACTTAATATCAAATAACTGAGATGTATAGTATTATTCACACCAGGCTTATGTCCGACTTGAAGTTTATGTTTTACCCTTAAACTCTCGGGTGCTCAAAAATTAATTTGAGTAGTTTGAGAGTTGAGTTTTTTCAGGTACATCATTAGATTAATAAAGCTTCCGGAGACGTGCAGGAGGCATGATAGCTATATAGAGTTCTCTTTTATTTGATTACGTTGTGTTGTTGTAATGGCAAAGTTGTTATATTGCCTATATATATATACTCTGATCAACCAAGGGGGCATCATCATATGTCGCTCTTGGTGTATTTATGTAATAGTTATATTTGATCCTTACCTCGAAAACGCTATGGGATTTTGTAATTTGAATATGGAACATATATTTTGAAATGTAATGAAAAATGTTGTTTTG
Organism: Allium fistulosum; assembly: GCA_030737815.1. Lineage (NCBI taxonomy): Eukaryota > Viridiplantae > Streptophyta > Magnoliopsida > Asparagales > Amaryllidaceae > Allium > Allium fistulosum. The sequence goes on from CM060907.1 coordinate 478,317,153, forward strand.
AAATTTGTGATTTGTTTCATATTCATGTGCTTCTGATATTATTGGTACCATTAACATTACCGTATTTGGTCACCGGAGGTTAATAATATGGATGATTGCAGCATCTGTAGCGCTTAGCTTTGGGCCTCCAAATATGGGATGTTACAACTTGGTATCATAGCATAGGTTTATGAAATATTTTAATTAAAAAGATTTTTGAAAACATGATCCTAAGGAATTAGAGTAAGATTGGGGCATGTGATAATGCTATAGTAACGTACTTGTATTTTCTATATATAAGTATACACTATATTTTTCTAGTTTCCTAGTCTTTCTTAGGCTATTCTTCTGTAGCTCACGTGGTTTGAATACAAATATGGATGGTAGAAGAGGCAGAGTTAACCCAGGAGAGGACAGCACCACCACTAATGGAAATGCCCGACCCAATACGAGGAGGACCCAAGGTCAGGCTCAAGCTAAAACTGTTGGTGCTAGAGTCCCACCAGTAGATATGGAGGCTATGTATCAGTTTTATGTGAACATGATGCAAGCAGGGATTGCCGCTAGGGTTGTCGGAGGAAACGCTGGAGGTGGAGTTCAGGAAGCTCCAATGGTCAATCATTTTGCCAATTTGAGTAGAAACTATGCCAGGCTTGGGGGAAAGCCATTTATCGAGACAGAAGATGCTATAGAAGTAGAAAACTGGCTGTTACACTATAAGAGGATTTTCGCAGACTAAGGGCTCAATGATGAGCAGAAAAGGAGGCTCGCTTTGAGGCAGCTTCAAGGCGCGACCTTATTTTGGTGGAACAGTGTGACTGTAGGTGTGGATGAAGAGATGATGACATAGGCAAAGTTTAAAAGGAAGTTTCAGGACAGATTTATGTCGATGATGGTGCAATCTGTTTTGATCAGGAAGTTAGCTGAACTGGAACAAGAAGAAATGTTAGTTATAGAGTATGCCAGTAGGTTCGAAGAGTTGGCAAGATATGGTTATGCGATTGTTGACCCGGTGATGAAAAGGAATGAGAAGTTTATTAGAGGTTTGAAGCCGGAGTTGGCAAGGGCTACTCTACCTCATATTAGAGACCCTTGCGATGTGGTTATGGAGATGGCTTGAGACATGAAGAGATGCTTGCTTGTCAAGAGAAGAATAAGGCTAAGGAGGTCCAGGCGGGACAGGGCCAAAAGAGGATGTTTTTCCACAGGAAAGGCGCTCAAAACGGTAGAGCGGCAAAGAAAGGAAAGTTTGAGGTGGTTTGCTATAAGTGTGACAAAAATGGTCATTATGCTCAAGAATGCCGGACATGCAAAGGGAAGAAGGCCGCGGACAAGAAGAATGTGAAATGCTTTAACTGTGATCAAGTTGGTCATTATAAGAACTAGTGTCCAGAGCCAGTCAGGGCGGAGAAGGCAAAGGTTTTTGCTATTGGATCATCTGTTAAGCCAACTACAGCTGATAAAGGGAAGACTGTGATGGAAGGTACATTTTTGATTCAGAGTTTACCAGTTAGGATACTATTTGATGCCGTTGCGTCACATTTATGTATATCCCAGTGTTTGGTTGATAGTTTATGCTTAGAACCCACATACCTTGTTACTTCCTTAAGGGTTACAAATCCAATAGGAGGGTATGCAACTCTGGGACGAGATGTGACCAGTTAGAACTTGATTTGTTAGGTCTTAAGTTTGCATGCAGTTTGTATGTTTTTGATTTCGTAGATTTCGAAATCATTTTGAGTATGGATTGGTTGAGAAGGTACGAGGCCATGATATTTTGCCTAGATGGGGAGATATCCCTGAGACACCCTGATAGTCATAACCGAATTATTTTCTTAGTGGAAAATTCTAACCGGAGTAGTCGTGCTTTGTTAAGTGCAATAGAAGTGGGAGAAGAGTTAAGTCGGGTTTGAGTTGCGAGAGAATTTGCAAATGTTTTTGAACCAGTCACAGGACTACCACCGAAACGAGCTATTGAGTTTCAGATAGATCTTGTGCCCGGAGCTGAACCTGTGAGTAGACCACCTAGCAGGATGACACCTACTGAGATGAAGGAATTGAAGGTGCGGCTAGTGGATCTAGAAGAGAGGAATTTTATTAGACCGAGCAATTCGCGTTGGGGAGTAGCCATGGTATTTCTGAAGAAGCCAGATGGTCGTTGAGGATGTATATCGACTATCATAAGTTGAGCAAAATGAGGATAAAGAATAAGTATCCTTTGCCAAGAATAGATGATATGTTCGATCAGTTGAGTGGAGCTAGAGTGTTTTCCTAGTTGGATTTAGCAACAGGTTTCTACTAATTAAGAGTGGTAGAGGGCAGTATTCCTTTGACAGCATTTCAGACTAGGTATGGTTCGTATGAGTGGTTAGTAATACCATTCGGATTAACGAATGCACCAGCTTTCTTCGTGGATTTGATGAACCGAGTCTTCCGAGAGTATTTGGATAGATCATGCTGGTGTTTATAGATGACATTTTGGTATATTCTAAGGATGAAAAGGAGCATGAAGATCATCTTAGAGTTGTGCTTGAAATGCTGAGGCAGAATTAGCTAAAAGCGAAGTTTTCCAAGTGTCACTTTTGGAAGAAAGAAGTTAAGTTTATTGGTCACGTGTTTCAGAGAAGGGCTTGTCAATCTATATAGATAAGATCGAACCAGTGAACAATTTGAAGAGACCAGAGATAGTGACCGAGATTTGAAGTTTTCTTGGACTTGTTGGCTACTACCGGAGGTATGTTAAGGATTTCTCGCGGATAGCAGCGCTTTTGACTAAGCTTACCAGGAAGGAGGTGAAGTTTGTTTGGTCTGACAAATGTGAGGAAGCATTCCTTAAGTTAAACCATTTATTGACCAATGCACCTTTGTTAGTAGTTCCAGATGGAAACCAAGGGTTGGTGGTGTATACTGATGCATGTGGAACTGGATTAGGAGATGTGTTAATGTAAAAGGGTAAAGTGATTGCCTACACTTCATGACAGCATAGACTGCATGAGGTGAGATATCCTACTCATGATTTAGAGTTAGCTGCGGTGATCTTCACATTGAAGATTTGGAGACATTATCTCTTAGGGAGAGATTTGAGCTATACACAGATCATAAGTCTCTAAGATATTTATTCTCTTAGAAGGAATTGAATATGAGACAGCAGAGGTGGTTGGAATTTTTGGCTGCTTATGATTTTGGTATAGAGTATACCCCAAAAAAGGTAATAAAGTAGCGGATGCTCTTATCAGAAGACACCAGAATGTGGTGTTGGCTATGTTGGAAGAATGGAAGGATCTAGAAGCTTTGGCCAGTTGTGGGGTGCAGTTAAGATCGACTTCTAGTTCAAGTTAGAGTACTGCCATGTTGTCTTGTTTAGAAGTTCGACCAACGTTAATAGAAAGAATTGCTTCTAAGCAGAAGGAGGATCCATTATTAGCCATAAAGATCAGAAGGCATGAGGTTGGGATTAAGATCGATGATTTAAAAGATTTTTGTCTTGACCAAAGAGGATGGTTAAGAAAGAAGGGACGGTTATGTGTTCCAGATGTTGGGAACTTGAGGAAAGAAGTTCTTGGGGAATGTCACTGATCTAAGTTTATAATTCATCCTGAAGGGACCAACATATATCAAGATATGAAGAGGAACTTCTATTGGGAAGGTATGAAGAGGGATGTTGGCTTGTGGGTTAAGCAGTGTACAAACTTTCAATAAGTGAAAGCCGAACATCAGGAGCCGAGTGGGTGGCTTCAGCCTTTAGAGATTCTAGTTTGGAAATGGGATTCGATATCCATGGATTTTACAGACGTGTTGCCAAGGTCAAATAGAGGGAATGAAAGTATATGGGTCATAGTGGACAGGTTGACTAAGAGTGCCCATTTCATTCCAGTTAAGTCAGCCAGGACGATACCAGTTTTAGCAAAGTTGTTCATGAAGAACATAGCTAGACTTCATGGAGTTCCTAGTAGCATAATCAGCGACAGAGATGCTTTATTCACTAGCGAATTCTGGAAGAGACTACAGGAGGTGTTAGGCACTGAGCTCAAGATGAGTACTGCTATCACCCGTAGACAGATGGGTAGACAGAGAGAGTCAACAAGGTACTCGAGGATTTGTTGAGAGCTTATGTGTTGGATTTTGGTGGATCCTGGAAGGATCACCTACATTTGGTTGAGTTTTCCTATAATAATAGTTATCAGAGTAGTATAGGAATGGCACCTTTTGAAGCTTTGTATGGAAAGCCATGTAGATCCCCTGCATATTGGTTGGAAACTGGAGACAGATTGGTCTTAGGTCCAGATTTGGTTAGGGAGGAATCAGAAAAGTTTGATTCGAGAAAGAATGAAGGAAGCTCAGTCCAGACAGAAAAGTTACGCAGATAAGAGGCATAAAGACCTAGAGTTCTCAGTTGGAGACAGAGTTTTCATTAAGGTATCACCAATGAAGGGTGTGGTATGATTCGGAAAGTCGAAGAAACTAGCACCAAGATATGTTGGTCCATTCCATATTATAGAAAGGATCGAGAAACTCGCATATAGAATAGAGTTACTGAACAGTTTGGAAGGTGTCCATAATGTATTTCATGTGTCTCACTTTGCAAGTATGTGCATGATCCAGAAGCTACTATACCTCCGATAGGGTTGGAAGACTTAGTAGTAGAGCCTAATTTGAATTTTGTTAAACAACTAGTTCGGGTTGTAGCGAGAGATGAGAAAAGATTAAGGAACAAGACAGTCAAGTTGGTGAAAGTTCAGTGAAGCGAGAATGAGAAAGACTGTATTTGGAGACCGAGAATAGGATGAGAGATGCTTATCCTGGCTTGTTTGATGGTATGTTTTACCTTTCATTATTTGGATATATACCTTATCGTTATTTCGAGGATGAAATTCTTTAAGGTGGGGAGTCTGTAACACCCCATATTTTTAGCAACATTATTTAATATATTTAATTAGTTAAATAAAATAAAATAATGTAAGATGATTAATGGATTGAGATTTGTGATTAATAAGGGTAGTCATGCCATGTTAATGAGTAAATCAAAATGAGATGACTTAGAAATGAATAAAAATGGGTTAGACAATAAACAAGGGGTAAAATGGGGAAATACACACTCCAATACCCTAAACCCTTAGCTGTGAATTTTCACTTCATTTCACTTGCAAAACTTAAAACTAAGAAGAGGCCGGCCACCATTTTTAAGAGTAAAGGAAAGAAAGATAAAAAAAGGAAGCTTAATCAGCATCAAATTCATTCAAATCTCAAATCCTTAATTTCAAAGCTAAGGTGAATAATTACTACATCTCATTTTCTTATGGTTTTTAGTTTATGAATAAATCCAAAGTATTTTGCATGATAATGCCATGTTTTGGAATGATTAAAGGTTTATATATGCTTGTTGATGATTTATGCATGTTTATGTTGATTTTATGATATGTTTTGATATGAAAACCTTATTAAATGATATCTAAATGCCTTGCAAATTTAAATGTAAACTATAAATGATATTTTAGAGATGAGTTTCAATTTTCATAATTTTCTGAATTAATGTGGATTTTATATTAATTTTCTAGTGGAGAAAATGATTATTTGGATTATAAATTATTTACGGCTCAATAATTAACTATTTGAGTCTGAAATTTATATATGTTGGAAAACATATTGAAAATGATTTTCTGGAATTTTTATAGAATTTTCCTGAGTATTTTAATGAATTTATAAAATTATTTGAGGTATGGGACTTAAATGTTTTATATATTTATAAAAAGAGAAGGGGTATTTTATAAAATAAAATTATTAATTATTTCTGAAATCTTGGCAGCACTTTTGAAAAAGAGATTTATTAACCAATGAAAATTTGACAAACAAAGTAGGTTAGTCAAAAAGTTTTTCTCTTTTAAGTTAAAGACAAATTTTTTTAGCCTATTTCGCCACTTTCGGCACCAGGGGTTTCGCCCTAGACGTTTCGCCACCATGCTTTCAAAACCAATCCGTATGGGATCAAGATACTTGGTACATAGCGGATTGGATGAAGGCGGTAGGTACAGAGTCGAAAACTATGGTTCCGATAGGGTTGAAGCATGCCTTTGTTTTAAATAAAAGTTGCGCCTGCTTTGCTTTCGACTAAGTAGCTTTCGACTTGGTTAGCTTTCGACCAGGTCAATTGGTTTTAAAGAAATGGGTTCTAATGGGTTGCGCTCTTTTGTTTTAAGTAATGCTTTCAATGGGTTCGAAATCCCTAGCTACCGCTTTTCTACCTTCCAACTTCAATGGTTTCGAAAGGTATACTTTGTTTTAAAAAACTTGGCCACTTATCTAAGGCCTTTGGAAGGTCGATTTCGACACCATCACTTTTTTACTTAAGAATAGCTTTCGAAAGGAATGCTTTCGACTTTATTGAGTTTTTGATCATTTTGCATACTTGAAGGCATAATCCAAATAGTTTCGACCAAGATGGTTTTTAAAGGTTTCAAAGGAGTAAACTTTGAATGGTTTCGAAAGGTTTCCACATGTTTTAAATTAAACCCAAAGGCTTTCAAAAGGTTTATTGTTTTATTGATTTTGAAAGGGTTTTAAATGAAGGTTTTGAAAGGGTGGTTCTCCAGTGGCTTCAAAAGGTTTCAAAAGGGAATTTTCCAATAGTTTAGAAAGGTCTAAGAGGAAAGGGTTTTCCAATATTGTCGAAAGGCAATTTTAAAGTTGTTTTAAAGGAAAGTTGTCTAAGATTTTAAAGATGTTCGAAAGGTAAGTTTTCCAATGGTTTCGAAAGGATCCTATGAATGGTTTCGAAAGGAAGGTTTTAGCCTTTTGGCCTAGATTGAATAAAGGGTTTTACTTGGTTTCGGAGGGTGTACTTTCAATGGATTCGAAAGGGGCACTTTCAAAGATATAAATGTTTTCGTCAACATAGGTTTGAGTAATATATATATATATATATATATATATATAAAACATGGCAAGGTGATTTTAAGTAAAGCATAGAATATATGTATTTTCCTTGTGTAAGTATGATTTAAAGATTTTAAATCATTTTGAAAAGGTTTTCAAGGAAAGTTTATGGGAGTTATCCCTAAGTAAAATGACTCAGTTATTAGAACACCATATGGGACTGGTATAGTGTCGCGCCCTATACATTAGCTTTTAGCCCCAGCTAAATTTAGTCCAAAATTCCAGTGTGTAGGGTTTTGTCACATCTAAGACTAAAATGATGGTTACACACAGAAAGGAATATATTCGTATACATATAGGTTATTGGTGAGCCCGCAAAACCATTAGGATCAGGTGACCTTGAGATATGTTAAGTTAAGGACAGACCATTCAGAAGAGAAGTATTTAACATATAGTTAAGGACAGACTGTCCAGAAAAGAAGTGTCTAACAGATGTTAGTTTATTTTGTTTATATTGTCTGGTAGGCCTGAGTCTGCCAAAGGTTAGTAGTCAGCCAAACAAAACTACAGTGTGTGGACAGATAGTCCATTTATTACCTGATATGTATGTTTACATGATAATGCTTTACTGTTTTAACCAGTTTTGGTTGTAGGAAAAGATTTGCAAAAGATATGTTTTAAAGGGATACTAGTGAGGGGAAATCCGTTCCGCTAAGCGGCATGGTCTCACTTAATATCAAATAAACGAGATGTATAATATTATTCACACCAGGTTTATGTTTGACTCGAAGTTTATGTTTTCCCCTTAAACTCTCGAGTGCTCAAAAATTAATTTGAGTAGTTTGAGAGTTGAGGATTTTCAGATACCTCATTAGACGAATAAAGCTTCTAGAGACGTGTAGGAGGCACAATAGCTATATAGAGTTCCCTTTTATTTGATTCTGTTATGCTGTTGTAATGGCAAAGTTGTTATATTTCCTATATATATACTCTAATCTACCAAGGGAGCATCATCATATGTCGCTCTTGGCGTATTTATGTAATAATTATATTTGATCCTTACCTGAGAAACGCTATAGGATTGTGTAATTTGAATATGGAACATATGTTTTGAAATGTAATGAAAAATGTTATTTTGAAATCTGTGATTTGTTTCATATTCATGTGTTTCTGATATTATGAATACCATTAACATTACCGTATTTGGTCGCTGGAGGTTAATACTATGGATGACCACAGCATCTGTAGCGCTTAGCTTCGGGCCTCCAGATAAGGCATATTACATCAATCAAAATTAAATAAATTAATATATGAAATCAGACACCGCGAAGAGATCTATGCAAATAAATCAAGGCTATCCACAAATTTGGAGTTTTGAAGGCGAATAATTTATGGATAGCAAAGAACAAGAAGGATTCACATCAAATTGGAGGAGATGCATAGATAATAAGTGAGTGTGATTTATCATATTCATGTGTTTATATATATATATAATATTAGCAAGACGTAGTGACTCACCTCCTATGATCTTAAACCAAATTATAATGATGTAATTAATAGTTAAAAAATATTTTTTTGTAAACTTGATTAGGGTGTAGTATGCCATGGCTAGACGATTAAAAATTGATTATAATTAACAAAAGTTAATTTGCTTCTAATTTATAAAGTGTAAAATATAAAAATGTTCCAAATTAGACATATGATATATCAAAGTTGTAGTTCTCAATGACACAAATCCATTGATGGTGTTCATTCATCGATTGGGTGTATGGAATGATTAGGAAACACGTCAGAAGTTTCGATAGTGGGTTGTCGATTTTCAATCCAATGGTTAAACGTCGACGATACGACGATCGGGAAGTATAGATGGGTAGAGGGTGATGCAATGGTGCTCACAACAGTCTTCGATCGTCCTATATCGTCATATAGCAGCACATATCAGGAACAAAAGGCTACGGAGGTGGAATTTCTGGAGATGGCTGGAGTGAAAACTGGTGGTGGCACTAGGAAGGGCATGGCGTGTGGATGGCATTGGTGTAGGTGGATAAGATCAGGGCAGTCGGAGATGGCATCGTCGATTGAATGAAGGTGACGATTGGGTTGAGGAAGGGATAGTTGCGATATTCGATTACTGTAGCCGCACGAAAGTTAAAAAGAAATTGAATAATAATATAAAAATAATAATTAAACCAATAATTAAATAATTCTATTAACTTTTAATGCCTGTGACTCTCACATACGACCTCCGTTTCATATGCGGTTCATTGCATTGGGATCATGGATCGCCAAGGAATGTTTTAGTATATTGTTTGCCATGTTTTGAAATACTTCTAAGAAGTGCCTTATTTTAATGGATCCATTATACGTTATTCGATACAACAATAGTGAGCTAAGATAGTTTGTTCCTCAGTAGCGAGTCACTTATGATTGGGCAATAGTGGGCTGAGACATCTTTGTCCTCAGTAGCGAGTCGCTTACGATTTGGCAATAGTGGGCTGGGACATTGCATTCCCTAGTAACAAATCGCTTATGATTTTATGATAGTGGGATGAGACATTGTGTTCCTCAGTAGCGAGTCGCTTATGGTTTGACGATAGCGAGCTGAGACATAGAGTTATTGATAGTAAGTCATCCACAGTTTGGCAACAGTAGGCTGGGACATTGCATTATCTAGTAGCGAGTCACTTACGATTTCGCAATAGTGGGCAGAGACATATAGTTCCTCAGTAGTAAGTCACATACATTTTTGGCAATAACTAGTTTGGGATTATGGGCTCAATCATGTTGTAGTAGTCATTAGCACATGAGTTGGGACTTTAGTTTCGATCGAGTGTATACAATTAGATATTGGTTAGTTTTAGTGAGACATTGTCCTATGTTGCCACTATGATATTATATTTTGTTTAGCCGACTTGTTGGATGCATGTGAGACAGGTTAAGGTGTGATTTATGAGCATAAGTGTTGTTTTAATAGTTTATTAATTTTATACACTTATATGATGCTTTTCACTCACCATACATATGTTTGACCCCTTCTATCATTTCATTCTTTTTAGTTATACTCTGATAGGTCGATAGAGATGATTGATGGTGACTCATAGGCGCGATGGTGTGGTGGAGAAGTGCATTTCTTTATTAATTAAATATCTGCTATTTTATTCCATTTATCCCCAGACATTATATTATTTCCATTATCAGTACAGAGAGAGTTATTGTAGTTGGAATTTAATTGATTGTGTATTATTATATTTGTCTGGGATTCTATTATTGATTATTATATTTTATTCCTTCCGCTGTGAGTTTTAAAAAGTGTAGAATATTGTTGATAGCTTTCTGATATGTTTATAATTTTTAACTTAAGAAGATCCGCCTTTTGCGAGGTCCGCAATGCTAGTTCCACATTTAGACATGGTCGGGACATCATAGATAAGCGTTATCACATTTGGTATTAGAGCTTAGGTTACGCGATTCCTATTTAATTAGGGCATATGAGAGAGCGTATTTGTAATTTTTATTAGATATATATTGTTATGCCACACCCCATATATTTAGACTTATAGAGATAGTTGTTGGCTTATCCCTTATTGAAGTAAACAACTACGAGTAAATAAATGCTCATATTTAAATAGTTTAGGATGGTAGATAAATCCATCAAGTTTTTTTCAATTTACTCCATAGAGAATTGTTGAAAGAGGGTTTATATGTGAATTAGTAGTTGAGTAAATTGTGGGACTAAGGATGAAAAAAAGAAGAGCAACGTCCTTAAATATATAGGTTATAATGTGATGTTTATATGGTGTAATGAGGGTACTTAAGCCTTTTTTATGTTGTATATGGGCTTTTGTAAGTTATGATCTACTCCAATTAAGTTATAAATTAATCGAAATGTCATCCCTTAAAAAAGGATAGAAATAATAATATTTGAGATTTTAGGAAAATGGCAGAAGTTGAAGTTTATTTAATATATTGAAATATTAATCTCTTTTAAGTTTAAAACTTTATAAAACTTTATAAATTTTAAAGGTTTTATTTTGTAAAATTAACCGCAAGGTGCATTTTTACACTTGTATTATGATGTGTACCTTACTTTCGACAAACTAACTTTTGAAAGTTAAATAATGTTATCCAGCCTTTTAACCAGGCATAATCTGGATAGAGTGAACAGATAGAACTTGGAGTTATCAAGGTGGAAAGCCCAAGAGTCAAGAAACCAAGCACAGACAGAACACAAGACCAAACCAAAACAACACAAGTCAAAATAAATATGGGATCCCCTAAGTTGGGGATCGGTACCGACCCCTATCTGGTGATTGGTATCGACTCTCAAATATAACTTTGATGGACCCTATCTCTTGCATACATGCCTATCATGATGCCAATGCCCTGTTTTCAAAGTCGTTTTGTAGAGTCAATGTAATTCTCCATCTCCTTTCTCCACAAGCACTTGAAACCACAATTTTATTCCCCTATAACTCAATTATTTAGGTTCAGAAACAAGCTAATATTGGTGCAAACAACTATGAAATCTCGAAGCTAACCATAAGACGATCTAAAAAAAGAAGTCGAAGACACTAAAAATGGTGAACTTGGGGTTCGATACTGACACCCACTTGAGGATCATTACCGACTCTAAGATATTGCTGTGATGGCGCCTATTATTTTAGTAGAATTGGTCAAATTCGTGCACAACGACTTAGAGATATTTTAGACGTGCTTTTAGGCTCCCTACCTCTATAAATAGAGGGGTAGGGCTCATTTTTTAGGTTTTTTTGGCTCTAGTTCCATTATTTCTTATATTCTTGTAACTCTGAAATTCTAAGTGTGGAGTTGTACTGTCCCCCAAGAACTTCTACTCCAAACTAGAAATAAGCAACAAAACTACAAAGCGAACATAGGCCTTGCTTTGCCAAACCACTATAAATGATTGCGTCTTGTTTTTTCCTCATTTTCATTTTATATTTCTTCATATTTTATTCTTTTCTATAACTTCTGGGTGTTTGTAACATTTTTGGTTCAAACATTTTGGTGCTTTCACTAAGAGCAGTATTTTCAGGCCATTTGTATCCATTATCTACTATTGGATTTCCTATATCCAAGAATCCAATTCTCTATCTTTTAATTCTACAACTCAGATTTCCAATGATCTACTAAGAGCTTCCTGTCATGGCCCCATCAAGAAGAGATTGTTCTACCAATTCCAGAGTTTCTACTGAAGTTGAGAATCCGAATCCTCAGTAAAGAATGGAGTTGTCTAGCCAACTTAATCCGAGATCCAGACTCCAATCAACGTCATGACCAGAATGGAGATGGATATGATAATGAAGCAAATGGAAGATAGATTCCAAGCTAGCCAAAAGGAGATGAACAACACGATGGAACAGAGCTTGAGGCTGCTGAATGACCTGACTCAAAACAGCCGTAGATGGAGTAGAAGGGATTCTAGCTCGGAATCAGAGAGTTCTTCTTCATCCAAGCAAAGAGGTAAGGAAGGAAGAAGAAAACTCATTACGCTACTGGAACATCTGTACAAGTAAGAGGATGAGTCCCAGGCTCTAATTTAGGGATTGGTACCGACCCTCACTTGGGACTCTGTATCGACCCCCACTTGGGACTCGGTACCGACCCCTAAAATGGTAGGCCCAGGACCATCCTTTGGAAGGTGGCATGGAAGTCATCCTTGGACATGCTGTAGAAGGTCTAAATCTGCAAAAACACGACATTGCTGATGATGCTGCTCACGAGAATCAAACTGGGGGAATGCTGGACGAATGAGTCCTTCGGAGTTTGGGGAGCCAAGGTATCAAGTACCTTTCCGAGAGCATTTACCGCGACGAACACTTGGGGCAAGACTTGATTATCGCCGTACAGCCAAACCTGTTGATTTGGAAAATTTGAAGGATATGGTTAGGAGGTTGGTTAGTGATAATAGACCCAGAACTAATGATGATTAGAGAACTTATGCTAGTCAGAACCCATTTACAAAGGGTATCCTCCACATGAGATACCCCCAAAGATTCAACATGCCAACGATACCGTTGTACAGAGGAATGGTGGATCCTAGACAACACATGTTGTGATATGAATCTCACATGAATTCAGCCAGGGCTTTGGATGCTGTGAAGTGTCGATGTTACCCAAATTTCATAGAAGGGGTGGCTACGATGTGGTTCACTCGACTTCCGCTGAGGTCCATATCATCTTTTGCTGAATTGTCATAGAAATTCATGGAGCAATTTTGTTTGCATACCTCATGTCCGAAACACGTGATGACATTGTCTAATGTTTATCAACCTGAAGGAGAGTCATTGAGGGACTATTTGAATCGGTTCCACATGGCTGTAACGGAGACAATGGATCCAAAGGAAGATATGGTACTGATAGCGCTTTGTAGAGGTGTTCACCTTAACTCGGATTTTGGGGATTGGATAGAAAGAAAGCAACCATCGATAATGGAAGCTTTTTATAGGAAAAATAATGAGTATTTGCATCGGCATGATGCATGTAAGCGTCTATAAAGGACTAATGCTGGAAGTTCGAATAAGCCGATTCAAAGTAATATTGCTATAAAGAAATCCGGAGGAACCTCTGGGAATGTTGATGTGAAAGTTGGTAATCGGAACAAAGGAGGAAAACAAAACAATGATGGGGCAAAGAAGGGAAAGCCCGATAACAAAAGTCATTTCAAGGGCCTCAAGTATGACAATTACACTGAATTGAACAACTCGATAGAGAACATCTATCTAGCTACTTAGAATACCGAACCATATAGGAAGCCGCTTCTAGGGAGTCAACTGAGAAGGAGAGGAAGCTGGGCAAGTTATGTAGATTCTACGAGAATCATGGTCATAATACTAATGGGTGTAGGTAGTTGCGTGACATGATTGAAGATTTAATAAGAAAAAGGAAATTGCAGCAATATGTGTAAGCCCCGTAGGATGGTGGGCAAGAAAAATCCAATGCCATTGGGTCGTCTTTCCAGCGGGGGTAAGCTATGCCTGGTGTTGATGCACTCGGACGACCAAAAAAATGAATAGTGATTAAAACAATCATCGTAAGGCCTCATCCTGCTGATAAGAGTTTTGTGGAAATGGATGGATACATTAGAGCCATAAAGCACGCTGAGAATGAAAGTTGCTATGTTGTCGAGGATGGAGCTCCAGCAAAACAATCTCGAGCCATGATGGACGATATCGTTTTTCGAAACAGGGATGTTGACGGGGTAGAGGCTTCGACAATTGACCCACTCGTGATTTCGACCATGATTGGTCCTACTATTGTATTAAAGTTGCTTATTGACTGTGGGAGTTCAGTAAATATTTTGTTTAAAAAAGCTTACGATAAAATGATGTTGGAGAAGAGAGATTTGAAGCCTTGTAGATCTCGTGTACAGAGGTTCAACGGGATGGCTACTAAAGCCATAGGATTTGTCTAATTACCAGTAGAAGTTGGTAAGGGCGACCACAGGTGAGTGCGGGTCATGCCATTTTTAGTGTTGGATATTTATTCTACTTATAACGCATTTTTAGACCGACTACCCTAGCTGAATTTTAAGCGGCCATCACTGCTTGGTGTTTATCTATGAAATACCCTACAGACAATGGAGTTGGGATCGTGCATGGAGATCATGTGGCTGGTTGCGAGTGCTATGTCGTTGAACTGAAGGAAGCAAGGCATAAGGAGAAAGGAAAGAGTGTAGAGTGGGTCTTCTGCATAAGGGCTTTGGACGCATAGCAACTATCGCCTGAGCCTCGGCTTGGGCAACTAGTTGGCTTTATGATGACATGGACCGACGACAGAGCCGGAGGGCGGACGAGCAGCTTCCGTCAAATTGACAATCACTATTCATGTCAATAGGAATGACCCAAGTAAAGTCCTAAAGGTTGGATCTCAGCTCGGTACTAGTGTTATAACGATCCTGAAATCTAACGCTCGAAAATCAACATCAAATACCTCACTTGTATTCGACTGTTAGATATTCAAACCGTCAAACTTCGGTTCGCGGAGCTTATAACAACATCAGATGAATATAAACAGCGGAAATAAACTGAATATCATACATTACACGGTAGATACAACATCATCATAATATCCAGTACTACATCAGAGTATCATAATACATATGCCACAGCTCCAAATAAAACATCATAATAGTACAACAATGATCACAAGCAAAAGTCTTCAGAGAAATGAAGACAATAGTGAATATCCATGACTAAGCACCTGGTGATCCAAAAAACTTCCAAATATCTTCAAAGTAAAAGTCCCCAAAATCTGATAGCTCCTAAACCCAAAAAGAAATTCCAAAATCCAGCTAACACCAAAGCATAGAAAACCTGCTACTAGGCTGCCCGTGTGGAAATAATGGGCACCCAGAGTTTAGAAAAGAAACAATAAACCTCGGGTCAGTCATGAGACTAGTATGAGTAAACAAAAGTAGTTACTTTAAATAAAACAGATCAAAAGAATCCGATATGCTTTTGAAAAATGAAACTACCATAAGACCTCCCGCCACACACACAATGCAAACGCAGAATTGGAGGAGATTTCTTCTTATGATAGTCAAACATGCTTAGTACGAGAAAATTCTTTGATATTATTACTATTGCATAGTGTAGAAAGCCATTTCGAAAATATAATATAAATCTTAGCCAGCATAAACATTCCGAACTATGCCTACTATAGCTACCATCTAAACAGTGGTGACCACCATAAGTAAATGGCAGGTTCTACAACTAAAACCGTACAAGTTTCGTATTGGGAATTGGATTTCCAACAAATGGTCAGGCTAAGGAACTTCCTACCGCCACATGTGATCGCCTCTGGCTGGACGTCCCGAGAGACAACTGCTCTCTGCCAACATAAGGCCGGGTTACCCCTGTAACAGGTAACTCACGAATATGCCATCCCCCGGTCCTTTGGGACCTTTATCCGAGGCGCCTCGATAAACACACAATCACACAATAAATGAGATCGGAGTATCCACATAGGTAAATACCAGGGCTCCATACCTGATACCACCCTTTTCCAGAAGGAAATGACATACCCTAAAGGGCGCGACCCTCATAACCTTGCTGCATATTCCTGTTTCGACCATTTCCGGGGAGTGAGGTCTGACGAAGTCTCGTCCACAAAGCTACGCTTTTTCACAAAGCCGTGCTTTGATCACAAATGATCAATAAATGATCATCACACAGCAACACTCAGCATGCCACATTACCAAATTGGGAATATATCGCTGATAAATTTCAACTACATAACCTCTGAGCTCGTACGTCCCAGAGAAGGGTGTTAAGCTAAGAGAATAAATTCTCCGCCACCAACAAAAATGTATTTGAAAGAAATCAGCTTTATATCTCAAAATGTAATGTCAGACATGTAACCATACAAGTCTGTTCCGGGTTCGAACAGAACCGAAGGCACTTCCGAAGAAGTCCTTGCAATCCGGGTATTTACAATCCCGATCGGACTTCCCATCACTTAGGGAATCTCTATACCGAAGCAACTCAGTGCAAAGACAATCGATAGGTCGTCCTATCGTTTTCATAAAAACCCGGTCTTCAACACCGGTCTTCAAATGCTATCCATTACGACGTATCACTATTCAGAATGGGTTATATGACACAAAGGTGCTCTCCCGGCTAAACTGAATAGTGATCGATAAATTTTAAAACACGTGGATATGACAATCACAAAGATTCATATTCAGGGTTCGATGTGGGTTTCGGATAACAAACTGAAATCCGACTCCCTGTTGCAGTAGAACGGGCAAGTTGTCAAATAAATTTAAACAGTTAAATTCAACACTTTGAATCTAAATAACATTTATCACAGATAAATCATACACAATCATCATCTATATATCCAGAGCAATGTCATAGGAACATTACAGAATATCACCAAATAATTATCACAAATTAGAGATTCTATATATATACCTTTATCCATAAGCAATCATCTTAAATTCTTATTGTAATTAATTCAGATTTGACCAATTGCTTGAGAATTAATTACTTGACCCTGTTTAATAAATCATTAATTTAGTATCGATCAATTACTTATTCCATTTTAAATAATTAATAATAATAATAATTTGTCTTAATTAACATTTTAAGAATCTTCTTTAAACTTGAAAACCAAATTATTATTAACCACAAACTTAAGTGTTAGTTACTTTATACTTAACTTAAATTAATTGCTTAATTGAAATAATTAAGAGTTTAAGAACATTGTTAAGCTTTAACTAAAAAAAAATTAAAACTTGAATTAAGTCTTAACTTAACTGTTAAACATTTTCTAAGTTTGCAGTGCTTAAACAATTTGATTAACCTTCATTATAAAATGCTGCATTTGAAACCCGAGATCCATCCCTATGATACTCGAATGTTACTTCGAGTCCTCTACCCACTTGCTCCGAGTCATTTCACTCCCTTCCGTACTCTACTTCTTCCCCCTTTCTTCTTTTTTTTCCTTTTTCTTTTTCTTACAGTAAATTAAATTTTAGTTTAAGTTTAAAACAAAGGCATCAGTAACTCACTTGCATCCTCGAGTACGAACCCGAAGTAACCACCACCTTCACCCGAGAATCATCTCGTGCCATTCACCATCGAACCTGACACAGCAACAACGTGCCCATGCACGTGCACGCTGCCATTAATCGCCTCCAGGCGACGCCGCAACGTCGAGCAAGTCGACGATGCTTCGAGTATCCATCCCCAATCGCCAGAATCCACTCACCCCCCTCAAAATCAAATTCGAGCTAAAATTCACGACCTGGAACTTCATCACTGAAGTCATCCAAACCTGGAACGTTGTCGTTCGCCCAACATCGACCACCAGAAAATACGAAATTTCGGCCACGACCTCGACACCCTCCATACTATCAACTCACAGAACAGTGTGCAACTCGATCGCTCCAAGAAGATGAAATCATCTTGCTACTGACCTTGTTCAAAACGCGGTCACAAACCCTAGTTTGGCTTTGTCCCTTCGATTCATGAATTTGAAAATTTATTCAGTAATTTTCTCGACATCACCGAAGTTCATACAAGCTTCAACCCAATTTTCAACATTTATTATTGGATCGATCGCTAGAAATTTGGAAAAATGCGAATTTTGTTTAAATTCGAACTGCTCTTTGAATACTCAGTTTAAAAATCATCATATTGCTTTTAAAAATCATGTCTTTGTATGTTCATTCGAGATATGTAATCAAATCATCAAATAAAAATGCTTGACTTTATCATAAAATTCCTTTTTGCTATAAAAATGGAGTTTACAGGTTCAGATTCATTTATTTTCAAACTAAACTTTTTGGACCATGGTTTCAAGTTTAAATAAACTGATTTTGTTTAAAAAAAATCCTAAGTTAAAATGTTTATATGAAAATTCATTAAATTTTCCTTGTCTGTAAACATTCTGTAACTAGAAAACAAGAAGAACATGGTCATCAAGTATACAGTATACCACATATGTTTATACAGAACCAAAAATAAATATTCAACCAAGCACAAGATTATTTATAAAACAAATATACAGATTTAAAATCCTTAGAGTAGTATGTTTACTCACCTGATAATAAGATTTTGAAAACAGAGAACACTTTTCTTTTGTTTTGAAAACCTGCAGATTGAATCTTCCTCTTTGAAACTTCTTGCTTTGTTTTGTAAATTGATCTCGAGTTCGAAAATATAGTGAAGTTTATGTTTTCCTTTCTTCCTGACTTTGCTTTATTTTTATTTTTTTCTTTTGAACGAGCTGGTATAGAGGATGTGATAAAGAAAAACAATGCAGCTGAAACAAGATATAAATTCTACTTTTTAAATTTGTTTGTACATTATTAGCCAGAGATTTTTTTCTCAATAGTGGCTGATAATCTTGCTTGATGGACTAGAGGTAATGGCATTAAATGCCTTGGTCCCTCCTTATGTTTACACATATAATTTTTCTTCTTGCAAGTACAGTTCGTATATAAATTTTTCTTCCTTCCTTGCTATTTGCTGTTTTAGTCTTTTTCATCATGTCTACACTTATCTCCTTGTACAAATCTTCATACTTTATTAACATGTTGTTTGAATTTCAACTATGTATATATATATTTGATACATATTTTATTTTATTGATTAATACAAATTCTTGTTTTGTTATATTCATTCATCACTTATTTAAAACTTAAGCTATCAATTATTTATTTATACCTATATATCTTTCTTTTATTTAATATTAAAAATAGTTGTATTTAACAAAAATTCAAATAATTTACTAATTTTAAGTTAATAAAAATCTGGGATGTTACAAGTGTGATGAGGGAGTTGGTTGATTTACTCCAGGCAGGCCTAGATGTGTTTGCTTGGATACACTTGGATATGTGTGGGATCTCGCTCGAGATAGTAAGCCATGCATTAAAGATTAATCCTAAATATGTTCCTGTGTAATAGAAACGCCGCAAATTGGGTCTGGAGAGATCCGTTGCACTCATGAAGGAAGTGGATAAACTGAAGGACAATGGCTTTATCCACGATGCTCTATACCCAGATTAGGTATCTAACCCTATTTTGGTGAAGAAAACGAATGGGAAATGGAGGACATGCATTGACTATTCATACTTGAATAAAGCGTGCCCGAAGGACAGCTTCCCACTTCCAAGGATAGATCGGTTGGTGGATTCAACTCCGCATACGAGTAACTTTCATTCATGGATGCGTACTCTAGATATAATCAAATCCTGATGCATATCCTAGATAAGGATTACACTAGCTTCATCACCGACCTTAGACTATGTTGCTATCTGGTCATGCCCTTTAGATTAAAGAACGTAGGAGCGAGTTACCATAGACTTGTGAATCAAATGTTCAAAGGCCAGATTGGACGATCAATGGAAGATTACGTGGATAATATGCTTGTGTCACGACGTTCGAGAAATCATGTTGATGATCTAGCAGAAATGTTTGGTGTCCTCCAACAATATGGAATGAAGTTTAATCCCTTAAAATGCTCTTTCGGTTTGCATCAGGAATGTTCTTGGGCTTCATTGTGAACTCTCGTGGTATTGAAGCCAATCTAGAGAAGATCAAAGGTTTAAGAGAGATCAAAGCCCCAAAGACGATCAAGGAGGTCCAAAGCTTAAACGTGAAGGTCGCCACTTTGAGTTGATTCATTTCCAGAGCCACTGACAAATGTATTCCTTTCTTTGAGGTTATTAAATGGGGAAAATAAACTCTGACTTGGAACCAGGATTGTAAAGATGCATTCCATTCTCCAGTGAATCACTTAAAGAGACCTCCCATTCTCTCGAAACCAGTGGATGATGAGGATTTGTTATTATATCCAGAGGTGTGGCGCATGCACTAGTGCCGCACTTGTACGCAAGGAATCCCGCATTCACCGACCGGTATACTATATCAGCAAGCGATTGACAGGAGCAGAAAGAAACTATCCGAGGCTAGAAAAGCTCACTTACTACATGTTGATCGCTTCCATAAAGCTCCGCCCTTACTTGCAGGCTCATCGAATTATGTTCTTACTGAATAGCCTTTAGGACAAGTCTTATAACGACCTGTGACTTCTAGAAGGCTGTTGAAATGGAACACTGAATTGAGTCAATAAGATATCACCTATCACCCTCGGAGAGCAACCTTGGGTCGGGCCTTGGCAGATTTCATAGCTAAATTCACTGCACGAGATGATCCTTCGGAGAGCAGTGGAGAAAATAAAGTTGAATGGAATATGTACATGGACGGTGCATCCATTGATCGTGTTCCGGTGCTGGAGTTATGCTTGCCACCCCAAAAGAACACCCGATCAGCTACGTCTTGAAACTCGATTTTTCAACAACGAACAATGAAGTTGAATAGGAGGTCTTGATGGTAGGACTCAAGATCCCCAAGGAACTGGGAATAAAGACTTTACACATTTTCTATGACTCTTAGTTAGTGGTATGTCAGGTTCAGAAGGAGTATCAGGCGAAATAAGCAAGGCCAACTCCTTATTTAAACTAGGTTCTTGAGCTGCTCAACGACTTTGAATACTATACAAAAGCACATATTCCCAGAGATCATAATGAAAAGGCTGATTCATTAGCCAAAGTGGCTAGTTCTAGGGATGCACAACCCATAGGCCTGGCGTTAGTGGAGATAATTTCAGCTCCAAGCATCGGTTAGATGGATGTTGATTAGATCTTGGAGACTGAACCTAAAAAGGAGTCATGGATGACTTCAATTCGAAATTATTTGCAAAGAGGAATCCTTCCAGAGAGATGGAATGAACGATGAAAAATCCTTCGCCAAGCTATTATACAGGAAGGGTTTTTCTACCCCCATGCTATGGTGTGTCGCTCATGACGATGCCTAACGAGTTATGAGAGAAGTTCATAAAGGAACATGTGGTGGCCACACTGGGGGTAGACCCCACGAAGAAGATCCTTCGTTATGGATATTTCTGGCCTACTATAAATCGAGATGCAACTGACTACACCTAATGATGTGACAAATGCCAGAGATTTGCTAAAATTTCGAAGGCTCTGCCGATGGAAATTACTCAAATGGTCAGTCCTTGACCATTTGCAGTTTAGGGTATTGATATCATCGATGTATTGCCGATATCTAAAGGAGGCACGAAGTACGCCATCGTGGGGGTTGATTACTTTACTAAATGGGCTGAGGAAAAGCCTTTGGCCATGATTACCATGACGAAAGTAATCAACTTTGTTATTCCAAATATCATTTGTCATTTTGGAGTTCCACAAACGATCATTATCAATAATGGGACCCAATTCGATGGTATGGAGTTTAAGGATTTTTGCTGTCGACACCACATAGAGAAGATATTTGCAGCGGTGGCATAGCCTAAGGCTAATGGACAGGTTGAAGCTATAAACAAGATTATTAAGTCCATTCTTAAGAAGCGATTGGAAAAGCCAAAGGTAGGTGGGTTGATGAACTCCCGTTAACACTTTGGGCTTATTGAATCACCCACAAGTCCATGACTGACCACTCTTCCTTTGTCTTGGCATACGAATCGGAAGCTATGATCCTGGTCAAACTGGAAGTTCCTTCTCATTGGACTACTTACTATGATGCACGGACAAATGAGCAACTCCTTTTGGAGTCTCTTGGTATGATCGATAAATAATGGACCGAAGTAGAGTTGAAAGCAGCCGTGCACACACACCAAGTTGCCTGATATTATAACACCAAAGTCAGGAGTCAAACCTTTGGAGTCGGTGACTTGGTCCTCAAACGAATCTTCCCTAGCCCTAAGAACTTGGGCCCGGTTTGAGAAGTTCCGTACGTAATTGGGGAAAAGCTTAAAGATGGCACTTTCAAGCTGGCAATTACGGATGGTATCTCAATCCCAAGGGCATGGAATAGCGAGCATCTATGACGTTATTTCACTTAGAGAATAAATTTGTAAATAATTGGCTAGATTCATGTAATAAGACAAAATTCTATCCCTTCTAGTCTTTAATCAAATAAAATGGCCTTTCAAGCCAGAAATTCTGTCTCTTCATTTCTTAAGAGTTGTGACCTAACCGACCCAAGTGAATCTGCATATGATTAATGTAAGTGTGCAGGTACTGGGAGATAGGTGCCAATCAAACTTCTACGGTCCATGATCGAGCCCACGAAGTCCTTCTTAATGTCCGGAGATTGACATCAGCTAACTCTTTCCTTTGGATTAGGGGCATGAGTATAAACATAAGCTAGACATGATACGATTATCCATACCCTAACTCTTGAGAGACGGAGTATAAACTTAAGTCAGATAAAACACGATTGTCCGCAAATTGACTCTTGCCTTCAGATTGGGGGCAAGAGCACAAACTTAAAACCGGATGTAACAAAACCATCCATACGTCAACTCTTACCCTCGGATGGAGTGTATGAGTATAAATAAAAAAGAGTGAGATACGACCGCTCGCTTACGCAACTCTCATCCCTAAACTAGGGGCAGGAGTATAAATGGAAACAAGTATGACAAGTCCATCTAATCCTTAACATCTTGCTCGAATTAGGAAAAATGGAAGGTCCACGCTCGGAGTAAATAGGGATTCATTTTTAAACCTTTGATCAATGCCCGGAGTTAAGCGTTGTCGAATGCTAATATCCTGGATAAGGATGTACGGACTATGATTCTAAGTAGTTAACTTAAGCTCGCCTAGAGTTTAGTGCGGTTGGAACTTATTAAGGAGTTTAGTGCAATGAGATGACAGGTGCACTCTGGGCACTCCCAGGTGGAGGAACTGGAATGCTTTGTGAAAATAATATCGACGTACTTTGAGCACTCCCGGACAGAGGAATGTAAACTGAAGAAAAAAAGGTTTTCTTGGGCAAAACGATCGATAGCGGAGGAGGAAAAAATTCTATTTGCTCCTACTTGATTTGACTGGTAAGGAGAATATCCATCTTATGTTTCTGCTCAAGCTCATGCATGGAGGGACCCGATAGGGACTGGGAGACCTTATTAATAATAACATCCTCATCAACTTGAGTCCCCTGATTCCCATCATTTCCTTCTTCCAACAAAGCATCTATCATGTGCTCGTCAAGGCTCGGGATCTCCTCAATCGGGTTGCTGGGAATTATTGTCGAAGTCGTGACGATTATGGACTCTGTCGTCGATATTTGTTGCCTTGGTTGAGAATCCTTGGAAGGAAGTGAAGCAATTGTAACATGACCTATAGCTAAAGAAATACAAAGAGAGAGATTAGTGACATTGAACGTCAACACGTCAACTCTCTGGAAAACAGGAGAAGTCAACAAGATAACTTCTTCAATTTGAACTTCCGCATAAGCTGGAGTGCTGCTAGGAGTTCCCTCAGAAATAAGGAGAGAACGGTATATTTATAGAGATGTGGCTTCTCTGGGTCATAAATAGCATCGGTAGAGGAATCAATGGTGGAACTAGGAACAACCTGAGTCACGGGAGTTTGACCAACTATAGCATCATGATGCGCAGAGCTGGAACCTTTGCCTAATTCTTATTGAGCGGTTGCATCAAGTTTCATATGAACAAGATACTGGTTATCATGAAGGATTTTGGGCTCATTTCCCTTTAAAATCTCTTTTTCCAACTGCTCCATATCAATATTATCACTTTTAAGAAATTCTTTCTCTTCCTCGACAACTCGTTCCCAGGCGCGGGCAGGGATTAAAGGGTAATCCTTTTTGAACCACTTCAGATTTTGAAACTCGAGCACATTAGCGTTGTATTGAGTGATCAATTGATCAAATCTCTGCATCATTTGCTCTTCTAACCACTATTCTATGGCTTCAACTTCTCTCTTAACCTCGGGTTTGACCTCTCTTTTAACAAGGGTGTCCATGTCCTTGGCTTTCTCAAGTGCTTTGTCCTTCTCTATTCTGACGCTGACCAGCTCATTGCATGAATCTTGAGCAATTTTTTGACCTTAATCTTTTTTATTGGTCTCTCACTCGAGCTTGGTTTTCAATTCAGCCACGTTCCTCTTAGCAGCATCTCTTTCCATTACAAGATCGTGGTTTCGACGATGCACTTGCTTGATTTCATTCAAATGCTTGGATCTCTCGGCTTCAAGTGCTTTAATGGTCTCCTCAGCCATCTTCTCCACTTTGGCTTGGGATTTTCTTGAGTTCTAAATCTCAATGTCGAGAGCGACTATAATTGTGTTATTCTCAACTTTAATGAATTTCTGGTAATCTATCTCCTACAGCCTGTCTCATGAAAATTTTAAAATCTTTTCAGCCAACTTCGTCCATTCGTTAAATTGATTATGGACATCGATCATGCAGTTGATTGTCCTTTATTGGACATCAACAGGAATTCTCTTTAAGTTTGGCAAAAACATAACTCCATCAAAAAAATGGTTGGGAATTTTTCTTAAGCTCGGCCATTTGACCTACAGTGTCTACCTGCTGCTCCTCTATAATGACCGAAGCAATAGCGCTTCCTTTACCAAACCTCTGATGAGAAGTATCGGAGCCACTTTCATGATGTCTGTGCTCGAAGAACCTTCTAGAATGAGATAATGTTGTGGGCTATATAGAGGTAGAGGCAGGAAGTGGAGTTCGAGAAGTGTCAGCCAATGGAATTTCCTCGCGATGATTTGGTTGCCTATCCAAACCTCTGGGAGGATGAGATTTGAATCTGGGCCGTCATTTAGAGGCGGAATCATTAGAAGAATGGTCCCTATCATAACTGCTCATGTCTCGGTCATCTTTGTCACGACAGGAGCGATGGCTTGAATTATAGTCTCGGCCATTGCCTTGATGGTACAAACATGACTAGGGCCATTGGACGTGGTACACTTTCTCTTTCAGGGATAGAAATGAATGTTTCCTTTTATCCATAGAACCTGCAAGGCAAATAGGAACGAGTTACATCAAACGTGCGAGGACATAGGTCAATTGCAAGTGTTGTGACGTGCACGTGTGCGTCTTAATGTCTCCCCCCAATGGACCATGTACTAGAAATTTACTCATGGGAGTAAAACTTCTCCCGCATTAATTGGAATGATGCCTTTCTCAAAGTGGATCGGGGAAATGATGTCACCGATGTTGATGCTACCAACGTCGAAAGAGCTGAACTCCATAGGGATAGACCTAAACCGATGAACGTGCCCGTTGAAGGAATAGACGGAGTCTTCTCTGCACTTGTGACTGGTGGAGGTTGAGTGGAAGTCTGCATCTTCGAAATTTTCACAATCAATCTCTTTTTAGGAGCAGACAGTGGGTCATCTCTAGGTTGTTCGGTCTGAGACCTGTAGCCCACTTCAATGTTACTTTGGCCGACCTCACCGCTTTCTCCAATTATTTTTCCTTCCTCGGCACCTTCATGTTCTTGCTCAATGTTTTTTGCAACTCTAGCCCCAAAACTTGGGAGTGGGGACAAATCTTGATCGACTACGCCTCCTGCGGGCAAATTGTTATCATCATTATCACCATCATAATCAATGTCGACAACTGGAACTATGTCAGCGCTGCGGCCTTCCTTTAATAAACCATTGGCGAGAAGATTCTCGTTTGTCAATAGAGTTCTTATAAACCTATCCCCGACTAGGACTGCTATAAGAGTATTAATAGTATCCGAAAGTGATCCACCGCTGGGTCTTCTCGAAACATATGCATAATAGAAAAAGGTAAATTAAGTATGTAGACTATGAGGCAAATGCACGAATGACATTTGAAATTTAAACTTGTGTCTGGATAACCATCTACAAGTGAACCCAGGCGGACATTGTACATAAAACCATTCAGCCTTAAAATAAATCAGCTTTTCCTAACCCCAGTAACTGTTTTGCAACCCCTCATCGGCTCTAAGTAAATCAGAGATGGGTTTTTTTACGGCTCTTAAAGCTATAGATGTATCAGATTTCCTCGTCGCTAGGTACTCGATTCAATGCTTAGAGAAAACCAGGTAAGTACTAAGAAGAAAAGCGTAACTGTTTGGATGCAGCTATGTGGGAGCCAGTCTCATAAAGTTCAAGACTCGATAGAAGAATTGATTAAATTGTGGGACGCAACCCATCAAGCACATATATTTGTTGCAAGATATAGATCCTTCTAGAGGATCGTGAGCTCTTTTGTCGCGAGACGGTGCTAGAACATCGTCAAATGGAAGTCTGTGCTTATTGCATATCCTTCGAAGAGTTCCTTTATCGATTTTGGAGGGAACAGAATCAACTGGGTCATTCAGTATTACTGCATCCTCAAGAGTATCACGTGCTTGATCTATTTGAGGCCCATCTACCAGTTCAACCGAATTTTCAAGAATTTTTTGCTCTACTTCGAGATTCTCTAGATTTTGTTGATCAAAAATGTGGAATTTTTATTTGCTCTTGTTGGATAGGAATTTTCTATGCTTGAGAAGTTGTGGCTGATCTTAAATCTATGTCGGATTCGATATATTTTGAATGTGAAATACCTGTACTCTGAGCAGCCGGACGTTTCGAATGTCTTTGGTCCATTTCTATAAAAATCTCAATAGATAATCAACATTAAAAGATTAACAACAAACTGTACCCCCGTGCTAAAGTGAATTCTTGTGCAGTGTAATGCTGTAACATCCCCTATCTTGAGGCCCGAAGCTAAGCGCTACAGATGCTGCAGTCATCTATAGTATTGACTTCCAGTGCTAAGATATGATAATGTTAATGGTATCCATAATATTAGAAGCACATGAATATGAATCAAAATCACTGTTTCAAAAACAACTTACTGATTACATTGCAAAACCATGTTTTATATCCCATTACACAATCCCAAAATGATTCCCAGGTTTTAATCAAATATAATTATTACAAATTATGCCAAGAGCGACATATGAAGATGCCCCATTGGATGATCAGAGTACTTAATTAACATAATAGTCTTAATACATCATAGCGGAAATAAAATTAAAACGCCTAAATAGCTAACTTTTGCATCCGACTCATCTTCGGAAGCTTTATTCGTCCACCTACTAAATCAGTAAATCCTTAACTCTCAATCTACTCAAATCAATATTGAGCACCCGAGAGTTTAAGGTGAAAACATAAACTTTTAGTTAGACATAAGCCTGGTGTGAATAATACTATTACATTTCGGTTTACTGATATTAAGTGAGACCATGCCGCTTAGCGGAACGGGTATCCCCTTACTAATATCCTTTAAAACATATCTTTTTGCAAATCAGAATCCTGCAATCAAAGCGATTAAAACAGTAATAGCAATTTTATATATGCACATAAATCAAGTAACAAATGGACCATCTGTCCGAAAAATATAGTTTTGTTTAGCTAATTACTAACCATTGGCTAACTCGGGCCTACCAAAAAAAAATATAACATCTATTAGATACACTTCTAGACGGTCTGTCTTTAACTTACTTCTCCCAGGGTCAACTGACCTTAATGGTTTTTCGGGCTCACCAATAACCTATCCTCCTTTTCTGTATATTCCTTTCGGTGTGTAACATCATTTAAGTCTTACATGTGACTAAGCCCTACACACTGGTATTTTGGACATATTTTAGCTAGGGGATATAGATAATGTATAGGGCACGACCCTATACCAGTCTCATCTGGTATTCAAATACATGAGTCGTTTACTTAGGGTTAACAACCCCATTAAAGTTTCCTTGAAAACATTTCTTTCAAACTGATTTAACCCTTTAAATCATACTTAAACAAGGAAAATATAAAATTTACTTTACTCAAATGTCTTTGCCATGATATATGCTTTACACAAAACAATGTTGATGAAAACCTTTGAAACCCTTGTATAAAAACTATAAACAGTCCCTTTCGAAACCATTGAAAGTACCCCTTTCAAAACAAGTTAACTACTTAACCTTGAAACACTAAGCCAAAAGGCCAAAGAATATCTTTCAAAACCTTTGAAAATTTACCTTTCAAAATCATTGAAAGTGTCCTTTCGAAAGCTTTATAAAACCTTAGACATCCTCTTTTCAAAACATTTCAAACTTGCCTTTCAAAAACATTGAAAACCTTGCATTTAAATACTAAAAGTGAACCATTCATAAACCTTTGGGACCCTTCCCTTCAAAACCTATATTAGATACCTTTTGAAAGCATTGGAGTCCTTTACTTAAAACAAACCTTTTGAAAGCATTGGGTTCAAGTAAAAGTTTGTGGAAAATAGCTTCAAAACCATTTAAAACCATTCTTTTTGAAACTTTGGGTTTAAATTTCAATATATCAAAAGTTCTTAAAAGAACTAGGGCAAAAGCATTGCTTTCGAAAGCATTATTCCTAAGTAAAAGAAGGAGAATGGTTTCGAAACCAACCCATTCAAAAGCGTGGAGAAGCGGCTTCTAAGTTTAAAGCAAAAGAACCCTTTCGAAAGCATTGCTTCGAAAAGTTGTGCGACAGCATGGGTTACGAACCCTTTTAAAAGATTCTTTTTAAAACAAAGGCGGCAAACTCTTTCGAAGGCCCTTTTTCTAAAAATATATGTTTGACCATGTCGAAAGCTACTTCCTTCGAAAGCTTCATTTGTAACCAAAATAGTTCTAAGTTCTAAAGAGCTGCTTCTACTACTTTGAAAGCTTATTTTGACTCCATACCTTTTGCCTAATTCCAATCCAACACGTACTAAAGCATTGATACCATATGTATTGGTATCGACTTGGTTGGAGGCGGCAATATAGGGACGAAAGGTGGCTGCCATAAGTGACGAAGCAGTAAACCTTTACAAATATGATATTTTTAACTTTCTAAAGTAATTCCTTTCCAAATAACTTGCCTTATTTGTCAATATATAATTGGTTGCCAAATTCTTTCTCAAAATCTTTTTCTAAAGGTGCTACCGAATTTCAGTAATTAACAAATTAAAAACATTTACAAATTAACCCTTCTCCTTTATAAACATATAAACCATTTAAGTCCCATACCTTAAGTAATTTTATATCCTTAATAAATCACTTAGGAAAATTCTCCAAAAATTCGCATAAATCACTTTTTATATGTTTTCTAACATATTTAAATTTCTAATCCAAAGCTAACATATAACAGCCGAAAATAATTTAAACCCAATTTAACCATATCCTTTACAAGAAAATTCATAATAAATCCACATTAACTTAGAAAATTATCAAACTTGAAACCCACCCCTAAAATAATATTTCTGACCTTATATCAAAAAGCAAGCTATTTGGAAGTCATTTAATAGGTTTTTCAAATCAAAACTTATAATAAAATCTATATGAAACAACAAAAATCATCAATAAACATGTATATCGATTTAACAATCAAAACATGGCATTTTACTTTACAAAACATATTCGGATCTAATCTAGAAACCGAAAATAATAGAAATGTGATGTAATTTATTATTCACCTTAGCTTGTTGTTAAGGAGTTTGAGATTTTCTCTTGAGTTGATTTGATTAAGCATCCCTCTTTAATTCTTGCTTATCTTCCCCTTGCTTTCTTCTAATGGTGGCCGGCCAATCTTAGTTTAGTTTTGTTTGTGAACATTTGTAAATGAGGATGGAATAAGGGTTTAGGGTATAAATATAACCTATTCCTATTTTGCCTTATCTTATTACCCTTACTTATTTCATTTCAATTTCCTTTGGTTCATTAATTAGGCACGGCTACTCTATATTATTCAAATCTCATTCCTTTAACCATTTATATTATTTCATTTAGTTTATCTAATTTAATGTCTTAAATAATGTTAGTCAAAATTAGGGTCGTTACAGACTCCCCTCCTTAAAGAATTTCATCCTCGGAATTACGATTAGATACTCATCAAAATAAATCATAAAGGTAAAACATATCTTGAAACAAGTCAGGATAAGTATCCCGAATCCTGCTCTAAGTTTCTCAAGTATAGTCTCTCTTGTCGTCGCTCCACTGGACTTCGACTAATTTGACTGTCTTGTTCTTTAGTCTCTTCTCATCTCTCATGACTATACGAACTGGATTTCTAACTATAGTCAAATTCGGTTCCACTACCAAGTCATATAACACAGTCGGTGCTATAGTAGTTTCTCGGTCTCGAATATAATTATTTAAATGAGAAATACGAAAAATGTTATGAATTCCTGCCAAACTTTCTAGTAACTCCACTCTATATGCGAATTTCCCAATCCTATCTATAATAGGAAATGGTCCAACAAATCTCAGCGCCATTTTCTTGATTTTCCAACATGATTACACATTTCATTAGTGATATCTTGACGAAAACTTGATCTCTAACTGAGAATTCTAAGTCTTTCCGTCTTCTATCAGCATAGCTCTTCTACCTAGACCGAGCTTCCTTTATTCTGGCTCGAATGAACTCAATCTTTTCTGCAGCTTCTCTAACCAAATCTGGACCAAGCACTAACCTATCTCCAGTCTCTAACCAACAAATGGGAGAATTGCATGGTCTTCCATACAAAGCTTCAAACGGTGCCATCCCAATACTAGCTTGATAACTGTTGTTATACAAAAACTCGACTAAGTGTAGATGGACTTCCCATGGTCCTCCACAATCTAGCACACAAGCTTGTAACAAATCTTCTAAGATTTTGTTAATCCTTTCCGTTTGTCCATCTGTCTATAGATGGTAAGCGGTACTCATCTTGAGCTTGGTACCCAAAGTCTCCTGTAGACTCTTCTAGAACTTGCTAGTGAATAAGGAATCTCTATCGCTTGCTATACAACTAGGAATTTCATGCATTCTAACTACATTCTTCATAAACAACTTAGCTAAAACAGGCGTCGTCCTGGTTGACTTAACTGGAATGAAAAGAGCACTCTTGGTCAACCTGTCTACTATAACCTATATACTTTCATTTCCTTTATTTGACCTTGGCAACCTGTCTATAAAATCCATTGAGTTAGAATCTCAATTCCATACTAGAACATCTAAAGGCTGATGTAATCCACTTGGTTTTTTATGTTTAGCTTTTACCTGTTGACAGTTCAAACACTTTTTCACCCATATGCCTACATCTCTATTCATACCTTCCCAGAAAAAACTTCTTTTTATATCCTGCTACATTTTAGTTCCTCTCGGATGAATGGTGAACTTTGAACGATGGCATGCTCCAAGAACTTCCTAATATTTCCCACATTCGGAACACACTATCTTCCTTTCTTCCTTAACCACCCATTCTGGTCAAGACTGAATCCTTTCAAATCATCGGTCTCTGTTCCATCCTTTAATCTTTTGATCCATTCAACTAATAATGGATCCTCCTTCTGCTTTAAAGCAATCATTTCGATCATCACCGGTCGAACTTCTAAACATGACAACATAGCAATTTCCTCACTAGATCTAGCTTCAGATCTCCATTGTATCCTGCACGTATTCAATGATTCTAAATCTTTCCACTCAACTATCATTGCCAATACTGCATTATGATGTTTTCTGCTAAGAGCATCTGCAACCTTGCTGCCTTTTCATGGTGTGTACTTAATACTAAAGTAATAAGCGGCTAAAAACTCTAACCACCTCTACCGTCTCATATTCAACTCCTTCTAAGAGAATAAATACCTCAGCGATTTATGATCCATATACAACTCAAATCTCTCTCCTATAAGGTAATGTCTCCACACCTTCAGTGCAAAAATTATCACGGCTAATTCTAAATCATGCGTTGGATATTTAACTTCATGCGGTCTAAGCCGTCGAGAAGCATAGGTAATCACTTTACCACTTTTCATTAACACAGCTCCTAACCCTGTTCCACATGCATCCGTGTACACTACTAAATCCTAATTCCCTTTTGGAGTAACTAATACAGGTGCACTAGTCAATAAGTGTTTCAATCTCTGGAATGCTTCCTCACACTTATCGGTACAAACAAACTTCACATCCTTTCGCATTAGATTGGTCATTGGTGCTGCTATCCATGAAAAATCTTTTATGAGTCTCCGATAATACCTAGCTAATCCAAGAAAACTCTTTATCTTAGTCATTATCTACGGTCTCTTCCAATTATTCACTGCCTCGATCTTAATCGGATCTACAAAATACCCTTTCTCTGAGACTACATGACAACTTCACTTTCTTCTTCCAGAAATGACCCTTCGAAAATTTCACTTTTAGCTGATGCTGCCTCAACGTCTCAAGCACCACTCTAAGATGAACCTCATGCTCTCTTTCGTCTATAGAGTGTACTAAAATATCATCTATGAATATCAATATGAACTTATCCAAGTGCTCTCGAAAAACTCGGTTCATCAAATCAACAAAGAATGCCGGCGCATTAGTTTGTCCAAACGGCATTACTAACCAATCGTACGATCTATATCTGTTTCTGAATGCCGTCAAAGGAATACTATCCTCTGCCACTCTAAGCTGATGGAACCTTGTTGCCAAATTCAGTTGGTAAATACTTTGGATCCACTCAACTGGCTGAACGAATCGTCAATTCTAGGTAACGGATATCAATTCTTTATCGTCTTCTCATTCAACTTACGATAATCGATACATAACCTTAACGATCTGTCCGGTTTCTTTGCAAACATTGCTGCTCCCCAAGGCGAACTGCTTGGTCTGATATAATTCTTGCCTTCCAAATCCACCAACTGCACCTTTAGCTCCCTTATCTCGGTAGGTGTCATTCTGCTTGGCGGTCTACTCACCAGTTCTGCTCTTGGTACTAAATCTATCTGAAACTCAATAGCTCATTTCGGCGGCAATCCTACTAGTGGTTCAAAGAAATCTGCGAATTCTCTAACAATGAAAACTCAATTCAACTCGTCTTCTACCTCCACAACATCCAAAAAGCATTAACCTCAAAACTAGGGTTTTCTACGGAGTATATAATCTGACCACTATAATCAGAGTGTTTAAGCAATATTTTCCTATCATGGAAAATAATCCAAGCATCGTATTTACTTAACCAATCCAAACCCAAAATAATTCCGAACCCTACGAAATCAAATACATGCAAACTACAAATAAATGTATGACCTAACAATTCAAACCCTAATTGGTCACACTTCATCCCAATTGTCGCATACCCTCCTATCGGATTTGCAACCTTTAAGGAAGTAATTAGGAGTGAGGGTTCTATGTTAAGCTTATCTACCAAACAATGAGATAAAAAAGAACGCAATGCACCAGTATCAAATAGAACTCTAACTGATACACCATGAATCAAAAGTGTACCTCCCAACACAGCTTTTCCCTTCCCTTTTGCTATTGGTCTCCAGGTAGCTGGTTCCAATGCAAATATCTTTCCTTTTCCATCCTTGACTGGCTCCTTGCACTGGTTCTTATAATGTCCAACCTGATCACAGTTGAAACACCTTACTCCTTTCTTCTCAGCAACTTTCTTCCCTTTTCCTATCCGGCATTATTGAGCATAGTGGCCTTTTTTATCACACTTATAATAGACAACTTCTACCTTTCCTTTCTTAGTAGCTCCACTCTTCTGAGCTACTTTCTTATGAAAAAACTTCCTCTTCTAGTTCTTCCCTACTTGAGCTCCTTCTGCCTTGCTTCCTTTAAGAAAATCAAGCATCTCTTCTCATGTCAAAGCCATCTCAACAACAACATCGCATGGATCTCTAATATGCGATAATGTGGCCTTAGCAAGCTCAAACTTCAATCCACGAATAAACTTCTCATTCCTTTTAATAGCATTATCAACCTTAGCGTATCCATATCTTATAGCTACTCAAACATGGTTGCATACTCAAGCACTTTCATATCTCCCTGCTCCAACTCAGCAAACTTCCTAAGTAGAGTAGACTTAGCAATCTTCGACATAAATCTTTCTTCAAACCTTCTCCTGAACTCAGCCCAAGTCATAGTCTCCTCATTGGCTCCGACCGTAACACTGTTCCACCAATACAGTGCAACTCCTTGTAGCGTCTAGAAGCGAGTCTCCATTTCTGTTCATCATTGAGCCCTAAATCAGCAAAAATCCTCCCGCAATGAAGTAACCAATTCTCCACTTCTATTGCGTCCTCAGTTCTGATAAACGGTTTTCCTCCTAGCCTTCCATAATCTCTACTTAATATAGCATAGTTATTGACCATTGGAGCTCCTTGATTTCCTCCTTCGGCATTTCCTCCAGCTGACCCCGTAGAAACTCCTGCTTGCATCATGTTGACAAAAAACTGATACCTTGATCCCATATTGACTTGCGGTGTTCCATCACCCACATCAGTAGCTTGTGCCTGACCTGGATTCCTCCTAGTATTTGGTTTGGTATTCCCATTGGTTATGGTGCTTCCCCCACCATTGTTAACTCTTCCACCTCTCGCATCCATATCTAACGTCCGTAAAATCTACATTCGAGACTTTGTAAGATACAGAAGGATAGCCTAAGAGAGATGAGAGAATAGAGATAAAGCGTATACTTATATATAGCAAATACAAGTACGTTACTATAGTGCTATCCCATACCTTGAACTTTTCTTTAAATTCCTTAGGATTATGTTTTCAAAATCATTTTAAGTTTGAAATTCCTTTTAAGTTAATCATAAATCTATGCTTTGATACCAAGATGTAACATCCCCTATCTTGAGGCTCGAAGATAAGCTCTACAGATGCTGCAGTCATCTATAGTATTAACTTCTGGTGACAAGATAAGGTAATGTTAATGGTATCCATAATATCTGAAGCACATGAATATGAAACAAAATCACAGATTTAGAAAAAAACTTCATCGATTACATTGCAAAACCAAGTTTCATATTCCATTACACAATCGCAAAACGATTCTCGAGTTTTGATCAAATATAATTATTACAAATTACGCCAAGAGCGACATATGAAGATGCCCCATTGGATGATTAGAGTACTTAATAGACATAACAGTCTTAATACATCACAGCGGAAATAAAATTAAAGCTCCAAAATAGCTAACTTTTGCCTCTTGCTCGTCTTCGAAAGCTTTATTCGTCCACCTACTAAACCTGTAAATCCTTAACTCTCAATCTACTCAAATCAATTTTAAGCACTTGAGAGTTCAAGGGGAAAAACATAAAGTTTGAGGCAAACATAAGCCTGGTGTGAATAATATTATTACATCTTGGTTTACTGATATTAAGTGAGACCACACCGCTTAGCAGAATGGGTTTCCCCTCACTAGTATCCCTTTAAAACGTATCTTTTTGCAAATCAGAATCCTATAATCAAATTGATTAAAACAATAACAGCAATTTCATATATGCACATAAATCAGGTAACAAATGGACCATCTATCTAAACAATATAGTTTTATTTGGCTAACTACTAACCATTGGCCAACTCGCGCCTAATAGACAAAATAAATAATGTAACATCTGTTAGACACACTTCTGGACGGTCTGTCCTTAACTTACTTCTCCCAGGATCAACTAATCCTAATGGTTTTGCGGTCTCACTAATAACATATCCTCCTTCTCGGTAAATTCCTTTTGGTGTGTAACATCATTTAAGTCTTACCTGTGACTAAGCCCTACACACTGGAATTTTGGACTTATTTTAATTAGGGGCTAAAGCTAAGGTATAGGGCCCGACCCTATACCGGTCTCATATGGTATTCAAATATCTGAGTCATTTACTTAGGGTTAACTACACCATTAAATTTTCTTTCAAAACATTTCTTTCAAATTGATTTAACCCTTTAAATCTTACTTAAACAAGGAAAATATACATTTTGCTTTACTCAAATGTCTTTGCCACGATATATGCTTTACACAAAACAATGTTGATGAAAACCTTTGAACCCTTGTTTAAAAACTATAAATAGTCCCTTCTCAAACCATTGAAAGTACCCTTTTCAAAACAAGTTAACTACTTAACCTCGAAATAATAAGCCGAAAGGCCAAAGCATATCTTCTGAAACCTTTGAAAATTGGCCTTCCAAAATCATTGAAAGTGTCTTTTTGAAAGCTTTATAAAAGCTTAGACATCCTCTTTTCAAATCATTTCAAACTTGCCTTTCGAAAGCATTGGAAACCTTCCATTCAAATATTAAAAGTAAACCTTTCGCAAACATTGGGGATCCTCCCCTTCGAAACCTTTATTAGATAGCTTTCGAAAGCATTAGATTCCTTTACTTAAAACAAACCTTTCGAAAGCATTGGCTTCAAGTAAAAGTTTGTGGAAAATAGCTTCGAAACCATTTAAAACCATTCCTTTTGAAACCTTTAGGTTTAAATTTCAATATATCAGACGGTCTTAAAATAACTGGGGCAAAAGCATTGCTTTTGAAAGCATTATTCCTAAGTAAAAGAAGGTAGATGGTTTCAAAACCAACCCTTTCGAATGCATGGAGAAGCGGCTTCTAAGTTTAAAGCAAAAGAACCCTTTCGAAGGCATTGCTATTAATGGTTGAATGCGGCAGCATGGGTTACCAACCCGTTTGAAAGCTTCTTTTTAAAACGAAGGCGGCAACCTCTTTCAAAAGCCTTTTCTCTGAAACAAAGTATGTTTGACCAAATCGAAAGCTAGTTCCTTCTAAAGTTTCATTTCTAGCCAAAATAGTTTTAAGTTTTAAAGAGCTATTTCTACCTCTTTGAAATCCTATTTCGACTCCACCTTTCGCCTAACTCCAATCCACTACATACCAAAGCATTGATACCATGTGTATTGGTTTCGACTTGGTTGAAGGTGGCAGTATAGGGTTAAAAGGTGGCTGCTATAAGTGGCGAAGCAGTAACCTTTAAAAATCTAATTTTTTTTAACTTTCTAAAGTAATTCCTTTCCAACTAACCTACCTTGTTTGTCAACATATAATTGGTTGCCAAATTCTTTCTCAAAATCTTTTTCTAAAGGTGCTATCGAATTTTAGTAATTAACAAATTAAGAACATTTACAGATTTCCCCTTCTCCTTTATAAACATATAAGACATTTAAGTCCCATACCTTAAATAATTATATATCTTTAATAAATCACTTAGGAAAATTCTCCAAAAATTCCCACAAATCACTTTTAATATGTTTTCTGACATATTTAAATTTCTGACCCAATTTTAACATATAATAGCCGAAAATAATTTAAACCCAATTTAACCATTTCATTTACTAGAAAATTCATAATAAATCCACATTAACTTAGAAAATTGTGAAACTCGAAACCCATGCTTAAAATAATATTTTTGACCTTATATCAAAATCCAAGCTATTTGGATGTCATTTAATAGGTTTTTCAAATCAAAACTTATAATAAAATCTATATGAAATAACAAAAATCATCAACAAGCATATATATATATATATATCCATTTAACAATCAAAACATGGCATTTTACTTTGCAAAACATATTTGGATCTGATTTAGAAACCAAAAATAATAAAAATGAGATAAAAGCTATTATTCACCTTAGCTTGTTGTTAAGGAGTTTGAGATTTGCTCTTGAGTTGATTTGATTATGCTACCCTCTTTAATTCTTGCTTATCTTACCCTTGCTTTCTTCTAATGGTGGCCGACCAAGCTTAGTTTAGTTTTGTTTGTGAACGTTTGTAAATAAGGATGGAATAAGGGTTTATGGTATAAGGATATAACCAATTCCTATTTTTCCCTTTTCTTATTACCTTTACTTATTTCATTTTAATTCCCTTTGGTTCATTGGTTAATTAAACACGGCTGCCCTATATTATTCAAATCTCAATCCCTTAACCATTTACATTATTTCATTTAATTTATCTAATTAAATATCCTAAATAATGTCAGTTAAAATTAGGGTCATTACAAATGAAGCATTGTGTAGTGTAGCATAGTTCAGATTTCCCATATTGATTAGTTGTTTGACGTGATAGTTCATTTTTAAAAGTCTGGGCGGCGTGACCGTCATCGTTGACCGTCTTAACAAGTTTCACATCATCAGCCATGCTTCAGATATGTTCAAGATGGAAGAAGAATTCGATATTTCTCCGCGAAACGAAGTTAGACCGAAATCTTGGAATTGGTGGAAAATTTTCTAAGTACCGGAGTCTCACCGACTCCTGCAACGTAGAAAATTTCCACTTTTCCCCCTTCATCTTCCCTAATCTCAAGAACCACGGCTGCTAGCATCACCAACATCCACATTTGGGACCATCCTCATCCACACCCGCAACCAAGTTCGCCACCTACTTATGAACGATGAAGTGGTAGGCTGAGTTCATGGAGTTGAAATTCTATGGCTTGGGATCAATTGCGACAGGGATCAGTTCGATGGAAGCGGGTCGGTGTCAGGAACGGAGGCAATGAGCAGCAATGGAAGCGAGCATGGTTGGCAACGGTGGATCTTAATTTAGGGACGAGGAGTTGCTAATGGCGGCAGTTCATGGTATCAAGTTGATTGCAAGTGAGCAAGTGAGAGGGTGAAGAATGGAAGAGATGGGCTTTATAATGTTACGAGCTTGAATTTTCAAAGCAAAAAAAATTGTATATTATTCGAAGTAAGGAGTCGGTACCAACTCCCAAATTAGGGATTTGTACCGAGTCCCAATATTTAAAGAAACGTATATATACGAGCATACTATCATATATGCATATGTGTGCGAATGCCTATGCACATGTGATGAGCCATGTGTGTATAAACCCAATACTTGATGACCATAATCAAAGTAAAATTAGATTTATACATAAGGAACTCATGGATGGAATTAATCTACAATCATCAGACTTAGAATAGCATATCACGGGATCATGTTCCAAATTTATAGTCCCGGATGTTGGCAGAAAGTCGTAACGGATCACTATGGACATAACAATTCATGGAATTGATTCGCGAAAGGATAGCGACCATTCGGGGCATCGAATGGAGTCCTTCAAAGAATCCAAACTTTTCTTGATTCAAAGCACATTAGGTTAGAAACGAGATGTACTTTGGAGGGCAAGTGTTATCCATCCTTTTGACCATGCAGAATCCGGATAGTCTGGACAGATAGAACTTGTAGTTACCAAGGCGGAAAGCTTGGAGAGGTAATCTAAGAGTCTAGAAACCAAGCACAGACATACTCACATGACCAAAACCAAAACAACCCAAGTCAATAGAACCATGGGATCCCCTAAGTTAAGGATCGATACCGATCCCTATCCGGGGATCGGTACGGACTCCCAAATATAACTTAGGTAGACCCAATGCAATTCTCCATCTTCTTTCTCCACGAGCACTTGGAATTATAACTTCGTTCTCCTACAACTTCATCATTTGGGCTTAGAAACAAGCTAATATTGGTGCAAACAACTATGTATTCTCAAAGCTAACTATACGACGATCAAAAGTAAGAAATTGAAGACACCAAAAATAGTGAACTTGGGGATCGGTACCCACTCCCACCTGGGGATCAGTACCCACTCACGGATATTGTTGTGGTGGCGCTTATTATTTTGTGAGAATTGGTCAAATTATGCACAATGACTTGGTGATATTTTAGACGAGATTTTAGGCTCCCTACCTCTATAAATAGAGGGTAGGGCTCATTTTTCAGGATTTTTGGGCTGTAGTTTCATTATTTCTCATATTCTTGTAACTCTGAAATTCTAAGTGTTGGAGTTATACTGACCACGAAAAACTTCTGCCTCCGAACCATAAATAAGCAATAAAACTTCAAAGTGGACGTAGGCCTTGCTTTGCCGAACCACTATAAACGATTGGGTCTTGTTTTTTCCTCATTTTCATTTTATATTTCTTCATATTTTATTCTCTTCTATAACTTCTAGGTGTTTGAGCCATTTTTGATTCAAACAAATAAAAAGTACATAAGACATGTCCTTTTGACTATCTTTAATTTTACTTTTGTTACACTTTGAAAACAAAATTAATCGATTAAAACTTTTGTGAAAATTTCAAATTTATAAAGTTTAAATGATATGTTTTATAAATCTATTTTTCTAAGTCAAGTTTAAATAATTTTGGATAGAATCCAAATTAAAAAATAAGAGGGAGAACTTAAAATATATTATTTTAAAACTTAGAAATTTTCAATTGCAATATGCATATATTTTTAAATGGAAATTAAAGGATTTTTGATATAAACTCCTGAAAATATGCATTCGTGGATGGTTTAAAATTTTGGAAATTATTTTCGAATCTGATATCAATATAGTTAATAGAAAAAATGATGAATTTCAAAAACATATTTTTATGTGTATATATGATGTATTAGTTAAAGGAGTTGGAAATTGACTAATTTAAAAATATAATTTTTTTCATGGACATTATTTATTGTATGAAGATGAATGGAATTGACTAATATTGAACAAAATGATTTATGCTTGTATATATACATGATAAAATACTTTTAAATTATATAAAATAACATTTTAAAATTGAAGTATGAGTATTTCAAAATATAACCGAAATTAATTCAAATCTAATTATATTTTGAGTAATTAATATCAAACCGGTAAAGTTATAAGGGATAAAATTTTGAGGTTACCTATTTTTGAGAATGGATATTTTAAGAATTACTGAAAAGAAATTAACTTTGTAAATTAGAAGTATGATGATTATTTATTCGAGAACATATGAATAGTATGAAGTAATTAAATTGAAATAAATTTGGGTTATGATTTCATATATAATGATTTAATATGAAACGTCTAAAGTAAAAAATTTTGAAAATCCATTTAAGTAGAATTTAAAGAATTTATTTTAAATAAAAATGAGATGATCGAAATTTAACATTGATTGAAGTTAACAAAGAATTTTATGTTTTCAAATCTTATTAGTTTTGCTAATAATAAGATCTGAGATCTAAGATTTTGATTTAAACTCTGAATTGAAAAGTTATCAATATTTTAAACTAAAATTTTGATTGTAGATGGAAAAGTTTCACACAACCTATAAAATTTGAATTGATTATGGCGAACTAGCAAGGATAGTCAATATGTAATATGCTTTGGACTAGCTAGAAATGGGCGGTATGGATTTAAGATATAGAGGTTTATATTAGCGAAGGTATTATTTATGAATTTTGGAAAATTTTAAACTAGTAACCAAATTTATATTTTGAATTTGGGATTTACTATTATTTATAAAGTTTGGTAGAATTTAAATAAATAAGATTATCTAAATTTTGAGAAAATAACCATATAGCTATTTTACAGGATTAATGAAAAATTATTGTTGTTATTTAAGTACTAAAAATAAGAAGCATTTTGTGAATGATAAAAAGATATTTTCAATAGATATTTTTGTAATAAATTATTACTATTCTTTGATGTAAAGAAAACTAAAAAAAGGATTTTGGGATTTAGTAAAGAAAGTGGTCATCGAATAAAATAACTGTGAAAAATATAATTTAAATAAATATTATTGTTTTAATGTGAAGTGATAATAATATTATCGTTTTAAATTAATTTAGAAGGAAATCATTATTTTTGGATTAAACAATGATATTTGAGATATTGAAAGTAAAATGTTGAAAATGATTGATTTTTTAAATATACTACCGATTTGAAAAAATATATGCATGTACTATTTTGAGATGTTATGTGTTAGTTATTTAATCTAACAGGTGATATTGTGACGCCCCACCTCTATACTCACACTAACCAAGGACGCTACTGGGTAATGCCATTAATTAGTATGAAGAATAAGGCTGTTGAGGAGCGACCATCTGTGTAATTGCTTTGTGCGAGTACCAATATGTCAGATAGTAGGACATGCATTTCATTTCAAGAGAAAATCCGACATATCAAATACAAACTCAAAGCTACTACACAGTGGCTATGTGGCCTTTGGAAACAAATATAGAAATAAGCATAACACAAATCAGTCACAGATATTCATATCACTAAGGCGGAAACATATATGAATATAACACAAAGAAGTGTACATCAAAGTAGTGGTCATACAAGATCCACTACATCACAAAAGAATAGGTACAAGTGCTAAGAAGAAGAATAAGTATACATCAAGGAGTCTCTAACTCAAATGTATAAAAACAAAAACTACTAATCTAAAGTAGTTAGCCAAAAATCAGATGATGGTCTCAGATAAGGAGTCAAGCAGAAGCACCTAAAATACCTTGGTCTGATCCGAGTATTATTTAAGAAGAAAATAATAAACGGATTAGTCTAGCTATAAATATCATATAAAATGGGATAGGATAAGAGATATGACAAAAACGTATGATAACACTAATGTCATACTATGACAAGTATACATAAGGTAACAACAAAAATCATACAATATCTCAAATCATCTCAAACACTAAAAAGAATGTCATATTCTTTAAATTATTCACCAAAACACAAATATTGATAGAGCTTATCAATGCATATCATCAAAATTGGTGAAACACAAACTCTAGAAATCATCAACTAGAAATCCAGAAATCACAAAAAGGGGAAGGCCTATCATAAACGGGAGCATGAAAACTCCCCAACACGTGTGTCACAAACGGAACGCTATTCCATGGTCGCTAACCACAGAGCCGGTGCAACGGCGTAGTGCAATAACGGTACGCCCGAGGAACCTGAAACTCAAATGAGTTGGAAAAACGACCTAATGCAATAACAGTACGCCCGATGAACCTAAAACTCAAATATTTTGGAACAACGACGAAGTACAATAACGGTACGCCCGATGAACCCGAACCTCAAATAATTCGGAAAAAAGACGTAGTGCAATAACGGTACGCCCGATGAACCGAACTCCATAAAGCCCGTAGGTCGCTAGCCTATAAAAATGAGACGAAGCTCAATAGAATGGGGTACAGTCCCCCATGCGGACAAAGAGACATCGCAGATCGCTAGTCTAAACCATAAAATGATCATCATTGATCCATAAGAAGTGTCAATTACACTAATCTAGTAAATAAATTAGTTTAGCTTCATGTCCCATAACCACTAGCTTAACTTAAATATTTACGAACAGATTGTAGATTTCCACTCGAAAATCATCACAAGAGTTCAATCGAACAAGTCCAAGAATTAACCGACGAAGTAAACGCAAGTGTTTCATACCACTTGTTTTGCTAAGCCGTTTAATTAGATTTCTCATACGAATGAGGTAAAGGTTTGTATATACTAATAGATTGGAAAACGTATTTAAAAACGAGTTTTGTATTAAAAATGGTATTGAAATCATCTTTGTGAAAGCGTTTGAATATTTACTACTAGTATAAAAACCTTTGTATTTTTAAAAGTGACAAATCACAGAAAACGATTGTAGAAACAATCGATCAATAAAAAATTCAAATTCGACGACGTGAATCAAAACAATAGAAATCGATATCAAATCCATCAAATGGATATTCCCAAAAATCCAAAAAAAGAAGTCATCAAAGTCGATAATAAGTGATAACAACTAACCGGATCGACAAAAATCGATTAAAATTGGAGATCCACTCAAAAAACAGCCAAAACAGGCAAAATGAACAGTTCCAGACATTTGGGATTTAATCCAGACGTCTGGATTAGGGTTCTGGAAATAATCCAGAAAACCACCAGACGTCTGAAATTTCAAGGCAGATGTCTGAGACCTAACCAGACGTCTAGAATTGGTTTCTGCCATTTTATTTTCTGCGTTCTATTTTTTTTCTTCCAGGTCTATAACCAGACGTCTGGACTTGAGCAACCAGACGTCTGGTCACCTGTTCTAGGCAACAGTTTGCCTAGGCCATGATGGCCAAAACCAATCGGGAGCGATCGGACGAGCAACGAAGACTAGGGATTTATGCCAAGCGACAACCAGCCTTATAGGCCCTTCGATACACCCCAAATATCATGTTCAAACATCCATAGTAGGATTTTCATAAAAAATTGGACTTCAAAACCAAAAATTGGAAAATTCAGCAAATCAATTCAAATCAAAAGCAAATGAACATGAATAGATGTTAGGAATTCATACCTAACAATAATGAAAGTTACAGACGTAGATGTGAGTTCAAAAACTCGCCTTTAAACCCAAAATCAACGAATGAGAAGCTTTAAAACAAAGCAAGACCAATTCCTCTTCAATTTCAACCCAAGAAGCTCCAATCTAAGCTTCTCTTAGATTTTGGACTTGAATTTGTATTTCCTAATCAAACTAGGGTTTTGGAATTCTAATTTCCAATCTTTTCCCCCATTTTTCTCTTGAGCTAGAGTGTTAGGAAATGAGGAATGAAATGAATGAAGAGGAGTTGAGTTAGAGTGTTTGATAAAGGAGTTGGGTTCTCTTATTGGGTTAGTGGGCTGAAACCCAAACCCAAAGCCCCAAATGAAAACATCAAAATTCTAATCAACTCCAAACATATCGATGTTTATACTCAAAAAAGTTGTAAACGCCATTTTGGACTCAATGGATGTGGTCTCGAGTCCCAATTCGACAGTTTACAAAAAGTAACATTTCGGACTTTAATCTGATTAACGATGCTATATTTAAATAAAACGTTTAAATGTACAATCGTAAAATATGCGGATTGTTACAGATATGGATTGAGTAGCCTGCCAATAAAGTAACTTGATATGGTTTTGAGTATTTAAATATGAAAATAATACTTTATAAGCTTGTATAAAAATTCATGGTTAGTCTTTATAAAATAATTTGGGGATATTTAAATTATATTTT
The DNA here is from genome assembly GCA_030737815.1 of Allium fistulosum. Lineage (NCBI taxonomy): Eukaryota > Viridiplantae > Streptophyta > Magnoliopsida > Asparagales > Amaryllidaceae > Allium > Allium fistulosum. The sequence goes on from CM060907.1 coordinate 478,361,904, forward strand.
AAAAAGCATGAAACTTGATTTTTTTTCAAGTTTGTTCAGTAAATTTATAGTTTGAAGAAAATGAGTTTTTAATATAAAAGTTTTTGAAAATGGATTTTATGGATTTTGAACTTAGAATATTGACATGAATATTTTATGGATTTTGAAGAAATATGGTTTTGATTTGAATGAAGATTTTCAGTATAAAGAATATTTTAAATATAAAACTTGAACTTTATTCAAGTTATTTGGATTTACAGAAAGAAGAGGTTATTTGTACTTGAATTCTTTTAAAAAGAATTCTATGAAATTTTATAACTAGAAAAGTGATTTTGAACTATTTTTAAATTATTATAATGTGAATTTGTGATTTGTAATGACCCAAGATTATAGGAATTTATTTTGAAAAATATAAATAAGTTTAAAATAATTTTTAAACCAATTTTATAGGGGAATTGATATAGCTTGGTATGGTGTATCTGTATGTGTGTACATGTGTGCACAGGAAATACACATGAACTAAAGCTTAATTCCTGAATGCTAAGATGAACACATGTTGATGTGTATGGAAATATTATATATATATATATATATTAAATCCTTAAAAGCTATATGCATATATATATATATATATGGATGCTACTGAGTATTTTTGAGTGTACATGTGCATGTGTGTGAGTACAAAATAATGTATAAATATGTATATGGGTGTACTAATTATTTCAGTAAGACTTATATATATATATATATGTTAATAAAGTACTAGAGTTCAAATTAGAAAAATAAAATATACAAATATATTTTAAATTATAGGCAGAAAGAAAAAGAATGAAGATATAAAAAGGAGTAATCCTCTTATAAATAAATAAAGGAAGTACATACTATTTAGATGAAAGCTAAAAATAGAAAAATAAGATAAAACAGAGAAATGCTTGGTATATGCAGAATTAGGAAAAATATTTGATAAATAATAAAATCAAGTCACACTTTTAGCATGATAGTAGACAAGAGGAAAAAGTATTTTCTGGAAAAGCAAATTTCTGAAATTAACCAAAAAGATATAACCACTTTTCACTTCACAAACTCAAGCCGGGGAGGGTAAGATTGTGGGTTTATATAAAATGCAAATGGCATAATTTCTGATGGGCAAAAATGACTTTAGCCAACACCTTAAACCCTAAGAAAAACCCTGCATAAATAGGCAGTGATATGAGGAACCTTCTCTTCTTCCCGGATAGCTCTTGAGAAAAATACATATCACCTAAATATAAATCAAGTGAAGAAAAGGGTTTGAAGGCAGAAGCTTACCAATCAACTAGGAAGTGAAAGAGAGCTAGGTGAGAAAACTCACTCAAAATCTAAGGCAATGAGTCCTAATGAAGGCAACCAGTTTATAAGTTAATTTTTCTTAAAAATGTATTTTCATATGTGATTGTCTATCTTTGATTTCAGAGATGAAAATGTTTTGATTTATACCTGGTTGTTCTGCTTGTTTTATTATCTGAATGTTCTAGGTATTAATAGTATATATATATATATATATTATAAACTCAGATCTCTCTGATATGCTAATGTTTAGAAACATAAGTAAATACCCAGAAAATAAAATGTTGAATATAGGCAAGTAGTATTGGTCTTGGCTCAACCCAGAAAAATGTAAACATGTTGAGCTGCAATATACTCATGTATAAGTGCTGAGGCTTGAGACAAAAAGGAATTAGGGGTGCAATAGGGTTGCCTATGTGCTGATGCTCCTGATTTAATGAAAATATATAAATGTTCATACACATAGCAAACAAATTTTGTGATTCAGTGAAACTTGGTCATTCCGAGTTTAACTTAAGCACAGATGTTTGCAAAAAGAAAAACTCTCTCAAAAGTCATAAGCCAATGTTAGTTGTCTATACCCCTTTTTTAAAAATGCAAGAATATATATATATGTGTGTGTGTGCAGAATCTATTTAATAGACACATTTCATTTAATTGCCTTTTTGCCTCTGGTTGGTTATGAATGATGTGGAATGCCATGACATGAATGATTGTTTTAGTGAAATAATTCACTGAATGGTTTAGTCATGAAAAATCAGAAGTATTATTATTAATTTAAATCTGATTAGGAAATGGGGTCAAGAGCACTGCAGGAATGACTTGTGTTCTTGAGTAATAAAAATTGACACATGGCTTGTTTAAGTCATGAGATCTTTGTGTAATGGAGTGAATTAGTCCATTACATTGTGTCCATTGATTCAATTAATTGCAGATGAGACCAAGATAGATAAATATATCAATGTAGGAGAAGTTGATATAAAGAGGAACTAGAGTCTTCCTGGAATGAAATCTGAATAGTGAATAAATGATTTAATTCATTTTGGTGATTTCCCTGTTTTGTATGGATGTTTATTTGATTTATGATTGAATTATATGAATGTATGAATGTACCATATCTTCTTGAGGTTTCTGGAAAGGCAGACTTAAGTGTGCACCTGCACACTGACACAGAACATGCACACATGAATTACTTGTTTTCTAAAGGCAGAGTTATATACATATATCCATGTTTTAACTTTAACTTGATTTACAAATTGTTTTAGTGGATTTTCTCATACCAGACATGTGTCTGACCCTAGTGTGCTAATGGCATATGGGGTGTCTCATTTAATATGGGGCAGCTTCAAATGCATTTTCAGGGACTGTAGCAACTAAGTAGGAGTAGGAGCAAGGCTTTGAGAAGAAGATTATAGCATGCTAAACTTAGTTAGATAAGAGCCTAAATGATGAAATCTGCATGTATTGATAATTTAAGTTGCTACCTATATTGTGTATTGAATATTGGATGGATATTTTGCTAAGTATTTTGCTAAGAAATTGACTTGTAACTGGAATTTATAAATCTGGATATTATCTGATATGTTGAAGAAGTTAATCTAAATCTGGTAAGTGAATTGAGCAAGAATACTATGATAAATAGGATGGTTACATTTTATAAATGTATTAGTCAATCTTGAGTCTTTGAAAAGGGTTAAGTTTTGGGAAATCTGGATAGTTGAGTCTCAGTAAATTAAATGGTTTTATTTTTCTACCATGACATATGTATACAAGAGATGATAAGCATAGGGAGAATGTATTATGTGTCTGTAATGTTCACATAATCCAACTTGTTCTACACAAATGTTTTTATACCTTATTTTTAAATAAAGGAAGAATCTGTAATATAGGAGTTGAAAGCAATTTAAACATGTTTTGTACAGATATTAACACACCTGTTACCTTTGTATTTTTAACATGAATCTGAATTCCATTTCACTCAGGTTTTGATCAAAATGCATTTTTAAGACCCTATGGGTTACACCAGAACAAAGAGTCTGGTTGAACCATGTTATGGATACCCATGGTTACAGGAAACCCACTTAAGTTTGCATTTCATTTAGCTTAGCATCCTGGCATCAAAGAATTAAGCCTTTGAAATATGATATCTTACTTAAAAATATTCCAGAAAAGAGTTAGTACTCTAAACAGATTTTATAAGAAAATCAAACATAGATAATGATAGAAACTTATATCATTTTCCAGAGCACAAGCACTACACCATTAATTTATAGATAATCATAACACAATTATCTGGTTTCTAGGAATTATACTCCATAGAGAATTTAGCAAGGAATCAGGAGTTTAAAATATATATTGATACATATATGGATGGAATTTTATTGTATGAATTAAATTGAACTATATGTAGATTGATTAAATTTAATCAATCAAATTATCCTCTTGTTTACCAGAACTCTGATTCAAACAAGAGAGGCACATGCATCATCATATGTATGTGCATATCCTTATGAATACACTGATATATTTATATTGGTAAAGATTTTGATCCTGGATAAGTTGTATTGATAGAAAAAAAATGACTCTGGACTTCAGAAATATATATATATATATATATATATATATATTGTTAACGCTAAAAATTGAACGCTAACACCCGGTGTGTATAATAGAGTTGTGAAAGCACCACCCGTGTGACAGGAACATGAATTAAGCAGTAAAATAGCGAAAAAGCAGTAAAAGACAGCAGTTTATAGTGGTTCGGCTTGAGATCGAGCCTACGTCCACTTTGAATCTCTTTATTACTGAATCTGGTTACAAAATGATATAATACACTTGTGAAATACGATATATTTCAATTCCTAAACACTTTCGACTATTAACCCAAGCTTCGATGTCGAAGATCTCCTCGAATTCGTGTTGAATGCGATAGATTTCTCTCAAAGCTTGTTGTAATGTCTCGAGTGATTGGAGTTCTTCAAATGTTGGATGAATTGAGAATTCGGCAGAGTAACGAGCTTCAGAAAATCATCGGCCAAAAGTCCCCTCCATGTTGAAGGTAGTGGGGTATTTATAGGAGTGATTCTGGACAGAAATATTGCCCCAAGTCTTAGGTCGCGTACGACCTAAGTTAGGTCGTAGGTCACGAGCGACCTAAGATAGGTCGCGGTCCATACGCGACATAGGGAGTGCAGCCTGATGGAGTTGCTCCTGGTTTCATCTGAACAAGTGGTAGGTCGTAAACGATCTAGGGTAGGTCGTGCTCCTTTCTTCATTTTTAGCTCGCCAGGTTGTTAAGTCGTTGGACTGATTCAGGAGTTAGGTCGTAAACATCTTTAGGTTGTTAGCCCGTGATGTCTTTAGGTCGTTAAGTTGCTATCTTCTTTAGGTCGTTTGGTCTTTTAGGTCGTGAGAGAAGTTAAGTCGTAGATACCCTTCAGTAGTTAGGTCGCAAGCTACCTTCAGTAGCTAGGTCGCAGGCTACCTTCAGTAGTTAGGTCGCAAGCTACCTTCAGTAGTTAGGTCGCAAGCTACCTTCAGTAGCTAGGTCGCAGGCTACCTTCAGTAGTTAGGTCGCAAGCTACCTTCAGTAGCTAGGTCGCAGGCTACCTTCAGTAGCTAGGTCGCAGGCTACCTTCAGTAGTTAGGTCGCAAGCTACCTTCAGTAGTTAGGTCGCAGATTTTTTAGCTCGCCAGGTTGTTTGCATTTTAGGTCGTACAGTTTTAAGTCGCTTGAAAATAGGAGTTAACATTTGCCCCTCGAAGTGCGGGCCTAGGTCATAAATCGTGCGCTTCGACTTAACCTTGCTAGGTCGCGATCGACCTAAAACTTGTGTTAACTTGCATGCCTGTTCGCCTCCCTTTCTCATCCTCATATAAATTAGTTAGGTCGCTCCCTCCTCCCCACCTTACTGTTCCGAGCTTCCATCGCCATTGACGATTTTCCGAGCTTCCAAAGACAAATTCAATCCATTCAGTTGTCGATTCTTCCTCACCAACATAATTCGTAAGTAAATTCGATCTCCATTCCATCATAAACACTGCTCGATTGTGAATCCATATTTTTCGACCCGAATCCAGCTTCACGTGTCGTGTTTCGTTTCAAATGATCATTACAACTGATTCTTGGTCATCGTTTGTCATGATGTTGCGATTCACGAAGGCACGGTATCATTCACAATGGATCGGAGGGATTTGGAATCAATTTTTCGGGTGGTTCGTGGAGATGAATGAAATTCATGAAGAGGGTGATGGAATTCTTCGTAGTGGCGCTATTGGGTTATCGGGTCTAATAGGTTGTTGCGTGGAGAGGAAGTCAGCGAGCTATCAGATCTGGACGGCCTAAAAGTTAGGTCGCGTTGAGAATTGCACGACCTAAGCCTTATGACTTAAGAAACCCGACCATCCTACGTGAATCCGAACAATCCTTTTGCGACCTAAGTGGTTTCCGACCTACATTAGGTCGTGAGCGACTTAGGACATCAGCCATTTGGACTTAAGGAAATTTGCATTGCCTCAAATTATTTGCTTTGCAGTGCGACCTAAAATAGCCTAGACCTATGATAGGTCGCTGAACGACCTAAGACTTGAACAAACTCTGCGTTGCTCTGAACATCTTAACTTGCACTGCACGACCGAACTATGCCTCGACCTATGATAGGTCGCTGGACGACCTAGGACTTAGAAGTTTGGCCAGAAGTTGACTGAGCTTTGAATTTGGACTGTGTTGCATTTCTTTTCAGATTGTCTTGACTTTAATGCTAATAACCTGTTTAAATACAACATTTGCAGAGAAAACGAGACAAATATACTACCATTGACTGCCCACATCGCATGACATATTAGTTGACAAAGAATAATTAACTTACATGAATTTTGTGAATGAAATGTTGTGAAACGACAAATTCAAATGAAGTATTAAAGCAAAGCTGAAATAATCAGCCTACGCTGATTTGTTTGCATCAACACAACATTGTATTTGAACTTAAAATAAAAAGTCTCGAAACCTTATAATCGACAGATGTCAACTATTTCAATTTCTGTTATACTTGCTTGTTATCATTTTTAGTTTTGCACAACACTTCACACTTTTTTAGGAAACGTGCACCTTCGAATTTGAATATCCAGTTGATTGTGTAGAATGACATCTCAACAAGAAGACTCAGGACCAGCCGGAGAAGCTTTCCCGATTGCTAATCCACTGATCGATCCTCCGGAAAGAACTCCGACCACTCTGAGCCACAAAGTTTTTAGACAACTGTGTACCCAATTTGGTATTGCCGAATCAGACGCTGTATTCCCTGGAGCAAGTGACACAGCTGACAGGCCACCTCTCGGTTTTGTCGCAGTGAATCGCCAAATGTGTTTAAGTGGAGGTATTCCACCTTTCAACGAATTTCTCCGGGAACTCTTTCTTCGATTATCCATCTCGCCCTTCCAACTACACCCCAACGGTTATGCCGTCTTGATGGGGTTGTGTGTTCTATTTAGGAGGACGCTCGACCGTCTTCCAAGCTTCGATGAAATTTGCTATTTCTGTACCTTTGCTAAAAACAAAGATCACCCTTCAATCGTGCTTGTAAGAGGTGCCAGAAACCAGAAGCTGATTTTGGATTTACCTGATAGTGCTCACGGGTTCCTAAATCAATTCTTCTTTGTCCGATGTCCTCCGGGATTCTACTCTGTCTGGAGAGTCGCGAGTAAGATTGCCTTTCTCTGTTCATCTTATGAGCTTTTCGAAACCCGAATTTATCAAATGCTTATCCTCATCCTTTTCTTTTTTCAGCACTTCCTCCCCCGCTTAGAAATCCCAGCCTCAAGTCGACTTTTGAGACTTTAAATGTTGTGACTATGGAAGAGAGGAGCGCCAAATTCTTGTTGAAAGATGAACTTTTGCACCAGTTCGAACTTCTACATTCTTCTCGTTCTATCCAGCCTCATGAAGTTCCTAATTCCCCGGCAAAGACGTCAGATGCCCCAGCCCTTGCCGAAGAAACTTTACTGAAAGAACCCACCAGTGAGACTTCACTGGTGAAGTGTTCTGCTTCCATTAATGTTGCGGGGTCATCCAGCAAGTTAACACTTTCTCCAGTTATTGAAGAGGAGGAAAATCCTCATATTCCTGAAAAGACGGCTGACGGGAAAGTTGAAAAAGAGAGTTCTGTTGGGCGTCATGGCGATGATACTTTTGATGATTTGAGCGATATAATGATAACTTGTCAGGAGCTTTTTAAAGATGATATTTCAAAAGCGATCTCTCCTGTTGTTGAAGCGACTTCTTCTTTGCAACAAATTACAACACCTTCAACACAAGTCGCTGCCATTCCTACACCACAGAGTGGTTTGTAGTCTGACGCGCGTAGTTTGCACATCACACACACTTAGGATTTTTTACAATTAAATGCACTTGGCCTCTTTGCTTTGAAGATTTTTAACACTTGCCTTTCTTTTATTTTCAGCTTCTCCAATGGGACGCAGTGGTTCGTATTACGACAAATTCCAGCGTCATGGAAGCCGCGATGCTTATGATTTTAGGCGTTATCTTCCTTCCCGTCAGGAGACCGATGAAGAAAGGGCCTCTAGAAAAGCTCACGAGAGATGGGATTATGAAGAGCGCCGCAGAATAGAAGATGAACAGCACTATGGGAATAGAGACGAGCGACACGACTCTTCCCGCAGAAGTGACGATTCTCATAAAAGGAAATCTCATGACGACAAGGGGAAGAGTCACATTGCTGATGATTCTAGTAAGCGGACCAAACTTGGCGAAAAGGACGCATCTGCAATTTCGGAAAAGACTGACGCTCCCATCTCTCCTAATATTCCATCCGGCTCTCCTGCTTTAAAGAAATCTGACATCCAGGCGATCATCAGCAGACCTCAGTATCAGGTCAAAGATGACCATCCTATTCTTCAAAGCCGATTTCCGAATTGGTGCTTAAAAGGGGTGCGTTTTGACCTTGACCTGGTTCCGATCGATAAACCAGCTATGCTGCGTAACCTTGATGCCGTCAAACTTGATATTGAAAGGACATCTGGATGGCAAAAACTTGTCGATGAGCTTCAAAGAGTCAATCGTGCGAACCTTGAAGCCATGCTGACCATGGAAAACGACAATACGGAATGGGACAAAATCTGCAAACAGCATGATGCCGAGATGACGAGCATTGCTGATGATAATGCGAGACTTGAGTCCGAGGTTAAGAAACTCAAGGAAGATCTCGCCGCTTCTTCCGCTTTGCAATTTCAGAAAGAAGAAGTGTTTCAAAAACAAGTGCGGGATGCACACGCTGCTCAGAGGGATGCTGAGATGAAATTTGTGGCTGACCAATTCGTTGTTGAAGAATACCGCAAAAATAACACTCAGTTGTAGGAAACAGTTAACTCCCAAAATGTGGAGATTGAATTGCTAAAGTCTCGACTTGCTAAAGCTGAGAAAGAGCGTGATGAGGCTATTGCTGGTCGAGTTGCAGCCGTTGCCAAAAAAGAAGCGGCCGAGCAATCGCATGAGGCAACAAAAGCTAACGTCAGCTCTACCTTATTTGACTTTTATTTGCACAGCGTCCTGGGGCGTGGTAGTCTCTCCTTTTTAGGACCAACATATGAGACTACTTTAGCCGAAGTGTGGAAGCAATAATGGACATGTTTGGAGGTGCTGGATATTCCGAGGCGGATCTTGAAGCGACTTATCTGGATGATGAGGCGCGTGCCGCCCTTGCCAGGGGAAAAGAGCAGCTTGCTAGGGAGCAAGCCGAAGCAGCGGGAGGAGAATGTTTAGAAAAAGTGACTGTAACTGACTCTGCTCGTCCTCCGGCTTCGGTCGATCCCGAAAACATTGGCTCTAGTTCCCATTCTCCACCCCCTACAAATGCCGAACTTAAAACCACAGCCACTGAGCCTTCCACTGCTCAGGACGAGGAGAAGACTCAAGAAGACATTGAAGCCGAACAATTTGAAATCAATGTGATCAAACCAACTCCTCCAGGTAACTTCGATGTTGATCCAAGTCTAGCAGACTATTTATTTGCTTCAACCGAGTTTGATGAATTTCTCAATTGTTACTTAAGTGTCACTGAACCAACATCTTTACTTTTTCCAGAGAATACTGATTTTAACTTCTTTCCTCTATAGCGGAAGCATCGAATACTGCACAAACTTCTACTCCTCAAGTTGCCATTCCTCCCTCTATTCAAGTTACTCCTCCTTCTGCTTCTCAACCGGGATCACAGGCAGAAAAAATTGAAGCTCTTCAAGGCCTGGATGATCTGGCTGCTTCGCAAGAGCAGAAGGCGGAGGAACTTGATGATACCGAGAAAACCCCGAAGCAGTCTCTTGATGATGACACAAAGCTTTCTACACTGCTTGCTACTCCGGGAAGCGAATCTTCTTCAAAGAGGAAGGGGAAGCGCGTCGTGAAGAAGAAGAAGAAAGGTGTTTCCGCTGGAGAAGATAAAGCAGAGGAAGATCCGGCTACACCTTCTCCTCCTCCTTCTCCGACCTGTCCACGCTGGATTCCGAAATTAATCATCAAACCAGGCTATGGCACTAAGGGTGGCAAGAAGAAGGGGTGATAAGCTAGGCTCTTCTTTTCTTATTTTGCTTTTCGCATGTATCGACCGGAGATTGTGCGGGTACCGGTCCCCGCTTCTTTTTGTGATCTGCACAATGTAAAAAGTTTTCATAGTATTGAATAAAATAGCTATTTTACTTGTACAAATTCTTGTGTATGTGAGAATGCATTTATTTCCCATTGTAATGTAGAATAAATGATTCTTTATTTACTTTATACGATACCGTAGTGAGCTCGTGATATGATGGTTGAGCGTTGTCTCTATTAATATAGGTATATGCCCCCGTATCACGGCTCACTGCAATATTCTGGAAAAACTTGTATTCTTATTTTAGAGAATAATTCTTCCGATTTGAGGAAATATTATTATGCTTTTAATTGAATACGTTTCATACTGGAGAAATTTTTTTTCTTTCTCTTTCTTCCCGAAGAACACTTCAACTTTCGGATATGATCACTTTTATTTGTTAAAAAGTCGATTTTCCTACGCAGTGAAGTGAGCTTCTGAATAAGGTTTTAATTTTGTGCCCCGGTAGAGAGCTTAAGTTTGTTACTTCAAGCACGGTGAAATGTTCCTCCGAAGAGGTCTTTTTGTAGCTTTTCAACTTTTTTAGGAGGAACTTTTTGAGATGAATAAGTTAACCTTCCTTTGAGAGTTGAAATGTGCTTTTGGAGTAGGCTTTTTGTTTGAGTATTCTATTTTGGGACATGCCTCCGAAGAGGGCTTCTCTGAAGAGTTGTGCCTCCGAAGAGGGCTTGTGCCTCCGAAGAGGACTTGTTGTGCCTCGGGAGAGGGCTTTTGCCTCCGAAGAGGGCATGTGCCTCCGAAGAGGGCTTGTGGTGCCTCGAGAGAGGGCTTTTGCCTCCGAAGAGGGCATGTGCCTCCGAAGAGGGCTTTTGCCTCCGAAGAGGGCATGTGCCTCCGAAGAGGGCTTGTGCCTCCGAAGAGGGCTTGTGCCTCTGAAGAGGGCTTGTGGATTGCCTAGAAGTTACTTCCTCATGGTTGAATGGATCCACGGGGTGGACGCAAGTTGCTCGATTTGGATGTTTTTTTGTACAAACAATCGCAATCAATTAACAAAGGCCCTGTTCCTTCAGCTTGGGAAGGTGCCCCTCCGGTGGTTCCACCAATCTTTTTCGATTGAGGAAAGCACTTTCATTTTTGGCGTGCCTCGTTAGAGGGCTTTGGTTGGCGTTCCAGGGAGGCTGCGTTTCTGTTTGCCTGCCCATGTCTTCCTCATCATTTGTTCACCAGCGATCCTTTATTATCATTTCCAAGTGCATCTTCCTTTTTCTTTGCAAGTAAATTGCTTTATCCAAAGAAGTGGACTTCACTGTTGAACGACTTCATGGGACAAGCGCAAGTTACCTAGCTGGATGCCTGTTTATACCGACGATCACAACCAGTTAACGAGGGCTTGTCACAGTGGAGTCGCCAACTTTTTATGTGAAGTTCTTCTCGTATGGGATTTGAATATGGAATTTTTGTTTGCTTGGTACTTGCTTAATAAGTGACTTATAGGGGTCGCTTGGCTTTGAGACGAGTAAGCCTTGTTTTAATGTCCTGCAATTTTGAATCGACATTTTAGCAATACATTTAAAGTATTTACATATCGAAATGAAACAGGCATTATAAAATAGTAAAGAACACAAGATTTATAGTGGTTCGGCCAAGAATCGGGCCTACATCCACTTTATAGCTTTTATTAACTTGCACTGATCTACAATGTCTTTCAATACAACTGATACATTCATCATTATTTTACAATTTTGAGCAAAGCTTTTTTAAGTAAAATAAGGACGTAAGTGGTTGCTGTTCCAGGCTCTTGGAATTGGATCTCCTTCAACAGTTATGAGTTTGAAAGTGCCATCAAGAAGTTTGCTGCCTATGACATATGGCCCTTCCCAGTTTGGCCCAAACACCCCAGTGGCTGTCATGATCCTTTTCAAGACTAAATCTCCAACCTCAAAGCTGCGTTGGCGAACTTTAGAGTTGAAATGCCTGGCTATCCTTTGTTGATAAGCTGAAATTCTGAGTCTAGCTTCTTCTCTTTTTTCATCAAGAAAATCCAGGGCTTCAAGTTGCAATTTCTCATTTTCAACCTTGTTGAAATGAATTCTTTTGTGTGAAGGAACTTCTATTTCCACTGGAATCATTGCCTCTGATCCGTATGCCAGTGAAAATGGAGTGTACCTAGTCGCAGTTTTGTGAGTAGTTATGTATGCCCATAGTGCTAGTGGCAGTTTATCGACCCAACCACCTTTTGCTTTTTCGAGTTGCTTTTTGATGGTTGACTTGATAATTTTGTTCACTGCTTCCACTTGCCCGTTTGCCTACGGATGAGCCACTGCTGAGAAGCTTTTTCGAATTTTTAATCGTTTGCAAAAGTCCTAGAATTCTTCACTTTCAAACTGAGTACCGTTGTCTGTGATTATCTTCTGCGGCACACCATACCTGCAAATGATATTTTTAATTACGAAATTTATCATCTTTTTAGAGGTAATGGTGGCCAAGGGTTCTGCTTCAGCCCACTTAGTGAAATAATCAACAGCAACAATAGCATATTTGATTCCTGATTTAGCGATTGGTAATGGTCCAATCAAGTCTATTCCCAAAATAGCGAACGGCCATGGGTGACCATTTGTGTGAGTTCGGTGGAAGGCGCTTTTGGGATTTTTGCGAATCTTTGGCACTTGTCGCACTTCCTAGAGTAAACAGCAGCATCTCGATTAATATCCGGCTAGAAATACCCATATCGGAGAACTTTCTTGGCTAGAGTTTGACCGCCTGAATGATCTCCACATTCTCCTCCGTGTATCTCAGCTAGAATTGTCTTGGCTTCTTCCTTAGTTACACATCGGAGCAATGGCATTGAGAATCCCCGTCTGTATAATCGGCCATCTTGGATTATATATCTTGATGCTTTCCTTAATAGCTTTCGGCGTTCTTTAGAACTTTCTGGTAGTGAATCATTGAGCAGGTATTCTTTGATTGGAGTCATCCATGATTCATGCTCTTGAGACACAGCCATGATCCAATCAATATCCATCTCATCAATGCTTGGGGCCGACAGAACTTCCACAGGGACTAATCCCAATAATTGAGCCTCTCCAGAACTTGAGTACTTTGCTAGGGAATCCGCCTTCATGTTTTCTATTCGAGGAATGTGACTTATCGTGTAATGATCAAAATCTTCGAGAAGTTCACATGCCTTTGACAAATATGCGGGCAGATTTCCACCTTTAGCTTGAAATTCTTTCTTCACCTGGCAAACAATAAGTTGGGAATCGCTGAAAATCTGTAACACTTTGATATTCAGTTCCTTGGCAATTTTCAAACCGGCAATAAGAGCTTCATACTCTGCTTCATTGTTCGTTGAAGGAAATTCCAGTCTCAATGCATAACACAACGACCGTCCTTCGGGGGTTTCGAGCACAACCCCTGCCCCAGAACAGTAATCATTTCTCGAACCATCAACATACAACTTCCACTGGATTGGAGTGCCATCAGTTATTTCATTCTCACTATCACCTTTGTCAGTAGATTCTGCAATGAAATCTGCCAAAGCTTGTCCGTTAATTGCTTTCCGGGGATGGTAAGTGATATCATATTGGCTGAGTTCAATGTTCCATTTCAAAAGATGACCCGAAGTTTCAGGACGAAACAGGACTTGCTTTAGAGGTTGATCGGTGAGGACCTTGATAGGGTGAGCTTGAAAGTATGGCCTCAACTTCCTAGAAGCAATTAGCAAACAATAGGCGAGCTTCTCTATCTTCGAATAATTCATCTCTGCCCCAGTGAACCGTTTGCTGATGTAATAAACTGGACGTTGTATTTTCGTATCTTCTCGTACAAGTGCTGCACTGAGAGCATGAGATGAAATTGCTAAATAGATGAAAAGGTCTTCACCATCACTAGGCTTGGATAGAACTGGAGGCGTTTCCATATGATGAATTAGTTCATCGAAAGCATTCTGGCATTCGGGAGTCCATTCGAAATTTTTCTTTCCTTTCTTTAGAGCGTCAAAGAAGGGAATGCATTTGTCTGTGGCCTTAGAAATGAAACGACTCAGAGCGGCGACTTTTCCATTGAGGCTTTGCATTTCTTTCTTTGTTTTTGGGGCTCTGACCTCCCTTAGAGCTGCGATTTGAGTGGGATTGGCTTCGATGCCCCTAGCGCTCACAATGAAACCCAAGAATTTTCCGGACTCTACTCCGAACGAACATTTCAATGGATTGAGCTTCATCCCGTACTTTCGAAGAATTGCAAACATTTCCTCCAAGTGACCCATGTGGTCTACTGCTTTCTTTGACTTTACCAACATATCATCAACATAAACTTCCATGGTTCTGCCAATCTGAGGTTTGAACATTGCATTGACGAGCCTTTGGTAGGTTGCCCCAGCATTCTTCAGTCCGAAAGGCATAACTTTGTAGCAGTAGAGACCCACATCTGTGATAAAGCTTGTGTCTTCCTGATCCGGCTCATGCATCATAATCTGATTGTATCCGGAGTAAGCATCCATAAATGATAACAACTCATGCCCAGCTGTTCCATCCACCAATTGATCGATTCGGGGCAGCGGGAAGCAATCTTTGGGGCAAGCTTTGTTTAAGTCTGAAAAATCGATGCATACTCTCCACTTTCCATTTGCCTTCTTAACCAGTACTGGATTTGAAACCCAATTTGGATAAGTGGATTCTCTGATGAAACCGTTCTCCATGAGCCGATCGACTTCTTCTTTTAGTGCCATTGACCTTTCTGGGCCTTGGGTTCTTCTTTTCTGTTTCACTGGTGTGAACTTTGGATCAATATTCAAAGTATGTACAACAATTTCCAGGGAGATCCCACACATATCAGCATGACACCAAGCGAACACATCCAGATTGGCTTTTAAGAATGATATCAGTGTGTTTTGAACTGCTATACTCAGTTGTGAACCCACGTTGAGTACTTTGTTTGGGTCTTTCGAGTCAACAGAAATTGGTACCGTTACTTCCACAGGTACCACTCTATTTTCCCCTGTACTGGCCTTCCTGGGATCCATTTCTTTCCTTGCATTGCTGTGTTCGCCAGTACAGGGGCTACCCCGTAGTTGCTACAGGGTTGGTTCCTTGATGCGGAGCGGAGCTGCCGCATCTTTTCCCATTTCTCTTTTCCTGGCCTCTCGGAGCTCTACAAGATAACACTCTCGCCCCGCGTTCTAATCTCCCTTAATGACTGCAACTCCATTATCAGTGGGAAATTTCATTGTTAAGCACCACGGAGCGAGGACGGCCCTGAAAGCAACAAGGGTAGGCCGACCCAAGAAAGCATTATAGGCGGAGAATCCATCAACAATTACAAAGGTTTGCTTCCGAACTAACTTCTTATGCCCTTCGCCCATTTCAACAAACAAGTCAACTGTTCCAATTGGTTGTTTCAGCTCCCCTGTAAATCCAGCAATCTTGTATGATGAAGCTTGTACGTCTGCCATTGGAATTTTCATTTGGTCAAATGTCTTTTTAAAGAGTATGTTGCATGAGGCGCCGCTATCAACCAACACCCTTCTTACAATAGCCAGCCCAATACCGACAGAGACAACCAAAGGGTCCTCAGTAGGAGCCTCCACATCAATAGAATCCCTGGTTCTTAACATAATATCATCATGAAAAGTCTTTCGCTACTTCAAAGGTGAAGCATCTTCCAGGATCAAGACACTTTCTTCAGCTGGGGCATACTTCAAACTGAGTACCGTTGTCTGTGATTATCTTTTGCGGCACACCATACCTGCAAATGATATTTTTAATTACGAAATTTATCATCTTTTTAGAGGTAATGGTGGCCAAGGGTTCTGCTTCAGCCCACTTAGTGAAATAATCAACAGCAACAATAGCATATTTGATTCTCGATTTAGCGATTGGTAATGGTCCAATCAAGTCTATTCCCCAAATAGCGAACGGCCATGGGCTTACCATTTGTGTGAGTTCGGTGGAAGGCGCTTTTTGGATTTTTTGCGAATCTTTGGCACTTGTCGCACTTCCTGGAGTAAACAGTAGCATATCGATTAATATCCGGCCAGAAATACCCATATCGGAGAACTTTCTTGGCTAGAGTTTGACCGCCTGAATGATCTCCACATTCTCCTCCGTGTATCTCAGCTAGAATTGTCTTGGCTTCTTCCTTAGTTACACATCGGAGCAATGGCATTGAGAATCCCCGTCTGTATAATCGGCCATCTTGGATTATATATCTTGATGCTTTCCTTAATAGCTTTCGGCGTTCTTTAGAACTTTCTGGTAGTGAATCATTGAGCAGGTATTCTTTGATTGGAGTCATCCATGATTCATGCTCTTGAGACACAGCCATGATCCAATCAATATCCATCTCATCAATGCTTGGGGCCGACAGAACTTCCACAGGGACTAATCCCAATAATTGAGCCTCTCCAGAACTTGAGTACTTTGCTAGGGAATCCGCCTTCATGTTTTCTATTCGAGGAATGTGACTTATCGTGTAATGATCAAAATCTTCGAGAAGTTCACATGCCTTTGACAAATATGCGGGCAGATTTTCACCTTTAGCTTGAAATTCTATCTTCACCTGGCAAACAATAAGTTGGGAATCGCTGAAAATCTTTTTTGTTTAGCTGACTTGTTAGTTGCAGGTGACATATGTTAAAGTATGATTTATGATCATAAGTGTTGTTTTACTAACTTATTAATATTATATACTTATATGATGTATTTCACTCACCAGACATACATATCTGACCCCCTCTATCATTTTCTTCTTTTTAGTTATACTTAAATAGGTCGATAGAGAAGACTAACGGTAACTCGGAGGCGCGATGGTGTGACGAATAGGTGCATTTCTTTATCGATTAACTGTCTACTATTTTATTCCATTTATTCCCAAATATTATACTATTCCAATTATTAGTATAGAGAGAGGTGTTGTAGTTAGAATCTAATTGACTATGTATTATTATATTTTTCTGGGATTGTATTACTGATTATTTTTTTATTTATTCCTTTTGCTGTGAGTTTCAGAAAATGTAGACTATTGTAGATAGCTATGTGATCCGTTTTATATATTTTTACCTCAAAACGATCTGCCGCTGCAAGGTCCGCGATGCTAGTTCCACATTTAAACATGGGTCGGGACATCATAGATGGCGGGTTGTTACAGATGCTTTAGGTTTTTCCCTTTTTCCAGTGACAAAGCTTAATTTCCCTTTGCCACCAAGACCAATCGTTATCGATCTGGACCAGGGAATGTAATTTCTGATGCCATTGAGTATAAAATTTGCGAGAGGAAATTAGTGTAAAGGAAAAAGTTTAATAAAATTTAATTTTAACGGACGTTAAAATTAAACTTTGGTCTGAAGGACAAGCACCAAAAATTGTATTACTTTCGTACTTCTGTAGTTTCATTTCTTCTGCAAACAAAATTTCTTCTTCATCAAAGAATGGCAACCCAAACCGAAATCAATTTTCTTCCTCAAACTGATTTAAAAGCGCAATCGACTTTAGAATCTAAGTCGATGGACATAAATCAAAATATTTCAATAAATCCTGAACAAATAAATGATGAACCTACGATTTCAAAAAGTAGGGTTCCCAATGCTATGCGTACAGCAGTAAAGAGAAGGCGAAAAACTACTTCATCAACGGCTATTGATTCGGATGAGATTGACGAAGATACAAAGAGGACGAAAAAACCTAGGGCATGTAAAACTATGAATGAAGACGAAAGGAAGAAACAACAGCTTACTAATGAAAACGTCAACAGAGAAAGAAAAACAAAGGTAAAACAATTGATTATTTTTTAAAATAAAAGATAATTTTACAATGATAGTTCAACTATCATTTGATTTGTTATTGAATGATAGATCAATGTATCATTTGATTTGTTGCATGTATAATATTGATGATAAAAAATAATTAGATGGATACTTATTTAATGATAGTTCAATATATCATTTGATTTGTTATTGAATGATAGATCAATGTATCATTTGATTTGTTGCATGTATAATATTGATGATAAAAAATAATTGGATGGATACTTATTTAATGATAGTTCAATATATCATTTGATTTGTTATTGAATGATAGATCAATATATCATTTGATTTGTTGCATGTATAATATTGATGATAAAAAATAATTAGATGGATACTTATTTAATGATAGTTCAATATATCATTTGATTTGCATGTGTAATATTGAAATATGAAATGATGGATGAACATAGCACTCAGTCTTTGACAGATGATAGACAATGATAAGATGAATATTTATAGAATGATAGAAATATATAGCATTGAAAAAAATGTTGGACAAACATATCATGATAGAATGATAGTTGAATATATCATTTTATTTACAATATTTGCTAGTATAGTATGATAAATGATAGTTGAATATATCATTTGATTTACTGTTTTGATGGTTATAGAATGATAGTTGAATATATCATTTGATTTACTGTTTTGATGGTTATAGAATGATAGTTGAATAGATCATTTGATTTTCTGTTTTGATGGTTATAGAATGATAGTTGAATATATCATTTGATCTACTATTTTGATGGTTATAGAATGATAGTTGAATATATCATTTGATTTGTATGCATCATATTAAAATATAATATGATAGATGAACATATGATAGACAAACATAGCATTCAATATTTCGACTTTAGAAGCATACAGTGAAAAAAAGAAATGATAGACAAATATAGCATTTGAAAAAGAATGATAGATGTATATATCACTAGTAAATTATGCGTTCATAGTTGTAAAATTGATAGATAAAAATAAGAAAGCATTTAAAAAATGAGACATAAAAATAATATTATAGTTTGTTAAATACCGAATTATTCATTCACAGTTTTTTGTACAGGGATCAATAGGTAAAACATTGAAGAAAGCAAAAACTACTGAAGGAAAAAAACCAAAGAAAGTTTCTCAGAAAAAAATCCAGTATAGATGTAGCTTACTGCCAATGATAAAAAATTTCAAGAAAATTAAGGAAAAAGGAGGTTATCTTATAGATCAATTAAATTATTTCAAACAAACACCTTTCGAAAAATTCATGCTAGTGTTTTTCAAAGAAATTTTAACCATAGCTGCTTTTACAAAATCATCAACAACCTTAGATGATATAATAGAAACATTTTCTATCAATGATGAAGCTTTTAAAGTAGGAAATATTTTTTTTAAAATCAAACCTGAGGATGTTTCAATTATTTTTAGCTTACCTTTGTCTGGAGTAAATATTTTTCCAGTACCGAAAATGAGTTTACAAATCCTTCCAGACAATTGCAAAGATTTTGTACTGAGAAACTTTGGAACCATAGAGCACATCACAAAGGATCTTACAATTTCGAAGAAAATAATGTGCTAGAAACACAACAATTTCAACATGAAAATGATTTTCCAAAATTGCTTATAATTCTTGCAATGATAACCTTCTTCTTTCCTGATAACCAAAGATACTTACCATGGGGATATATTCCCTATATCTTAGATCAAAACAAAATGAATTCAGTATCTTGGCCAGTTTCAATTCATCATTCATTGATTAAAGCTTTGACAACTTTCAAAACAAAGCCAAGAAACATGCTAGGTTGTTCCATGCTCCCTATTGTAAGTACAGCAATCTAACTTTATGCTCATGCATCTATCTGTATAAATTAAATTAAACACATTATATGTTTTAACAAGTAATATTTTATTTGTAGTTTTTCCTATGTGAGCATGTGAATTTGATACCTCCATTAGCAACATACTGTTCAAACTTACCTAGATTTGGGAGGTGGAATATTGCAAGCTTGAAAAAGGTGATCTCAAGAGACGCATTGATGAACATGGACAATAGAAAGGTATTATTTATCACACTAGTATAACAAATATATAATGATAGATAAATATATCATAACATAGTGTATATCAGCAGTTGTCATTTTCTTATTATATCATAACACTAGTATAACTAAAGAATGATAGTCAGATATAGCATCACATGAAAAATGACAACTATATATAAAATTAGTTCATCCTTGTATGTTACCTGATTCATTAATATTTACGTTATTACATAGATTTTTGTTGAAATAAGAAATCTGACTGAAGATGAAAAAGCACTTCTTCAACAAAATAGCCAACAAAAATTTGTCCAGCTGGATAATAATGAGAATATTGGGATGCACAAAATAGAAAATGTGGAAGAGACATCAAAAGACCAAGTTGAGACAATGCAGCAGTACATCATACAGTTGGAAAATAAATTGAAGAAAAGTGAAAAAGAATTAGAAAAGGAAAAACATAAAAGAATACAAGCAGAAGGCACTATCATACAATTGAAAAAGGAAATCAAGATTTTAAGATCAAAAGAAAAAGTAGAAATAGAACCACCATCATTTGATCTCAAAATAACTCAGGAAATTGAAAAGATGCGGAAAGGGAAAGAACATCAGGATCAAAACAAACCTTCAGAGGCAGCAGAAAAATCACCAGCAGTGCATGAAAAAACGCAAAAGAAACCAAGCTCTTTAGTTTTGAGGGTTAAAAAGCGCCAACGAAGGAGTAAAATTGATTCTGATTGCCAATATGAAATTGTGTGCAGAAAAACAAAGAAAAATGTTGACAATGAAAACCAAAAGCAACAATTTGAAACCAAGGAAGATCAGAAAGAAAATACAAATGAACAGAAACAAGAGGAACAAAATGAAGAATCAGATTATGAACATGAATCTGAAACTGAAACAGATGAACAAGTCACAACAACTGATAATGAAGAAATTATTGATGTTGATGGATACTCGCAATCAAGTAAAACCTACAAGAGTAAGGATATCACAAAAAGCAGTATTCTACAATTATTGAATGAAGAACAGCAAAACAAAATTCTTACTTTCTTCAAATTTAACAAAAATGAGAAGTAAGAATTCTAATATTTTTTATTTCATTATATTTGTAACTAAATAAAATTGAAGGAAAATATAGTTATCAATTATTAATTTTCAATTACATCACTGTAGCATATGAAAAAGATGAAGGACACAAAGGAGGAATCACAATAGTTAAATCTATGCTGGAAGCTGTTCTGTTCGAGGGGGTTACAGATGGACAGGTATGCATCAAATTAAAATTATGATAACTGTCTAGGATGGGAGAATGAGTAATAAAACTAGCATTCATAGTTTTTTAAGTGCATATAAGTGTATAGAATGAGAGAATGATAGTTAAAACTAGCATTCAAAGTTTCAAACTGCATATAAATGTATTGAATGAAAGAATGGGAGTTAAAAATAACATTGATATTTGTAAACCACATATAAATATGTAGAATGTCCAAGATGACTGATTAAATGATCATTTGCATTTTTCAACGCATACAATGTAGTAAACATATAAATGAAAATGAATACTAGCATTAATATTCCTGATCCAAAATAAATTAATTATCCCATGAAACTTACAACCTTTGTTGTTTGGTTTAACAGATTATTGATTGGTTTTATTACAATCAAGAGATGTATGAACACAGTTACTACTTCACCACAATGATGATGGTATGTATAATCTTTTTAATATAAATGTTAAAAATTAATATAAAGTATTCTAATACATATAAATGTGCAGAATGCTTTAACACATGACCAACAAACTGTGATCAAAGACATAGTTATACCAACAGTAGATGTCATTATCAAAGATGAATTTACAGAGAAAATTTTCTTCCCTCCACATTACGCAAACCATTGGAGCTTGTTGATGCTAAATTATGAAACAATGCAGTGGAGTCATTATGATTCAACAAAACCAAAAAATAGATCAACAAGGGCTTCAAACCCCAGCTACAACCAAGCCTTCGTTCTTGTAAGAAAAGTATATTTTTGAAATCACTCTAACATTAATATACAGCACTAATTTTACTTCTTGCAGAAAGACAAAATTGAATTGATATTCAAGACAAAATGGGCAGAATTAGGAATACTGAACAAAGAATTTCACAAACCTAAAATGCTGCAGCCAAAAAGCCCACCACAGGATTCAGATTCGTAAGTAAATAATTTCATTTCTTCTCTTGTTTAAACTATCATTTCTATTTTTAAATTGCAGAAGAATGCATGAAATATGCAAAATGATAATTAAAACTAGCATTGCTAATTAACAGTTCATTGATCTGCACTTATTGAACAAAAAGATAATGTATAAGCATGCACATTCCACACACAGCAATGTTGTCTCTATGAATGCATTGATTAATATTGTGATCGAAATATGAAGCTATGTTTTAGAATTCTGGAGTAAAAATTGCAATATTATTTTAGAATTAGGTTTTACCGTAATATGAACTAACATTTGTATATTTGAAATAGACTTGATTGTGCGTTCTTTGTCATGGTAAACATGAAAAAACTGGACAAGGATGAGGTACCAGAAAAATATCCAAAGGAAATGCTTAGAAACCTAAGAGCTGTAGTGGTGTATAGCATACTCAATGATCCACAATACAGTTGGTCACTGGAGAAACTCTGCAAAGATTCTACATAAAAAAAGATGCTGCGTTGTAACTTCGAAAAACTTTGGATATATTTGAACTGAACCATTTGTGCTAATTAAACTGATATGGAGTCTGATATGGAGTCTAAGATGGAATCTGAGATGGAGTCTGAGATGAAGTTTTATATGTTTTCCAGTAATTGAATTTTGTTCTCGGTGTATAAACTGTGTAGATGAATTTGAACTTCTTGATTTGAATTTGATTTGATAATAGTTGTCTAATTTCAATGCATGAACTACAATGTATAAACTATCAATATACTCAAGTGTCATTTTTATTTGTTTTATAATGCTTTTATTGTATTTCTGATGTACCAAATAATGTTTTATACTGAAATGCTAGATAGAACTAGCATTATGCGAAAATACATTTCTTAGTGATTGAACAGTGATCAATAATGTGTGAATTTATCCATATCGAATTTTTATATCATTTCCAATGTTTCAACTCCATTTCAAATATGTTGGCTATTGTTTACACTGTAATGCTACTTATAACTAGCATTAAACTGAAATGATAAACAGATATAGGCAATTATGGAAATGGTAAGTGCTGGGGTAGAAACATGGAGATAGTGGTTTTATTGTAATGAAGATATCTCATTTACAAATAACAGAAGATATCTCATTTACAAACTGAAATGATAAACAGATATAGGCAATTATGGATATGTTATTTTCTGAAACAGAGAGATGCAATTTGCATAATGAAGATATCTCATTTACAAATTACTATTAATTATTTTTTCCAACTGCTGTTTTTAACAATAACAGAATATATTCAGATGTAGTGTAGAAGAAATATGGGAACAGATGTTCCACAATTTCATATAAACAATACATCATCATACTGAAAAATCATTACAAAACCACTAAAATAATCTAACCAAGTAATCATATAAACTGTATACCATCATCATCAAATCCTTCATTCTTGCTCAAAAGCTTACTCAGTTGTATACAATGAAAGATGATTGATTTCAATGACAGAACACTGAATACTAATTATAATTAAATGCTAGTTACAACTAGCATTCAATTGAAATGATAAGTACATATAACATTGAATACAAATATCAATACCAAAATGCAGAGGAACAGCAGATATCACAAATTTTAAAAAAATAACCAAAACATATCACATTTTATTTTCTAATGATTTCACAATGTCTAACTGCATTTTTCTATAAGCTTTAGCAGCTGTAAACTTAAAAAACTTCTCAATTGTAGTAACAAAACACATAAATTTTATTAAATTTTTGAAGAACCAAGACAATTCCTTTTGTTGTGGCCAACTTTATTACACTGACTACATCTGTTTCTTTTACTTTGAGAATATCCAAATCCACCACGCCTCTTTGTAGATGGTCTTCCAGCACCACGAATTTCTTTAGGAGGCCTAATCAAAACATTATTTTCAGCAACAATTGGCTTATCAAAATCTGGAATTGGATTGATAGCATTAGCATATGAAGATCTGAAAGCATTAACAGTGAAATAGTCCTCCACAAAATCATAAACTGATAATCTACACTTGTTAATGCACTTAATTGCATGAGCACATGGAAAACTAGTAACTCTCCATTGATTACAAGAGCATAAACGATTTTTAAGATCAACAACCTGTGACTTAGGAGATTTAACTTCAAACACAAATTCCGAAGACTTAAAAACTTCCCAACCAAAGCCATCTTCTACTAACTTTGACAAACGTTCCTCCATAACAGGACAAAGATATGTTGTCCATAGACAACATTCCTCTCTTCGTCTCGCCATTTGCTCCATAACTTTCACACAAATACCATCCAAACAAGAAGTTATAGGCATAACTCTATTTTCCAAAATCCATGAGTTGAAACTTTCTACAACATTAGAAGAATACTCACCATAACGCTTTCCTTGAAAAAACAAATCTGCCCAATGGTCAAACGGTTTATCTCTTAAAAAAATTTCTGTAGATATACCCCCAATATCTTTAAATTTGGAAAGATATCGCTCAAAATCATACACATTAGAAGCTCTAGCACAAAGTTTGAACAACTCCACAATAGATGAATCACCTTTACCCGCCTTGACAACAGTACCAATATTCTGTTCCATGTGAAGTAAACAATAGCTATGATATGAAGAAGGAAATATTTTGGGAACACCTAAAACAAGACCCCATTGACGATCAGACATAAAAACTAAAGGCCGATCTTCATTAAGCATTCCTTTCAGATGGGATAAAAACCAAGACCAATTAGATTCATTTTCGTGCGAAACAATACCCATAGCAAGAGGAAAGAAACCTACAAAATAAATAATTAAGGACAGCTCAGTAATGAGAAACATGGATTATATTAAACATCAAAACCATTATTAAAGGTTAATAATTTCGGTTATACACAGTTAAAGTAAATTCAAAATGATATATGAATATAGCATACGTTATTTAAAAGTCTTTTAGGTACTGCTGCATAAAATTTTATTTCATGTTTTTGTAAACATTTCTACCATAAACATTTGTACTATAACTAGGTCAATCATTTAATAAAATAAAGCCAACAATTCTTGTGTAAACATGGCTGCATTATAATTATGAACAACTTTGAACAATGATAGTTTAATATATCATCACTAGAAAAACAAATGAGTAAATAAATAAAAAACTAAAATGAAACTCATACCTTGATTACCATTTTTAGCAGTAGCAGCTAACAAAACACCCGGTCTTCCCTTCAAAGCAGCTGCGTCTAAAAATATTAATGGCCGACAATGTTTAAATCCAAGTAGACAAGCACCAAAACCAATACAAACTCTCTCAAACTGATCAGTTGAACCATTAACTTCCAGGGCCACATAACTACCAGGATTATACTTTTGCAACGCTTCTAAATACCAATGTAAATCATTATATGACATAGCATCATCGCCATATATTTCTTTCAAAGCCAATTGTTTTCCGCTATAAGCATAATAATATGAAAGAGTAAAATTGTAATCTCTTCTAAATTCCTTCATTATATCTGTTGGCTTCTTCATAGGAGCATCTCGAATTTGATCAACAATCAAAGATTTAACAAATCTACTTGAAATATTAACTTTATTAACATCTCTAAGACCGCCTCCACACGAATGAGCAAAATTGTAAGTTCTAATAAAAAACCGAGAGAGTAGACCGGGATCCGAAGAAGCATTAAGATAAAACTTACAACCATCCTTCAACCAAGAGAAATTAACCGATATTCTATCTGGAGAATTTCTTATAAAAATCAAATCATAACCATTTTTTATTTGATATGCCATTAAAAACTCCCGAAAATCCTCAGCTCCATTAAAACAAAAACCAAGAAAATCCACAATAGTTTTTTGACAACCTTTCTTCAACATATCTTTCAAATAATAAGAAGAATCAGCATGTGAATCACTATTTGAACCAGAAGTACTACCAATTGAAGAGCTTTGAACACTTGCATTGCCTAAACCATAGCCAGCAATATCAGCTTCCTTAACACAAACATTTTCCTTAACAGTAAACTTAAAATATTGACTCTTCTTGAAAATTAAAAAACACACAATACTGATCAAATCTGAATCAGTATCAATGATTATATTCTTATTCTCAAGAACATAAGATATCTCAATAGAAAATGGACTTAGATGTGGCCAAACTTCACAAATTTCAGTCTTAACACCAAACAAAGAGGAGCCCGTCGTGAGATGACAAGAATAGCAATTCCCATTATGTTCAAAAATAACTAGCAAACTTTTTGATTCATCATCATAGATATCAGTACTGCAAAAGAAATTAAAAAAACAGTTAACAAACTTACTTAATATTATGACAGAGCAACAACAGAAAATGTTAAATTAACATAGCATAACAAATTAAAATGATAATTAAGACATAAATAAGAGAAATATAAACCAATTAAAAAGCAGATGATAAATGAACAGAGCACAAGCAAATTACAACAAAATATGAATACAATAGCAAAAAATGCTATATAAATATAGCATAACGAAAAAAACTACATATGAAATTCACTCGTAAGATAGATGAACAGTAAAATTGTAAAACCTTAAACTATACTGAAGAAACAGAATAATACACAATAAAATCTTACCTTGCCATTGAAACAAATCCAAAATAGGAACTGAAATCTGGAAGAAGACAATCTATACAACGTACAAAAACAAAAAAAAAATTACTAATCGAATGATATTTTATCAGAGAAAGATAAAAAGAATATCGAAACAAATAAAAGTAATATACCTGAATGTAACGAAATTGTAAAGATCCAGAGCACGATGAAGATCGACGATGAAAAAACACGACGAAGATGGATGACAATCGAGAAGATCGAATACAAAACGCGTCCTTGAATCGAGAAGATCGACGAACAAAGATCAGTAATATCAAAAAGAAGGCGGAGAAGAAACACAGAGGAAAATTTAAATTTTATAGAAGTTTGTCCTTAGAAAGAAAAAAGTAAGCCCGCGTCCTTTAGACGAAAAAAAAACATGCGCATCCGTAGGCCCAAAAACAGAAATAAAAACTTCCTTCAGCCCATTTTCCTGTATTTGCGAGTTTAGTGTTATCGGATTAAGACATGTTGAACTGACTGCGGTTCTTTGTTATCTAGCTTTTGATATCGTTGTGGAACTTTTGAGTCAGGATCTGACCCACTTCGATGCCATATTGAATTTTTGAGAATTGAATTTTTGAGGAGAAGATTGAATATGATGAATAAATACTTTTATTTCTAATTTTTGATTTAACAAGCTTTTTGTACATGATTATATATAGTCTAATTTTACTAATCGTTGCTTATTTCTTAAATTATAATTCTACTAGCCATTGCTTATTTCCTAAATTATAATTGCCTAGCTATACGATAATTACACGCTAAGTACCAAGTATAACTGATAGCTATATAATGTATGCTAGCCTTTTATTTGTTTCCTATTCACAACCTATGATGAAATATTCTAAGGCTATCATTCCTATTTCTCCACAGCCTTTTGTTTGTTTCCTGTTTATAGCCTATGATGAAAATTCTGAGGCTATCATTCCTATTTCTCCATATTAGCGCTATTAAACAGTAGCTCCACTTTAAACCTCTCTATTTTCTGTTACAACTGCTAAACCAAAGCTTTTTGGCATCCAATTTAGCAACACTAATATAAAAAAACTGATTTGACTAGTTTTCTTTAAACCAAATCAACAAAGTTAGGTAAAGACCTAATTTTAAGGCATAAACGTTCAATATAAGTTAGAAATCTATTATGACTACCAAATATAGTCTGCATAAATTATGGTATTCTTTGGTTTATTATATAAGTTTAAACAATATTTCTTTTCCTATACAAATAACGTATGAATGAGAATAAACTAACTTTAAATATTTGGTTTTATATCTAATGAAGGTTTTTGCACCTCTGCTATTTTTCGCTTTATCCATGTTTTCCCCGCTGTAACTATTTGCTCCTTCACTGCTAGAGGATCGCTAAGCGCTCTAACTGCACAAGTGTTGTATAATAGAATTAAATTATTTATAACAAATTTAATTTTAGAAAACCAATGTGCCTTTATTCACGGAAGGAGTATTGGAGATGGTATTTCGTTTACTCACGAAGCAACAAAGAATTTCAATAAAAGAAAAATAAACACATCTGTTTTGAGATCGACCTTACAAAGGCATACGATTCGGTTAATAGATCTGTTGTGCTTCATATGACATGTAACGACCCAGAATTTATATTAATTAAAATTTGAATATTTAATTGATTTTAAATATTAACAAGTGAAATTAATAAGTCGAATGATTTATTTTTCGAATAATTGGATTTAATTGGATAATTAAATCAATAATTTAATAGTTGAAATTCCAGGAATAATTGAAATCTGGATTTAATGTGATTAAAAATGATTTATAAAGTTATATTAAATCATATTGAAGTTATAGTGATGTTATAGAACTTTTAAAATTGAATTTAGAGTTAATCTGTGAAAATTGAATATTTTAATATTTAATCGACTAGTGAAATTAGCCATTTTTCAAACAGTCTCAGAATTGGACGAAACTAGTTCCATTGGATCTGTAATAGTTTGTTATTATCGGATTTCAATTTTCGTAGCAATCGGAGTTGTCGTTTGACCGTGGCAGCTCCAAACGCATCGAAATTGTTTTAATATTAATTTGGCGAGTTAAAAATAGTCATTTTTCAAAAAGTCTCGGATTTCGATGAAACTAGTTTCATCGGATCCGTAATGTGATATTATTGTATGGTTTCAAATTTTGTGTCAATTGGATTTACCGATTGTCCGGGGCAAGCGAAAACGCATCGAAATCGGTTTAAATCGGTTTAATTTAAAATCGATTGTTTAATTCCGTAACTCGCACATATGATCGAATTAGCTCCCGAAACACGTTCCATTGTGTTCGGAACGCGGGGTAAACCTTAGAAACGCCTGCCGGCATGCTTCGTTTGGAGTTCGGAAATTTTCGAATGAATAGTGTTTCGTAGAATTTTCTATATAAGGCCACAACATTCATAAATTGCAAAAGAAAAGAGACTAGGGTTTCATCTCAAAGCCAGCCGCCACTTGCATTCGAACGGCCAGAAATCCACCTCCTTTCTCCTTTGATTTCTTCCAATCCGTCATCCTAAACCAAAAAACTCCCAATTAGAAAAACGTAGAGAGCATCGATATCTCTCTATCCAACGGTCAAGATCGAAAAAGGGGCTGTGGATCATCGGCAAATTGTTCCCAAACAACCGGAAGTCGCGCACGTTTATAGGGCAGAGGGGGTGGCTGAGCTCAGGGTGGTTGTAGGCGTGGGTAGCTCTGGTGATGGTCTTCAGCGTGGTGGTGGAGTAATGGAGTTTCGAGTGACGTAGAGGGAGTATAACTCAACCCTAGTTAGGCGCGTGTTGGGTTGTTTGTACGTGGGGTTACTGGAGAGGGAACGTGAGAGGAAGAAAGTCACGTATAGGCCAGATATGAGATTTCGAAATCAACGGCCAGATGCAGCTAGGGTTAGAAATAAAGAAAAAATGTATATAAATTTATATTTAAAATTATTTGAACTTTAAAATGTGATATCTTTTTGCTACGAGGTCGAAAACGCACGAAACCAGTTGCATTGGAATTGTATTGTCGAGCACTACGCTATGAAATAGGATTGGAAGCGATTGGAGTCAGTGAAAATTTTGGGTAAAATTAAACGCACGTTTAATTTTATTCGAAATAAAACGCTGGAACGGAATTGAAAGCAAGGTGAGAACTTCTCACTCAATCGAAATTGTTCGATGTTAATTTTAAATAGTTGAATTTAAAATTGTTGATTGTATGCCTGGATGATAAATTATTATCTGTTGTTGATTAAAATAGACATTATACGCCGTTATTAAGTGGAGGTTATTTATTAAAAACATATACCGCGAATATTTCATCGTAAGTGAAATTGGTATTATTATTGTACTTGGAGTTGATTACCCGCATTGTATAGCGGATGAGACCCTATTGCGCCGCATAATAGCGGATAATAATTTATAAATCCCATATACCACGATATTCCGTATTGGAACGGAATTGGTATTGTGCTAACATCTGTGGATGCAGGGAAACAGGTTGGAGGGATTCAACTGGATTCCTCACCGTATTGATTTATTTACAGATACTGTGATATATTCTGTTATCATATGATGATATATGATGTTTGATTGTCGTGATTGATGATTGGTGCTGTTGCATCATCGGATCCATTTTTGAAGTTTAAAAATAACGATTTTGATTTTTAAGGGATTTTAAAAGTGATTTTTGAAAGTATACGTTTTATTAAGATTTTGGATTGATTCATCTTAAATAAATTAACGTTAAAATTTTAAAGTTATAAAAATTATGATTTTTGTGAAATATAACCAAAGTGGGATTTTTGAAATAAATAATTGATTAATTTGTAAAATGGTTTAAATTGGGATTTTTGAATTATTATAAATGATTTATATAAAAGATTTATAAAAATTGATATTTATAAATTAAAATATTGGAATTATAAAATGAGTTTTTATAAGTGTTAAAAGAAAGTATAAATGGATTTCATAAGTGAATGAAATTAATAGAATTTATAATGTGAAGTTATAAAATGAATAGATGTGGTAAAATAAAAGATTTATAAGTAATTTACTTATAAATTAGATTTTGGTACTTAAATGGGATATAAATAGAATTTGCTAATAAAAATGATTTTATAACTTGAAGTGGTTATAAAATATAAATGGAATTTATAAACGTTGTTTTATAAATCTGAAATTTGACTTATTTTGATAAGTTAAATTTTTATAGCTTATTAAAGAAAGTATATTCACGATTTTGGACAATGGATATCTTTTAAGTAAAATGTGTAGAAACGTTAAATTTGTTAACGAAGTATATTCACGATTTTGGACAGTGAATATATTATTAAATAAAATGGATATGTTTTGGAGAAGTGATATTACGAAAGGAAGTAATTGTTTTAAAAGATGTTTTTAAACGTGTTAAGTATCGAAACCATAGATTTCAACATTCATTGTTGAAATAGACGTTTTCGAGAAATAAGGAAATGGTGGACTATAACATTGTTGTTATAGTAAATGGTTTCCGAAAGGAAATGTTTTATATAGTATTGGGATTTATATATCTATCGAAATTTTGAATCCCTATACTAGTGATTTGAGTTGTCGTAACGATGTTTTACGTAACATTCGTATTGACTCAAATAAATGCGTTTAAAAGAATGTTTTCCTTAAAGAATGAAATATATACTTAATTTTGATTTAAGTATATTGAATATTTTCAAATGTTGAAAATAAATAGGATTTGTGAAATACTTATTATTAAATAAGTATGGAAATATTTTCCAATATGAAATGAAAGGGTTGACATTTTATCTTTTAAAGATAAATTGAAAAGTGAATAATTGAAATTTGTTTTCAAATGGTTAAGTGTGGAAAATTATATATCTTGTAAAGATATTTTTGGAAAAATAAATAATTTGGAAAATTATTTGGAATCTGATGATGCTGTGCAAACATATTGATAGTTAAATAACCGACTATCAATAATTACCTTGAATGGGTATTTGTTGTGATTTGCTTGAACTTGAATGCCACACTTATTTTTGAATAAGCGCTCACTATTCGGGTTAGCCGGGAAAGGACCTTTGGGTCGTATAACCCATTCCGAATATGTGATACGTCGTAATGGATTGCATTTGATGACCGGTGTTGAAGACCGGATATTTTTGAAAACGGAAGGATTACCGTCGAGTTACTCTACATCGGCTGATCTCCGATATAGATTTTTATCACCCTTAGTGACGGGAAGTCCGGACGTGATTAGAAAATTATCCGGATTTGCAAGGGCTTCGTAAGAAGTGCCTTCGGTTCTGTTCGATCCCGGAACGGACTTGTATCGTTGTATGTTTGATGTTACAAATTGAGATATAAAGCTGGTTTCTTTCAAATATATATCTGTTGGTGGCGGAGAATTCATTCTCTTAGCTTAACACCCTTCTCTGAGATGTACGAGCTCAGAGGTTATGTAGTTGAAGGTTACTAGCAATATATTCCCAATTTGGTAACGTGGCATGCTGAGTGTTGCTGTGTAATGATCATTGTTTGATCATTTGTGATATGATCATTTGTTTGATCATTCATCTTTGTGACCATTACTTTGGTCATTTGTTTGACCCAAGGCATGGCTTTGTACCAAAGCGTAGCTTTGTGGACGAGACTTCGTCGGACCTCACACCCCGGAAATGGTCAAAACAGGAAGGATGCAGCAAGGTTATTAGGGGGTAGCGCCCCTTTAGTGTATGTCATTCCTTCTGGATAGAGGTGGTATCATGGTATGGAGCCCAAATATTTAACCTATGTTGTTGCTGCAAATTTATTACTTTGTGGTTGTTGGAATCGAGGATCCTCGGGAAGATCGGTTACGATCGGGGGATGACATATTCGTGTCAGTAGTTACCCAGTTAGGGGTAACCCGGCCTTGTGTTGGCAGAGATCTAACCGTAATGTTAGGTTATTTCTCGGGTCGTCTTTCTAGAGGCGTACCTATGTGGCAATGGGAAGTTCCTTGGCCTGACCATTTGTTGGAAATCTAAAGAAACAATACGATCTTGTATGGTTTTAGTTGTAGAACCTATCATTCACTTATGGTGGTCACCACTGTTTGGATGGTAGCTATAGTAGGCATAAGTGCGGAATGCCTATGCTGGCTAAGATTTATATTATACTTTTCGAAATGTTTTCTACACTATGCACTAATAATAATATCAAAAATGATTTGATTTTGCGTAGTAAACATCTTTGACTATCATAAGAAGAAATCTCCTCCAATTCTGCATTTGCATTGTGTGTGTGGCGGGAGGTCTTATGGTAGTTTCATTTTCCAAAAGCATTGCGAATTGACTTTAAAATTCTCCTGTTGTTTATTTTAACGATAAACTGTTTTAAGTTCTCACACCAGTCACCATGACTGACCTGGAGTTTATTGTTTCCTTCCTAAACTATGGGTGCCCACCAATTTCCACACGGGCAGTCTAGAGTTAGGTTATCAGGTCATTCTGGATTCGGGATGCTGTGGAGCTTAGTGGCGAGCTGGATGGCGATACGTACCACTTGTATATGATATTATTTATTCCGCTGTGTATTCTGTATGAGGACAAGTTATATAACTGTCCATTGTTGTATTGTTGTTGTAAATTCTGATGATGATGTAATGTATAAAATGATATAGTTCTTTGTTTAATGATTATTCATTTATCTATTATAAGTTGTTCCGCTGCGAATGTGAGATTCTGATATTGTTTATGTTTCTGTGTTTTTCTGTTGTTTCTTCTTTCTTTTTCTTATGTTTCTTCTACCTCTTCTTTCTTAAACCCTAAGAATTCGGTTTTCCGACATTCGATGGCTCGGCAGTCGATACAGTGGACATATTGATGCCGATATTCGGAAGTCGAAGAATCGGGTCCTTACATGACGTTTTAAGCTTCAAGCACTATAGTGAATAAGCTGAAACATTTGTATCTTAATTTCTTATGGAAAGGGAGAATGAGCAAAATGCGATGGGAAATTATCTGTAAAAGTAAGGAGGAAAGAGGGTATGGGTCTAAGGAAATTTGAAGAGGTAACCACTACATTGGGCATTAAACTCAACCAAAAAGTGATTAATGAAGAAGGTGTTTGGGGAAGATAGGTTAAGGAGAAATATGTTAAGGAGCAGTCATTTTGGTAATTAAATGTTTGGAGAGATGGCTCTAGAGTTTGGAAACACCTTTTTCATATTAGGAATGAAGTTTTGAAGTGCTTAGGTCGATGAATAATTGATGGGAACTCAACCACATTGTGGCTTGACCCGTGGCTACAATGACGAAGGCTCATTAACAAATTAGGGATGAATACTATGGAGAGAGTAAGAGGTGAAATATGTTGGTTCAAACCATCGTTGAAGTGGCAAAGTTAGGTTTCTAGGTTAGTTGATATAACAAATTGAATACCTACTAAGATTGTTATTAGGAAGATTTATGGGTATGGGTGTGCATTCATAATGGGTGGGATAACATTCGACAAAAATATGCAAAGGTAACATTGGCAACCTTTGTTTGGTATAGGATCCACATTCCAAACAGGGAAATACGCCTATTCATAGTTATAAACAATTTCTTACAAAAAACGTCTCATACAATGGTGTATGAATGTGGATCCGGTGTGTGCTATGTATCAATTAAGAAGAGGATACTGAACATTTGTAATTTGAGTGCGACTTTAACATTTTCATTTGGAAACGGTGTAGGATTAAACAAAAATGGCCAGCAACTCAAACATCAGTACTACACTGAAATATCGAAATCAAAAATATAGTTGTGGGATTTTTGAGAAAGTGTAAAAATAAGGAAATACAAAACTCGTATTTTTGACTTATATTTGGCACATATATAAAGAAGGAACGATCATATTAATTAAAATCAATGTAACTCTGAAATTGCCATATGCAAGCAAATCATGGAAACAGTTAAAATCAAAGCAACTAAATCAAAATATTCTAGTTTCACAAGAAATAATCATGAAGAAATATGCACGGAATGGGTATGACATATAATCTTACGAGCCATCCAGGTTGGGTGGCATCTTATAATGATTTTGCACAATGCCTTCGCATATCTTCATTGCTCTATCCGGTGAGTCATCCCATGTATGAAATTATATTTATTTTTACTCTTACATTTTGTATTACAAGGAACAAATGAATTAAGTACATACTATCAAAATCACGGAGGTAAGACTATAATGATCCACCTTCAAGAATGGTTTGCCTACGTTTTTCTCTGTCTCTAAACTATAGAAAGTAGATATTAGAAACTAAGGAATACTATGACAACGTAGCTTCAAAAAGAAACAGAAAATAAAGTAACTCATCCACGACTAAAGTACAAGGCTATATTTTCAAAGCAAAGAACTTAAATAAAAGTAGGACTTTTATGTAGAAAAATAAAATAAGTAGCCAAAGTTGAATAGTCTTATTGTGAATTATTTTTTGTATGAACTATAATTTACTTGGAGATAAATTATGCATTTCTTTCACAAAAGGATAAGACAAAACTTGCACATCAACAAATATTTCTTTGCTCATTTATTTTATTCTTCTACTAAATTTGTTTGTCAAAAAAATGTTAGGAATTGGTTTTAAGTTCCAATTTCACTACATCTATATGGTGGTTCTTATAGTAAAAAAAACATTTGCTAATGTTATAGCATAATTCATGTTCACTCATAAAGTTTAAATTAACTTTTTTGGAAATATTAGTGATAAAAAGAATTAATTAAAAGAAATTAATTGATTACAGTTTAATTCTCAATTGACTAAAATTAAGAATTTAACATGCAATTGATTCTCTTGCCAAATTGAATTTCATTTAAGGAGAATTGATCAATCAATTTTGTTACTCTGAACTCAAATAAATTGGAATTTGTAACCATTAGTTTCTTTAATATTATTTTATAGGAGTCCTATTTGAAGTTAGTTTACCTATAAACATTATACGTAACTACATGTCAAATCCATAATCTTTAAATATCTGCCAAATTCAGTTTAATCAAAACAGCATAACATTGAACAAACATTGTAAACAACAAATAATTATCGCATTGTATCATAAGATACCTATGAATTTAGTGGCAACTATGCACTTAAATGGGAAAATCCTGTTACTTATAAGCATTGAACACCATTAAAAAATGTATAAAATCCTAGGTTGACTAAGACAGATATATAAGATTTTACAAAAAATACATTCATGTCAACTAAGACCACATAAAATATTTATAAAGGAATATACAAAAATATTACTTATACATTTATACCTATTCCCAGGTTGACTAAGAAAGATATAATGCTCTTCACCTAACTTTATTTCCTTAAATAGAGATATACATGGAAATCTAGACACTAAAAGTAATAGGTAGCAACTCGATCGTTGAAACATGAATAATATCATAAATATTATGTCGGATATAAAAGTGTTGATGAATTAATGAAAATTTTATCATATTAAAAATTTTAAAAGATTGCGTAAATATTATTTGAAAAGAATCTTTAATTTGATTTCGACTATAAATAGAATTTTTTTTCTTTGGAATTTCAATATACAAATGAAATTGGAAAGGGGTGATAAAAATGTAAAAATGAAATGGTATGGAGAAGAAATTGAAAATGGGAAGCAATAGAGAAAATTAGAAAACTTGTATTGAAATTGTGGAGATGATGAAGAAAGTGCAATTAAATTATAAAGAAGTAATAATGTAAAGAGTGGTAAATGGAAATAAGAATAGTGTAAGGGAAAATTTGTCATAAAAAGTTAATATTCCAAAATAAGAATTTTATTCTCAAAATTAAGAGGAAAAAAATATCGATGGTCAAAGATAAAACTTGTTAAGTAGTAGAGATATACGTCGAACATATTAGAGTTGAAGGAAAGGATAAGCGAACCAGAGAGCTTTTGGCATGTTTTAATAAATTGATTTGTGAAAGTCAGTATGAATCCTTACTTAACATGGAAATGACCAAATTTATGATAAGAAACTGTTAAGAATTGTTTTTGTAGTTTTAAACTAAAAATGCATTTTGTTTGAATATGTAACTAATTATCACAATTGTGTTTCAAGTTACAAAAAATCAAATAGTTAAGAGAAATATGTGGGATTAATGTGTAATGGAGGAGAAGTGTAAAACATAAATGTCACTAATGTGTTATGGCGTATGCTACAAATGAGAACATTGTTAATGCAAACTTAAAATAAAGATTTGGACTTCAATGAAAATTTTATGCAACAAATTATGAGAATTAAGAATTTTGATGACTCGGAATTTTAGTCATTTGAATTTGGAATATTTAATTGGCTTTAAATATTAAAAAGTTAATTTTATAGGTTAAATAACTTGAGTTTCAAATATAGTGATTTATTTGATAATTAAATTGTTTAATATAATATTTTGAATTGTTTAAATAATTGAATCTTGGATTTAATATGAATGAAAACGATTTCGTAAGTTGATTTAAATTCTATTAATAGAGATAATAAACTTTTAAATTTTATTTAAAGTGATTTAATTGATTTTTGAAAATATTCGTTTTAATTAACGTGTAAAAATAGCCTTCTGGGGCACTGTCTCGGATTTCGACGAAACCAGTTTCATCGGATCCATTGTGAATTATTATATGCTGTCGAATTTCTGGCGATCGGACGTATCGTTTGGCCCTGTGAGTTCGAAACCGTAGAAGTTAATTAATGGAATTTTTATTAAATAATTCAATTTTGAAAAGTTAACTTCTGAATATGATGGAATTGGCTTTCTACATATATTACATTCTGTTTGGAATATGGGTATAGCACATATAACACCAGGCGGCACGCTTTGTTTGGAGGTCAAAATTTTCACGGATGAATAATGCCGTGAAAATTTTCTACATAAGGACTTGGAAACCTTTTATTTGCAAACCCTAACTTAGAAACCATAGCCACCATTTCCCAAACCCTAGAATGCAACGGCTCATGTTCGTTTAAGCCAAACATGGGTGTATCGGCCTTTGACCCCAACAGTAAAGTTGCTCGGCTCGATGAGGGAAAGTGATCTAATGGTTGGATTGGGCTATTGTCGATGATGATGGCCGAAATTGATGGGCGAAGTAGCTGCGTTGGGTTCTTTTGTTCGCATTCGCGCATGCCCGTGCTTCTACGGCATGGCGGCAGAAGGGGGAGCGACACCGGCGGTCAGGTGGGCGGGGGTCGTAGGTTGCGCGGCGTTCGATCGAAAAATGGATAAAAAAACAAAAAAACGAAAGCCTTAAGAATGTAAATGGTTAAGAATGTAAATGTCGTGAGCCTTGTTTATATTTGAAACAACATTTAAATGGTTAAGAATGTAAATGTCGTGAGCCTTGTTTATATTTGAAACAACATTTAAATGGTTAAGAATGTAAATTAGTTAGGACATGTTGGTATATACATTGTATGTATACTTAAGTATATACATGTATATACTAAAAGATGCCTTAAGTGACATGATTTGACATTTTGACAACTAAGTACGAAACATGTTTTCTCATGAAATAAAGAGAATGGGACAAGAAGGTGGCTCAAGGACATGAGGTGGTGGAGGCTAGGTAAGGTGGCAAGAGGGTAGTGGAGGGTAAAGGACAAGGGTATTTAGGTAATTCACTGTGCTCTCTTGCTTATAAATACCCCTTTCACTTCTTTAATTTCACATTTTTTTACTTCTGTCATATCTTTCTCAAAAATTAATCAAATGAAGCATTCCTTTTTTACAAACCGTACCAAATTCCAGTGGCTACAACTTTCATCTTGATTACTTCTTCAAATTTATAATAAGGTTGTGTCAAACTATTAATTGTTCACAGAGCATTTTCGGACCTCCGAAAATGGTCCTTTTTCTTTTGACCGTATCTTCTTTAAAACTAATCAAAATTGAGTAATTATTTTTTTGAAATTGTAGAGAAAAGAATTTTCCAAAACTTTACTCCCTACCACATTTTCAAAATCTGAGAGTAATTGGTCCAAAAGCCAGTTGTAAAATGACCTATTTTCTGGCTCATTTTTTAGAGTTTGATGATTATCTAAAGTCACTCCACCTTACCAAAACAAGTTTCAGTTCCTTCTTCTTTGAAGGCCGAGCCGACCTAGTATATTAAAGGTCCGAGGCTCCCTTTTCTTCTTAGGAATGGAATTGCTAGGTCATACCCTAAGTAAGCGAGATTTTGGATAGCTTTCAGTGAGTAAAACTACGCCTTCTTAAACCAGTTTTATACTATGTTAATGTTCATGTTAATAGCCTATGAATGCTTGTTGTATATGTGAAGTGATGGTTTGGTTTTTTGTTTGTTTCATGCTTTGAAAAGTTGTCGTATTTGAAAGTTAGTAAGCGTGTGGTTAGTTATATGAAAAGTTGGTAATTAAAGTTAATATAATTGTTAGTAAATGCTTAGTACATGTTGTGTCATCATTATTTACTTAGTTTGTACTTAAACCATTGTTATGTGATGTTTGGTTTTATGGCTAATGTCATAAGTTTGTTTGCTGAACTGCCCGTATAGCGATAGTCGTTATATCGGCACTTTCGAAAAATCACTTTTTATCGAAACCGTTTGGTTTCATCTTCGTGCTTGGAATTGTTTTACAAGTTAAGCAAGATTTTGGTTAACAATGTTTTTAAAAGTAATTAACCTTTTTAATACTGATTATTTAATTTAATTAATTACTTAATTAATAAGGATTAAGGTTAACTAATTCCTTAGCTAATGATGCGTTTTAAATTTAACTAATTACTTGGTTAGTGATTGTTTAAATTAATTAATCATTTTATTTAATGATGTTTAAATTTAATCAATCATTTTATTTAATGATGTTTAGGGATAATTAACCATTCAATAATGATGAATTAACGCTAATTAATCAATTTGCTAATGGTACTTTTTAATTAGTAAATCTTTTTAATAAATGATTTTTAAAATTTATCAACTTGTTTTAACTTTAATTAATCTTTCCTTTATTGATGTTTATAATTAATAAATCGTTTTTAAATAATGAGAATTAATTATTTATTGATTTTATTTAATTAATTATATTTAAATTTGTTGATAAATTGAATTAATGATGTTTTAAAGGTGATTTACCCTTTTTAATAAAAGGTTATTGGAATTAATTAATCAACCTAATTTATGAAGTTTCAAAGTGAGTTTATCAAAGTAATAAGGATGTTTTGACTTTGTTATTCATTTAAATAATGATAATTAATTAATTATTAATTTAATTAAATATATTTTATTAATTAATTGAATTAATAAAGTTTGAAGGTGGTTTACCCTTTTTATTATTTAAAGATAATTGAAGTTCAAAAATCAAATTATGTGATATTGTTTAAAGTTAATTAATCAATGTAATAAGGATGTTTTAAGTTATTAAATCCTTTTTAAATT
This sequence comes from Allium fistulosum, assembly GCA_030737815.1. Classification (NCBI taxonomy): domain Eukaryota; kingdom Viridiplantae; phylum Streptophyta; class Magnoliopsida; order Asparagales; family Amaryllidaceae; genus Allium; species Allium fistulosum. Next base: position 478,401,866 of record CM060907.1, read on the forward strand.
GATGTTTTGAAGTTAGTAAACTCTTTTAACAAAGTGTTTTAAAGCTAATACTTGTAATGTGAGGCTGTGACGACCCGGAATTTTTAGATATTTGAAATTGGAATATTTAATTGATTTTAAATATTTAAAAGTTAATTATTAACTTGAATTTCAAATATCGCTATTTATTAGATAATTAAAAAAATTTGAATTTAATAAGTGGAAATTTGGTAAAGTATTGAATCTGGAATTTAAAGCTTGTTAAAAATATTTCAATGGCTTATAAAATTTATATTGATAATACTGAAGATAATAGAAGTGTTAAAAATTAATTTAAGGGTGATTTGTTCAGTTTTGAAATATATTGTTTAAATCGATATTTAAAAATAGCCTTCCGGGGCACAGTCTCGGAATTCGATGAATCTAGTTCCATTGGATTCGTAATATTGTATTATTATCGGATTTCAAATTTCGTAGAGTTTGGAGTTATCGTTTAGCCGTACGAGATGTAAACACGCCGAAAATCTATATCGATAATTCAATAAAATAACTGGGTCCAAAAAGCTATCTTCTCCATACGATCGAGTTAGGACTCGAAATCTTTTCCATTGCGTTCAGAATAGGGGTATGACATTATGAACGTCTGGCGGCATGCCTCGATAGGGGTTCGCGATTTTAAGCTACGTAAATCGAAACAATTTAAATTTAAATTTGAATTTAAATATAAAATATACTTTCTTTGACTGGTCAATTAATCTTCACAACAGAACTTTTTCATATCACTGTAGCAAATTGATTTTTGCACGTTAATGTTCCATCTTGCCCCCTCATTCCCATTTTTTAATACCCACGCAACAACTCAGAGAAAAAGAAAAGAAGCCGAGATTCACAAACATATTTCGTTCAAAAAAAAGAAAGGAAATAAACGAATGGAAGTTCATTCAAATCAGTTATAAATCGAGAAGGGGGTATCACTTCCTTTTCCCCTTTCAAAACTGAAGTTACGAAATCGATTTGGTTCCTTCGAATCGTTCGCCTTCACAGTGGATCGCGATCTTCCCCGCCCTCTCGAATGAAGAGATTCTGGTGGCGAGAGGCTTAACGGGTTCGGTGGGATTACTTTTGAGGTCGTGCCGTTCATCGAGGAGGGTATCGTCAGGTACAATCTTGGATAAGCGTTCGTACGTGACTGGAGGGGCGGTGTGCTCATATTGAAGGGCGAGGCAAGTTCGAGTTCGAACTTGGTAGATGGTGTCGACGCGGAGATGGGCAGCGGGTGGTGGCGGCAGTACGTTGGGCTTGTCTGTCGTAGCTGTGAGGTTCATAGAGGTTAAGGCTTGGGAGGTTTCCAATCGAAGCGTAGGGGGGGACCATCATCGATGCAGGCGGTGAGATCAGGCAAGGAACTCGAGGTGGGGTCTGGTTTCCTCTTTAAGGATGTAAGGTATATTTATGCAGTTTTATTTATTTATTTGTTTATTTATTTATATGTATATATACCGAAAGCAGAGAAACAAAATAAAATAGTTACAGTAAGGTATACAATAGTTCTGTTTTCAATTTAATAAATATATATATATATATGTATTCACATACATATTTTAATTTAAATAGTAAATATATTTATGGATAAGATTTTGGAATATAAGGGTTTATATAGAAGTTAGATTTTTAAATCTATATAGATTTTCGTAAGTATATATGTAGTTCAAAAAGAAATTAAAGATACATATGTGTTTAAAGGAAAATTTGTTTAATTAAATTATTAGTTTAAACTAAATTAATAAATGGTAATTGATTTTTCAGTTAGTTCAAATATTAATAAAACATATAATGTTTATTCAAGGTCAAAAATCGTGAAACCAGTCGAGATTGGAAAGGACTGCAAATAAAATCAAAGGTGAGTTAATCTCACTCATTTGGATTACCATTTAAATTTAAATAGTTAAATTTAAATTATTGGTTGATTGATTGCATTGATAATTATTATCGGTCTGGATGTGATATTATATATAGTAGTATATATATATTGGAGTGATTGATATTCCCGCATTATACAGCGGATGAGACCCTATGCACCCCGCATAATATCGGATGATTCTTTATACCGCGATATCCCCCTCGAAGTGGGATTGGTATTTTATATTGTGCTAACATCTGTGGATGCAGGGAAATAGGTTGGAGGGATCCAACTGGATTCCTCAAAAATGTTGAATTTATTTTATATTCAGTAATGTGATTTATTTGATAATCTGTGATGGATTATATTAATTATATTGGAAATTGGAATTAATGAATGCTGTGTTTGGTTGAATATATTTCGATATTTTAAGATGTCAAAAATAATAAAACTTGGATTATTAAAGGAAATAAAAAGGGAAATTTTTAAGTAAAATAATTATAGTGAATTTGGATAAATTGAAGAAATGAATTTGGAGAAGAATAAAAGTTGATTTTGAAACCCTATTAAATAAATTACGAATATGGGAAAAATGGAGATTTTATATGAATGGGAATAAAAGAATTTGACGATTTAAGTTATATTGGTTAAAGATAAAAGGATTTATTTTAAAAATTCAAGTTTAAAATGAGTTGGGAAAAATAAAAAGGGGAATTTTGAATAAAGGGTGGAATGGATATTTTCAGTTTTAAATAAGGTTTTAAATCGTAATAAAGAAGTTAATATGGAATTAATGGATTTGGAATAAAATTTGGGTAAGTCAAGATAAATTTTTAAAAATGGAAGTAAGTCAGAGAATAGATTGGGAAATCGATTAAGTGTTTTGGAAATTGTGATTTAAAGGGAAATGAGGGTATGGAAATTATAAATTGGGTTATAAATAAAGTGAAAATATTTATCAGTGGATAATTTGAAAGTATAAATTCACGGTGGGAATTTATAAGGAGATGGTAGTTGTTTTAAAAATAAAATGGTGGTTTTATTTTTAAAAAGCGTGGAAAAGAAATTTACGGGTTGTGACGTAAATTAAATTGGGATAAATCGAGAGGATTTATAAATGATTAGCTGGGCTATATTGAAATGGAAAGTGTATTTTCCGGAAAAGCCAAGTATATTCTCAAGAAATATTTTCAAGTATAAATTAGCAGTTTTAAAAGTGATTTTTAAGAAGAATGTTTTAGAGAAAAAATATTATTTAGTGTTTAAAGATTGTTAAAGCAAATATTTATTTTAGAAATTATTTTAATGGTTAAATTAGTATTATGACTTTTATTTTTAAAGGCTTTACTTGGGAAGTTATTATAGAATTTCATAACTATTATTTTGAATAAACTGTTTTGAGCAGTTTATTTTGAATGGTTAGGTATATATATTTGGATAAAGTGATTTAAGTTATTTAAAATCTAAATTATTAAGGCTTGGCGCTTTCCAGTGGGGAAGTAAAACAATTGGTTGGATGATTATTTTAATTTGATAGTTAAATAACCGACTATCAATATTAGCCAATGCGCTGATCATTTCGAAGAGACCGAGATCGGATTTAATTATCCGAAAACCACTTCTATCCGGTTTGAACGGTTGCGAATGAATACCATGAAGATGGTGAAGACGGTGATTCGGTTTGTCCAGACCCAGGGCAACTTGTATGAATGAATGCTATCAGACCATCGTCATTGGAGGACGATGTAACGTCCACGAATTTTCGCGTTTGAAAATCGACATCCATACTTTACATCGTACTCGAATGCCATAGATTCGACCATTCAAATCCGAGTCGCCAGAGCTTATAACAACATTAAGTAAACAACATAGCGGAAAAGAAAAAGAATATAGATATACAACATCTGATACAATATCCAGATACAATGATGATACAATGAATATCTATATGCATCAGAGATATGATACAAGAAATAGCAGCGGAAAGAAAATAGATAACACCAACAGTGGATAATCTTCATCTCCAAAGCACCAATCCAGAAATAGCTCAAACTCCCAATAACGATGCACAAAGATAACCAAGTGCAGTCCGATCCAAAAACTGAACTAGCTCCAGAAAATCTACTAATTCTAACTATCTGAAAAACCCAACTCTAGACTGCCCGTGTAGAAAAATTTTGAGCATCCAGAGTTTAGGAAAGAAACAATAAACTCCGGATCAGTCATGGGACTAGTGTGAGCAACAAAACAGTTTATCTTTAAAAACAATTAGCAAAAGAATTTTAAAGTCAATTCCCAATGCTTTTGGAAAATGAAACTACCATAAGGCCTCCCGCCACACACAATGCAAACGCAGAATTGGAGGAGATTTCTTCTTATGATAGTCAAAGATGCTTACTACGCAAAACAAATCATTTTTTTGATATTATTATTAGTGCATAGTGTCGAAAATATTTCGAAAGTATAATATTAATCTTAGCCAGCATAGGCATTTCGCATTTATGCCTACTACAGCTACCATGTTCAATAGTAGGTTACCACCACATTCCATGGCAGGTAATACAACTAAAACCGTACAGGGCTCGTATTGTTTGATTGGATTTCCAACAAATGGCCAGGCTAAGGAACTTCCTATGCCACGAAGGAACGCCTCTGGCTGGACGCTCCAAGAGACAACCTGCTCTCTGACAAACAAGGCCGGCTAACCCCCCTTCCCGGGGAATATACAAAACCTCAGATATGCCACCCCCGGTCCTTTGGGACCTTTAAACGAGGCGCCTCTAAACCAACATCACACATAATAAATAAAGTGTGTCCACATGAGTAAGTATCTGGGCTCCATACCATGATACTACCCTTTTCCAGAAGGAATGGTCATACCTTAGGGAAGCTACCCCTGAAACCTTGCCGCATCATTCCTGTTTCGACCATTACCGGGTTGTGAGGTTCAACGAAGTCTCGTCCACAAAGCTACGCTTTGGCATAAAGCCATGCTTTGGGTCAACAGACTATCAAAGTAATGATCACAAAGATAAATGATCAAACAAATGATAATATCACAAATGATCAAACGATGATCATCACACAGCAACACTCAGCATGTCATATTACCAAATTGGGAATATATCGCTGATAACCTTCAACTACATGACCTCTGAGCTCGTACATCTCAGAGAAGGGTGTTAAGCTAAGAGAATAAATTCTCCGCCACCAACAAAAATGTATTTGAAAGAAATCTGCTTTATATCTCAAAGTGTAATGTCAGACATGTAACCATACAAGTCTGTTCCGGGTTCAAACAGAACCGAAGGCACTTCCGAAGAAGCCCTTGCAATCCGGGTATTCACAATCCCAATCGAACTTCCCATCACTTAGGGAATCTCTATACCGTAGCTACTCGGTGCAGAGACAATCGATAGGTCATCCTATCGTTCTCGCAAATACCCGGTCTTCAACACCGGTCTTCAAATGCTATCTATATACGACGTATCACTATTCGGAATGGGTTATATGACACAAAGGTCTTTTTCGGCTAACCCGAATAGTGAGCGTAATATTTAAAAATATATGGATCTTGGGATTTTAATTAAGTCACAACTTATTATCCAAAACTTTCTTTTCAAATGGTTTAACAAATTACCATTTTCAAATCTTTAAACAAAAAGATTCATTTTAACAACCTTCAACGGTTTAAACAATTTCCACACTTTAATCTTTTAAACAAAAGATTCATTCACAGATTTTCCAAATCAATTTCCATTTCAATTTGATTAACTCGTTAAATCTTTAAATCAAAGATTTAACTCATAGCTTTCAAAACAATTCCATTTCAAATGGTTTAAATAAACCACCATTTTAAATCTGTTAAAAACAAACAGATTCAATTCATAGCTTTTAAAAAGAATTCATTCATAACTTGGAAAACCATTTTTTCAATTCAATCTTGAAATTCCTTTAACTTAAACTGGAATTTCATTTCTTATCTGAAAGCTTTTATCATTTGAAAACAAACAGTTTTCATTTCGGAAAATCTGATTCATTTATACGAGTTAAGGTTCTTGGGTTAAATCCAAATTCTCAAAATTATACTTTTAAATGGTTTAACTTCATATAATCACATTTATAACATTCTTAACCAAAATTTCCAAACATGGAATTCAATTCCAAATTATTTGAATTCAACTTCAAATTGAATTATTTAAATTGAAATTTTACCAAGTTATTCAAAATAGCTTTTATCTTTGAAAACACTTTTTCAAAAGCTTTAATATTTAACCCAAATCCATTTTCAAAATCAATTGAAATTGAAATTTCAATTTCAAAAATATTAACTTTAAATCATCTGTGACTTAACCGATTTCCACGTGAAATGTATATTTGTGTGTGTAAAAGGTGTAGTCTAGGGGTTTCATACAATAGTGCAATATCATTCAATCATCACAGATCAGAATACAGAAATATAGTTGATAAGTGGTATTAACTATCATGCTTATCGTTCATTCACAGATCACAGATATATATCACAGATAAGTAAATTACAGATCACAACATAAATCAGGATATATCACAAAGCATCATATATCAGTGATATCAAACAATCAAATCATCCAATAGAATCCAAACATTCATAAGTAAGACCAGTTAATTGTCTGATTAATTCAAATCAAATTAATTTCTTATGAATTACTAGTCCTGGTTAATTACAAATCATTTTGATTAATTATCCTTTAATCATTTAATTAATCAATTTTAATTATTCAATTCCTTTTAATTAAGTAATTATCTTCACGTAATTAATTACCTTTAATTACTTATATTAATTAATCTTAATTAATAAATCAACCTTTAATAAATCAACCCTTAATAAATCACATAAATTAATTAATTCTTAATTAATTGTCCTTGAATTAATTACCTTAATTTATCAATTAACCTTAATTAATAAATCAATCCACCTTTAATCATTAAATAATTAACCCCTAATTATTTAATTATTCTTTAATTAATTATCCTTAATTAATTACAAAAAGTGATTATTCCTATCACTTTAATTAATAAATCACAAATTAATTACATTAAGTAATTATCCTTTTAAACCTTGTTTAATAAATCACCTTTATCACATTAGATACCTTAAAAGGTTAAGATTTAGTTTAAACAACATTTTATCTTAATTTTCTTTTAAGTTACATTATTTATTTAATATAAATAACCTTATAAAAATACTGTATCAAAACTAAATAAACTAAAATTTAATTTCTTTGAAAACATCTTATTAACTTAAAATTCAAATCAAATCATTATTTGAACATAGTTTAAAAGTGTCTTAAAAGTTTGAAATTTTTTAAAGTAAAAACTGTTTTATATATTAGTCTCGAGACCTGCTTCGAGTCAGCCCCGAGAATTTTGCTTGTTTACTTCGAGTTTTGTCGAAAATTAACCCGAGTGCCCAAATTTTCAATTTAAAAATTTTTCTAAGTATTTTAACCTGGTGCACCAAAAGTTTACTCAGAGTTAATACTCGAGCCACCACACGTTTTTCCCCAGACTTGCTTCGAGTCGAACCTTGCTTCTCCCTTTCACCAACCACTGACACACCATCAATTCTCTGTGCACATGCACAACGACGTTGACGAACTTCTACCGACGCCACCCCCTTCCACATCTCAGCAAAAATTCGTATGAATCATACGAGCACCCAGATACCCAGAATATGGACGAATTCATGATCGAGCATGTTAACCCAAAGTAGTGCCAGAACCAAACCACCAGAAATGCCTCATCCTCCCACGTCTGGCCATCAGAAGCCACGAAAGTCTAACTAAAGCTTCATCTGCATCATACGCCGCTATCCCCACCATCGCGATCGACCCCGATTGCGTCACGACGTCGTGAAACCCATTTGAAAACTCGGCGATAAAAACAGGTTGTTAAACCCTATTTTGATTCAAATTTCAACCCATAATGAATTTAAAATTTTGCTTGCATTTTTCCTACAATCTACAATCCTCCATCTACCTCTAGAAACAATTCCAATAATTTACAATTACATGATCGTCAGAAATCGATCAAATTGTGTTTTCTGTTCATCCTTCAATTTCTCTCGGTTTACCCAAATAAAAATCTTGATTCCATTTTTAAAATTCATAGTTTTCGGAGATAAATCAAATTATATACATAAAACATTAAATCATGAAAGTTGAATTCTTTGATATGTTGAGATTTCACTGTATATTTCATCTTCCAGTTAATTACTTAAATAAATTTTCTTGAAATTATTTTTAGAATTAGACTTACATTCTTTCAATTATTTTCTCTTTAAGAATCGAGGTCAAAAATTGATTCATTCAGAGGATCTGGATTTGTTTATGAGTTTGGGGCTTGTTGTTTAACAGAGAAGACATATATATGTATATCTTCAGAAACATAGGCATTTGCATCTATATATATATACAGACATCAATTATATCCATGCAACAGATCTCAGTCGCAAACATCAAATATTTATCACACACAATCAAAACAGTAGAGGGGAAGTTTGCTCACTTTGAATTGAAGACAGAGGGCAGAGCAGACTTTTACATTCAAAGTAGGTTCATAGTTTTTAGTTTTGGAAAGAATGTTACTCACCTTAGTTTCTAGAGAAATAAACAGAGCCTTCCAATTTGAACAGGCTTGAGAAAATTTTGCAAACTGGAATCTCTGGTTGGTAGTTGATTGAATTTTTTGTTTAAGATTTAAATGATAATTCCCTCAAGTTTTCTCAGCTTTGTGTAAACGAAACTGAGGTGAAGTTGGTTGATATAAAGAAACAGGGATACTGGGTGATGATATCTTGTATAGGTATCTATTTTGAAACAATTTGATTTGTCCTTTGTAAATGCTAGCATTATGGCTGAGATGTTTTGTTTGTACAATAGCATGGGTGAAGTTGAAAGCATTAATGAGAGTTGATATATATGTGTAGCATACTATTCTTTACCATACATATTGACTTCGGCTGATAGAAGTGGCATTAATTACCTTATGTACATATTACTTTGTTTATTCCTTTGCTTTGCATTTCTTTGTTTCGGCTGATATTCTATTGTATGTGTTAGAGATATTTGCTTTGCCTATTTTGTTTACTTACTTATGCTAATTTGATTTCGGCTGGAGATATTAGTGGCTTGCATACCTTATTTTCTTGCTCCTTGCCTTGCATCTCTTTACTCAGCTGAGATGTTGTATTTTGTACTTGCATTTATTTGTTTGACTTTAGTTGCTGTCTTGTTTTCCAAAAGCTTTTTCATTTTTTTCCTACTTTTGTTTCTACATACTTATATTAATACTTATGTTACTTATTACTATTTCAAACCATAGCTTCTTTCAAAACACACATATTTGTATATATATATTTATAAATAATTTGAGATGACAATTTCTATTTAAAAATAAGAATTCATTTGTAAAGACATTTTATTTACAAACATATATTTTCTTATATTTTATTTTTAATTTAAAGTTAACTATATCTGTTCGAAACAAACACTTATTCGTTTCGGGGAAACTCGAATCTATTTACCGATAAATATTGAAATTTTTATTCAAAAATAAATTTAATTATCAATTTAAAATTAATTAAAATTCGGGATCGTTACAGACGATGAGCATTCTAAGTGAAATGTGTTCTAAAAGGGTAACGCATAGCCTCAAGCCTCAGAAACCGGGAATGGCTAAAACATGGGAGGTGCAGCAAGGCTAAGTGGGTAGCACCCAAGTAGGGTAAGGTTATCCCTGTCTAGATGTCTCTTTTTATTCGGCTTAGTGGGCGGTTGCTGATCCCAACCGCGGGGTGATCTTATTCGGACTATCCAGTAAGGGGTAGCTCCGGTCTTGTGTTGCAGGGGATCGGGCGTGATCCTCGGTACTCTAATCTAGGCCAGGTATTGTGACGGGAGGTACCCCAGTATCCCTGCCATTGTATGGAAACACAATCTCCAATAAGTGCCTTCGGACTTGTTTGTATACCTATTATGCTGGAATTTAATGAATGTAACAATTTCGGCTATTTGAATAAGTATTTGTGCTTAGACACTATTATAATATCATAGGATTTGATATAAAATGTTTTGGTTATCGTAAGGTAAAAACCCGGCATGTTTATTTGTGGCGTGGTCTTACGAGATACCTTTGATTTTCAAAAGGATTTTGAAAACTTTAATAATTCAATTGAGTGTGTTTTCTCACGCTGGTTTTCCAGACTGACTCGGGTGTTATTTATTTATAATGCTCGGGTCAGACCGAGTATTACAAATACAGGATAGGATGCTGTGGAGCTTAGGAGACGAGCTGGATGGCGAGACGTATCACACGTACTTGACTTATATTCCGCTGTGCAGTGTAAGCTGTATAGTCAGCTTTTGTGAGGACAAGTTATTATAACTGTCCAGTTGTATGCTATGGATTGTGTTGTACTCTGATGATTGTAAGTATTATACAGTTACAGTTTCTTTTGTATAAAAATCTGTTGTTATATATTATATGTTCTGCTGCGATTATGAGATTCTGATGTTGTTTTCTATTTTCTTCTTCTACCTCTTTCTTCTTTAACCCTAATGGTTTGTATTTCCGACCACTTTGAGTTGAACTGATGGAGAATATTGTCGGCTCAAAGGAGTACGGATTTGCGGGCCATTACAGAGGCCAAGCACGAATTCGGGTTTTTAAAAGAAAAAAGTTTGATTCGTTTATGGAAATGAATTAATTTATGTAAAGCGATTAACTTGTATGGGAATGATTTATTTGTATACTTAGCACTAAACGTCGAAGAAGTAGACTTGTCGCTGTTTTCAAAGTTAAGAATAATCGTGAGACATGACTTTGAGGTAATACTATCTTGACTTGTCTGGTATTATTGTTAACCAAGAAATAGTACAAGTTGGAATTCGATGAGTGGTGATAAGTGTACAAGACTTAATTTCCATATACGATCGTTTTATATCCTCGATGGTTGGTTTCCCAACTATTGGTTGCCTCAGCCTTCTTTATATTTCTTCTTTCTAAGACGATGTGTTGCTCACTTGAGCTTTGTTATCCTTTGTCGGAAATGACTAAACCCAAAGTGCGAGTAGAAGCCAAGCTATATGGGGTTGTTCCCATTAGGGTATTTTCACATCCACTCTAGATTGGAATTGTTTTTTGTGCATTGAGATGTGAAATATTCAGATTCTCGGTAACCGTTGGTGGGGTCCAGCTTGGACGTGTCCAGAGCCATCGAAGTTCTCAAGTATATTTCTGGAGGTATACTTTCGGTAAGAGGGGCGCACCCTCCTAGTCATTTGTTGGAAAATTTCCTTTCCTTATTTGATTCGAACCTTTGAATCTGTTTTCTTTAATTACAATGGGAGGAGTCGACCACTCTTCACGGTGTTCAATTATTGGTTTGGTCCATTGTAACGCCCCACTCCGAGAGCCTCATTAACAAAGAGTATTATATGGATAATACCGTCTGCTAATGCGGACAATAGAGTATAATGGAAGCGACCATGTGTAGTCTTACTTTAACTATCTACTGAACACGCCGAAAAGTGGTTTTTATCATCTCATGTGGTTCGACAAGTTCAATAAATACTTAAAGCAAAACTACAATGGCTATAGGATCTATCAGAACAAAATGTAACAACTCAAAAGTAATATACATCACAGAACAGTGGATCATCATAAACACATATACTGATACAAAGCGGAGTATACAAAATGATACATGTCAAGTGGTATAGCAAACCACAATATACAGACGAGTTCACAAGAATACATATCAGAGTTACAATAGATAAGGACTACACAAAAAGCTAAGACAAAAAGAAGCTAGCGGAATAGTCCATGCGGAAGCAAAAGAGGCTAAGTCCAAAAGCACCTAACTTGAAACATCTCGGTCTGACCCGAGTATAGAATACACGGGTCAGTCTAGCTAAACAAATCAGTTAGATAAACTGAACGATAATAAACCTGCAAGATCATATAGTATAACAATTATCTCTAAAGGAGATAACTCAATCATCTAACATAAGATGAATCATAACAAAACAAGCCTCATATCATCGGCATCTCAACAAGCAAAGGATATCATATCCCAAATCAAGCCAAAAAGGCAAATAAAAATACCAATGAAGGTACACAAGTTCCACTAGATGATCGCTACATATCATGCGGCTCAAAAAGACCAACACCGAAAGGCGATGCACTAGGGAATATACATATCAATCAAAACAACAAAAGATGCTCGAGCTTAGTACTGTATAAACAAGGATCCATTAGCCCGAAGGCTCCAAACCCAATATCACCCATGCGGCTCAAAAAGACCAACATCGGAAGCGATACTATAGGGCAACAAACCCGAATGCACAAACCCGAAGGCACATACCCGAAGGCAACAAACCTAGGGAGACTGTCCGAAGACACTATCCCAAAGGCAACAAACCGTAGTGGTGAAGGTCCGGAGGCCCAGTACTGGACATCACTAACTGGCGGAATGTGTCATAACTCTCGAAAAGGAACCCGAAAAGTGTTAACGTATGTCCCATAACCACTCGTTCGCACTAAACGGTTTACTATCCATTAGCCACTTTCACACTCAAAGCATTACCAAGTTTACCTCATGTCATCGGTAAACCAGACACAAAGGTCAAAACGATCAATCGAATAGGTCGGGGACTAATCGGAAAGGTGAACGTGCGGATTCATAGTCCGTGTTTTACCTAACCATTTAATCTCCTTTCCACTTCGTTCGAAGTGCAAAATCGTGTGTGTTTAAATAGAAATTTATAAAGCGGAGAAGGGAGCTTTTAATACGATTTAGAGGGATTATTTATAAAACTCGTGAATGAAGTCAAAAGTATGTTATCAAAGCCAAAGATGCAATAACAAACATTAAAAACCAACTTGCATTGATAAGATTCGGAAAACCGATCAAAACGAACAAAAATATGCAAAACAGGGAAAACAGGAGCAGGTCGGTCGGCCGGCTACAGGGCTCGGTCGACCGGACACTGTTCTGAAAAATTCTCGGGAAGCAGGTCGGTTGACCGGACTTCCTGGGTCGGTCAGCCGGAGCCCAGATTCCTGCACTCCTAAAACAGAGGCAGGGAAGTGCTCAGGTAGCAGGTCGGTCGACCGGACCCTGCGTTCGGTCGGCCGGAGCCTGTTTTCCAGCACTTCTTGCCCTATCAAGTGAATTCCAATTCTTTCCAAACCAAAAGCAATAGCACATGAATATTTGTTAGGAATTCATACCCAACATCAATGATAGATATACACATAGATGTGAGATAAAAATCTCACCTTTTTACCCAAAACAAAGAAGAAGAGGCTCAATTGCAAAGAGAAGATCAACCACTCACTACTTCAACTCAACAAGCTTCAATCTAAGATCAAAACAAGTATTTCCTAAGTTAGGGTTAGGAAACTTTCTGGAATTGAAGGAGAAAGAGTTGGAGAAGATGAAGAGGAGGCTTACCAATGGCTTCTATTCGATTTTGGAGCAAGGATTCGAGTTTGCAAGGAGAAACTAGGGCTTGGAATATCTAATTCCTCTTCCTTTCCACCATTTTCAGCTTTAGCTTGAGAAAAGAAATGAAATGAAGATGGAATGAAGAGAAGGAGCTGAGTTAGGGGGGTTAAGTGGGGTTAAGGGCTGAACCCAAACCCAAGTCCAAAGTGAAAAAGGGTCAAAACTCCACAAACTCTAAACATATCGAAGCTTATACTCAAAAAGATCGCAAACGACATTTTGAACTCAATGGAAGTGGTTTCGAGCTCCAATTCGACCGTTTGCAAAAAGTAGCTTTTCGGACTATAATCCGACAAACGACATTATATTTAAATAAAATATTTAAATATACAACCGATAAATATGCGGGTTGTTACAGACTCCCCTCCTTAAGAAATTGTGTCCTCGCAATTCTTAAGAAGAAAATAAAGAGTAACAACCAAAAACATATCAACACATAAGAAGAACAGAAATAAAAAGTTCACCATGAAGAGCACGAAAGGATAAGCCCAAACTTGGTTGCTCAGAGAATTCTCTAGATTCTTAAGCTCAAATAATTCGGAACACCGACGTAATACAAACGATACGTCAAATGAACCGTAGCTCAATGAAACAAAGTACAACAAAACGTCCGATGAACTTGGTAAAAAGATCATTCCATTCGGCCATCAACAAAGAAACAACCACTTGTTGCTTCCAACAAAGGGCATTGACAACACGACTTCCCTTTCGGGAGTATAAAAACATCAAGATCATAAGATGTAAGGAACTCGAGCCAACGCTAAGTTCCTTATTAGAAAATAAACATTAAAAAAAATTATGATTGGTGAAGAGAACAAAATTCCTCACCCAAAAATAATGATGCCAAATACAAAAAGCGAAAACAATAGCCGCGAGCACTAGATCATGTGTGGCATATCTAGTCTCAATAGGCTTTAGTGATTTAGAGACATAAGTGATAGCACATTCTCTTTTGCAAGTGAACGGCATCCAAACCAATACGATTTAGCATTGGTACAAAAGATAGAATCTTGGTTCCCTACGGGAATAACAAGAATAGGAATATTGGAAAGAAAGAGTTCTTTTAAAATAATCTTCTTCCCCAAAAAGCTAAGACTTTCAAAATTAAAATTACCTTTATGTAATTATCTTTTCAGAAAAACTTTTATTTTACAATTCAATTTACTGTGTCTGATTGTCTCATCAAAGCGTTTAGGGAATTCCTATCGATAACGTTGATCAAGCGCGTCGACCAGAATTCTTAAAGCACTCAATGGGCAATACAATCACAAAATCATCTTTTAGATAATAAACATGTTTCTTAAAAACTTTTAAGAATATCCTTTGTTCTTTTAAAGATCAAAAATCCAATTGTACTCATAAATAAATCTTATGAAAAAGATTTGCAAAATTTTAAATTACTATTTTCCATCCAAAACCAATAAATACAAAAATGGAATCATCGAGATATTCACAGAATACTCGATTCATAAAATGGATGAAATGAGCAAAACAAACTGAATGACATAATAAATCATTCATAAGAATCACAACAAGTGCGGAATGCGATAAGTGGAATGCTAACTACCGCAACTCGTAGCCAAATGAAAACCGGTGGTAAGGTCGAGCTAAAAAGACCTTAACTGTGACGCCCCACCTCAATACCCACGCTAGCCAAGGACACTACGATGTAGTGCTGTCAACTAGCACGGAGAATAAGGCTGTTGAGGAGCGACCATCCATGTAATTGATTATCACACGGTGGCTATAAAATAATCTTCGGAAACAAACATAGAAATAAACATAACACAAAGCAGTCACAGACATCCATATCACAAAGGCGGAAGAAGATATGAATATATAACTAACACATGAAAGTGTACATCAGAGTAGTGGTCAAAAAGTTCCACAATAATACAAAAGAATAGCAACCTGTGCTATACAAAAAGAATACAACTATGAGTCCATATCTCAAGTGTATACAACAAAAACTGCTAAACTAAATAGTCAGCCAAAAGTCAGAGTAGCAAATCCCGGAAGGAAGTCAAGCAGAAGCACCTGTAACATCTCGGTCTGACCCGAGTATTATTTAAGAAAATAATAAACGGATCAGTCTAACTATAAATATCAGATGACATGATATATAATAAAAAAATATGGCATAAACATAGAATATCCATACTGACATACTACTATAAGTATGAAAATGATGATCAACAGGAGATCAACCGATGAGAAATGATCAATATCACGAGAATCTTCTCAAAGATCCAAAGAGGGCATCATACCCTAAACTTGTACTCATAACAAGTCAATGACATAAAAATCCAGAAATCAAACAAGAAATCCAGAAATCATAAAAAGAGAAAGAGGCCTATCACATGATGGTCCGAAGACCATGGGGAGCTACCCCATATGTGTGAGTCGGAATCACACTGATTGAGGCTTAGGCTAACCAAAAAGCAGAAAGGTATGTGTGAATGGAATCACACAAGTGGTGTCTAGCCTAACCTCGCAAACATAAAGATATGTGTGAGTCGGAATCACACTACTGCGGCCTAGACTAACCTTGCGGACAAAGAGATATGTGTGAGTCGGAATCACACTATTGCGGTCTAGTCTTACCTTGCAAACAAAGAGACATCGCACAATTGCTAGTCTAAATCATAAAATGATCATCATGATCAGCGAGAAGTGTCAATCACACCAAGCTAGTAAATATATGAGTTTAGCTTCATGTCCCATAACCACTTGCTTAACTTAAATATTTACGAACAAGCTGTAAATCTTCACTAGGAAATTGTCACGAAAAGGGTTCAATCGAACAAGTCCAAGAGCTAACCGACGAAGTGAACGCAAGCGTTTCATACCACTCGTTTTACTAAGTCATTTAAGTCGATTTCTCATTCGAGTGAAGTAAAGGCTTGTATATACTAGTAGATTGAAAATCGGTTTGAGAAAACGAACTTTACATATTTAAAATAGGGTTGAAATGGCTTTGATGAAAGAGTTTTGATATTTACTATTAGTATTGAAACCTTCATATATCTTTAAAGTGACAAGTCATAAAACGATTGTTGGAACAATCTATCACAAAAATTCACATTCGGAGACGTGAATAAAATCCAAGGAAATCAGCTTACAATGCATCAAAGTGGAAGTTCTGATGAATGCTTTTCAGAAAAGATTGCCTACGCAGAGTAATACGGGGTTCGACCTGCCCGGTCAGGTCGCGGGGGTCCAGGGGGCAGCGCCCACGGCGGGGTGCGGGGCAGCGCCCCGTCACGGTACGACTTAGTGAAGGCAAGCTGGTCCAGTGGTAGCATGACCGAGCTAAGGAATGGTGCAACTCAACCAGATGAACGACTTAAGGAAGGCGAGCGACTTACGACTTAAGGGAGGCAAGAGACTTACGACTTAAGGGAGGCAAGCGACTTACGACTTAAGGGAGGCAAGAGACTTACGACTTAAGGGAGGCAAGCGACTTACGACTTAAGGGAAGAATGCCTTGCGACCTAGCAGAAGAACAGGTCGAACGACCTAGGGGAAAACAGGTCAAAACGACCAAGTGCTAACTCGCGAACGAGTTACGACTTAAGCCTTGAACGACTTAGTGGAATGAACGACTTAACGACTTAAGCTTCAATTCGAGCTACGACTTAACGATTTAAAAGCCAACGACCTAGGACTTAAGAGCCATACGAGCTACGAGCTAACTGCAAACGACTTAAGGCCAAACGACCTACGACTTAACTCGAGGCGAATGAGCTAACTGCAAACGACTTAAGGCCAAACGACCTACGACTTAACTCGAGGCGAACGAGCTAACTGCAAACGACTTAAGCCTTTAACTCGTGAACGACTCATGCCTTTAACTCGTGAACGACTCAATCATTTTGCCTAGAGATTATAGGTCGGCAACGACCTACGACTTAAGGTCATACGACTTAACGGTTTAAAAGCCAACGACCTAGGACTTAAGCTCAAATACGAGCTACGACTTATCACTTAACTCGCGAAAGACCTAGCGAAGGCAGAACACCCAGAACGACTTAACACTTTAACTCGTGAACGACTCAGGCCTTTAACTCGTGAACGACTCAAGCCAGGCGAACAGAAATGCACGCGCGCGACTTAAGCCCTTAACTCGTGAACGACTCACGACTTAGGCTTAACTCGTGGACGACTCAGCGAAGTCCAGAAACGACTTAAGGCCAGAAAAATCACCAAAACGCTGAAAATAGAAGTTTTTCGCCAATCCAATCCAAACCAAATGCAATTGTTGATGCAAATACAATAGGGGATCATTCCCAACAGTCCAAGATAGATATAGGCAAGATGTGAGATCAAAAATCTCACCTTTTCACGGAATTTGATGAAGATGGAGATTTGAGAGCAAAGCAAGAACACCAACAAGCTTGAATCAATGGTCTTCACGTGAATTTGATGTTGAATCTCGGATTTGCAATGGAATTTGTGTTTGGAGTTTTAATTTCCACTTCCCACCACCATTTTTGAGAAAGCTTCAAGTGTTTTGATGGAGTGAGGAAGATGGTTGGGCTGAACTAAAGGGGTGCAGTCCAAACCAAAGTCAAAGGCGGGAAAAAGTGTTGAAAATTTCACTATCTCCAAACATATCGAAGTTTACACTCAAAAAGATCGCAAACGTCATTTTGAACTCAATGGGGGTGGTCTCGAGTCCTAATTTGACCGTATGCAAAAAGTAGCTTTTCGGACTAACATCCGACTAACGATAAAATATTTAAATAAAATATTTAAATATAGAATCGATAGATATGCGGGTTGTTACATTAACACTACTCAAAAGATTGCTTAGGTAATAATCCTAAGACAAGACCAAAAATACCAGAAAATTCTCAAACCACAAGAATGAGAGAAACAACACTTTCCTCGTCATGAGGGCTTACAGAATAAAATGATGCCATCAAATTGGAATCAAAATCACAAAGGAAGATAATTCAATATGGAATACTACGGAATAAAAATACATTCCTAGACGTATTCCCCTAATCCTATCTACCCCGAAAGCACGGAAGGAATAAAAGCACGATGATTCAAAGATTTGTAACACTTATTACACTTTGATGTACCTTAATATGTGCTTCTGTTCTGTGTTTATCATATTTTGTTCTGAACCTTCGCTCTGATACCAAGCTGTAACGCCCCACTTCGAGAGCCTCATTAACAAAGAGTATTATATGGATAATACCGTCTGCTAATGCGGACAATAGAGTATAATGGAAGCGACCATGTGTAGTCTTACTTTAACTATCTACTAAACACGCCGAAAAGTGGTTTTTATCATCTCATGTGGTTCGACAAGTTCAATAAATACTTAAAGCAAAACTACAATGGCTATAGGATCTATCAGAACAAAATGTAACAACTCAAATGTAATATACATCATAGAACAGTGGATCATCATAAACACATATACTGATACAAAGCAGAGTATACAAAATGATACATGTCAAGTGGTATAGCAAACCACAATATACAGACGAGTTCACAAGAATACATATCAGAGTTACAATAGATAAGGACTACACAAAAAGCTAAGACAAAAAGAAGCTAGTGGAATAGTCCATGCGGAAGCAAAAGAGGCTAAGTCCAAAAGCACCTAACCTGAAACATCTCGGTCTGACCCGAGTATAGAATACACGGGTCAGTCTAGCTAAACAAATCAGTTAGATAAACTGAACGATAATAAACCTGCAAGATCATATAATAATTATCTCTAAAGGAGATAACTCAATCATCTAACATAAGATGAATCATAACAAAACAAGCCTCATATCATCGGCATCTCAACAAGCAAAGGATATCATATCCCAAATCAAGCCAAAAAGGCAAATAACAAATACCAATGAAGGTACACAAGTTCCACTAGATGATCGCTACATATCATGCGGCTCAAAAAGACCAACACCGAAAGGCGATGCACTAGGGAATATACATATCAATCAAAACAACAAAAGATGCTCGAGCTTAGTACTAAATAAACAAGGATCCATGAGCCCGAAGGCTCCAAACCCAATATCACCCATGCGGCTCAAAAAGACCAACATCGGAAGAGATACTATAGGGCAACAAACCCGAAGGCACAAACCCGAAGGCACAAACCCGAAGGCACATACCCGAAGGCAACAAACCTAGGGAGACTGTCCGAAGACACTATCCCAAAGGCAACAAACCGCAGTGGTGAAGGTTCGGAGGCCCAGTACTGGACACCACTAACTGGCGGAATGTGTCATAACTCTCGAAAAGGAACCCGAAAAGTGTTAACGTATGTCCCATAACCACTCGTTCGCACTAAACGGTTTACTATCCATTAGCCACTTTCACACTCAAAGCATTACAAAGTTTACCTCATGTCATCGGTAAACCAGACACAAAGGTCAAAACGATCAATCGAATAGGTCGGGGACTAATCGGAAAGGTGAACGTGCGGATTCATGGTTCGTGTTTTACCTAACCATTTAATCTCCTTTCCACTTCGTTCGAAGTGCAAAATCGTGTGTGTTTAAATAGAAATTTATAAAGCGGAGAAGGGAGCTTTTAATACGATTTAGAGGGATTATTTATAAAACTCGTGAATGAAGTCAAAAGTATGTTATCAAAGCCAAAGATGCAATAACAAACATTAAAAACCAACTTGCATTGATAAGATTTGGAAAACCGATCAAAACGAACAAAAATATGCAAAACAGGGAAAACAGGAGCAGGTCGGTCGGCCGGCTACAAGGCTCGGTCGACCGGACACTGTTCTGAAAAATTTTCGGGAAGCAGGTCGGTTGACTGGACTTCCTGGGTCGGTCAACCGGAGCCCAGATTCCTGCACTCCCAAAACAGAGGCAGGGAAGTGCTCAGGTAGCAGGTCGGTCGACCGGACCCTGCGTTCGGTCGGCCGGAGCATGTTTTCCAGCACTTCTTGCCCTATCAAGTGAATTCCAATTCTTTCCAAACCAAAAGCAATAGCACATGAATATTTGTTAGGAATTCATACCCAACATCAATGATAGATATACACATAGATGTGAGATAAAAATCTCACCTTTTTACCCAAAACAAAGAAGAAGAGGCTCAATTGCAAAGAGAAGATCAACCACTCACTACTTCAACTCAACAAGCTTCAATCTAAGATCAAAACAAGTATTTCCTAAGTTAGGGTTAGGAAACTTTCTGGAATTGAAGGAGAAAGAGTTGGAGAAGATGAAGAGGAGGCTTACCAATGGCTTCTATTCGATTTTGGAGCAAGGATTCGAGTTTGCAAGGAGAAACTAGGGCTTGGAATATCTAATTCCTCTTCCTTTCCACCATTTTCAGCTTTAGCTTGAGAAAAGAAATGAAATGAAGATGGAATGAAGAGAAGGAGCTGAGTTAGGGGGGTTAAGTGGGGTTAAGGGCTGAACCCAAACCCAAGGCCAAAGTGAAAAAGGGTCAAAACTCCACAAACTCTAAACATATCGAAGCTTATACTCAAAAAGATCGCAAACGATATTTTGAACTCAATGGAAGTGGTTTCGAGCTCCAATTCGACCGTTTGCAAAAAGTAGCTTTTCAGACTATAATCCGACAAACGACATTATATTTAAATAAAATATTTAAATATACAACCGATAAATATGCGGGTTGTTACATCCATCCTATCGAGTTTGGATAGTTAGCTTGCTAAGTCCATTCTATCATGTTTGGACCGTCGTCTTGTTTTATCCATTATATCCAGTTTGAATTTTTATTCAGACTATTTCTATTCTTTCAAGTCTGAATGTTATACTGATTGTACCCATCATCTATGTTTAGATTTTTTCCCTATTTTTCATTTCCATTTTTGTTATGTTTGGTTATTGTTTATGTGGGACAAAAACCGTTCTACATTAGCGACGTGGTCCTACATATTATTGTTTAAATGCACCCTATTTGTTTCATAGTTTTACTCATATCAGACATTTTGTCTGACTCGAGTTGTTTATTTTCCCTGAACTCTCGGGTATTCAATTATATTTGGGTAGTCCGAGAATAGCAGGTTTTCTTTAGAGCTCTTTGAAGGCGGTGATCGAGAAGGGGGCTCCTTAGTTAACTAGTTATTTATTTCCATTGTATGACTATGTAGGTGTATTTTGTATCTTAAAAATGTAAAGTCGGAATATATAGCTACAAATTTGTTAGATGTAGTACTTTTTTATGACTCTGATAACTTCTTATAAGGAGTAACCTTTTGTACTAATATTATATGTAACCATTCCGCTGTGAGGTTTATCTATTCTGTCTTGTTCTATTCTTTATTTTACCCCAAGAAAACTTATTTTTCGGATGCTTGGGCAACGGCACATGAATACCGAGGATGTATTAAGTGTCGTTTCCAAGGATCAGAAAGGTGGGTCGTCACAGATGGTATCAGAGCTTAGGTTTAGCGAACCCCTAAGCCCTGGGAGGGTTGACTCTCTAGGGATAGGATTAGTAATATCCTAAGATAAAGTCTGAGAGTATACGTATATATTGAGTGCGTATTTGTTAGTGTTATAAAAATGTTTTATATTGTGTTGTTTGATCCATTGAGTGGTATATGAATTCTGGTCGATGCGTCTGATCAACATTATCGATAGGGATTCCTAAACACTTGAACGGATCTACCAATATAGTATTGTTTTAAAATGGTAAATGAAATAATTTTACCTAGGAATATGTTCTACATATATAAGAATGATTGTCAAAATTAATATAGTTGTATAGTTGAGTTGATTATTTAGGAATGATAATATTTTATTGTTATCATTTAGGATTTGTTTAGTTATGCTCGTCCGGTTTGAGCATTAACTATTGTTGAATAGTTCATAAGGAATTTTCCTTAGTAAGATATAGGTCATGTAAATGGGAATTAGAGAACCTTGGAATGAACCCCTTGTGAATTAAGTTTCACAGTTTTATTATAAGGTATTCGGCGAAAGGGTTAAGTTAAAAGTCAACTTTTAATAATGTTAACCTAAAAGTAAGCTTGTAATAAAAAGTTGTTTAATATAATCATATGGTAGCAAAAAAAATAGTAGTAATAAAATAACATAAATAAAATTTAGAGGATGAATATTTGAGAAAATTTAATTATAATAAAGGAGAATCATTTTAATGTAAGTTTAACTCACATCTAAATTTGCTATATCATATCTATGATGCTATAAACTATTTTTGATTTCTTGGATGATAGTTAGATTTGTTTGATTAATTAATTGAAATTAATTTGTATATTCCATTTAAACTGTTTAAGTGTTATTATAGTAATTTCCGCTATACCGTCATTTATTAAATATCATCCCCTAAACCCTTATATGTATTTGAACTTGAGCTTGTGTTTTCCCAAATATAGATGTTAAAATTCATTAATCATTTTGATTAATGATATTTTAAATTAATTAATCATTTTAACTAATGATGTTTAAAATTAATTAATCTTTTTGATGAATGAGAATTGGATTTAATTAATCATTTTAAGTAATGATATTTGAATTTAATTAACTATTTTAGTTAATGATATTTGAAAATTAATAATCATTTTAATTAATGATGGTTTGAATTTAATAAATCGTTTGATAAATAATATTTTAAGTTGGTTAATTGATTTAATAAGTGAGTTTAAAATAGATTAATTGATTTAATGAATATGTTTTGGAAGCAATTAACTATTTTATTAAAGATAATTGATTTGTTCATTAAAGGAAATTGTAAATATGATTAATTATCTTTTGGGATAGTTAATATTGTTTTAGATTTATAAAAGATATTATAAATGTGATTTATTATCTTTTAGGATAACAAATGTTATTTTAAATTTAATAAAAGAATCTAAATTTGATTTATTTTCTTTGGAAAATTTATATAGTTTTAAGTTTTAAAAAGCATATTATAAATCATCCCCCAGGACAATTAACATTGTTTGGTATTTATAAAAGGTATTTAAATTGTTTTATTGTCCTTTGAGATAATAAATATTGTTTTAAATTTATAAATGATGTTTATAAATGAGAAAATCCTTTAAAAGGAATTATTTATAAATAAAGCTAAGTGTAAATTGTTTTAGGATTTTAGTAAACGATGTTTAAATGACATTTGCTTTGACCCTTGTTTTAATACACTTAGTATTATAAATTTGTCTTCCAAATAAATTTAAAGAGTTTTTGGAAAATTTAAATCTTGGAATTGGTTCAAATGATTTCAAAAGATTTTGAGAAAAGTAATAGAGGTGTTATTAGGAAATATTTCTAAACTATAAATATTTTAGAAAAGAAATTTTAAGTAGAATGCTTTTTCATTACATAATTCAGAGGAAAACATTTCGGTTAGTTTTGTGGTAATCTGAATAATCTTCTAAATGACGATCAGATGTTGCTTAGGTGAATGTTGTGGAGTACTTAGTAAATTATTCTCTTTATCATTGTGCGATAGAAATGAATCCAAATTCGAACGAACCCTAAAATGAGTTTTGAAATTTATAACTGGGTATTTAATCTTTAAGTTCCCTAAAAGGGAATTGATTTCAGAAATAAAATGTATTTTGATAAAAGATTGTTTTGATAAATGAATTTTACCCTTTAATAATATACGAGGTAATTTAACACTGATTTAAATGGGTTAGATTAGATATGAAGGTTTTGATAACGTTGTTTTATCAAAACCATAGATATCATTTAAGTATCTAAGCAGTGTAAACTAATTGGTGTTAATGGGTTAGTCTATAAACATGATTCGTTATAACATCTTAATGTGAAAAGGTAGGAAGGTTTTAATAGACATTGTTTTATTAAAACAGTAGCTTTTGTTTAAAACATGTAAGTAGTGTAAACAATTTTGTATTGAATAAAATATTAAATGTAAATTTATGTGATTTAGGAAGATTGGTTTAGTCAAGAAACTAATAATTTTAGAATATAACTTTCAATTTTGTCCGATTAAGTTTGGATAATCTTTTAAGTAATAACCAACGGCTAACGAGCAAAGAATGGTATGCTTAGATAATTATATATATTTTGGAGAATCAAGAAAGTTTTGAACCTAAGTTAGGAGTTTGTTGTTAATATTTTGACATTTTAAATAATGTTGAGTGTTAGATTTTTTTTCTTATGGAATTTGAATGATTGATAATGTTAGTGTATTCCTTCATGGAATTTGATTGATTTGACTTAATTGAATTTGATTGATTGATTATGTGGTCTTATATACCATAGTTTATAATGTCACAAAAAAATTTATAAACCAAGGTTTTTGAATTATTGTTTTTTAGGAATTAAATCCCGGTGCTTTTGAAAATGTGATTTTGGAAATTTTTTTGGGAAAGAGATAATAATTTTTCACTCTAGTTGTATTTGGAGGAACCGGAATACCATTGGACAGTCCATTTTTTTTTATTCTAGAGTTTTACATGTTTTGCTAGGAGGACCTCCTCCTAGTTATTTTTTTTGTTTTGTTTCTAATACATTTCTTTTTGAAGAAATTTTAAAATAAATTTTCGAATATAAGAGCACGAGCATTTAGTTCTAAATTTACCTTTTGATATGATTGGTTGCGCAGTATTTTATTTCAGGGTATTCTCTAAATTTGGCTGCATATAGATTTATATCATACTAGTTTTTGCTGGATAAGTTACATCTGATTAATGTCTTAGGTATTTCTTGGATAGTCTATTTTCTCGGATAAGGTTATGGTAAATTTCGGAGATGAAATTCTTTTAAGGGTTTATCGACTCAGAATTTCACTATATTAATTTCCAAATATTTAATTAATTTTAATTATTCAAATAATAGGTTTTATAATTAAAATAAAAACTCTTTTAAATAATAAATATTGAAGATAAAATAGTTTTTAAATTTAGTTTACAAAAATATTTAGTTCGAAGAAAAATCGAAAATGTGACCGGAAATTGTTTTCTGAATTTTCAACGTTTCATCGCATAAAAGTTGTTTGAAATATCATGAGCCTTGTTTATATTTGGAACAACATTTAAATGGTCAAGAATGTAAATTAGTTAGGACATATTGGTATATACATTGTATGTATACTTAAGTATATACATGTATATACTAAAAGATGCCTTAAGAGACATGATTTGACATTTTGACAACTAAGTACAAAACATGTTTCTCATGAAATAAAGAGAATGGGACAAGAAAGTGGCTCAAGGACATGAGGTGGAGAAGGCTAGGTGAGGTGGCAAGAGGGTAATGGAGGGTAAAGGAAAAGGGCATTTAGGTAATTCACTTTGTTCTCTTACTTATAAATACCTCTTTCACTTCTTTAATTTCACCTCTTTTACTTCTGCCGTTTCTTTCTCAAAACTTAATCAAATGAAGCATTCCTTTTTTTCAAACCGTACCAAATTCCAGTGGCTACAACTTTCATCTTGATTACTTCTTCAAATTCAGAATAAGGTTGTGTCAAACTATCAATTGTTCACAGAGCATTTTCAGACCCAGAATTTCAAGTCCAAAAATGGTCCTTTTTCTTTTGACCATATCTTCTTCAAAACTAATTAAAATTGGGTAATTCTTTTTTTGAAATTGTAGAGAAAATAATTTTTCAAACTTCACTCTTTACCACATTTCCAAAATTAGAGAGTAATTGGCCCAATATAAGTTTCACTTCCTTATTCTTTCAAGGCCGAGCCTACTTAGTGTATTATAGGTCCAAAACTCTATCTTTGGCTTAGGAATGGAAGTGCTAGGTCATACCCTAAGTTAGCGAGAGTTTGGATAGCTTTTAGTGAGTAAAACTATGCATTCTTAAACCAATTTTATACTATGTTAATGTTCATGTTAATATCCTATGAATGCTTGTTGTATATGTGAAGTGATGGTTTGGTTGTTTGTTTGTTTCATGCTTTGAAAAGTTGTCGCATTTGAAAGTTAGTAAGCATGTGGTTAGCTATATGAAAAGTTGGTAGTTAAAGTTAATATAATTGTTAGTAAATGCTTAGTACATGTTGTATCATCATTATTTACTTAGTATGGTACTTAAACCATTGCTATGTGATGTTTGGTTTTATGGCTAATTTCATAATTTTGTTTGCCGAACTGCCCGTATAGTGATAGTCGCTATATCGGCACTTTCAGAAAATCACCTTCTATCGAAACCATTTGGTTTCATATTCGTGCTTGGAATTGTCTTACCAGTTAAACAAGATATTAGTTAACAATGTTTTAAAAAGTAATTAACCCTTTTAATATTGATTATTTAATTTAATTAATTACTTAATTAATAAGGATTAACGTTAGCTAATTACTTAGTTAATGATGCATTTTAAATTTAAATAATTACTTGGTTAATGATTGTTTAAATTAATCAATCATTTCATTTAATGATGTCTAAATTTAATCAACCATTTTATTTAATTATGTTTAAGGATAACTAATCATTCAATAATGATGAATTAAAGATAATTAATCAATTTGCTAATGATACTTTTAAATTAATAAATCTTTTTAATTAATGA
This sequence comes from Allium fistulosum, assembly GCA_030737815.1. NCBI lineage: Eukaryota > Viridiplantae > Streptophyta > Magnoliopsida > Asparagales > Amaryllidaceae > Allium > Allium fistulosum. The sequence continues at coordinate 478,428,773 of CM060907.1, forward strand.
TTTTTAAAATTTATCAACTTGTTTTAACTCTAATTAATCTTTCCTTTATTGATTTTTATAATTAATAAATCATTTTTAAATAATGAGAATTAGTTAATTATATTTAAATTTATTAATTAATTGAATTAATGATGTTTTAAAGGTGATTTACCCTTTTTAATTAAAGGTTATTGGAATTAATTAATCAACTTAATTTATGAAATTTCAAAGTGAATTTATCAAAGTAACAAGGATGTTTTGACTTTGTTATTCATTTAAATAATGATAATTAATTAATTATCAATTTAGTTACTAAAGTTTGAAAGTGGTTCACCCTTTTTATTATTTAAAGATATTTGAAGTTCAAAAATCAAATTGTGTGATGAAGTTTAAAGTTAATTAATCAATGTAATAAGGATGTTTTAAGCTATTAAATTCTTTTTAAATTGATGTTTTGAAGTTAGTAAACTCTTTTAACAAAGTGTTTTAAAGCTAATACTTGTAATGTGAGGCCAAGCACGAATTCGGGTTCTTAAAAGAAAAAAGTTTGATTCGTTTATGAAATGAATTAATTTCCGTAAAGTGATTCACTTGTATGAGAACGATTTAATTGTATACTTAGCACTAAACGTCGAAGAAGTAGACTTGTCGCTATTTTGAAAGTAAAAAATAACCGTGAGACATGACTTTGAGGTAACACTACCTTGACTTGTCCGCTATTATTGTTTACCAAGAAATAGTACAAGTTGAAATTCGATGAGTGGTGATAAGTATACAAGACTTAATTTTCATATACAATCGTTTTATATCTCAATAGTTAGTTTCCCAACTACTGGTTCCCTCGGCCTTCTCTGTATTTCGTCATTCTAAGACGATGTGTTGCTCACTTAAGCTTTGTTATCCATTGTCGAAAATGACTAAACCCAAAGAGCGAGTGGAAGCCAAGCTATGTGGGGTTGCTCCCATTAGGGTATTTTCACAACCACTCTAGATTGGAATTGGTTTTTGCACATTGAGATGTGAAAATCTCGGTAACGGTTGGCGGGTTCTAGCTTGGACGTGTCCGAGAGCCATTGGAGTTCTCAAGTATATTTCTAGAGGTATACTTTCGGTAAGAGGGGCGCACCCTCCTAGTCATTTGTTGGAAAAATTCCTTTCCTTATTTGATTTGAACCTTTGAATCTGTTTTCTTTAATTACAACAAGAGGAGTCAACCACTCTTCGTGGTGTTCAATTATTGGTTTGGTCCATTCTATCGAGTTTGGATGTTATCTTGTTTAGTCCATTCTATTGAGTTTGGACTGTCGTCTTGTTTCATCCATTCTATCCAGTTTGGATTTTTATTCAGACTATTTCCATTTTTTCAAGTCTGAATGTTATACTAATTGTACCCATCATCTATGTTTGGGTTTGTTCCCTATTGTTCATTTCCATTTTTGTTATGTTTGGTTGTTGTTTATATGGGAGAAAACCCGTTCTGCGTTAGTGGCATGGTCCCACGTATTATTGTTTAAATACACCCCATTTATTTCATATTTTTACTCATACCAGATATTTTGTCTAACCTAAGTTGTTTATTTTCCCTAAACTCTCGGGTACTCAATTATATTTGGGTAGTCCGAGAATAGCAACTTTTCTTTGGAGCTTTTTGAAGGCGGTGATCGAGAAGGCGACTCCATAGTTATCTAGTTATTTATTTCCGCTGTATGATTATGTATGTGTATTTTGTATCTTAAAAATGTAAAGTCGGAATATAAAGCTACAAATTTGTTAGATGTAGTACTTTTTTTATAACTCTGATAACTCATTATAAGGAGTAACCTTTTGTACTATATTATTTTATATTATATGTAACTATTATGCTGTGAGGTTTATCTGTTATGTCTTGTTCTGTTCTTTATTTTACCCCAAGACAACTTATCTTTCGGATGCTTGGGCAATGGCACATGAATACCGAGGATGTATTAAGTGTCGTTTCCAGGGATCGGAAAGGTGGGTCGTCACAGTTGGTGATGCAAGGGGATAGGTTGGAGGATCCAACAGGATTCCTCACACTATTGATTTTATTTTTCATATATATTGTGGTATATGATATGTTGGATGTTATATTGGATGACATGAACATGATTTTGCTTATTAGTGGTTTAGTAGCATGGAGCCGTGTATTTTGGTATTTTAAGATACCATAAAATAGTGATTAATTTAAAAGAAGGATTCCAAGTGATTTTGAAAATTATATATGTTTTAAATAATTAGTCCTGAATTATTTGAAGGAGTAATTTATTTTAAAATCAAAGGTAAGATTTTTTGATATTATAATTTAATAATTTTATGGAATATTTTAAAAATAGATTTTGAACCGTGAATAAAGATTTTTAAAATCTTGGAGAATATGTTGGTTTGTATAATGATGGGATATGGTTTTAAAAAGGAAATAGAAATATTTTGATATAATATTTAGTAATCATCTTTGTATAAAGTGATATATATGTATATAGGTACATATATTATAATTTATTCATAAACGTGAAATTTATAATTGGATAATTTATAAGAGTGTTATTTTTACAAAGGAAGTAATGATTTGTAAAAGTGTATATCGTTAATAAAAGTATGAAATTATAAACAGAGTTTATAAATTAAAGGAAACTATTATCGTTTAATAAATTGGAGAATAAATCAAATGATGGATTTATTATAAGACTCAGACCGATATTTTAGAAATAGTTGGCTCTGTTTTGGAAATTGAAGGCGAGGATAAATTTGGAATGTTAAATGATATTTTTATAAATAGAAAGGAATTTATTAAAGGAATTTATCCATATGGAAGTAATATTAAAACGTATGGTGATTGATGTTTTTAAATGAGATTTTTGAATAAGTGAGATTCATAAAGGAAATAGAGTTATAAACGGAGTTCATAAATAAATGGATTTTATGAAAGGAAGTTTTATAAAATGGAAAGAGATTCTTAAATGTAGTTTTATACATATGGAAATGATTAAGTTGAAGATTTAAGTATGGATTTTTATCAAGGAAATATATTATGTTCCAAAAGTTGGTTACTTATATCAATATTGTTTAAAGTTTTGGGTTAATATTTAGATATTTTGAAAGGTTAATTATTTAAAATTGTTGATATGGTTTGAAATTAATAATAATAATTGTTAATAATATTTTGGTAATTTATTATTATTATTTAGATGGTAAAAATTAATGATTGTTTTATTCATGATGTTTTGAATTATTAATTATTATTTTTAAGATGATAAAAGTTAATAATTTATATTTATTTATGATGCTTACTATGAATAAAGACTATTATATAATAGTGTTTTAAAGAAAGTGATTAGGACTTATTTATGATGTTTTCGAGATTCATAAATAGAGTTTTGTAAACGGAATTGGATTTTTATAAGAGGAGCTTATAAAATGGTTTGAAGATTTAAAGGAAGATTATTTATAAGGTAAAGAGGTTTATAAATAGATGGATATTTATAAACGAATTTTAGAAATAGGTTTATAGATTTATATAATGAATTTAGAAATAATTTCATGGTTTATAAGGGTTTAGAAATGACTTGAGAAATAATTTATAAATGATTTTAGAAATTTACAATGGAGTTTATAAATTATTTTAGAATTTAGTAAAAGGGAGATCTTCCTCAGTGTTTGGTAAATATAATTATATTCTAAGTAATGAAAATAGAAGGGTTTTTGAATATATCTTTGTAAAAGTATTTTGATACAAGCATTTACAAGATGGTTTAATTTAATGAAAAGATTAGTTAAGGAGGCTTACTGTTGCTTGGTGCTTAACCAAATGTTGGTTTTTACTATGGAATTAAATCCTTGATTGACTGTTTGTTATTCAATAGTTAAATAACTGACTATCAGAATTTAGACCCAAAAGTAACTTTGGAAATATCTAGAAGAAACACATGAGTTATGTGGCACAGACATCTCCGTTGATGTTGTACTGTGCATGTAAATCTCATTTGGTTCTTCTAGGAAAAATGATAAGGAAATCCTCCACTAACGGTTAGGAGGTGATCTCCGTTCTTATCTTTGACTGTTTATTTTCTAAAGAACCGGGGTTGAGTTTACCGAATACTGTCGAATGTTGTTTCGAAGAGACCAAGATCAGACATGTTATCCCAAAACCACTTTGATCCAACTTAAGCATTCGAAGTGAAGACATCTTGAAGATGATGGAATTGGAGACAGAGCTCTCAATCGTTTCGTTCAATCCCAGAACGAACTTGTATGGATTAATGCTGGTATTACATTGTTGCTTGGAGGGCTGTGTTAGCATTCCAAATAAGAAGTGCTATATAAAAGTAGAACATAGCATCGAGCCTTACTCCCGGGAAATGAATAAAGCAGGGACATGCGGTAGGGCTAAGTGTGTCGCATCCAAGTAGGGCATGATCATCCCAAATCTAGAGCGATATTCATGTATGCTTCGGGATCCCATTGTGTGGTTTTTGATTGCAAAATAGGGGTAATCATATTCGGTGCTACTCAAGAAGGGGTAGTACCGGTCCTGAGTAGCAGAGGTGCAACGTGTTGTAGCCTCCCGTACATTTTATATAGAGGTATACGGATTCGGTAGGTAGACCCTTACCCTTTCATAGTTGGAATCCATTCTCCAATATGTGCCTTCACAGTTTCGATTGTAGAACCTAGTATGTTTGAATTTAATTAATGTAATAATCTCGGCTATGATTAATAAGTATTTGTATACTAGACATTATTATAATATCAGAGGGTTTCATATGAAATGTTTTGGTTATCGTAAGGTAAAAACACGTCCGTGTTTATGAGCGACGTGGTCTTACGAGACACTTTTGATTTTCGAAAGGTTTATATAACTTTAAAAGTCCAATTAGGTGTGTTTTCTCACGTTGGCTTTCCAGACTGACTCGAGTGTTATTATTATAATGCTCGAATCAAATCGAACTAATTTGTAGATTCTTTGGATGCATTGGAGCTCAGGAGACGAGTTGGAGGTCTTCAAATCGTATTCACATATATGTATATTTTCCACTGTTTTGTTGTTGAATTCATCAGCAATTGTAAGGACAAGATGTTATAACTGACCAGGCTGATGATTGTGATTGTGGTTATACTCTGATGGATGTATGTATATAATAGTTTCTCTTTTGTAAAGATCATTGATATTATATTATATATTGTTCCACTGCAATTGTGAGATTCTGTGTTGTTTTTAGTTTATTTATTCTTCTCTTCTCTTCTTCTTTCTTCTTTCTTTCACTTAATTAGCTGTCTTTTCCTTCAATTTGGATTGGACATGTAAGGTTTATTGCCAACTTGAATTGTATGGAAAAGCGGGTCATTAGAGATGAGATTAAAGGAGATGAGAGATAAATATTACAACTGTATTTAATTTCTTATAAAAGTAAACAAAACTGATAGTATAGATAGAAAAGTATGGTCAAAATGTTCAAATTGAATTAGTTGAGCTTAATCACTAAGTTCTCATTCGAACCTCTAGCCTCAAAATATACTTTGTTGAAATCCATATACTACTCATCTGTAAAGTTTAAATCGTGCTTTTCTACATTAAGTAATCATGCTTTCCAATCACTATACACATTCATGTGTATATATGTATTTGTAATAAAACAATAAATATAAATTACAATAAATTGAAATCACTTGAAAATTAATCTCCAATTCTTTGAATTATCGATTACATGAATTTTTCCAAAACCCTGCAATAATTTAAATTTAAATAATAAAGTCAATCTCCCATAAGGAAATAAACAAAATTATTTGGATTTATTTTACTATTATTATATAATATCTTGCTATAAAAAATAAAGATAACTTAACAAAAAATTAAAAATCATATGAAAATCAATCCTTGGATTCTTTAAATTATCGATTCCATTAACTTTGTTTCATACTACAACAATTTGAGTACAAACAAAAAAGCCAATCAAAATAGGAAATTAAAAAAATTAGTTGATAATGAGCAAAAAAATACTTTAGTAATCATTTTAAAAGTGGAAAACTCAAATCAGAATTAAATAAACAGTTGGAAGATCTTAAGTGAAATTAGTGGTATACTATAGCCATTAATAGTATGATTAATACTTATATGTATGAAAATGAAATTATAAATGTGTAAATGTTGATAACACCTCAAATCATTGAGAATTCAGTATAAAAGGCGAGATGAATTACAAAAGAGTATACAGAAGGTCAAATATTCTCTTTTATATACAAACAAAATAGTCAATCCAAAGTAAGAAACTAAACAAAATTAGTTGATAATAAGCCAAAAACCATACGTTATTTTTTTTAAATGGATAACTCAATCAGAATGAAATACATAAATGAAAGGAGGTTACATGAAACTAATGGTATATTACAGTCATTAATGCTACCATTAATATTTAAGACGTATGAAAATGAAATTATAATCATGTAAATTTTAATAATCCCTTAAATCATTGAGAATTCATGAGATGGATTGTGAAAATAGTACACAAAGGGTCAATATTTTCTTCTATACACACGCGCGCACACACACACATACATACATAATAGATTTTATATAAAATAGATGATCAGGGAATGAAATTACATTTCATCAACACATAGCCCTGCAATTCATTCATCCATTATGATTTATAGTAATGTACAAATTAAGGTATAAGCTTAATCAAAAGGTATTGTAGACAAAAAAAATGAAATTATTCACCGATATATCATATAAAACCTCAAAAAATTATATTGAAGCCCTCATATTATTCATTTGCATTATATATATATATATAATAGGTGATCATGAATTGAAATTACCTTTAACCAACATAGAGCCTTGCAATTCATTCATCAATTGTAATATGTAGTCCTGTACAAATTAATATATAAGCTTAATCAAAGAAAGCATTACAGACAAAAAATGATATTATTCCCTGAAATATCAAATAAAACCTCAAAAAATTATATTGAAGTTCTCATATTATTCACTGGCATTATATATATATATATAATAAAATAGATTATATATATAATAGATGATAATGGAATGAAATTACCTTCCATTAACACAGAGCCTTGCAATTATTCATCATTTGTAATCTATAGTCATGTACAAACCAAGTTATAAGCTTAATTATATTATAGATAAAAAATAGAATTATTCATCGATATATCAGTTAAAACCTCAAAAAAATGATAGTGAAGCCCTTATACTATTCACTTGCATCATTTTTTGTTTTTTGAATCAGGCTACTTTAGTATGGCATATTATGTCACCATACCTAGCAGCAAAAAAGCTACAATTGAAAAACCAAAAACGAAATTAATTAGCGAAGATCAAATTCTATGAAGAAAAAACAAAACAAAATAGAAAAGATGAACTTAATTGATTTTCAAAGATTTATTATCTTTTTACATTGGAAATAATACATATTAATTTTTCTCACAAAACTGAGAGAGATTGAAGATGTTGAATTAGGAAACAAATAAACTGTGATGATATTTTGCAACTGAAAAAACCAAAAACCAAATTAATTAGCGAAGATCAAATTCTACGAAAAAAACAAAACAAAACAAAAAAGATGAACTTAATTGATTTTCAATATCTATTATCTTATTACAATGGAAATAATACACATTAATTGTTCTCACAAAACTGAGAGGGATTGAAGATATTGAATTAGGGAACAAATAAACGTGATGATAATTGGAATAACTACTAAAATTAAGTTCAGAAATCGGGTGTTGTTAACTAAGAAATTAAGGAGTTGATGAATAATGAATGAAACTCCATCTTAAAAATTGAATATCTTTAAGAAAGCTGATAAGAAAAATGTAAGTTGAGGGGACATCGTTATGATCATGGAATGAAATTATCTTTCATCAACACAAAGCCTTGCAATTTATTCATCACTTGTAATCTATAGCCCTGTACAAATTAAGTTATAAGCTTAATCAAAAAAATATTATACATAAAAAATAAAATTATTCACCGATATATCAGTTAAAACCTCAAAAAAATTGATAGTGAAGCCCTCACATTATTCACTTGCATCATTTTTTGTTTTTCGAATCAGGCTACTTCTGTATGGTATATTATTTCATCGGACCTAACAGCAAAAAAGTTAAAACTGGAAAAACCAAAAAACCAAATTAATTATCGAAGATCAAATTCTACGAAGAAAAAACAAAATAAAACAAAAAAGATGAACTTAATTGATTTTCAAAGACCTATTATCTTATTACATTGGAAATAATACACGTTAATTGTTCTCATAAAACTGAGAGGGATTGAAGATATTTATTTAGGAACAAATAAATTGTGATGATGATTGGAATGATCACTGAAATTAAGTTCAGAAATTGGGCGTTGTATAACTAAGAAATTAAGGAGTTGATGAATAATGAATGAAACCACAACTTAAAAAATTAATATATTTAAGAAAGCTAATAAGAAAAAGGTAAGTTGAGGGGACACCACTAATACCTAGATAATGTTTGAGAACAAAATAAAATAATTGAAGGGTGAAAATGAAAAATAGACCTCAAACAAAGGAGAATTCAGCATAGAATGTGAGAAGGATTGTGAGAGCCGATAACGAAAAGTCATATATTGAACTTTATATAATAGAATAGATCGGGCATAATGAATATGATAAAGAATATCAGGAAAAAAGGATACAAACTATTGACTAAAATTAAACATCATCATTATTTATTAGCATGAAATAAATTTAGCAACCAAGGCTGGTCATTTCTCCCAATGATAAAGGAGCACGTACAACTGGATATTGGTGTTTGTAACCATGAAAGACTCATGTGTGTGAATAAACTTATGTCATTTTCAACGAAAGAGTGTACTTTAAACTGCACATACTTGTAGTTAGAATGGTAAATATTTGCATTTTACATGACAACTGCACATTTCTTCTAAAAGAAATTCGCAATCTATACAATAATGATGCGCATTATACACTTGACATATTTGTATTCCACACTACAAATGCATATCTTAGAGCATCTCCAGGAGCCGCCATTCAGGCTGAATAATTCAGTTCGTACACTCCAATAACAAGATTAAGGATGAAGATTGGGTAATCTTCAGTTTAAAATTCAGAATATCGAGTTGGGTTTGGGTGCCTATTTAATGGACGTTGTAGCAACCCACCTTTTTGGACGGTTCAAATCGATAATAAACCACACATGTCAGACTCAAACCATTCAAAAAGGAGGATTGTTAATAGGGTAAATAAGAAAAAAAGAAAAAAAAAAGAAAATACAGAATCTCACAGCGGAACGACAAAATATAATAATCAAATAAACAGTTCATGAAGCTGTTTTACAAATAACATTTGATTACACTTTTACAATTCAAATCAGAGTTATACATACATCAGAAATAAACAAATAATGCAGCGGAACACAGAATGTAGTGGAATAATAAATAGCAATAATATACTGAATCTTCATCTTCGTCCTCCAAAAAATAGTCTTCATACACTTAAAAGCTCAAACTGACCCGAGCGTAATGAAAAGACAGAACACTCGAGTCAGAACTAAAAGATCTTATATAAGTCAAATCAAAATAAATAAAATAGAAATATTAGTGCAATGGTTTCATAGATGTTACGGGATTTTCATCTCCTATCAAGTGTACAACTTGAATATAATTATTTAAAAGGTTTCAAATAATTCGAAATATCAATCTTAATCATCTAATTAAAACAAATCCAAAGTTTGAATTAACTTAAACCCTTCAAATAATTCAATTCCAAATAAAATCCAAATTCAAGAAATTATATGGGTATATGTCATTTCAGCCAGTACCAAAAATCAACATTTTCAAATCAATGAAAACCGCTCGGGTTTATCATTTCAACCCATAATGATTTTCCCCTAATCTATAAGATCGTTCGGGTATGTATCATTTCAACCCATAGGGATACAGAGATATAGACATAAATAACATCCAATCATCCAAAATGTCAACCAATAACATCCATCTAAACACCCAAATATCAACAATTGAACATACAGCACAATCATCATTGAAATTAACCAATAACTACCAACAATTTACTGGTTATCATTAATAGGTATTTAACTGAAAATTTATATTTAAATATTAAATTAAATGGCAATTAAATTCAATAAAAGTCAGATTTAACTGGAATGACAATTTAGAATATACTAAACAGCAACCAATCAATTTCTAATCACATCATAAATTCAATTTAACTAACATAAGAAAATCTAGTAGTTGTGAGTATTTGCTCACCTTTCGTGGCTACGAAGTGATGATAAAAATGGGGTAATATGGAGATTCCTAGCAAATATCCAAATGCAAAGCAAATCCAACAAAGCTTAGACATGAACACGAATCAATAAACAAGTTTCAACTGCTTCCAACTTCCAAACAACCCAAGATCCAAACTACGGACAAACCTGAAACTATGTCAACTTTAAGAAAATATTCGGACCAGAATACTACTGAATCTGTAAAAGTTACTAACTAGAAAGTTGTTATAAATTCTTTTCTCTCCACTTTCAGAAAAAGAATCACTCAAAAATCTTCGGTCCTAAGGAATTTATGGTCAAAACAAACAGAGGTGTTTTCTGAGTTGAAAATTTGAGTTCAAAAATACTTTGAAAATATTTGAGTTTTTGGCATAGTAAATTAAGTAATTTGAAGTGCTGATCTAAAACAAAGTTGAAGCGACTGAAAAAATAAATGGTTTTAAAAAAAGAATCACATAATTTGGTTCATTTATGAAGGAGATATGATTGATACAATATGTGATATTTTCGGCCAAAACTGGACCCAAGAAAGGACTTGAAAAATAGAGTTTTTTGATATAGAAATATTCGAAATTGAAAGAAGGGTTCAACAACAAAGTTGTTTCCATTGAAATTATACACGGTTTTAAAAAAATTATTTTATTTGGTGTAGTTTAGTGGAATATAGAAGCCATGAAAATAAGGGGAAGAAAGAGGGAAAAAGGAAGGGAAAAAGAAGGGAAAAAGGAGAAAGAAAAGGAGAGGGAAGGTGGGCCTTTGGCCATGGGTTACTGCCGTGGGTTGTGGATGGTGATGGAGGTGGGTGGCAGAAAGAGAAGAGAGGTAGGCTAGGGTTTTGAAGGAGGAATGATAGAATTTGATTTGGAGTTTTAGGAGTTTTGGGGTTTGGAGTTTAATGTAGATTTGAGCAAGAAGAAGAAAAAAGAAAAGTATGCAGAAAGTTTCTCAATGAGGAATTTTTGTATGTACTTGGTTTTAGTTAGATAGAAAATAGAAGGTCAATGGGTGAAAAAAGGAAGGATCCAATGTTTCTTAGGGTTCCTAGGGTCTCTTGGTTTGCTAAGGAGCCCATTAGTCTAAAACAAACCCAATAAGACTTGGTCAAAAAAAGAACATAAATATACACTGCAAATGAAAGAAATAAGCTGCAGGTTATTTAATAATTAGGAAATGAAGGTGGAGAGACAAAAATAAATGTCACGTTTTATTTTGAAAGCTTCAGGCATTACTAATGTATAAAGAAATGTACTTAGGAATGGAAAAATTTGCAAAACAAAGGAAAATGAAATTTTGTATACGCGAAAATGAGGTAGCAAGAATTAAATACAAACTAAAAGTTTAGGCTCAGGTATTAAACAGTAGGAGAAATGAACGGATCAAGTAATAATAATGAGATAACTATTTTAAAACGTACATACAACAATTAATAACAAAAGAAATGAAGGGATCATGTACATTGCACAACCTTTTTGAAATTCAATTTGTGAAATGTAACCAAATTAACTTCATTAACTCAAATAATATTCAAATTTGTACACATTTAGTTTCTTTTTATCTATGCATAATAAATAAAATTACTTACCTTAAAAATGAAAACGTTCAATTTGGTTTATCCAAAATGATCTTTTATTTCCCTTAAAACATCATTTCTGTTTAACACAAAAGGTGCGTTTCTTTTATTAAATCTATTAATTGCAATCAACGTTTTCTTCACTTCTAATTGAAATATTTCAATAACATTAATTGCATTTACTTACAAAGTTAAATTTCAAAACAGACAACTAAAATGGATGAAAAATAGAATAATTGTTTCCTTTAGTCATTTAAACACCTTTATAAACTTGTTGTGTATACAACAGAGTAATAAATAACTTAAATAAGTTATTTTCCTACTCTTGTAATCCGTCTGTATGCTAAAACATAGTTTAAATATACATATGTTTCTTTCTTTAAGTCAATCATTCTATTATTTATTTTAATGAAATTAAACCTACATTCACAAATAAAACATTCATTTTATTTGATATAAATGTTATTTTCGTTAAATCAACTTTCCTTGTATTTTCACAATACATAAATTACGTTTAATTACATCTATTAATTTACAATTTGGTGTCCTCTCTACTATTAATTGAAATTATTCAATTACATTAATTTCAGTTTGTTTTCAATGGTGAATTTCAAAATGGACAAAATAAATGTAATGAGAAATAGAATAATTATTTTCTGTCTAATAGTAATTTAAACATATTTATATACTATTGGATACAAACAGAAATTATACATTTCTTACTAAATAATAGTTTCTCGTCTCTGCAATCAATCTTTAAGCTATCAAACATTTCAAATAAATAAACATATGATTTCTTCTTTAATAAAGAAAAATTTATTATTCTTTATTAACATTTATTATTCCAATCAATTGAAAATTTACCTTCAGACAATTGTTAATTTTATTCAAACCAATGTTATTAAAATACACACTAACAATTGTTATCATCCTTACAACATTGCAAACATGTTTCATTAATAGAAGTTTTACTTAAGCTCATAACTTGTATTATAATTTAATTTGTATCAGTAAAATCTTAATTTTTTTTCTAACAATTTTATTCAAAAATCTTATTTAATTTAATATTTTTAAATATTTAGAAATACGGGTCGTTACACGCGCCTAAACTCATGCGTCCATTTCATGGGCGCCTAACGTTTAGGCGCCTATAAAATACGCACTTGAGTTTCGGTGCCCATTAAATGGGCGTCCGAGCTTTGAGCTCATTAAACTTAAATTTGTATGGACGTCTGCTTTGGGGTATTCTAGACGTTAATTTTTTGAACGCCTGATGCCTAGACGTCTATTTAATGGATGTCTGAAAATCAGACGTCCAAAAAATAAGGATTGTAATAAGACATTCATTTAGTCGCCTGATATTCAGACATCCACTAAATGGACGTCTGATTATTGGACAATCTAGCCAGTTTCAGAGCTGAATGTTCAGCCCTGAAGCTATTAGAGATGCACTTACAAATATATGCATTTTGATTAAAACATTTGCGGTTTCTTATGGCTTAAAATGCATATTTTCGATGCGAACATTGACATAGGCATGTCGTGAGATTTTTTCAAAAGGATCTTTTTTATTAAGTTTGAATCTAATTTTCAATATTTAAAATGCACCAATTTTGCCATCATGCATCATTTGGTTATGGTCCACCCACATTATTGCAAGGAAGCAATTCTGCCGTCAAAATCTTCTTTGGTCCGTGGTAAAATCTAATAGAATTCTGGCACATTCCTATTAAAAAATTTAGCACACTTTTGAATGCATGGAAGCAATTCACCAATATTAATGCACGCAATTAATTCTTCTTCCGTTTTTTGCATCGTCAACAGTGATATTAATGCAAAGTTGGTGTATATTGCTGAACTAAAGTCGTAAGAAATTTAGCAAACACCCCTTCCAAAATGGAACACGTTTTCGTTCTTTTCTTCTCACTCTTGGGTTCAGTCACACTCCTTCGTCCACTGAAAAACCACCTCCAATTCGTCTACTCCTACTTCATCCGCCGGCCCAAAAACCTAAAACTCGAATACGGCCCATGGGCCATGGTAACAGGCGCCACGAACGGCATTGGAAGATCCATCGCCTTCCAACTCGCTCAAAACGACCTAAACCTAATCCTCCTATCCAGAAACGGCGACAAACTCGCCGCCGTCGCGGAGCAGATCAAGGAGCGGTACGCGCACGTGAAAATAAAGACGGTCACATGCGATCTGAGTAGGGATGTATGGAACAGAGGGGTGGAGAGAGTGGAAGAGGCGATGGAAGGGGTGGAGGTGGGGATGCTGGTGAATTGCGTGGGGACTACGTACACGGAGGCGGCGTATTTTGATGAGGTGAAGGAAGGGGTTTGGAAGAACGTGGTGGATGTGAATGTGGTGGGGACGATGATGGTTACTAAGGCGGTGGTGAGGAGGATGGCGGAGAGGGGGAGAGGAGCGGTCGTTAATATCGGGTCCGGTGCTGCTTCTGCTGTTCCTTCGTTTCCGCTTTATGCTATTTACTCTACTACCAAAGCGTGAGTCTTTCGTTTTCCCCTTTTTTGCATAGTTACATGTCTCCATGGTATATAGGACCCATTAAAACTGTATCTGCAAGGTCGACTGTCCATTGTTAATCGAATAGAACAATTATAAAAAATTGAAATATATTAGAAGAGTGAGATTTCATTGGCAGATTAGACACAATCACTTGTGGACATGAGATTTGGTCTAACTACTTCTTTGGTGTTATAAAAGGTAACAGATATTCATATAACTTCGCTTATCATGTTAATGGAACATGTCATGTAATGTGTATACTTAAGCATTAAAGTATATACCTTTAGAAAACTAATAGAAATAGGCAAACCTACATATAAAAGGAATGCAATTTTTTTGTTTCTTTCAAAATATGTGTGAATGATTGGAATGAATCGGTTATATATATATATATGTATGTATGTATGTATGTATGTATGTATGTATGTATGTATGTATGTATGTATGTATGTATGTATGTAGGCATACTTACTAATGGTAATGGTGCACGATGCTAAATGACACATAATCTTCATGGAGTCTTAACGTACAACATGGCGAAGGGCACAATGAATGACGTGCATTTTTGATTTAGTGCATGTTAAAAAAAAAGATAAATTCATCGTGCTCAACAATTAATTGAAAATAACAATATAACTAATATTTATTTACCAAAAAACATATACAACTTTTTTTAATCATTTTGCACAATCATCATTAAACATAATTTCATAAGCATAAAATTTCATATATATATATATATGTATGTATGTATGTATATATGTATATATGTATGTATATATATAGGCATACTTACTAATGGTAATGGTGCACGATGCTAAATGACACAGAATCTTCATGGAGTCTTAACGTACGACATGGCGAAGGGCACAATGAATGACGTGCGTTTTTTATTTAGTGCATGTTAGAAAAAAAGATAAATTCATCGTGCTCAACAATTAATTGAAAATAACAATATAACTAATATTTATTTACCAAAAAACATATACAACTTTTTTTTAATCATTTTGCACAATCATCATTATATATATATCAAGGTTGGAGAACTCGGTTCTATTCTCGTTTTCAGTCATTGGAAATTTTGTTAGTTTTGGATGATTTCGAAAATTCGATTTTGGATTCGGTTTCGGTCTCGATTTCGATTTTTAATGGTTTGTTAAGGGAAATGTAATAATTATCTTTGTAGATAAATTTAAAATATAGTCTATAAGAAAATAAAAAGCAACATTGTAAAATTATTACATTCAAAAATAAATTCTTGGAGCTGCATATAAATCTGTTACATTCAAAAGCTTTACAACAAAAGTTTAATTTCAGTTCATTATCACTTAACCAAATTATATGATTTCACTAGCACTTAAACAAAAGCTGCACAACACCATACTAAACTGAATAATATAATTTCAGCCCATAAGTTTAATAGCAACCCAATATCACTTAGCCAAAATTTAACAACAGTTCATAAAACTTCAGCCCCACACTTCCATTCATGTATTCATCTCGACCAAAGCCAAGGTAAAAAAAAACAGTGCTGCTAAAGCAAAAAAAAAATACTCAACTAGTTTACCCTCGACTCGACTTTTGACTCCCGCCAAAGCTAGTGTTTTCGACTCTCGATCAAAGTTCGCGTAATTTGGATTTGGATTTCGATCTTCAATCCGTTTTGCATTAATTTACGCTTTATTTCGACTGTTAATTTGATTTCGTTTTTTTATTTACATAGTTACCAAAATCGATTTTTTCGATCGATTTCGGATCGTCCACCATCGGCACCGGTACGGTACCACCGAAGTTTCGGGGTGCCGTCTGGTACATTAAACCATGTAAATAGAAATTTCAGTGGTACAGTACCGATGCCGATGGTGGACGATCCGAAATCGATTTAAAAAATCGGTTTTAGTAACCATGTAAATAGAAAAACGAAATCAAATTAACAGTCGAACAAAGCGTAAATTAATGCAAAACGGATTGAAGATCGAAATCATAATCCAAATTATCTGAGCTGTGGTCGAGAGTCGAAAACCCTAGCTTTGGCGGGAGTCGAAATCGTGTCGAGAGTAAACTAGTTTTTTTTCCCTTTAGCAACGCTTTTTATTTTTTGCCCTAGCTTTGGTCGAGATGAATAAATGAATGGAAATGTGCGGCTGAAGTTATATGGGCTGTTGTCAAAATTTGGTTAAGTGATATTGAGGTGCTATTAAATTTATGGGCTAAAATAATATTATTTAGTATGGTATGGTGTTGTGTAGCTTTTGTTTAAGTGGTAGTGAAATCATATAATTTGGTTAAGTAATAATGAACTGAAATTAAACTTTTGTTGTAAAGCTTTTGATTGTAATAAATTTATTTGTAGCTCCAAGACTTTATTTTTGAATGCAATAAATTTACAATGTTGCATTTTATTTTCTTATAGACTATATTTTATATTTATCTACAAAGATAATTATTACATTTCTCTTAACAAACCATTAAAAATCGGGACCGAAACCGAAATCATCTGAAACTAACAAAATTTTCAACGACCGAAACCGGGTTCTCGAACCTTGCTCTAATCACTTCGAGTATCAAAAAAGGTGTTGATTTAGAATGAATTTAGAGTATACCAGGAGGATAAAAGCCCTTTTGATGTTTCTTTTGAGCATCAAAACAGAGCTTTATGATGTTTTTTTCTTCTTAAAAAAATGTGGAGTTTCAACTGCATACAATTGTAAATTATAAGAAAACCAACTGTAATTGTGAGATGCAATGAAATACAGATTTCAACGGTTCAAATGAAGCACCAAATAAATTTCTAAACCAGGGTACAATTTCCTGCGTAAATAATTAGAAATTGATTCGTGAATGAACATGAGATAATAAAAAAGAGTGCATGATCAGTTATTAGAGATCCTGGGTAAAGCATGAAGTATGAAAACCCCACCTTGTTGAATAACAATACAGTAAATTCTGAAATGCAGGTATATGGACAAATTCTCAAAATGCCTATCTGTTGAGTACAAAAACAAAGGGATAGATGTTCAATGTCAGGTAAGAAGATCATATTTTTGTTATTATTCACCAAATACCATATATACTACAACATAAATGCATTTCAGTATGGGCATTGTCAAAGGGACATTAGTTTTACTATTTTAGATAAGGAAAGACATTTTTTTGGTATTTCTAAAATTGCCATGAAGGATACAAAAAACTTTTGCCCTCTCATAACATATTAGAAATAATTCTTTTATTACATCCATTATGTAATTTTTCCGATGGATCCTCTGTTTTATGATTTTTTATCGGTCAAACCCCTTTGAATTTTGTTTTCGGTGGTGTTAGAGAAGCACGTATTATCACAAACCAATTGATAATGTGAATGGTGATATTTTAGTATTTATGTAGAATTTACTTTATAAATTGCCCGATATGGGACCAATCTCAACGCGCCTCCGCATGTGTTGCGTATCATGAGCCAAAAACGTGAACATGCATATTGGATGACGTGGAACAAGTGAGACGATTAAGCACACACAAATTAAACTGATACCTTTTTAGAATTTGTGATGATTTGTGATTTTGAATGAATTGCAAATATAGGCAAATATTGAAAAGGAATGAACTGAATTGTATTGATACACATTTCATACATGTACACTGCTGTATTTATATGGGTTAATGGGCTTCAATTAGTAATGTATCCGAACCACCTTTCACTGTACAAAAGAATATACAACCGCTATTTTATTATGTTCTCTCATTATGTGGCTATCATTGTTTTTTTTAATGATTCAACCAATGATAAAATAATAAATCATTTGAGTTGATTTCATTTATTATATCCTTCCATAACTATTTTATTTCAGTGTGGAGTCCCTATAAGATTATACCTTCTTATACAAGGCTGCAGTCTCTTTGATAGTGCCCTTCATATAACTTTATAACATATCGACCTCTAATATTTCTTGAAGGTACCATTATACGTGGACACAAAGATGGCATCAATTGGAAAATCTTCCCTCTTCGTGCCCTCGCCCGATAATTACGCACGAGCTGCTGTTCGGTGGATCGGCTATGAGCCTCTGTGCACTCCTTGTTGGTCTCATTCTGTGTTGTGGTCCATCTTCTCTATTGTGCCTGAATTTGTATTTGACATGTTGCTGTTTTATCGTGCTGTTAATATAAGAAAAAAGCAGAAATCACAGTGTATTGTAGTGAAGAAGATGTAACAATTGAGCATATCAACATTGTTGTCTTAAATTTTATTTTATTTGTTTTATATCAACATTGGTCCGTTGTAAAGTTTTCTTTTGATTTTGATTCATGTTGATTGATATATTTGTATCTCCAGTTGAATGAAATAGGAAGTTATTTTACTTTGCTCTTTTATACTGTGGGCCACGATCAAATTTTTTTATCTGATGCCAGCCGATTTTTTTTGGGCCCAGCACTTTTAATGGGCCACTAACCGTTTCTTCCATTTTTTAAAGATTTTATTGTTTAGGTTTTTTTCAAGAGCGGACGTTAACTAAAGGATATATAAAAGCAAAGCATTGTAAATTTGAATTATGTTTATCCACTTATTTGGGCAAAAAAAGAAAATATTGAGTGAAAATTTGAAAAACCTACGAACCTCAGCTTTTCTTCTCAGATCAATTTTTTTAAAAAAACAAAAAGTTTATGAAATGTGAATGGATGACCAATACAATGCAAAAATCGGCTGAATCAGTATTTCCACTTTATCAAACCAACAGTGCAAAATAGAAATTATTAAGTTTTGGATGGTGCTAAATGCATTACAGTTTTTAAATTATCCAGTTTTATTCAGCGATATAATGCCAATTCAGTTTTGGTGAAAATAATTTTTTTACTTCATTCAACAATATAACAACGACCCAGTTCACAATCATTTTTTGGTGTATCGTTGAATGATTTTTTTAAATAAAACGGAGTACTCAATACAGTCCATTTAGCGACATCTACACGTTTTTCGAGACAAAATACCCCCTTCTTCCTTCCTATTCTTCTTTTCAGTTATGCAATCTCTGCTTCCCATTCTTCTTCAGTTTTCTACTCTTCTTAATTTCTCCATGGTTTGACATAAATTAAAAATTCAAGGGAATAATTGTCTTACCATTCACAGTATTTTAGGTTTTATTTCAGTTTTATTGTTACAAAATGGACTGGATTTATTGCTCCCAGAAAGAAGGTAGTGTAATTTGATGCAACGGCATTCTTAACTGATGCTTAAAATATTGTAGGCAATGTGTTATATATAGTTATGTAATTATTTGTGCATCTAAATACAAGGTATGTAAAGGTAAAAGGCATAACTCCTTTCAAATCAATGGTGACTTAATTAGCCGTGTCTCCTTTCCTTTCCACTTTTCCCATCATCCATCTCCTCTACCTTATTTTGCCTCCGTCCATCACTCTCTCTTCCCTCTAGTGGCTGGTTTTTCTATGGTCTCCGTTTTCAGATCTGTTTTTTTTTTACATAAAGTCCCATAGTCCATAGTATAGTATTTCAAAATAACATAACTGTCTGAACTGGGTACAATAAAAATACTTAAAAAAACATAAATAGATAAATAACTGCCATAAGTCTTCATCTCCACCTTCGTCTTCTAATTCAGCATTGCTCTCTCCGCCTTGACCCAAAGGAAAAGGCCAGACCACCAAGCCATACCACAAAGACAGCAATCTAGAAGCCACAGCGCCAGCAAATCCAGGGAAAGCATACTCCTAGAAAATGAGCAATAGGCGACGGAAATAAGGTGCCCATAAAGGACGCACTGAATAGACCGAGAGGCGATGGAGGAAAACAAAGCAACCAAAACGCCACCATCGTAAATCACGTTTTCAGATCTGTTTACGCATTTATAAGCATTGTTTTTCGGCGTGTCAATGATACAAAACCACGTTTCTTTTCCTCAAATCACACGTCGCCTCCTTCCATACCCAAATCAAGCGAGATCCATTTGAAGTGTGCCATTGTTCTTCCTGATGATTTAGAGTTTCCCTCTAGTGGTTGGAGATTCACCTATCGTAGTGTTTTTTTTATGTATTATATAGTATCCGTATCAGTATTTGCAAGATCATGATTTTATAACAGTCCAGCTGATAAGCTTTGTTTTTTAATTCTGATATGCTCTGTATTTTTGGAGTGACAACTCTACCTTGTTATATTATATGTTATCAATTCCACTATGAGATTTTGATTTTCTTCGTTCTTTTCTTTTTATTTATCCTAACAATCTGCCCCTTTGTCGATTGGATGCGCGACATTTGAACAAAGTGGAAATGTTCGGTGTGGACTTTCGATGGTAAAAAAGGCGGGTCGTTACACTTAAACCCTAGTTCGCTTACTCTACTTCGGCCTTCCCCATAACACGATCGCACCCAACCATAAGCATATAGGATTGAAAATCTCATCAATATGAGATCAAAAAATTTGTTTTATGATTTTTTTTTTGAGTAAATTGTTGGATTTTGATTTTAGAAGGGGACGTCTTGATTTGGATTACTATAAATGAAAGACAAAGAAAAAAGAGGAGGGAATTAAAATGCCAAATGGAAAATGAGCATCGCTAGGGGTTGATGTTTTCATATTAATAAACAAAACCACATTTCTTTACTTCAATCTCAAGTTAGCCAAAAGTTTCAAGCAAGCCATCACATAGCCATTAAAATTTTGATTTTGATATGATTTTTAAAAGATTTTGGAAAGAGTGTTTTGTGGTACTCCGCTATACAATATCTCATCCGCGTACGAACCGTGAACGACATAAATAAAAAATACGATCGTGCGCTAAAATGTGACACGATCACAAATCACAATAAAATACACAGAATATTTTATTCTGTGAAATTTCAAAAATAACATCGTTTGTTGAAAAATACGGCAAACCTAAACTTAAATATTTTTCAAATTAAAAATTTTGGAAAAATCTCATAAATTAAATTAAAAATACGTCAAAACAAACCTAATCGTTTTACTAACAATTGATTTTTTAGTTATTATTCGAACCACTCATTACTATACCAAATTTACAAAATGAGTTTACCGTTAATTTTTGTCAATTAAAAGAAGTTAAATAAAGTTATTAAATCCATTTAATAAATATTTAATTCACAATTCAAATATTTAAATAATCTCTATATTTGAATTTAAGTTATTACACTTTAAAAAACCAATTACTTAAATATTCTTAATTAATTAAATATTTAAAATCCAAACGATAAAATTTCGGGATGTTAAAGTTTGTATCACCAAACATATTTCTTTTTCAACCAATTTTTCAATTTCAATAAGCCGTTCAGATTCTCTGTTTAAATGTCTCGTTGGTTTTGTAAAGAGCGAACCCTTGGAACAAAGTAGACTAATAGGCCGGGATATGTGGATACGTACGCTATGTTATGATATAAAGACCTGATAATGTTGCTTTAGAAAAGAAGTACGAATTAGAGTACTGATCTAAATTTTAGATCATGGGACCTCCATAAGCTGCACTGTTGTAGATTGTTTATTACTAGACTGGTGAAAGTCGGCCACGTGGTCATGTTGACCATACTTAAACTCACATAGCTTGATATTCATGCAATAATAAATTGATGAATACTGAAAAATTAACATGCTTCACACTTTATTGGGCATAGACCTGTCAAACGGGTCGGGTCGGGTCAAAATGAGTCGGGTCAAAATTGACCCAACCCATTTTGTGACCCGACCCACTTAATACGTTTATTAAAAGGGTCAATATGACCCAACCCATTTCATACATGGGTCAACCCTTTTAATCCACTTTAAAAATTTTAAAACATAAAAAGCTGATAAATATATATAACTCACTAGGACCCATGTTCTTAATTGTCGGCAGAAACATTTAATGAAATTTAGTTATTATAAAACCCTTTAATTGCGTACATTTCTGTGTTCATGGTAGCTAAAACAATGTTATTCATGATGAGCAGATAAGCATGCATAAAAAGGAGAGAATAAATGAGTGGATAAACAAAGCAGTAAATATATATTATGCATAAAAATAACTCCCATAAATGGGTCAGGCCATTTAAACATATATCTTCAATCTGTATTTTATCTATACAAAAAACAATAAAAAAGCAAATTGGCTTTTGTAAAAGAGGAAGATATACACAGTAGACTAATGAAGATCCCTCCAAAAAACTATGTTTATGGCACATGTACTTTTTCCTTGAATCGAGGACCAAACCTTGCATCATCTACTATTTATATAGTTCAACGTTTGGGATAAAGATACAAAGAAATACATAACTTCTGACCCTTATAGTTTAAATGGAAGCATATATTTTACGGAAGGTTCCATAATGTTTCAAAAAATTATGGAAATTTTCTATATAAAATAAAAGATCAAAATTTTCTGTAAAAGGAACCTGGTTGAATTTTCATAGAAGAAATTCAAAACCAAAGAAAAATTACAGTAGGACTTTTCTCAAATCAATATCTCAGCATTCATCAAAAAGAACTATCAAAAAGCAAATAAAAAATGGAGACAAAAATATCGCCAAAGTATCTCTTCGACTTCAAGTAGCATTTATTAGTAAGCTAACCAACTCAGAGATCCTTATCCCCTTCACCCCAGTTTTTTTCTAATTTGATGAAAGAAACAACAGCTCCTGGGAAATGAAACAAAACTAATTCAAATAAGAAACTTTAAATCTAGAAATTTACGAAAAAAAATTCGTACCTTTTTTATTGTCAAGAGAATTTCGTTTTTATGGTTGATCTACTTCAAGAATTCTTGAATTGGAAGAACATCTTGTAGGTCGATGTAAATATTCAAGATGATGTACAATCGATTTTAGGGTTGAGCTACTTGAAGAATTCGTTCGAGGAAAAAACGCTATCGAGAAGAACGATTTTGATAGAAGAATGGTTAAAGTTAGATTTAGGGTTTCGAATGGGTTAGTGGGTAAACTGGGTATGCATATGTTTAATGATGAGCGAAACGGGTTTTGACCCACTTATAAAAAGTTGAACTTGGGTTTGACCCAACCTTCTTGAAAAAGGGTTATAAGGGTTGGGTTAAAGGGTTATGTTTCATTTTGACAGGCCTAATTGGGCATAATGAAGGTGACGAAGAATATCAGGAAAAGGATACAAACTATTAACCCAGATTAAACATCATCATTTATTTATTAGCGTGAAATAAATTTAGTGATTAAGACTATTCATGTCTCCTAAGGATAAAGGAGCGCACACAATTGGATATCGGTTTTTGTAGCCAGGACTCTCGGTGGTACGGGTTTCAGTCCGTGTCCGTTTCGAGCCTGCCCTATTAATACGGATATGAGTTATACCTTAATTATTCAGACCCGATTCAGGTCCGACCTGATTACTATTAGAGTCGAGTACAGTTTTATTAAAGTCAAATCCGATTAGAACCCAATTTGATTATTAATTTTCCATCGTATCAAAATATGAGTGTATGTTATTTGCTTATTATTTTGTTTGTTTGTATGCAAATGTTTTTGCATAATTTTATTGTGAACATGGCTACATAACCATCCAATTTGTATGCTAATATTGTTTGCATATAAATTTTATAAAAATTGCAAATTTAAAGTATGATTTCAAAATAAATATCATGAGCTATGTATACGGGTATTTGTAATCACCGGGCTTAAAATACCCGACGAGCCGGCTCCAGGTATTGGTTTTGAAATACCTTACGGGTTTTGGTCGGACTCGGGTTTTAACTATTATAATCAGGCTCGGGTTCGAGTTTTAAAATATCCGGACCGTACCGGTCCGTTAAAAGTCCAATTTGTAACCAAGAAAGACTCATGTGTGTGAATCAACTTATATCATTTTCAGCGAAAATGTGCATTTTAAACCGTACATATTTGTAGTTAAAACTGTAAATATCTGCATTCTACGTGACAAATTTTTCCTAAAATGAAAATTCACTTCTACACTCTAACAAGTGCATTCTACACTTTATATATTTCTAGTCTGCACTACAAATACATATCTTACAAATGTGTACATTTAAATTTGAAAATCTTTCCATTTATCTAAAATAGCCATTGTCCACTTTCCAAAAATAAAATCTTACAAATGTGTGCATTTAAATTTGAAAATCTTTCCATTTATCTAAAATAGCCATTGTCCACTTTCCAAAAATAAAATCTTACAAATGTGTGCATTTAAATTTGAAAATCTTTCCATTTATCTAAAATAGCCATTGTCCACTTTCCAAAAATAAAACAAAGTAGCCTTTGACTTAAAACAGGAAATGTTTAGATGGCTGGTGGCATTCTATATATTAAGATCTGAACGCATGATCATCCATCTCAAAATTTAAATTTAAACCTACCTGTTCTTAATCACGCTCTTGTGCTTTCTTAATTCGACCGACTGAACTAATGGAGGCTTCAATCCGACATGGTGACATCCAATTCACAATGAACTCAGCTCGATCAACTTCACCAAACTCGATCGGAGGTGCTTCCTTCTCCATCACCGCTTCAGGATTTGCTTGCCGCGCTTCTTTAGGCCAGAATCTGGTTTCCGTGCAGAAACCAATCAGGGTAAATTCGTCCTTCCGTTTCGGTCAATTCCCGTATCTCCATGCTTCCCATCTCCAAGCATTAGTGAAAACGATGACGTCTATCACACGAATTTCTAATCCTGGTTTCATAAACCTCTTTAAAGACTGCATTTTTAACATATCCCGTCAGGCAATTATGAGATTTAACGGCTCTGGTGTTCACATTGATGTGTCTGTTTCAAAGCTAGAAAGAAGAATTCATGATCTCTGTGATGGTGATAATGAAGATTGTTCAATTTGTATGTCTGCGATGAAGAAGGAAGATACAGTTGTTAGAACGCCGTGCTTGCATGAGTTTCATTATCACTGTGTTAAGACGTGGCTGAATCAGAGACTAACCTGTCCATTGTGTCGCTATGATCGTCTTGTTTGAGGCTTAAATTTAACAATTTCTCCTTGTTTGATCACTATGTTGGTGATTTTCCTTTATGTTCCTTGTATTTTTGCTTCAGATCGTGCATTTATATGATGTTTTGTGTTTTTGTTCTGTTAAAAAAAAAATCTTGTTAGCAGCAGGTTTGTACTGATATGTCAAGCATTATTTACTGACTTTACTTTTAATATAATTTTGAAGCCGTTTTTCAGATGATATTTCGCATAAATATCAATTTTACTTCTGTTTTTAGCATGAGAAAATCCATAATTTTTCATTCCCGCAGAATCAGATATTTGATTACTGTTCATAGCATATTAATGACTATATTATTCACAATTCATGGCTAATATCTATTGCAATAGCTACTTTTATTGTTATAATTTGTATTGAGAATTTATTGGTGAATGATTCGGATGCCATTAAATGCGACTTCCTGCCTGTCTTTCTGCTCTAGAAAATGCAACAAAGTTTACTAGATGAACTTCCTCTCACTCTAATCTAAAAAGGGTAGACTGACAAGCACCTTGTTTTACCTTCCCGACTGATAGCAACAAAGAACCTTCCGTACAAGCGGTATCAAATTAAATGCAACGTGTACGATTGTTATCTAAAATACCCCTTCGAAAAATGGAACACGTTTTTGTTCTTTTCTTCTCACTCTTAGGTTCAGTCACACTCCTTCCTCCACTGAAAAACCACCTCCAATTCGTCTACTCCTACTTCATCCGCCGGCCCAAAGACCTAAAACTCGAATACGGCCCATGGGCCATGGTAACAATTGAGCATATCAACGTTGCTGTCTTAAATTTTTTATTTTATTTGTTTTAAATCAACATTGATCCGTAGTAAAGTTTTCTTTTGATTTTGATTCATGTTGATTGATATATTTCTATTCCTAGTTGAATGAAATAGGAAGTTATTTTACTTTGCTCTTTTATATTGTGGGCCAAAATTAAATTTTTTATCAAATGCCAGCCGAATTTTTTGGCCCAGCACTTTTAATGGGCACTAACCGTCTCTTCCCATTTTTTGAAGATTTTATTTTTTAGGTTGTTTACAAGAGCAAGAGCGGACGTTAACTAAAGAATATATAAAAGCAAAGCATTGTAAATTTGAATTATGTTTACCCACTTATCAGGGCAAGAAAAGAAAATATTGAGTGAAAATTTGAAAAACCTAGGAACCTCAGCTTTTCTTCTCAAACCAATTTCTAAAAATATCTAAAAATTTACCAAATGAGAATGGATGACCAATACGAAGTTGAATGCAATGCAAAAATCAATCGGTATTTCCAATTTATCAAACCAACAGTAACTTCGAAAATAGAAAATTATTAACTTAATTTTTGGGTGGTGCTAAATGCACTTATTAAGGATTTTAAATTATCAAGTTTCATTCGATGGTATAATGACGAATAAATTTTGGTTAGAAATAAATTTTTACTTCATTCGACAGTATAACATCGAACTACTTCACAATCACTCAGCGGTATACCGTCGGATGAATATTTTGAATAGAAGTAACCAACGTGTTGCATTTAGCGATATCTACATGTTTTTAAAATGGAATTTTTGGCATATTTTATGATTACAAAAAATTAACCTTAGGTCCCTTTCAATTTTCTTTTATAAATTACATCCTTAATTTTAAAAAAAAGGTGAAATTCACGGGGGTATTTGAGTAATTTAATAACATTAATATGCGCTCTTAGGGTATGTTATATCCATAACTCACAACCACCATGATACACGTCGGAACAACTCCTTTTAAATTTAAAAACGAGAGAAGTAATAAAAAAAGGACGTAGAAAATATTTTGTAAAAGGTAATGATGTAAAACAAATAAGTTTAAAAAAGAGTGATGTGCCATAATTTCCACTTTTTTAAAAATATTCCCATCCTTCTTTCTTCTAGTTTTCTTTAAGTTGTGCAATCTCTACTCTTCGATTCTTCTTCAGTTTTCTACTCTTCATAATTTCTCAATGGTTTTGACATAAATTAAAATCAATGAAGCTTTCTAGGGAATAATTGTCTTACCATTTACATTATTTTAGGTTTTATTGTTACAAATGGACTGGATTTATTATTCCCAGAAAGAAGGCAGTGTAATTTGATGCAACGGCATTCTTAACTGAAGCTTAAGAATTTGCATGCAGCATGTTATATACAGTTATGTAACTATTTATGCATCTAAACACAACGAATTCGAGGCAATACGACACCAACTGCTGCCTTCACTGTCGGACACTGTTGCGTCTCCACCGCCATCAACTCTGGCCATTTGCACATGGCAGAGGAGGAGAAAGGAAGTGAGGAGATGGATTTTAGGAAATAGGAAGGAGACGTGAATGAAAAAGTATTGTGCGGCCGAAGGAAAGGAAATAATATTTATAGGGCACTGGGTAGGGTCAGGATTTTGATAGCCTATCATTTTCTTTTATTTTCAAAATTCTAATGCACTTTTTGTGGTCGTACGACGTTTATGAATGTCAGATTTGAACGATTCTTCAATGACGCGACTCGTCGTATTTTCTCCATTCCAACAATACTAGTTTCATCAAAATTCAAAATTGTACTCTAAGAGGTTATTCTTGGGATCTTTTGTGTCATACGGATTGCTGGAACGTCCGATCTTGAAAAAATTTAGACTGCATGACTCGTACACTATTTCTTCATCCAGAGATGTTTTTCGATCGTCCAAATTCTCTGATGCTGATCGTTGCACTCATATTGACGAAATACATATAACTACCGGAAATGTCGAAAATATAATTTAGGATCAAAATCGTTCATTAAAATTACTGAGGGTTAAAAATATTAATATTAAACATCATCTATATTTATATTCAAATACGATCCACTATGGATTAAAAAATAATAATTTACGGTCCACCAACGTGTAAGATACAAGTTCTACTAATTTCCTTTCGTTCAAATTTAGATGGGTTTATTCTTGATTTTTAATTGCACGACAACCGTAGATAAAATTACTTCCTTATCAAGGAAACTTAATGTTACTAAGAAAAAAAGAACCTAAACAAATTCACTCCAGCCTCATCACTAAGCGGGAAATTTCCTGGTTAATTCCACAACGGCTCGATCAATGTGTATAAAACTCCAGATAGGCCAACCCGAGTTCAATTGTGGAAAAGAAAGAACGATCAGATTTATCTTCGAAATTTTTTAACCAGCAAGTCTCTTCTCGCAAAGTAAAATCTTTACTTCCTATCGTCTTTACTACATCTTCTTTGATCAACAGCGGAACGATGGGAGAACTTGATATTGAGAGTAGAAGAACGAGCAAGGGAAAGCGAAAAATAGAGATCAAGTCGATTGAGAAGAAAGAAGCAAGGCAGGTCTGCTTCTCTAAGCGTCGTCATGGGCTCTTCAAAAAAGCAAATGACTTATCGATCCTTACGGGTGGGCAGGTAGGCGCCATTGTTTTCTCGACAGCAGGAAAGCCCTTTTCTTTTGGAAGCCCATCACTCGACGCTGTAATCGACCGATTCCTTCATGCTAATGGCGGTAATGATTCTTCTGCCGGAAGTGATGGTTTGAGTGATGCGCAACAAAGGTTGAGTCAGCAGCATACGGAGTTGTGCTCTCTAATTGAAATGGAGAAGAGGAGGTTGGAGGAGGTTACGACCAAAGTGCTCTTTTTACTGGAGAAGAAAATGAATTTGGAAGAGATGACAACTGATCAGTTGCTTGAATTTGAAAGGGAGATTTTGGGATGTAAGAAAGTTGGAGAACAACCGCTGATGGAAAGAAATCAATCTGAGGGTTTTGAAATTCCCATAATTGGGTAATCTCTGTAAGAACTAAAGGTGATTTTTTTTAAACCTTGCCAATAATGAATGCATGGGCTCTACGCAAATCGTGAATGTGTATATGGTTTTAAATATTCTTAACTATGCAGTTTTGAATTTTGACTGCAGAAGGTATACATTGTTAAGAATTTGCTGGATTGGTACCTGATATTTTCCATTTTATTTAACTATTATTACACCATGCAGAATTGTGCACTTGCATACATCAAAGTGAAAATACCCAATGCTGCTATTCATTATTATGGTGAGTTTTTATGTTTTTATTCCTTGCTATGTTTATTTCGTTGCTGATTTTGAAAGATGAGATATTGGTTCTCAATTTCAGTTTCCGATCTTTAAACTGTTTGTTTTATATGTGTTATCTGTGATTTTGATCCAAAAAAAGAATTGAACCAATTCTTGAAATGGAAAATAGAAGGCTTGGAGACTTGTCATATATTATTATGAGGAATCTCTTTCACTAACATTTTGATTTAGACAGGATATAATGACAGAAATTTGCAGCATGTGCACAGCTATGAACATTAATAGACAAATGCAGTTCAATATTCAACCGTTTGGATGGCTTGATTAGTTTAACACATATGCGTTTGGTCATCATATGAAATGATAGTTATATATAAATATTGCAGAACATTTTTTATTCTATTTCTGAATGACTTTGGAAATTTAACAGTTATTTGACTTGTAGTATATGCATTGTAGCTACTGTTATCCCATGGATTGTTTAATCTATGTATAAGAGCCACTATTGATATTTACATTGATAATCATACAAATGAATATACCACCCTTGTAACATGAATCAGTGATTACATATTTAAGATTTTAAGCTAGGAAACTTCTTCTAGAATATAAACTTCTGGATAGAATGTTCTTACTTTATAATTCTGTGCCAGCAAACATTAGGGGATGATAGGGGATTCAACGATTTGGAAATCTCTTACGACCACTTGATGAGGCTGGTGGGAAGTCATATTGGTAAAAATTCTATATAAATGAGCATGTATCAAATTAGTTATAGCTTAAGATAGTTTAATTCATGTCACCTAACTATATTTATTTAGTACAGTGGTTTTAATTTCCTAAAATATTCCTCTCTGTCTGTAAGTCTTTCGATAAATATTTGGACAAAAAATTTATTCCATAATTACTTACAGCTTATAATCTAAAACACTAAATGTACAGCTATTTCTGTAGCATCAGCTTATCAAACCTTAACTTGTTTTTTGCTGATTACAGGTGTAGCAAAAGTGCAATCAAATTGCATGCCCACATTCTGCAACATTACACATCTTAACGTGAAGTTATCAATTTTTCTTCAGTTTTACATTAACCATCACATATGCAAAGTGTGTGTGTGTTGCTTGCATTATTCAATTTTATTACTGATATGCCTGGCTATATTTCTCTTCCACGATAGAAAATGGCATTCAAAAAGCTTTTTTTTTCCTTTTAAAATCAGAATTATTTGGCTGTCCCTTAGTTAATCTGAGACTTGCATATCACAACTGAAACATTTGGACCTAAGACAATCATGTAAATGGCCTAATTAAAAAATTACTTCACTTTTTGGAGTATTTCTAGGTAGTGCTCAGTTTCACTCTATATTTCATTAGACTGTCCGGTATTCAACTAAGAATTATAAAAGTTTGCAAATTAGCACTTCATTAATGCTTTAATCACCCAATATGTAAATGAAATTGGTGTGGACTCTTCAATAAAGGTGTTTTCTGAAGTATATCATGCGATCTTTGCTAGTTATCTTTGTTAATTGTAGTGATATAACTCACTGAAATTTGCTTTCTTGTGAAGAAATGTTGTAACAACCAGATAAAAGTTGATAATACATAAACTGAGTTATCTCTGCACTATATAATATACGCATCTATTATTTATTCATAATTTTTTTAATTTTTCAATAGGAACCATAGCCTCTTTTCAATTTTATTTTATTGTGTTTCTTTTAAACCTGCTCTTGTTATACTTGCCCGCTTTTTAACTATCAGTTAAACAGAAGTACATACTCAGTTCTGATATAATGTGGCTGTTTTGTGAATTATTTGGATCATTTTGATTCGACTGTTAATTATTTATAAAAGTGTTTATTTTTATATTTTTAAATCGATAAACTATGAATTATTTGCTCATAAAAGCTGATTCATACCTATAATTAAGGCTGTGTTCCCATGTCAGCTTGAATATCACATTTTTATCTTTTTTAAATGCATCAGAAAGACTATTTGAAATGTTCCAGTTTCTGTTCTTTTATTTTCCTCTTCTGTTTGAACTTAAACGTACTTTAACTTGGTATTGTATGATATGCATTTATTGACTGTTTAGAAATTTGAATAACGGTAGTATGAATTTTTGTGTTTGTTCAAAAAAATTGCTGCATGCATAGTTGAAATTTGAAATTGTGGCTTCTATGGGTTAAGTTTCCAAGTCTGTAGAATTTAAATAGTATTGTCAAGTCCGTAGAACTGATCTGAACCACAGGTCCTGGATCAATTACTCGTTGAGCACAAACCTTCTTTTTTTCCCTCTTTCTGATTGTAGGACTTACAAGTGTTTTTGTTTTGAATTAATTTTAGCAGAGTTTTATTTGCTCTTGTTGCTCCGCCATTTTTCTTTCTTAAGAGCTTGTGGAGGCGCTGCCTTGTTTTTGAGATCTCGGGTTTGTAATGAGTTTTTGTATTTCTGGTTTCGGGTCTTTAGGGGTTAACCAATTTTTGTATTACTTGGTTCTGGGTCTTCTGAGGTTAACCCATTTCTTATCTTTGTAACATTCTGGGCTTGGCCCATTTATCCATTTTCAAAAAAAAAAATCATAATTTTAAATGTGTACATGTGTTCGTGTTGCAAATTAAGAATGTTTATATTGTTCCGTAATCATGCATTTTAATTTATATTATGACGCCATAAGTGTGTATATTATTAAGAATTTATTCAATCAGCATGTTGGACTATTGTGCATTTCATTTATTATACAACATGCAGCGAGTGTATATATGTGTCCATGTTGATCTATTGAGTGTATATATACATACAGGGACGGATCTATTTGAAGTTTGGGGTGGGCAGCTGCCCACCCCACAAAAAAAAACAGAGAGGCTGGGTGGGCAATTGCCCTATTCAAGATTTGGGCAACAAAATACCAGCAAAAGAAGAAACAGCGACAAAAAGAAAAAAAGGCAAAAACCCTAGCTCTCTGCTTCGACAAAGTCTCTCAAGCGACGAAAAAAGCACGCTGTCGCTTCCAGCCTTCCACGACTCCGCGCCTCTGCGCTACGCCTCCGCCTTCGCGCTGCGCCTCCGCCTTCGCCTTCGCGCTGCGCCTCCGCCTTCTTGCTTCCAGGTTCAATCAATTATCAATTGCTCATTTGTTTGTATTTTTGAGGTATTTTTACAATTTTTTTTATTTTATTTGCATAATTGTCTGAAGCCTTGAATTAAACCATGCGAATTTGATAATACACTTGACTGAAACATATAGATTTGCAAGAAATTCACTGAAAGCATATGGAATTTGAACGATTTGATAATGCACTGAAGTCTAAAGCATGCGAATATGCCTGAAGCAGCTGATTTTTTTTTTACACATCCTAGCCTTGCTTGAAAGTTGAAATTGCTTGAAACAATTTTTATTTTAGTTAATTTGAATCTGAATTTAAAGGTTAGTTAATTTTAATTTAAAGTTTTGTTAGTTTTAATCTAATTTAACTTGAAGTTTAGGTAATGTTAATTTAATTTTAGTTTGAAATTTTGAGTTTAGTTAAATTAAAATTAAGCTTAGGTAATGTTAATTTAATTTTAGTTTTAATTTTAAGTTTAGTTAAATTAAAATTAGGTATCGGTGATTAGAAGGAAGAAGGTAATTAATTGCTTTATTTCAGATTATTAGTTTTATAACTAGCTCATGATGCAACCATCTATGCTTTTTTTTAGTGAATGAATTTATTTTTAATGAATAAATTTTAGTTTGAATTTATTTATCCACATCCTCTTTTGATATACCTAGGCTCTGTCGCATCAAGATTTAGAAAATGTCCAAAAGGCCAACAAAAACTTTGTTTTCTTTCTACACAAAAAAATCTGATGTTGGTGGAACATCATCTCCGAATCCTTCTTTGAATTTGGATTTAAATAACCAAGATCCAACAAATGAAGTGCATCATTCCACTAAAATTCAAAAGACCGAAGATACTGTGAAACATGATCCAGGATTACGTCAAGCTATATGGATGTACCATCACAAAGATCAAGATGCAATTCGTCGTCGATATATTGGAATGGGTCCGTGTCAACTTGATTTGAAAGAAAAATTCAAACGAAATGAAGACGGACGACGTATGCGATTTGAATGGTTTAAAGATCATAAATGGCTTGAATATTCCGAAACAACTCAAAAAGCTTATTGCTTTCCTTGTTTTCTTTTTGACAAAAATATCTCTCAGCAGCATAAGCAAGATACATGGATTTCTAGTGGATTTAATAGTTGGAAAAGAATTGGTGGAAAAGATTGTTGTCTCAAAAAACATGAAGGATGTCCAAATTCACTACATTCAAACAATGTCACGTTATTAGATTGCTTTAGCAATCCTTCACAAAGTATTGAAAAGCAATTGATTTTACAATCTGAAATTGAAATAAAAAAGAATCGATTGCGAATCATCACTTCAGTGAAAGCTATATTATGGTTAGCATGTCAAGGTTGTGCTCTTAGAGGGAATGATGAATCGGTTCATTCATTTAACCGTGGAAATTTTCTTGAACTAATTAAGTATTCCGCTTCACTTTCATCTGAAGTTGCAGAAGTGGTATTAGAAAATGCTCTTGGAAATGCTTCTTATGTTTCACCAAAAATTCAGAGATATTATGGAAATTATTGGTGATTTAGTGAGAAAAAAAATTTGCGAAGAAATTAGTGAATCCAAATTTTGCATTCTTGTAGATGAATCACGAGATGAGTCAAATACTGAGCAAATGGCAATAGTTATTAGATTTGTTGATGATGAAGGTTGCATACGTGAACGGTTCTTTGATGTTGTTGGAGTTGAAGACACCACCGCACAAACTCTAAAAAATGCTTGCTCCAATGTGCTCGATCGAAATGGTTTGCTTGTTCAAAACATGCGAGGTCAAGGTTATGATGGTGCGAGTAACATGAGAGGTGCTTGGGGTGGATTACAAGCACTATTTTTAGAGGAATGTCATATGCATATTATGTGCATTGTTTTGCTCATCGATTACAACTTGCACTAGTTGGGGCTTCTGGTGAATTATCTGACATAGAATTATTCTTTCAAATGCTTAATTGTATTGTGAATTTAGTAAGTTCATCTGCCAAAAGAAATCAACAACTAAAGGCTGCTATAAGTAAAGAAGTTGAAGACATGATGTTGAGTGGAACATTACAAACAGGCACGGGAGCAAATCAAAAAACCACTTTACAACGTCCAGGTTCTACTCGTTGGAGCTCACACTATTCTTCGGCATGCAGCTTGCTTAGCTTATATAAACCTGTTCATGAGGTCCTCGAAATCATAAAAAAAGAAGGTTTGAATAGGAAAATGCGTGCTGAAGCGAGTGGTGCTTTACATGCAATGAATACTTTTCAGTTTGTCTTCATATTGCACATGATGGTTGAAGTAATGGGAATTACCGAAATCCTTTGTCAAGCATTTCAAAAAAAATCTCAAGATATCTTGAACGGGATTCATTCACTCTCGATCACAAAGACTCTTCTTTCTAATTTGAAAAATGATGATAAATGGCAAACACTTTTGAATAGTGTGACATCCTTTTGTGCTAGCAATTTAGTTATAGTACCTGATATGAATTCTCGTTATTTGGAAGGTACTAGACGATCTTGTCAACAACGCGATGAAATAACCGTAGAACATCACTACCGTTATGATATATTAA
This sequence comes from Allium fistulosum, assembly GCA_030737815.1. Lineage (NCBI taxonomy): Eukaryota > Viridiplantae > Streptophyta > Magnoliopsida > Asparagales > Amaryllidaceae > Allium > Allium fistulosum. The sequence continues at coordinate 478,463,875 of CM060907.1, forward strand.
ACGAAACTATTGACACACAAATAATGGAGTTAAACACAAGATTCTCGAACACAGCAATTGGACTTTTAAGTCTGAGTTCAGTTTTAGAGCCAAAAAATAACTTTGAAGCATTAATAGTTGAAGATGTATGTTTGCTAGCAAGAAACTACTACTCTGGAGATTTTAGTGAGTTGGATATTGATTTTCAATTGAGACACCAGTTGCAACATTATGAGCAAGATGTACATCATGATCCTCACTTTTGTAATATTGCCACACTATCGGAGTTAAATATGGAGTTAGTTAAAACAAAAAAGGCTGAAACATATCCCCTAGTTCATAGATTGATTTGCCTTATTTTAACTCTTCCAGTATCGACTGCAACTACCGAACGAGCATTTTCAGCTATGAAGTTAATCAAAACACCATTGCGCAATAAGATGGGTGACAATCTGCTTGGAAATCACATGATAATATACATTGAAAGTGAAATTGCTAAAAAAATTGGTATTGAGACGATTGTAGATGAATTTGATTTTCGTGAAGTTCGTAGAGCACGACTTAAGTAGGATATTTAGTAATTTATGTTTTTTTTGTTTAAGGATTTTTGTGAAAATTCTCTATGTTAATGGAATCAATCGAACTTAATTATTTTGATTATCATGAATGCGATGGAATTAATTATGTTAAAATAGTTTAGTTTTTTTATTATTTAATTTTCTTCCATTATTCGCCCGCCGCAAAATAAATTCCTGGTTACGTCCCTGTATACATAGTTATTCATTCGTTACTTCTAAAACTTCTTGATGAATGTGCAAGCAAGATACAAAGTTAATATATAAGACCAGATTCATTTTTCTTAAACAAGGCAATATTGCCCATTTTCCCATTATGGGCAGAGATTATGGGCAAAGATTAACGAAGATTCCTAAAGTAATAAAGAAGACAGATGAGGTAAGTTTTATTTCATTTCTTACAAGCTGAGAAGATGAGCTCGGTTATTATTTTTATTTCCTACTTTCTCAACTGTCTGTTTCATAATTTTAATTTATGGTTTTGTTGACGAAAAGTAATATCAATTCTTTCAATAGATAATCAATGGTGAGGTTCTGAATCAGGCGGAGGTTTCAAGTTACAAATTTAAGTGACGGTGGAAGAAACATTGACCAACGCAGTTGACGTAACATTATATATTGGTATAGTCGTTTTGATGAAATTTACATTGTGTACGTGAGTAGTTGTATGATATGCCAAGTCTTACGTATCTAGGCTTTATAGACGCTCCAACTTAAAACTGAAATCAACGAGTTCATAAGTTTATGGATAACCGAGTAAAGCTCAGATTTTGCTTAAAGTGTGCAGCGTAAAATATAACTAAGAAGAGGCAAAAAATGTAAGTGAAAGTTCTTTCGAATATAACAATTGAAGGTATAATGACAACTTTGGAAGGACCATTTTAGCATTCTTATAACATATTTAGCTACACTATTCTAATGCTACAAAATTTGATATATTTTTAATTGATATTATGAATATCATTTTTATAATAAATGAGACTATTTCTAAATTCCTAATGTTTATAAAACCAAAAGTCATTTGTTCCCTGTAAAAACATTTATCTTAACCATCAACTTTAAACATTTTAAATATAATATGTTATATATATATATATATATGAGCTCAAAATCAATGAAGATGATATTTACTATAACATGAATATATTTTACAAAAATTTTTAACATTTAGAATAGTGTAGCTCAAAATATGGTAGGTGTGGTACAAAAAAGATGTTAAAATCCTGATTTTTAAATAAGAGTAATGAATTCAGTAAATCGTTTTAATGAGTTAAAACACGTTTAATCGAGATAAGAGTGATTTTAGATGTAAAAATCGAATTATTGAAGATGATTGAAATCAGGATCCAAAACTAGTTTAATTTTGTTCGGATGTCGTTTACGTTTGAAAAACATATAAGACTTAAAGAAACGGAAAATAAAAGAAATCGAGATAGGAAGTGATAAATTTGTAAATAAAGAGGGAAAGTGCCTTTAAAGTCTCAATTTTCTAAAATGACATGCTCACTTCATTATTTCTTTCATTCGCTTTCTTCTTCCTATTCATTCATATTCCTCAAGCGCTACAACTCTTCCTCTCTTCATAATTCCTTTATTTCTTCTTCAAAAATCATACAAGAATACTCTCAATTCAAGTGAGATTGTCCTTTGTAATACCCATAAGCGAAGTTCTCTAGAATTGAAGAGTTGATTCCGGAGTTGATTTCAAGCAACTTTGGAGGAATTTTACTCGTTTGGGTGAGCGAGAATGATTTTCTTCTTATAGTGATTTATACTTTTATATATGCTTCTTAATTGCTATGTTGGGTTAAGACTTAGTCATGAGTGCTTTGCTTCTCTTTGAGTGATGAGTATTGAGTTGTTTGATTGAAAGTATATTGAGTAAATTGAATGAATGTTGAATTGAAACAATGAACTTGAGTCACCGATTAAATAAATGAACTAAGTTGAATGAAATTAATGAACTGTAACATTACCTGTTAGTATTGTTTGAAAATGATGGTTGTTGATTTATTATTGTATCGTATGGATGCATGAGCAGGTTACATTCTAATGGTTTGTAAAGTGTTTGATTTCTCCAATGTTTTGTCGAATTTCCTTCTAGTGGTACTAGCACCTTAAGGATCGTCCGTGATATAAGCTCGAGCTCAAGCACGAGATGTACTAGGCGGAAGCAAGGTTGTAAGGCCACAACGCACGATGTGAAGGCAATGGAAGCCGAGACAACGATCGAGTGTTCAAATGGTGTGATAAATTGACTTAGGGAAATTTACATTATCCAGGTTCAGACCCGCACTTCTACAGGTGATCAGTCAACTAGATTGGGGACATCAGTTGACTAGTCTAAGTAGAATGTGCTGGGTTGGAGGCCAAGAAGAAATTGGCCAAATTTAGCCTATAACAACCGAAAAATCAGGTTCAACTGGTTGATTGTCAAAGAGGTCAATTAACTGGTAGACCTCGACTTGTCGACTGGTTGACTGTAGCCAATTTTGGTTACAACGGATCAATCACTGACTTATATGGTTCTATCAATTCGTCGACTTTAGATTGGAGAACTTGAGATTTCTTTATGGTTTTGGCATTTGAGCAAGACTTCAATGTCAAGACGTGGCTCGTGGGATAAGGTGGGACTGCGGAGCGATATTTCAGAGTTCTTCAACATAGGAGCATGCATGGCTCGGAGTCAAGGCTTTGATGGCATGTATTACAATGTACGATGGGAGCGGTGATCGAAAGTGCGATCGGGATGTAAGACATGGGTCAGGATGCTCGGATGATCTATGCCCGAGAGGACTAGGTGGTTGTACTCGGCGTGACTTCTATATGGTTTCAACATTAGGTACAACTTCAATGTCCGATCATTTAAAGTCTCAAAAAGGAGAAATAGGAGTGGGTCGGACAAGCGTTAACACCTCGAGTATCGAAAAGGACGATTCGCTGTGATATGATAACAAGAAACAAATACAGTTCTATCAAAGAACTTTTAAAGTCACACATCAGATGGAAACAAATATAATATCAATAGTTGTAATCACTTTAATACACTATAATATGTATACACTATCAGATACACATGTCTGTATATCATCAATCAAATCTAATTCGTATGCATAATAAAATCCAAGTCATAATACTTATTTACAATATTTACAACATATACAATGTAATCCTTGCCTTCTATACCATCTCGTCTCCAAGCTCCATCAACCTTAGAGATATAAATAAAGAGGGAAAATTGGAGTAGGTCTGACATAAGTATGGCGAATGAACCATACTTACTTCACATATACTACAAAGATAATACTATAACATGATACGAGTCCAACATCTAGGTTACTTCGCATCCTTTTGTCATACCATACTTAACCTAACGTATACATCTCGTAATATCACATCGCATCTATGTGGTCTCACTTCCATGGACTCGCCTCGTGCACTACATGGTCGCCTGTTGTCCATCGTCATGTCCATCGTATGTAGGACTCACTTTTCCAGACTCGCCTTATACGCTACATGGCCGCCTATTGTCCATACCTCTTATACAAACTGGACTTATGTCATGGACTTGCCTCTTGCACTACAGGATCGCTAACCGTTCATCCTCCACATTGGTCCGTCGAAGCAATACAGGGAAGCAACGCAATACTCGAATCACCTCCTTGTGTTACAAGCTCATATCCTACGTCGCCTACTTGCGCCACATGCTTGTACATGTTCATGTCAACATCGAACAATTTCTAAACAACGCATAACATACAAATTCATTTCAAACAATTGATCAACATCACATAATTAACTTTGGATTTGTAACGTCGACAACTGTAGCGACCTACAATTTTGGACATTTGAATTTGAAATGTTTAATTAATTTGAAATATTGAAATATTAGTTTTATAGGTCAAACGACTTAAATTTCAAGTATAAGAGTTACTTGAATATGTGAATAGTGATTTAAACATCGAAATTATTTAAATGATCGAATCTTGAATTTAATTTGAATAAATGGATATCAAAAATCTTATTTTAAATCTATTTAAATAATAAATGGTTAGTGTAAACTTTTAATTTTGAATTAAAAGTGACTAAAATGGTTTTAGTAATAACTCGTTTTAATTTAACGTGTGAAATTAGCATTTTGGGCATCGTCTCGGATTTTGACGAAAGCAATGCGATTTGGATTCGGAATAGCGAATCATTATACGCCGGCTAGTTTCGTGACAACCAGACCTATTGTGTGGTCATACGAGCTCGAAACTTGTAGAAATTAATTACAGGAATTTAACATAATATAATTTGATTTTGAAAGTTAACTTCTGTATATGATGAAATCAGGCTTTGATACTAGTTCCATTGTGTTCGAAATTGGGGTATTTAGTATAAAACACTATGCGGCACGCCTTGTTTGGAGTTCGAGAATTTTAAGGATGAATAGTGTTTGAAAATTTTCTATATAAGGATCTCACTTCTTTCTTTTTGGAGAAACCCTAACCCTAGCGTCGTTTCATCCAATGGCCTAGATTATCCATGATGATAGGAGCCGTTTCGGGCGAAGTGCCAAACATGAAAGTTGTGTGCGATGGCTAAAGGGACTCATCGATGGTGGTGGATGGGGTCGCGGTAGAGCGAGGCGGCAACGAAGTCCAGTTGAACGGCGGCAGTTTAGGCGGTTGGATCTCATCGACGACGACGATTCAGAAGGCGGCTCAGGCAGCAAGGAGTGCATCTCGGTTAGGGTGACCTCCGATGGTGAAGCGGCGGTGGCTAATGCAACGAGGCAGCGGTGGCGAACGAAGAAAGAACGACGGCTAGGGGAGATAAATCGTGATCGTGATTTAGGGTTAGGGAAGAAGGTAACTAACGTTTAACCATTTTAATTAAGTTAATAATAAATTTAATTATTTCAAACGTTCATTAATTCGTATCTTGTTCATATGAGGTCGTATTTGGACGTGGTCAGCTGCGTTGGACTCGTAGCGATGATATCTACATCGTCGAGTTGGATTCGTCAAATTCGAAGCTGGTAGAATTTCAAGCTAAAAAATCGAACGCTGCTCTATCTTAATCGTAACTAGAATGCTTCAGTGACAACTGAGATTTTTGTGAGTTAACTCACCTCTCTAGACCCACTTATATTTCATATAGGTGCAGATATTTTTAATGATGTCTGTTTGTTGCTTGTTTGGATGATTTACCACTTTATCAATTGGTTTGGATTTATTCCCGCCTTTGGAGCGGATGACCGTTTATATGTACCCACCTAGTAGCGGATAACACATATTATATGATTATATACTATATGCGATGTAGAGGGACAAGTTGGAGGGATCTAATGAGATTCCTAGCAATGTTGATTTTATTTTTCGTATATTGTGATATATGATGTGTTGGATGCCATCTTTGGTGACATGGACATGATTTCACTTATTTAGTGGTATAGTAACACTGGGCCTTATTTTTAGTACTTTGAAATACTATAAGATAACAATTGAATTGAAATGATTTTTAAGGCGGTACTTGAAATACTACCTGTCTTAATAATTATTTATAAATTATTAGAAGAAGGAATTTATCGAAATGAAATAAAAACATGAATTTTTGGAATATTAATTTAACTGCTTTATGAAGTATTTCTAAATAGAGATTTTTGAATTGTATTATAAAGGTTTTAAAACTTAATAGATAAGTCCATCTTTTATTATAAAGGAAATACAGTTTTAAAGAAAATAGAAGTAGTTTGAAACAAATATTTCTGAAATGGTTTATATAAAAGATTTATAAAAGTAATATTTTATAAATATTAAAAATAGATTCGTAATTGATATTTTGTAAATAGATTTATAAATTGGATTTTATAAATAAAGGAGATTTAGAAAAGAATAGATTTATAAATGGAATTTCATACATAAAGAGATTTTATAAAATGAATTTTTATAAAATAGGAAGGAGGTTATAAAACATAGTTTTATAAATATAAAAGGGTTTATCTTGATAAGTAGAGGATGGTTTTTTCAATGGGAGATACATTTCGTTTAAAAGTAAAACAATCTCTTAAGGGAATGTTTTAAAAGTGATATTTGCAAATGGAGTTTAATGGTTTTAAAAGTGATTTAAAATGTGTTGAGTGATAGGAAGACATGGATCAACATTTTTGTTGTAATAAATGTTTTTGAGAAAGTAAGGAAGACATGGACTATAATACTATTGTTATAGTAAGTGATTTCCGAAAGGAGATATTTATATAGTACACGGGATTTATTCATATCCCATATTTGATGTTAATATTCGAGGTGGGTAACTTATATCTATTCGGAAGCTAAGAATATCGTCCATTCAAAGTCTGAGAGGTAATGATACCCCAACTTGATCGGCTTCATTGTTAACTAATAAATAGTTTAAGTTCGACATCGAAAATTAACATTAAGTATAATTAATCGGATCCATATACTAGTGTTTCTAGGTTGTTGTAACGATGTTTTATGCACCATTCGTTCTGACCCAATAAAGTGTGTTTTGAAAAAATATAAAGCTTTCCTCAAAGATTAGTAAATATACTTATTAGGATTTAAGTATATAGAGATATTTTCTAAGTGTTGAAAATGAAATAGTTTGTGAATATACTTATACCGTAGAGATAAGCATATGAAAATGTTTTTCAAATATCGAAGATATAAAAGTGGCAAGGCTCCAGCTTCTTTGGGACCTGAACAAAGGCTCAACCTGGGAGGGCAAAGACCGAGCAGATCTGGGGCTATTCCAGATCGGAACACGGGGAGGAGGGTGCAGGCGGACCATGCTGGGAGGACATCAACAAAATTTTCGAAAACAACAAAGAAGAAAGCCTTTCTGCCAGGAAGCAACCCGAAAATCAAATTCACTGTCTCAGAGAACGCTAAAAAAATTTCATACAGTGAGGCAGTGAAAGCAGGAGCGGTAGGAGATCTAGGAAACCTAGATCATGAATTTATCGAGCCTAAAGTAGCTGATGGTAAAAGGATCGGTACCCTTTCTTCTGAAGCTATCAAAGAAGCGGAGGGAGGCTGGGATTTATGTATATTATTGTATGTGGTTGGTTATAAACCATGGCTTAGAACTTTTGAGGGATATGCCAACAGGGTATGGTCTACAAAGAAGCCGTTTTCAGTTCACTCAAGGAATAATGGATTCTTTGTAGTGAGATTTGGCTCTAAGGAGGATTGCAACAAGATTTTGAAATCAGGTCCTTGGTTCATGGACCGGAACCTGATCATCATGAAGTGTCTATCCCCGGAAATGAGAGTAGATAGAGATTTACTCACATCCTTGCCTATGTAGGTCAGACTTCCTAGTTTAAGTTTTAAGTTGTGGGGCAATAAGGCAATTAGTGCACTAACAAGTACCATTGGAGTTCCCATAAAGATGGACAAGGCCACGAAAAATAAATCTAGATAAGCCTACACCAGAGTTTTGGTTGAGGTTAACGCTACCTATGGTATGCCTAACACCATTGAAGGTATGGACGACAATGGGAGGAGTTTCATTCAGGAAGTGGAATATGAGAGCCCTCCTCCCATATGTGGCAAGTGCATGTGTTTCGGACACGTAACCGACGAATGCCCAATAACCAAGTCTTGGGTTCCTAAACTGAACCAAACTGTCAACTCTGATAAGGAAAGCCCTGTGGTTCCAAGTCTTGTTGGGTGTTCGGAAATAATAAGGGAGGAAGGCGGAAATGAGATTTCTAATGATCTGGAAAAACAGTTGGATGATGGTTGTCCTACTGATTCCCTTAATTCTGAGTTATTGCACGATGGTCACTTGTCTAATGGAGAAACCAGGAATTATGTGGCGGAGGTTTCACGTGGTGATGGTATGACTGAAATCTTACAACCAGAAGTGCATCAAGAAAAACAAAACCTAAATGTTGACTGCCCACCTATTGATGGGTCTCGGGATAGATATCAGATAGCTTTTAATGAGCTGGAGACAGAAATTAAGGGAAAGTCCATTACAGAACAAAAGCAAACAGAAGTTTTACCCTCGGATCAGATTTTAGGAGGAGCTGCATCCTCAGAAGTGCGTGGTGAGGGGGCAATCTCAGAAGCACCAGAGTCAAAACCTGTTACTCTTACCGAAGTAGGAGTCAGTGAAGATTGCACCACTGTTCCTCTGGCCAGGTCGGATGTCCCTCCTGATCAAGGAATCAGTGAGCCGTTCATTCCTGTGTCTACAACTACCCCGGGAGACAGAGATCCGAGATCTTCACCTCCAAAGTCACCTTCGACCCACATAACTATTCTCAAATGCCCTTCGTCATCATCGGATACTCCTTCTTTTCCAAATACTTTACTTTCTAATGATATTTTTATTGATGATTGTATAATTAATAATGTTAATTTTAGGAGAGGCACTGAACCTTGTATTGATATATAGGTGCAAGATAATCTGGATCAGGATACAGGAACGACAGAAGTGGTAGAGGAACAGAATACTTATGATAATGCAGACCCAGCTCAGGAGGTATTTGTGGAGCAATCTCTTCCTAAGCATCAAGATATAGAGTTTGAGAAAATTCAGAAGGAAAAGCTTGTTCGTAAGAATCCCAAGTGGGTTCAGATGCTAGGCATTCCTATGGAAGACAAAGGGGAGTCCTCCAGCAGTAGGGCGCTGAGGACTCACAATAACAAGGTTATTTAATGTCAGTAGCATGCTGGAATGTTAGAGGGTTTCATAACCCCAACAGAATGGGAGAAGTGAGAAAACTCATTGATAAGTATAAAATAAGTTATTTCGGTGTTTTGGAAAATAAGATGTTGTATTCGGATATTCTGAAGCTGGAAAGAGCGTTGGATGACAGATGGAAAATAATAAGTAATGTCTCTTGTTATTTTAAATGCAGGATTTTTGTCCTCATTGACGGAGATTCTTGGGATTTCAACTATATTAGTATGAGTGATCAACATATTACCATTGAATTGATCAATACCTCGAAATTCAAATGTAATTTAACCTTTGTATATGCTCATAATTTTGTTGAAATTAGGAAAAGATTATGGAAGAATTTACAAGAGGATGCTATCAATATTTACAGACCATGGCTGGTTCTTGGGGACTTCAATTGCATTCGTAGTCCCTCAGAAAGAAAGGGAGGTAACCTAGTGACATTGGGTAACTTGTTCGAACTAGATGATATGTCTAACTACACAGGTCTTAATGAGATCAATGTTAAAGGTTATGAATTTTCTTGGTGGTCTGGTCCGAGTCGCAACATATTTTCTAAGATTGACAGGGTTTTTGCAAACCTAGACTGGATCAACTTATTTACAGACTTATCGGCTGAATATTTGCCTCCTTCTATGAGTGATCACAATGTCGTCCTCGTCTCGCTTTTCCCTAATCCTAGGGACAAGAATAGACCTTTCAGATATATGAACCATTGGTCTTTATGTGATCAATACTTTCCTCTGATCGAGAAACACTGGATTTCTAATCATGCAGATCGACCTCTATATCAAATCATTAATATTCTCAAGAATATCAAGAGAGAGCTTAAGTTTGGAATGCTAAAGCTCGTAATACCAAACAAGAGGTAAATGTTCAGAGAGAGAATTGTTCTAGACTCCAGAAACTACTGGAAAAATCACATGATCACAATTTAGCTATGGAATTTCAAAATGCCAAGATTAATCTGGATTTAGAAATTAAAAAAGAATTTCTGGATACCAAGCAAAAGGCTAAATGTGATTGGTTGATGATGGGTGACGAGGCTTCTTCTTTTTTTTACGCTAAAATGTCTAGTAAAAGAAGTAGAAAGCGTTTGACCAACATTGTAGTCGATGGAAAGGCAGTTTCGGAAGATATGTTTGTTGAATCGGCCATTGATTTCTACAAACGAATCTTTAACCTTCCCTTATGTAACCATTTCCCAGAAGTTATTTGTAAATCGATTATTACTGAGTACGGTGCTAATTTTTTGAACGATGGTATATCTTTGGAAGAAATTAAATTTGCACTGTGGGATATTAAAGATACTATTTCTCCAGGACCGGACGGTTTTAACTCGATGTTTTTCAAAACTCATTGGAATCTTTTGAAAGGCTTAATTTTTAAAGCTTTAAACGATATTTTTCAGAAGGGTCTTATAATCAATGAGTGGAACCATACGTTCATGCACTTGATTCCAAAAAAAGACCATTCCACTTGTATTCAAGATTTTAGACCCATTGCCTGTTGTAATACTTTATATAAGGTTTTCACCAAAATCCTATGTAACAGACTGGGTCCTTTTTTGGATAAGTTGGTGTCCTTGAATCAGACGGCATTTATCAAAGGTAGATCTATAGGGGATGGAATCTTGTTTGCCCATGAAATTATCAGGGGTCTCGGAAGAAAGGATAATAAATATATGTGTATTAAAGTTGATTTAAAGAAAGCATATGATTCGATTAATCGATCTTTTGTTATACATATGTTAATAAGCTTGGGTTTCCCAAACAAATGGGTGAAAATTATTGAAAACATTATTAAGACTCCTGTGTTTTCTATCATTGCAAACGGAGAAGCGCATGGTTATTTCAAGAGTTCTAATGGTCTTAGACAAGGGGACCCGCTTTCCCCTATTCTTTTCACTTTGGTCATGGAATATTTTACGTTATTGATGGATGAAAAAGTCACGGTTGGTCTTATTTCCCCAGTTACAGACTTTGATAATAAGTTGACTCACCTAATTTACGCTGACGACATTATTGTTTTTACTAAAGCCAATGCCCAAACTGCAAATGCTATTGGTGATGTTTTTAAGACCATGAAGAGAGTTACTGGCTTAGAATTAAGTTTTGAGAAATCTAACGTTTTCTTTGGGAAAGGGGTGGATTGTTGCACTGATATTAGTATGATCCTCAATATCCAGCAATCGGATCTCCAAATAAGGTATTTGGGTATTCCCTTGTCTAGTGCTAATTTGAGGGATAAGGATTGTTCTCCTTTGATAGAGAAGATCAAGTTAAGAATTGGAGGATGGGAAACAAGAATGCTTAGCTTAGCGGGAAGACTTGAACTTATTAAATCTACCATTTACCCCATAATACAATTCTGGATGCAATGCTTTTGTCTCCCAGCCTCTACTATTCAAAAAATTAAACATTTGATTCTTAACTTTCTTTGGAAAAGTCGTAGCAGTAAGATTCCTTGGGAGATTTTGTGCAGGCAAAAAGAAGAAGGAGGAATGGGATTGAGAAATCTAGAAGAGATGAACCGAGCGTTATTTACCAAATTGATATGGAAAGTAATTAATTCAGAAGGAATTTGGGCAAAACTTATGCATTGTAAATATATTGGTCATAAAAGTTTTTGGGAAATTAACCAGCGATCGGACGACTCGGGAGTGTGGAAATTCATTTTGAAGAATAGGCGTGAAGCTTTGAAATGCCTTTCTCTCAACATTGCTGATGGTAAAACTATTTCTCTATGGTATGACCCATGGCTAAATGGAAGTTCTATTATGGAACGTATTGGTAGAGACACAGCTTTCAGAACTGGTATGGAATATTTGTCTCTTAGTACGATTTTAAGGAATGGTGAGTGGAAGTGGGACTCGTATAGTTTTTTATTTCAAATACATGCAGAAATTGAAGGTGTCAAGTTCACAAGGATAGGGAGAGGGATTTCTGGTCTTGGAAGTGCTCTAAGGATGGTTTGTATCAGTTCAAAAAAGTTTGGAACACGGTTAGATCCAGTTTTGAAATTAAGTACTGGACGTCTTTGGTCTGGAATAAAATACACGTTCCAAAAATGGCGGTATGCCTGTTTAAAGCCATTATTGACTATCTATTGACAAAAGAAAGATTACTTCAGAAGTAGATAGTCATGGACTATAACTGTGTTTTTTGTAATAACCACATTAAAACTATAGACCATCTATTTTTTCAATGTAATTTTACAAAAAACATTTGGCTTTGAAGCTATAAAAAAAAATTTAATTCGCCGAAAAGTTTATTCTCTTTTTCTCTGAAAGATGATTTATAGAAAATCATTTCTATCTCAAGCTTAAAAAGTTTCAATTTAGATTTGTTCCAACTATCTCTCTCTATTTGTGTTTGGCATATTTGGAAAGAAAGGAATGATAGGATTTTTTCGAATCGTTTTAATGAAAGGTCGCAGACTTGTACCAAAATTTTCTAGACAATGAATATCAGAAAGGAAAAATCTAAATATTTTAAGAACAATACTGGCATGAATGAAGCATTAGCACTGAAATGGGGATATTCCTCCCAACGCTGAATTAGGGCATCATCTGCTTTATCATAAGTTTCGTTCTTCTGACATCTTGTTATTTTTCTGCTTCTTGGCTCTGGTTCTCGCGCACCTGTATTATTTACATTGTCCTCACCTCCTCTCTTTTAATTTACATAATAATTTACAATTATCAATAATTATTGATTTAGTTTAAAAGGTTGTAGTTTGCAGGTTGCTCCGAGGGCTCGTAATCACGTCCTGGTCACAAAAGAATTTTTAGATTGGAGTTATGAGATTTATTTTGAAGGTTCTCTCGGATCTTATACCTGTCTTGTCAGCTCTGGATGGATCTAAGATCCCTTGTTTGTTGCCGTCCTCCGATTCCTCGTTGCAGTCCCGATCTCCTTAGTTTCAAAGGAAATGATGTTAGTGTTTCATATAAAGCTTAAAGACTTCTCCTTTTTGGGTTTAGAGACTCATCTTGCTAAAGATCTTCATTGTTCTTCACGAGGAGGTGCTGGTTTCTGGATTTGCGATCATTGGTTTGAGATTTGCTCCAATCTGGAAGTAGAAGAGGATGTTTTGAGTAATAGTCGATCTTCGATAGTTGCTTTGATCTTGTAGTGATTTATGTTGTGATTTTCGTTCTTCCTCTCTCGCCGCCATTATCGGTCTTTTTTATTTTTACTTCCGAGATGAGTTAATGAAGTAGATGAAAGTGTCGTATTGCCTTATCTGTTTTGAGAGCATTCTCGAAGTTTCTGGCAATTAGTCTTTCTTTTTCTTTGGTTGGTGGGCTTTGGACCTATAGTGTTCGGGTATGTTGTGTTTGTTTTGAAGTTGGCTTAGGTTTGCTTTGGTCTTGCCTTTTGGCACTTGTAAATATTTTTCTTATAGCTTCTTTTTAATAGAAAAGTTTGAACCCTTATTCAAAAAAAAAGTGGTTTGGATAGTATATCTTCGTAAAGATATTTTGACATAAATGTTTGGAAAGTGATTTAATTAATAAAAGATTAATTAAATAGGCATAGTGACTGCTTGTGCACTAGATTTTATATTTGGTTCCTTGATTGGATGTGTAAATTGATTACTCGTGTACTTAGCACGAAGCCAATTGAGTAGGCTTGATTATCGTTTGATGTTAGGAACGATGATTCATGTAGAGCGAAGTAACTATGGCACTCCAATCTACCGGGCTTCCTTCTTGGCTGAAGGATAGCAAGTTGAGAGTTGGAAGCATGAAAAATCTATAAGACTTGGTTTCCACATGAGGTTTAGGGCCTTTAATCGATTGTTGGTCCAGAGAGAGCGGGATCGGATTTATTTAAAACCCACTTTGGACCAACTTATGCATTCGAAAGTTAAATTTACTTGAAGGCATGATTTTGAATATGGAGATCTTCATGATGTAGGGCCTCTTGCCACTAACCTCTCGGGTGATTCCCATATTATATATATGGTGGCAGTAGTGCCTACGTTCTGAAATCTTCGATTTGTAAGGACTGCTCGCTACTAATTCTAGGGATGATTCCCAACAGAATGTAGTAGGAGGGTACCTTGCATGGACGAATGTCTGACATTGCATTTCTAAGACCACACACATTGGTTTTTGCAAATGTGCATCTATTTGGTGGTATAAGAGGTAACCCCTTTTACACTTAACACCATTCCTCGAGGCATATGAACTCGGAGGTTGTACTTTTATGGAAATCAATTACTGTGTCATCGGAAATGGCAATGTTGCATTCAAAGTGGGATTTGTTTTGTGAAAGGTAAAATGCTACCTCAAGCCTCACACGTCGCTAGTGGCAAAAACATAGTAGATGTAGCAGGGCTAAGTGGGTCGTTTCCATTAGGAGATGTTCATCACCTTTTTAGATTACACTCTATATTTCGAGTTTGTTGTGTATGATGTGGCCATAGATAGATCCGGAACGACCGGGGTGATGACATATTCGGTACTATCTATGGTAGAGGTAGGCCGGTCCTCTATCGGTAGTGGCTAGCGGGGTTGTGCTTCGGCGCATTCTTTTAGAGATGTATTGTCAAAAGGTAGTCCCTTACCTTGTCATTGTTGAAAATCCATTCTCGAATACGTGCCTTTACGGTTTTGATTGTAGAGCCCAGTATGATGGAATTTAATCAATGTAACAATTTTGACTATTTTAATATGTTATTTGAAAAGGATTTTCAAAGCAATGTCATTAAAAATAATATCAAACGATTTGATAAAAATGTTTTGTTTATCGTAAGGTAAAAACTCATCCATGTTTATGTGCGGCGTGGTCTTATGAGATACCATTATTTCAAAAGATTTTATAGCATTAAAATTTAATTGAGATGTATTTCCTCATGCTGGTTTACCGGACTAACTGGGTGTTCTTCCCTTTTAATGCTCGGGTCCGATCGAGTATATTTACAAACTAGATACGGATGCATTTTGGAGGAGTTTGGAGCAGGAGGCTTCATCGATAGCTAGTTATTATCTTATTTTCACTACATTGATCGTTTAAAATTATCAGCATTTGTGAGGATAGCCTATTATAACTATCCAGGCTGATTATTAGTGATTTGCTGTTGTACTCTAATGGATGTATGTATATTACAGTTTTTTCTTTTGTAAAGATCATTTTTATATTATATATTGTTCCATTGCTTTTTGAGATTCCATGATTGTTTAATTTCTTATTCTTCTGTTTTTTCTTCTTTCTTTTACCCTTAATGATTGGTGTTTTCGGCATTTGAATGCTCTGCACACAATACAGTGGACGTATTAGTGTCGATTTTCGAGGGTCAAAAATTCCAGTTCGTTACAAAAACCACCTCTTAAATAGCCTCCAAACGCCTTTATAAAATCGTAGAATCAAGACCCAAATCAATAAACATTAATATATATTGGCCCGTTTGGGTCCAAGTTCAAGCTGCGCCAAAAAATAGGCCATCGGTGGACCGATAGTAGAGACCGGTGGACCAGTCAAAATGAAACTGGAATTTTTGGCTAGGATTTTAATCGTTCCACCTTATCTTTTTACATCTAATCGCCTCCATTTTAGCTCCATTCATATGAGAATGTCGTTAGCCTCTTATTCTATGTTTCTATGGTCATTACATACTTAAATTCTTCAAATTTCCACCGCATATTCATTAAATTCAAGGAAAAGGGAAAATCAGTTTATAGTTTATTGTTTATTCAACTCCATCTCAAACCGTTGTTTAAATCCAAAGTTAAATGATTTTAAAGTGTTATTTATTCTATTCTAGACTATAATCATATTTAAAGGGTTATAATTGCATTATACCGAGAGAAAAGCATGAATCACTCGTTGTATCACCCTCTGCTGCCTCTACTTTCGTTGTCTGGATTGTTGCACCACTGTGCTTTAGAAATTCACCTTCAAAGTGGTATAAATTCATAGTCCTCTCCATAAGCTTCTCGATGCCATTGATTCCATGCGAATCCATCGAGATCAGAGTGAGATATGATGATTTAAATTTTAGTATATGGGGTATACAGACTCTAGCTTTCAAAGTGATATCGACGATGATAAGTTAATGTCAAGTTACATTTTTATTTAAACCATGGTAATGTTAGTTAGAAAAGTTCCAAACAGGGAACAGTAGTGATTCCATAATAGTGGCCAGGTATGTAGCCCTCAATGAGGCAACTAAAGAAGCAGCTTGAATACACAAATTTATCAGTGAGCTAAGGGTGATTCTCGACATGGGGAATACAATGACATTGTTTTGTAACAACATGCGGTGATGCAGATCGCAACGGAGTCTTGAGCACACAAGAAATCTAGACACATTCTATGCAAGTTCCTCCTAATTAGAGAATTTATTGAGTAGAAAGTAGTAGTGACTCAAAGGGTTGATACAAAAGACAACATAGCAGATCCATTCACGAAGGACTAACTTGGCCAGTTCTTATCAAACTAATTGAACAGATGGTATAGAATTCCAGAATGGGGACCAAGTGTAAGTGGAAGACTGATAGAGTTAGTGGTATGCCCCAGGGACAATTCTATAATTTATTGTAATTATCAACTCCATAATGAAATCTCATTCGAAATAAAAGGTGTTTTCCTTTCCATTATATACTTATTATAATATATTATATTGATTATTTATTTAATTTAAGAATATATAATATAAAATCCATAAATGATATATATTGTATTAGTAGTTATAATGTGTTATAATCATGAGCAATTTCTCATAATGAAAATAAACGTATCGTTTAAATATTCCTATTCAAGATGTATCAAGACTGTATATCGATACATTCATTGAAATCAGGGTGTGTAACTCTCTCCAAACATTGGATAGTGTATTTCTCATGGCTGCTAGGGTTACAAAGTGGTTACATACTGATAGTTACTGGATAACCATGGAATAACTCACTCGATAGTTTTTTTTGGTTAATATAACTAAGGCCAAACAAAGAATATCAAAGTGACAATGTTACATACTTCTCTCGACTTGAGTGTACAATTGAACTTCAATGTGGATATTCCTCTTTAGTTGTTGTTAAATCGTGGCACGACGTCCATGAATGACTATAGTTAGGTCTGAGTTGAGGCATTAGAAGTGAAACAATATTCAATAGAGAATTCCTCCTCTAGGTTATATGGGATTAGTATCGCGATCAAATGCGATCTACTTAAAGTCGAAGTCTTTGGCAAGTACAGTTCGGTTAGTAATAATTGTTATTATTTAACCAAAGACTTTTTGTTTGGATTATATAAGTTGAATGAGGGCGATATTAGAATTTTGACCAATACCAAATTCCATAAGTTCTAATGTGATATAGTTTTGACGAAGAAAATTGGTGTAAATAATCATCACTGTCGAGGACTGCTTAAAAAATAGTTAAATTGGATTTACCAATGTTTAAGGGATAAATTCAGCCAAACCGTCACATCGCTGGCTAATGTGACATGTGAACGTTAATATTCTAATTATTCGATATTAATCGCTAACTAAATTTACATCTATGAGTCGCACAACCGCAATGTTAAATACTCCGAATACCACAAGATTTAATTAAATTATAATTTTATAAATTAATTAATTTTTGTGAAATATTAATTATAAAATTTATGTGATTTATTTGAATAAATATTGAATATAGTGTATATATAAAAGTTATATATGTACGTATCGATATTTGATATCGATGTACATTTAAATTATATTTAAAATGTGTAATTACCGATCGGGTTTGGAAATGTGTGTAAGCCCATTGGTCTAAAAGTATGGCCAACCATGATAGATTAGGAGGGGATTTGATATTTTTGGAAATAAGGGTTTGACTTGGTTTAAAAGAAAATATAAAAGTGAGATCTTGATCTCCTTTTTTCTCTCCATTTCTTTTCTTATATAAACCCAACATATCCTTCATTTTAAAGGTTACTTTCTCTAGCCAACATTACCCTATCTTAGCCACAAGTTTTCCCCCTCTCCTCTCTTTAATTTTCCAACCAAAATCAAATCGAATTAAATTCAAGGTGTGGTGATCTCTCGGCTAGTAGCTTTTCTTAAATGGAGTGGATCTGATTTAAGCAGTCTATCTTATTCAACATTCAGTGTGCTTTATCAAGGCAACAGTTAGGTAACATCTAATATTATATTTATTCATTTATATATTTTTAGCAAAGCTAGCCGAAGTTTATAGTGGGTCGTCCAAATATATAAAGAATTTGAAACAAGTGTTCCGATATATGCAGCAGAACAACTTAAAAAAATTTAAAGCACATGAGTATGGAAAATTTCCAAACTAATACCTAAACTAGTCTTCTTCCGAGGAAGAAGAACCACTCCCTTCATCCAAAGATTCAGGCCTAATAACATGATAAAACCTAGAGAAAAGAGCAGCCAATCATGGGAAAAAAATCCACAGAATCAGAGCCATAAAGGTGTTTCCTATTCCAAGAGGAACCCGAGATAACAAAAAGATTCACCTAACCGTCCTATAACCGAGAATATAAGACCTTCACCCTCAACATGGTAATATAGAGGCCTTTCTTCGTCATCTCCACCAACATACTTATAGAACCTTCCATCCTTAGGGTCAAACCTCATTTCGAAATGCTCATGAATCCAAGCTTGCTTTCGGAACCCACTTCATGACAGGACAAGGAAGAGGGATTCTAAGAGGAAAAAGGATAGGCAAGATGTCAGATTGTAGACAACAATCTTCAACAAGGTAACCAAATGTGTGACAAGACAAACAAATTTTCGGTTTTCAACTATAATGAACATCGACAACAGATACGCGGCCGTGAGCAATATAAACTGAACATATATCTTGGAGCAAGAGGCTTTTCTGGAGTTACTTCAATAAGAGCCATCGCATACACAAGCTTGTTTTGAGCAACAATATTTGCATCGAAACATCTCATTTTACCAACTGATAGAGTTAGCGGTATGCCCTAGGAGCAATTATGTAATTTGTTAAATATATCTAACTCGATAATCAAGCTTGTTCGAAATAAAAGATGTTTTCTTTCTATAATTAATTAAAAGTATATTTAATAGAAAATCCATAATGTTACATTTTGTGATAGTAGTTACAAAGTATTGTAACTGTGAGTAATTTATTAGAATGAAAATAAATATACCATTTTTAATAATCCTAGTCAAGGTGCATCGAGACTGGATATCGATGTATTTGTCGAGATTAGAATATGTAACACTCTCCATATGTTAGGCAATGTATTACTCATGATTGTTGGGGGCACCAAGAGTTTATGTACTGATAGTTATTGGATAACTATAGAAGACTCACTTGATAATTTTCTATTGGTTAAGATAACTAAGATCAAGCAAAAAATATCGATGTGCCTAATTTACATGGTTCTCTCGACTTGAGAATACTGTTGATGTACAATGTAGAAGCTTTGCTTTGATTGTAGTTAAATTGTTGCATAGCGTCCATCGAACGACTATAGTTGGATCAAGTGGAAGCGTTGGAAGTGAAACACTATTTAAGAGAGGATTCGTCTCCTCAGTTATATAAGGTTAGTATCATGGTCAACGGAAGTCGGCTCAAATTCAAAGTCACTAGCCAGAGTAGTTTGATTAATAATAATTGTTACCATTAAACCAAATACTTTGTGTTTGGACTATAAAGTTGAATGTGGATGATATTGGAATTTTGACCATTACCAAATTCTATAAGTCCTAATGTGATATAGTTTTGACGAAAAGAATTGGTTTAAATAATTATCACTATCGGGTATCGCTTATAGTAAGTAAAATTGGATTTTACCAAAAGATGTATAAGCGGTAAATGCATCCAAAATGTCACACCACTAGCTAAGGTGACGTGTGAAAGTTAACTTTCGAATTGATCGATATTAACCATTGTAACGACCCGTATTTTTCCGATGATTAAATTATTGAATTAAATAAGATTTTTGTAATTTAATATTTAAAGAAATTAAAATTTTAAGATTTAATAATAGGAAAATAACTAGAATGAAATATGATGGTATTAATTTAAGGTAAATGATAACTACTTTAAATGTAATTCCCATTTTTGTGAAATGATTAAAAAGTTATAATTGGTTATAGATTGTAAATTAATTGTAATAATGTGTGTATTAATTGATAATTGGATTAAAAGAGTAATTGATAATTTAAATGTTATATTAATAAATGAAATAGTATGTAATAAATTGTAATTGAATAAAATTAGTGTTGTGTAAATAATTATAACATTTGTTGTAAACAATCAACTTTTAATGCGATTAAATTAAGCTAAAGGTGGTTATTTGTTACCTATTTATTTAACTTGTCGAAATCAAATTGGAAATAAACTACAATAAATGTAGAAAAATATTGCGTTAATATGAATTAAGATAATAATTGAAGAATATTAATGTAATAAGATATAAACTAGGGTTAACAATGCCTATTAAGCAATGATTGATGGAATAAAAAGATTGAAATCAAATTAAATCAATTTATTGGAATTAAATTATAATTAATTGGATTTAATTACAGTTGAAATTGAACACGGTAATTAGTGTAATATTTAACTCTGAATTGATTTGTAAATTTGTTTTTAATTATTGTAAATGTCCAAGTAATAAAAAATGATGAAAATTGTTGGTTATTAAATTTGAAATTAAAAAGTGATTTAATCAATATAATAATAATTTAATTAAATAACATGAAAATAGCCATTTTGGCCGCTGTCTCGGATTTCGACGAAACTAGTTTCATCGGATCCGTAACGGTAAATTATTATAGGATTTCAAGTTTCGTAGCGATCGGGCTGGTCATTTGATCGTACGGACTCAAAAAGCGTAGAAATCAATTTAATTGAATTCAATTTGAAATAAGCTGATTGTAAAGCTAACTTCTTTATATGATGGAATTAGGACTTGAAACCTGTTCCATTGAATCTAGAAATATTGAAAACATATATTTTGATATATGGGATGACCCATTTTCATTTCTGGAATGAAACAGGCTTTACGGGTCGTTTATCGTTTCAATCCAAATCGATCTGGTCCATTCTTTCTATTTTCAGCTTTGCCTATATATAGGCTGTTATAGACTCTGATTGTTTCTCATATTCTCATTACAGTACGTACAATTCTCCCTGACTATCTCCTCTTTCTCAATGGTTGAAACCCTAAATTCCCAATTCAATTTCAAATTATATTTCAATTTCAAAATTTAACTACTCCAAACCATATCATATTATATACCATTTCGAAACTCTCGACAAGCGTAATTTACTAGTGCAATTTGTTTTTGCAATCGAAGCACTATTTGTCCAGAAATTTGAGGATGAACCTCGACCGTCGAAATAAGGTTTTCACGATCCAACGGTGGATCGTCGACCATTCGACGATCCGAGAGTGGCGTTGCGAAGAGGGCGTGATGCAGGACTCAGGGGTGCTAGCCGTTCACGTCGGTTGGCCATGAATTCGCCAGAAATTGGTAAGAATTAGCGGCGGTGGAATGAGGTGGGGTGTGCCTGGTAGTCGCACGAGCTTGGCCTAAGGGCGTTTGGGTGTGGTGATGCCATCGGCGTTGGTCGATCGAGTTTAGTGGGTAGAGGCAGCAGCGATTTTTGAGTGAAGGCAGTGGCTATCAGCGTCTGAACGAGGTCGCGATCGCAAATTAGGGTTGCAAGTGAGTTGTAGCTGAGGTGATGTGTACGTTTATTTTTTTATTTTATTTAATTACATTATAAATCGTGTAATGTTCTAATGTTGATAACTTTTGCATACGAGATCAGATTTACAGGCGATTTGTTCCGCTGCGATCGTATCAGAATTCCGGACATTATGGAACTAGTTTGGACAAATTCTGAGAATGTTGAATTTTGGGTCTTATTTTGGATTTCAAATCAATTTGAAATCAAATGTGAGTGTCTTAACCCACTCACAACTACTAAATTTTCTTATGTTAGTTAAATTGAATTTATGATGCAATTAGAAATTGATTGGTTAATGTTTGGTATATTTACTTTGTCATTCCAGTTAAATTTAACCTTTATTGAATTTAATAGCCATTTTAATATTGAAGTCTAATTGCCAGTTAATACCTATCATTTATAACTGTTTAATTGTTATTGTTTATTTATTGGTTTGAATGATAATTGTGGTGGATGTTTGATTATTGGTATTGGATGATTGGACGCTATATTTATATTGTTATAACACTGCAAGTCCCCTTGATTATTGTTAGAAAATCCCTTTGGGTTGAAATGATACATACCTGAACGATCTTATAGAATAGAAGAAAATCGTTATGGGTTGAAATAATAAACCCAAGCGATTTTCATTGATTTTGAAATTTGGGATTGCGGGTTGAAATGATATATACCCGTAAATTTAAATTTATTGCGAGTTGAAATGATAAATATCTGTATCACTTGACCATAGGGTAGAAAATTATATACGGACACCGGATTGGTTAAATTAAATGACTTTTAAATCATTAAATTTTGAATTCAGTTAAATGATAGTTGAAATTGAATTGGATTTATATAAACTGATTTGCTTTCGAAAATACAAGCGTTAATGTTGAAATTGGAATTGATTTAATGAATTGCATAAAGGATTTTAATTGGAATTTCAAAGTTGAATTGTCAAATATAAATGAATTTTACCGAAATTGAGTTATTGAAAAATGTTTGAACATAACTTTGAAGAGTATCTAATTTGAAGTGGTTTAAATCGATAATTCAAACATGGATTTGAAATTGATATTAATTAAATGGTTTTAAAAAAGAATTTGAATTGAAAGACAAAAATTAGTTGTTGATTTGAAAGCTAGACATGGTCCAGATGTGTTGAAATGAAAGAAATAGTTCAATTTGATATTAATTTCAAATTTATTATAGTTAATATAAACTGTTTAAAATATATTATTTTCAAATCCTAATTATTAAGATTTTCAAACTATTAAACCAATTTAAGCTATTTTGAACTATTTTAATCAATTTAAACTAATTTAATTTATTTTAATCAATGCAGTTTAAACTATTTTAACCAAATTAACCCATTTTAAATTAGTTTAAATCTATTTAATCTATTTTAAAACTATTTAATCTATTTTGAATCTATTTAATCTATCTTAAATAAAAATTTAAACCATCTTAAATCCACCTAA
This sequence comes from Allium fistulosum, assembly GCA_030737815.1. Taxonomy (NCBI): domain Eukaryota; kingdom Viridiplantae; phylum Streptophyta; class Magnoliopsida; order Asparagales; family Amaryllidaceae; genus Allium; species Allium fistulosum. The sequence goes on from CM060907.1 coordinate 478,487,280, forward strand.
ACTATTTTAATCTATTTTAAACTATTAAAAACTATTTTAATCTATTTTAAACTATTAAAAACTATTTTAATCTATTTTAAAATATAGAAAAAAACTATTTTTAATCTGTTTTAAACTATTTAAATTATTTCGAAATCCCAGGTTTTGTAAAGTGGAAGTTTTACATTTAAATCCCTAATTTTTAAGGAGAATACGGTTAAATGATGTTATAACCTAAGTTGGAATTTAAATGACATATTTGATTAAATATGATGATTTTGAAATAAGATTTAACCTATTTTGTAAGTATGATTTCGAAAGTAAATATGATTTTGGAATGTGATATGATTTCAAATGTGATGTGTTTTCGGAACGGAATATGATTTCGAAAGAGGTTTTTGAGAATATGATATTTTGATATAAATTAAGAATCGGTTTTGGAAATTTAAAAGAACCATCCGGTGTGAAATAAGCGTTTGGTTGTTAAAGAGATCGTGATCAGATATTGTCATACTCTCTGCCAATACCCAAAACCACTTTAACAACTGTGTACGTGGTGGAGATTCCAAAATGAAGTAGGATGGTTTGGTGTACGATTCTGTTTGAGGTATTTACGTAACCCTGACTCCCGTGAGTCAGCTAGATGTGACTAAAACAGGAGCTATACCGGACCAAGTAAGGTCATTCCTCCGATCGGGCACATTTCTTCGATACCATACTATTACTTTGTGATTGATTTGGTGGCCACCCCTCGATTTTGATTATGGAAGTGTGTTCTGAGGTGGGCGGTAGTAGCTACTATGCATTACCACCAGTCCGGGAGTGCAATTGGTAGAATCCTACCCTAGCACTGCCTCGAGTGCCGTGTTCACATGCCATATCGCGCCTTCTACGAGTTTGTTTTGCACCGTACCTACGGAGTGCCCTTTGGGTAAACCACCGGTTTTGTGGAGCTTACGGTACTGTATAGACTACGAGAATATATAAAATGTGTTAAGGGGGATATGGGTTAAAATGATAAATATCTGTATCACTTGACCATAGGGTAGAAAATTATATACGGACATCGGATTGGTTAAATTAAATGACTTTTAAATCTTTAAATTTTGAATTCAGTTAAATGATATTTTGAAATAGAATTGGATTTATATAAACTGAATTGCTTTCAAAAATCCAAGTGTTAATGTTGAAATTGGAATTGATTTAATGAGTTGTGTAAAGGATTTTAATTGGAATTTCAAAGTTGAATTGTCAAATATAAATGAATATTTTCGAAATTGAGTTATTGAAAAATGTTTGAACATAACTTTGAAGAGTATTTAATTTGAAGTAGTTTAAATCGATAATTCAAACATGGATTTGAAATTGATATTAATTAAATTGTTTTAAAAGAGAATTTGAATTGAAAGACAAAAATTAGTTGTTGATTTGAAAGTTGGACATGGTCCAGATGTGTTGAAATGAAAGAAATAGTTCAATTTGATATCAATTTCAAATTTATTATAGTTAATACTAATCGTTTAAAATATATTATTTTCAAATCCTAATTATTAATATTTTCAAACTATTAAACCAATTTAAGCTATTTTGAACTATTTTAATCAATTTAAACTAATTTAATTTATTTTAATCAATATAGTTTAATCTTTTTAAAACTATTTTAACCAAATTAATCCATTTAAATTATTTTAAATCTATTTAATCTATTTTAAAACTATTTAATCTATTTTAAATCTATTTAATCTGTCTTAAATAAAATTTTAAGCTATCTTAAATCCGCCTAAACTATTTTAATCTATTTTAAACTATTAAAAACTGTTTTAATCTATTTTAAACTATTAAAAACTATTTTAAACTATAAAAAAATTAAAACTGTTTCAAACTATCTAAACTATTTTCTAAATCTAAGGTTTTTTAAAGTGGAAGTTTTATATTTAAATCCTTGATTTTTAAGGAGAATACAATTAAATTATGTTATAACCTAAGTTGGAATTTAAATGACATATTTGATTGAATATGATTATTTTGAAATGAGATTTAACCTATTTTGTAAGTGTGATTTCGAAAGTAAATATGATTTCGGAATGTGATATGATTTCAAATGTGACATGTTTTCAGAACTGAATATGATTTCGAAAGGGGTTTTTGAGAATATGATATTTTGATATAAATTAAGAATCAGTTGTGAAAATTTAAAAGAACCATCCGGTGTAAAATAAGTATTTGGTTGTTAAAGAGACCGGGATCGGATATTGTGACGCCCTACTCCGAGACCCACATTAGGAAAGAGTATTACAAGGTAACACCGTCTGCTAATGCGGAGAATAGAGCTGGTTAGGAGCGACCATCTATAGCCTTGTCTTAATTATCTATTGAATACGCCGACAATGCCACTTCTTACTTAAATGGATCGACATATCCAATAAATACTTAATACAAAGCCATAGGTGGCTGAGGATCTATCAGAATAAAATATAACTCAAATGTAACACAGATCACAGAATAGTAGATCATCACATACATTTTTCACATATACAAATACATTACAGAGTTTACAAAATGAGACATGTCAAGTGGTAAAGCAAAATACAATATACAGACGAGTCAATAGAATACATATCAGAGTTATATACAAAAATGACTACACAAAAAATAGCTAGTGGAATAGTCCATGCGAAAGCAAAATAGGCTAAGTCCAATGTACCTAACCTGAAACATCTCGGTCTGACCCGAGTATAAAATACATGGGTCAGTCTAGCTAAACAAATCAGTTAGACAGACTAAATGATAATGAACATACAAGATCATAAAGTACCACCAATATCTCCAAAAGAGATAACCAAATCATTTGATAAAAGATGAATCAAAAAAAGTCTCATATCATAGGCAATCTCAATAAACAAGGATATCATATCCCAAAACAAGCCAAAAGGCAAATAACAAATACTAATAAAGGTAACACAAGTTTCCACAAGGTAATCGCTATATATCAGGTGGTTCAAAGAACCTACACCGAAAGGCAATACTCTAGGGAAATATAATTGTCAAAGAAACAAAAGATGCTCGAGCTCAGTACTGTATAACAAGGATCCACAAACCCGAAGGCACAAACCCAATATCACTCGAGCGGTGATGATGGACCAACTTCAAAAGTGATACTATAGGGCAACAAACCCAAAGGCACAAACCCGAAGGCAACATACCCGAAGGCAACAAACCCAATATCACTCGAGCAGTGACGAATGACCAACTCCAAAAGTGATACTATAGGGCAACAAACTGTAGTGGCGAAGGTCTGAAGGCCCAGTAGTGGACACCTCTAACTAGTAGAATGTGTCACAACTCTCAGAAAGGAACCCGAAAAATGTTAACGTCAGTCCCATACCACACGTTCGCACTAAACGGTTTACTAATCGTTAGCCAATTTCACACTCAAAGCAGTACAAAGTTCACCTCATCTCATTGGTAAACCAGACCCAAAGGTCAGAACAGTCAAACGAATAGATTAGGAATTAACTCAAAAGATAAACGCACGTGTTCATAGCACGTGTTTTATTTAATCATTTAATTCTCCTCCCTCTTCGCTCGAGTGCAAAACTGTGTGTGTGTTTTAAATAGAAATTAGAAGTTAGAGAAACAGGCTTTTAATACAATTTAAAAAGAGCATTTTATAAAAACTCGTGTATGAAATCAAAAAGGAATTTTCAAAGTCAAAAATGTGATAACAACTGATTGGAATCGACACGAATCGATTGAAATTGGAAACCAAGCAAAATAGGTAAAAATAGGCAAAAACAAGCAGGTCAGTCGACTGACTGTAGAGGCCAGTCGACTGATCCAGGAACTCGAAAATCTCATTTCTTGTAGTTAGTCGACTGACTGCAAAGGGCCAGTCGACTGACTGCAAAGGGCCAGTCGACTGACTGCAGGAAACAGAGACTCCCTGTTTCTGCAGACAGTCCCAGAAACGCTCATTTTCTACAGCCAGTCGACTGACTGTGTCAGTCGATTGACTGGCACTGGGGGTGTTTTTCAACCTATCCAATTGAAGAGCAAACTCTTCCAATTTGCGATCGGACGAGCAATGGGTGCTAGGGGTTTATGCCAATCGACAACCCATCTTTATAGGCTCTTCGATACACCACCAAAAGCATGCTCACACATCAAAGTTATGATTTTTAGAGTTTTTGACTTCAAAACACCAAACATTGAAATGTTCACCAAATCAATTCAAACCAAAAGCAAATGAACATGAATAAGTGTTAGGAATTCATACCTAACATCAATGATATCAAGAGAAGTAGATGTGAGTTCAAAACTCCAATCTAAGATCAAAACGAGTATTTCCTAAGTTAGGGTTTAGGAATTTTCTGAAATTGAAGAGGAAATGAGATGGAAAAGATGAAGAGGAGATGCTTACCTTAGCTTCTCATTGAATTTGGAGCAAGAAATGGAGTTTGCAATTGAATCTAAGGCTTGGAATTTCTAATTCCTCTTCTTTTCCCCCATTTTCAGTTGTGCTAGAGAAAAAGAAATGAAATGAGAATGAATGGGTGAAGAGAGGGGGCTGAGTTAAGGTATAGAATGAGTTGGGTGAAACCCAAACCCAAAAGCCCACTAGAAATTAGCAAAATTCAACTTACTCCAAACATATCGAAGCTTATACTCAAAAAAGTTGCAAATGCCATTTTGGACTTAATGGAAGTGGTCCCGTGTCCTAATTTGACCGTTTGCAAAAAGTGACATTTTGGACTTAAATCCGACTAACGACGCTATATTTAAATAAAATATTTAAATATAAAATCGTAAAATATGCGGGTTGTTACAGATCTCCCCTCCTAAACAAAATTGCGTCCACGCAATTCCTAGAGAAGAATTTGGAACAACTACATACTTACATCACCCGAATAGAAAAGAAAATAAGCTTGAGATAAAAAGATATTCTCACCATTGCTAAGAAAAGATAGAAAACCCGGATAGGATCGCTCGATAAACTCTCTGGTTTCCCAAGTACAGTCATTGGGATTAGCGGACCATTGAACTTTAATGAGCGGCACGTCTTTGTTTCGAAGGTGTCTCACCTCCGAGGCAAGTACGCGAATAGGCTGTTGTACAATAGATAAGTCTGGTGAGATCTCAAGCTCTTGCAAAACAGGAGAGTCGATAACAGAATCTGATCCTCGAAGGAACTTCCGAAGCTAGGAGACGTGAAACACGTCGTGAACACCGGATAGATGAGCTGGAAGTGAAACTCTATAAGCCACAGGGCCAATACGTTCAATAATAGGAAATGGTCCTACGAAGCGAGGAGCCAATTTCCCTTTTGTACTGAAGTGCATAACCCCTTTCAAAGGAGAAACACGAATAAAGACGAGATCACCAACCGAGAACTCGAGAGGCTTCCTACGGTTATCCGCGTAGGATTTCTAGCGGCTTTGTGCCTCTTTCATTCTCTGACGAATAAGAACAATCTTCTCAGAAGAATCATGAACAAACTCCGGACCAAGAATAAGCTTCTCCCCAGATTCCAACCAACATGAAGGAGATCGACATGGCCTTCCGTATAAGGCTTCAAAAGGAGCCATACCGATACTGGACTGAAAACTATTATTGTAAGAGAACTCTACAAGGGGTAGATGATCCTCCCAACTACCTCTGAAATCAAGAATATAAATACGGAGGAGATCCTCCAAGATATGACTCACTCGTTCAGTCTGTCCATTAGACTATGGATGATAAGCTGTGCTGAAATTAAGCTTTGTTCCCAAAGCTTGCTGAAGACTCTACCAGAAATGACTGGTGAATAAAGGATCACGGTCACTCACAATCGAACTAGGAACACCATGAAGTCTCACGATTTCCTTGATAAATAACTTAGCCAAAAGAGAAGCAGTCCTATTAGATTTAATGGGAACAAAATGAGCTGATTTGGTGAGGCGATCAACAATAACCCAAATGCTAGAATGGCCCGATCTCGTACGAGGTAGGCCATTAATGAAATCCATCGAAATCTGATCCCATTTCCACAATGGAATCTCTAGAGGCTGAAGGAGACCAGAAGGGCGCTGATGTTCGGCTTTAATACATTGAAGTCATGCAATTACTTACATAACTCGCCACATCGTGCTTCACGCCTTCCCAATAATAAAGGCGATGCATATCAGCATACATCTTACTACTACCAGGATAAATGGTATACATAGACCGATGACAGTCATCAAGAATGTCATGCCTAAGTGCAGAATCAGAAGGCACAACAAGACGGTCCTTCTTGCGAAGACACCCATGAAAATCAATGCTGAAGTCCCGCAACGCCTCATCACGGGATTCAGTCTCACAAAGCTGAATAAGATGCACAAGATCAGGATCATGCCGCGGAGCTTCGGCAATACGATCCAATAGTGAGGGTCGAGCTTCCAAACTGAATAATAATATCGGAGAATCAGAGGCTGGAGCTCAATCATGAATATCACAAAAAGATAGAGTCTCAAGAATATCACATTCGACAAGCATCATAGAAACGACAGCCGAATGTCTGCGACTAAGCGCATCAGCAACACGATTACCCTTACCAGGGGTATATTGGATATCAAAGTCATAGGAGGCAAGAAACTCGAGCCAACGTTGTTGCCTTATATTGATTTCCTTCTAAGTGAACAAATACTTCAAGTATTTATGATCGGTGTAGAGAATGAAGCGCTCGCCTAATAAATAGTGTCGCCAAATCTTCAAGGCGAAGACAATGGCGGCTAACTCAAGATCATGAGTGGCATAGCGAACTTCATTCGGACGCAGTTGCCTAGAAGCATAAGCAACTACCCAATTCTTCCGCATAGGCACGACACCGAGACCACTACCACAAGCATCGGTGTAGACAACAAGATCATGATTCCCCTTGGGAACCACAAGAATAGGAGCATTAGTGAGAAGTTCCTTCAATGTCTGAAAGGAAGCTTCACACTTATCGGACCAAATATAACGAATGCCTTTCCGAGTAAGGCTGGTGAGAGGAAGCACAACACAAGAAAAATCCTTAATGAACCGATGGTAATAACCCGCCAATCCAAGCAAACTATGAATCTCATGAACATTCTCAGGCCTCTTCCAATTCTGGATAGCTTCGATCTTTGAGGGATCGACCGAAGTGTCGTCGGAAGATACAACATGGCCTAAGAACTTAACCTTATTCTCCCAAAAATGGCACTTGGAGAATTTGGCTTTAAGCTGATGGTGACGAAGAGTACTCATGACAATTCTCAAGTGATTAGCATGCTCGGCTTCAGACTTAGAATAAACAAGAATGTCGTCAATGAACACAAGGACGAACTTATCGAGGTATTCTTGGAATACTTGATTCATAAGATCAACAAAGAAAGCAGGAGCATTCGTCAAACCGAACGGCATAACGAGCCACTCGAAAGGACCATATCAAGTGCGGAAAGCTGTAAGGGGTATGCTATCTTCCACGACTCGAAGCTGATGAAAACCTATGGCAAGGTCGAGCTGAGAGAAAACCTTAGCGCCACTCAATAGATCGAACATATCATCGATCCTCGGCAAAGGATATCTATTCTTGATGGTCAACTCATTAAGCTTGCGATAGTCGATGCAAAGCCTAAGACTTCCATCGAACTTCTTCACGAAGACGACCGCGGCACCCCACGGTGAAAAACTGGACTGAATCAACTACTTGGACTCAAGCTCTAAAAGCTGCTTCTTGAGTTCCTTATTTTCTTTTGTAGACATCCTCGGGGGAGGACGACCAACTGGCTGCGCGCCTGGAATGAGATCAATGCGGAACTCGATCGCCCGCTTGGGTGGAAAACTCGAAACCGGCTCAAAAATATCAGAGAAGTTACAAACAATAGGAATACGAGATATATCATCATCATCTCATGAGTCAAGAGAATATAAAGCCATTTCGGAATTATCCACATTCCGAAGAACAAGTGACAGTTGAGTAGACGAATCTGGATGTCGAAGATATAAAATTCTTTCAGAACAAATAATCCTGGCATCGTATCTCACTAGCCAGTCCATACCCAAAACCATATCAAAATCCAAATAAGAAATAACGTGTAGATTCGCACGAAAAGAAAATCCACATAAAACAATCTTAACATCATCACAAAGCATGCTAAGGGTTGTGGATTCCCCAATAGGATTCGCAATCCTCAACGAAGTAACCATACAAGAAACATCCAAAGACAAATCTTCGATGAGCTTTTTTTGTACGAAAGAATGCGAAGCACCCGTATCAAAAAGAACTCGAATACTACGGTTATGAAATAAAATAGTACCTTCAAAAATAGATGGAGATATACCTCTTGGCTGAGAAGAACCTCCCGAAGCCTTAGCAACATAAAGATTGCCAGACTTGGAATTAGGAATAGTAGGGCAGGAGGAAACATGATGACCTTCCTTTTTACAGTAACGGCAGAAGAGAGGCTTAGGACAAGCTCGAATCATATGATCAGGAGAACCACAATTGAAACACTTCCGAATTGAAGGTGTTCCAACAGATTGAGAGTTAAAACCAGATTCAATAAGCTTTTTCTTCTTGGAAGGGAGAAATCCTTGCTTATGAAATGGAAACTTCTTCTTATTAGGGTTCTTGTGAACCTCAACATCATCACCACTATCACACTCCTTCTCGATGGCCTTGAGATGAAGTGCCGAATCAACCAACTCCTCAAAAGAAAGCTTAAGCTGAAGCATTAAAGATTTCTTAAGACATTTCTTAAGACCAGAGACAAACTTCATATTCTTCTTACAAGAAGTGCTAATGAATTCAAGACCATACTTAGATAAGGCCTCGAATGATGCAACATACTCAGAAACGGAGGACTTCCCTTGCTTCAACTCAAGGAAGAGACGGGCTAATAAAACTTTCTTAGATTCAGGAACGAATTTGAGTTCGAATCGTTCCCGGCATTGAGTCCAAGAAAGAAAAGACTCATCAAGTTCGGCTATAAGAAGCTCGTACCAATCAAGGGCACGCTCTTGCAATAAGCTAGAAGTTACAAGAACTCGATCATGGTCAGAAAGATCCATGCGAGAAAAGATACGCTCGCATGTGCGAATCCAAGCTTGAACCTAAAGAATGGACTCGGAGCCTTTGAATGGCTTTCCACCAAGATGAGAAAAATCACTACACGGACGTGCAAAGGCAGACTTGCGTGGAGGAGATGCACGAATAGGAGCTGGAGGCTGAGTGCTCCTAAATAACTCCAAGAACTAATCGACAGACATATAAACGCCGTCCGGATGCAAGCCGCTGGATTGCCCAGCATCCGAGCGTCGTCCTCTGCCTCTTCTGGCCATTAGCTGAAAAATATGATAAGATAAAGATTATTCACAAGGTAGATATCATTAATTCAAATATGGAATACTACGGAATAAAATGCATTCCTAGTCGTATTCCCAAAATTCTATCTACCCCGAAGGCACGGAAAGAAATAAGGAACGATGATTCAAAAATTTGTAACATTCATACTACCCTTTGATGTACCGTAATATGTGTCTCTGTTCTATGTTTATCATATTTTGTTTTGAACTCAGCTCCGATACCAAGCTGTGACGCCCCACTTCGAGACCCACATTAGCAAAGAGTATTACAAGGTAACACCGTCTGCTAATGCGGAGAATAGAGCTGGTTAGGAGCGACCATCTATAGCCTTGTCTTAATTATCTATTGAATACGCCGACAATGATACTTCTTACTTAAATGGATCGACATATGCAATAAATACATAATACAAAACCATAGGTGGCTGAGGATCTATCAGAATAAAATATAACAACTCAAATGTAATACACATCACAGAATAGTAGATCATCACATACATTTTTCACATATACAGATACATTATAGAGTTTATAAAATGAGACGTGTCAGGTGGTAAAGCAAAACACAATATACAGACGAGTCAATAGAATACATATCAGAGTTATATACAAAATGGAGCTAGCGGAATAGTCCATGTGGAAGCAAAATAGGCTAAGTCCAATGTACCTAACCTGAAACATCTCGGTTTGACCCAAGTATAAAATACACGGGTCAGTCTAGCTAAACAAATCAGTTAGACAGACTAAATGATAATGAACATACAAGATCATAAAGTACCACTAATATATCCAAAAGAGTAACCAAATCATCTAACAAAAGATGAATCATAACAAGCCTCATATCATAGGCAATCTCAATAAACAAGGATATCATATCACAAAACAAGCCAAAAGGCAAATAACAAATACCAATAAAGGTAACACAAGTTTCCACAAGGTAATCGCTATATATCGTGTGGTTCAAAGAACCTACACCGAAAGGCGATACTCTAGGGAAATATAATTGTCAAAGAAACAAAAGATGCTCGAGCTCGGTACTGTATAACAAGGATCCACAAACCCGAAGGCACAAACCCAATATCACTCGAGCGATGACGATGGACCAACTCTAAAAGTGATACTATAGGGCAACAAACCCGAAGGCACAAACCCGAATGTACAAACCCGAAGGCAACAAACCTAATATCACTCGAGCGGTGACGAATGACCAACTCCAAAAGTGATACTATAGGGCAACAAACCGTAGTGGCGAAGGTCCGAAGGCCCAGTACTGGACACCACTAACTGGTAGAATGTGTCACAACTCTCAGAAAGGGCCCCGAAAAATGTTAACGTGAGTCCCATACCACACGTTCGCACTAAACGGTTTACTAACCGTTAGCCAATTTCACACTTAAAGCGGTACAAAGTTCACCTCATCTCATTGGTAAACCAGACCCATAGGTCAGAACAGTCAAACGAATAGATTAGGAATTAACTGAAAAGATAAACGCACGTGTTCATAGCATGCGTTTTATTTAATCATTTAGTTCTCCTCCCTCTTCGCTCGAGTGCAAAACTATGTGTGTGTTTTAAATAGAAATTAGAAGTTAGAGAAACAGGCTTTTAATACAATTTAAAAAGAGCATTTTATAAAAACTCGTGTATGAAATCAAAAAGGAATTATCAAAGTCAAAAATGTGATAACAACTAATTGGAATCGACACGAATCGATTGAAATTGGAAACCAAGCAAAATAGGTAAAAATAGGTAAAAACAAGCAGGTCAGTCGACTGACTGCACAGGCCAGTCGACTGATCTAGGAACTCGAAAATCTCATTTCCTACAGTCAATCGACTGACTGCAGAGGGCCAGTCGACTGACTGCAGGAAACAGAGACTCCTGTTTCTGCAGACAGTCCCAAAAACGCTCATTTTCTACAGCCAGTCGACTGACTGTGTCAGTCGATTGACTGGCACTGGGGCTATTTTTCAGCCTATCCAATTAAAGAGCAAACTCTTCCAATTTGCGATCGGACGAGCAATGGGTGCTAGGGGTTTATGCCAATCGACAACCCAGCCCTATAGGCTCTTCGATACACCACCAAAAGCATGCTCACACATCAAAGCTATGATTTTTAGAGTTTTTGACTTCAAAACACCAAACATTGAAATGTTCACCAAATCAATTCAAACCAAAAGAAAATGAACATGAATAACTGTTAGGAATTCATACCTAACATCAATGATATCAAGAGAAGTAGATGTGAGTTCAAAACTCACCTTTTTAACTCAAAAACAAATGATAAGAAGCTCAAACACAAGGAAAAGATCAACCACTCTTCACTTCAACTCTACAAGCTCCAATCTAAGATCAAAACGAGTATTTCCTAAGTTAGGGTTTAGGAATTTTTTGAAATTGAAGAGGAAATGAGATGGAGAAGATGAAGAGGAGATGCTTACCTTAGCTTCTCATTGAATTTGGAGCAAGAAATGGAGTTTGCAATTGAATCTAGGGCTTGGAATTTCCAATTCCTCTTCTTTTCCCCCATTTTCAGTTGTGCTAGAGAAAAAGAAATGAAATGAGAATGAATGGGTGAAGAGAGGGGGCTGAGTTAAGGTATAGAATGAGTTGGGTGAAACCCAAACCCAAAAGCCCACTAGAAATTAGCAAAATTCAACTTACTCCAAACATATCGAAGCTTATACTCAAAAAGGTTGCAAATGCCATTTTGGACTCAATAGAAGTGGTCCGGAGTCCTAATTCGACCATTTGCAAAAAGTGACATTTCAGACTTAAATCCGACTAACGACGCTATATTTAAATAAAATATTTAAATATAAAATCGTAAAATATGCGGGTTGTTACAGATCTCCCCTCCTTAACAAAATTGCATCCACGCAATTCCTAGAGAAGAATTTGCAACAACTACATACTTACATCACCAGAAAAGAAAAGAAAATAAGCTTGAGATAAAAAGATATTCTCACCATTGCTAAGAAAAGATAGAAAACCCAGATAGGATCGCTCGATAAACTCTCTGGTTTTCCAAGTACAGTCATTGGGATTAGCGGACCATTGAACTTTAATGAGCGGCACGTCCTTATTTCGAAGGTGTCTCACCTCCGAGGCAAGTACGCGAATAGGCTGCTGTACAATATATAAGTTTGGTGAGATCTCAAGCTCTTGCAAAACAGGAAAGTCGATAACAGAATCCAATTCTCGAAGACACTTCCGAAGCTGGGAGATGTGAAACACGTCGTGAACACCGGATAGATGAGCTGGAAGTGAAACTCTATAAGCCACAGGGCCAATACGTTCAATAATAGGAAATGGTCCTACGAAGCGAGGAGCCAATTTTCCTATCGTACTGAAGCGCATAACCCCTTTCAAAGGAAAAACATGAATAAAGACGAGATCACCAACCGAGAACTCGAGAGGCTTCCTACGGTTATCCACGTAGGATTTCTGGAGGCTTTGTGCCTCTTTCATTCTCTGACGAATAAGAACAATCTTCTCAGAAGAATCATGAACAAACTCCGAACCAAGAATAAGCTTCTCCCTAGATTCCAACCAACATGAAGGAGATCGACATGGCCTTCCGTATAAGGCTTCGAAAGGAGCCATACCGATACTGGACTGAAAACTATTGTTGTAGGAGAACTCTACAAGGGGTAGATGATCCTCCCAACTACCTCCGAAATTAAGAATACAAATACGGAGGAGATCCTCCAAGATACGATTCACCCGTTCAGTCTGTCCATCAGACTATGGATGATAAGCTATGCTGAAATTAAGCTTTGTTCCCAAAGCTTGCTGAAGACTCTACCAGAAATGACTGGTGAATAAAGGATCACAGTCACTCACAATCGAACTAGGAACACCATGAAGTCTAACGATTTCCTTGATAAATAACTTAGCCAAAAGAGAAGCAGTTCTATTAGATTTAATAGGAACAAAATGAGCTGATTTGGTGAGGCGATCAACAATAACCCAAATGCTAGAATGGCCCGATCTCGTACGAGGTAGGCCATCAATGAATTCCATCGAAATCTGATCCCATTTCCACAATGGAATCTATAGAGGCTGAAGGAGACCAGAAGGGCGCTGATGTTCGGCTTTAATACGTTGACAAGTCATGCGATTACTCACATAACTCGCCACATCGCGCTTCATGCCTTCCCAATAATAAAGGCGATGCATATCAGCATACATCTTACTACTGCCAGGATGAATGGTATACTTAGACCGACAGTCATCAAGAATGTCATGCTTAAGTGTAGAATCAGAAGGCACAACAAGACGGTCCTTCTTGCAAAGACACCCATGAAAATCAATGCTGAAGTCCCGCAACGCCTCATCACGGGATTCAGTCTCACAAAGCTGAATAAGATGCACAAGATCAGGATCACGCAGCTGAGCTTCGGCAATACGATCCAATAGAGAGGGTCGATCTTCCAAACTGAATAATAATATCGGAGAATCAGAGGTTGGAGCTCGATCACGAATATCACAAAAAGATAGAGTCTCAAGAATATCACATTCGGCAAGCATCATAGAAACGACAGCTGAATGTCTGCGACTAAGCGCATCAGCAACACGATTACCCTTGCCAGGGGTTTATTGGATATCAAAGTCATAGGAGGCAAGAAACTCGAGCCAACATTGTTGCCTCATATCGAGTTCCTTCTGAGTGAACAAATACTTCAAGGATTTATGATCGGTGTAGAGAATGAAGCGCTCGCCTAATAAATAGTGTCGCCAAATCTTCAAGGCGAAGACAATGGCGGCTAACTCAAGATCATGAGTGGCATAGCAAACTTCATTCCGACGCAGTTGCCTAGAAGCATAAGCAACTACCTGATTCTTCTGCATAAGCACGACACCAAGACCACTACCACAAGCATCGGTGTAGACAACAAGATCATGATTCCCATCGGTAACCACAAGAATAGGAGCATTAGTGAGAAGTTCCTTCAATGTCTGAAAGGAAGCTTCTTATCGGACCAAATATAACGAATGCCTTTCCGATTAAGGCTGGTGAGAGGAAGCACAACACGAGAAAAATCCTTAATGAACCAACGGTAATAACCCGCCAATCCAAGGAAACTACGAATCTCATGAACATTCTCAGGCCTCTTCCAATTCTGGATAGCTTCGATCTTTGAGGGATCGACCGAAGTGCCGTCGGAAGATACAACATGGCCTAAGAACTTAACCTTATTCTCCCAAAAATGGCACTTGGAGAATTTGGATTTAAGCTGATGGTGACGAAGAGTACTCAAGGCAATTCTCAAGTGATTAGCATGCTCAGCTTCAGACTTATAATAAACGAGAATGTCATCAATGAACACAAGGACGAACTTATCGAGGTATTCTCGAAATACTCGATTCATAAGATCAACAAAGAAAGCAGGAGCGTTCGTCAAACCGAACGGCATAACGAGCCACTCGAAAGAACCATATCGAGTGCGAAAAGCTGTAAGGGGTATGCTATCTTCCGTGACTCGAAGCTGATGAAAACCTGTGCCAAGGTCGAGCTGAGAGAAAACCTTAGCGCCACTCAATAGATCGAACATATCATCGATCCGCGGCAAAGGATATCTATTCTTGATGGTCAACTCGTTAAGCTTGCGATAGTCGATGCAGAGCCTAAGACTTCCATCGAACTTCTTCACGAAGACGACCGCGGCACCCCACGGTGAAAAACTGGACTGAATCAACTTCTTGGACTCAAGCTCTAAAAGCTGCTTCTTGAGTTCCTCATTTTCTTTTGTAGACATCCTCGTGGGAGGACGGCCAACTGGCCGCGTGCCTGGAATGAGATCAATGCGGAACTCAATCTCCCGCTTGGGTGGCAAACCCGAAACCGGCTCAAAAATATCAAAGAAGTTACAAACAATAGGAATACGAGATATATCATCATCACCTCGTGAGTCAAGAGAATATAAAGCCATTTCGGAATTATCCACATTCTGAAGAACAATTGACAGCTGAGTAGACGAATCTGGATGTCGAAGATATAAAATTCTTTCAGAACAAATAATCCTGGCATCGTATCTCACTAGCCAGTCCATACCCAAAATCATATCAAAATCCAAATAAGAAATAACGTGCAGATTCGCACGAAAAGAAAAGCCACATAAAACAATCTCAACATCATCACAAAGCATGCTAAGGGTTGCGGATCCCCAATAAGATTTGCAATACTCAACGAAGTAACCATACAAGAAACATCCAAAGACAAATTATCGACGAGCTTTTTCTATACGAAAGAATGCGAAGCACCCGTATCGAAAAGAACTCGAATACTACGGTCATGAAATAAAATAGAACCTTCCAAAATAGATGGAGATATACCTCTGGGCTGAGAAGAACCTCCCGAAGCCTTAGCAACATAAAGCTTGCAAAACTTGGCATTAGGAACAATAGGGCAGGAGGAAACATGATGACCTTCCTTTATACAGTAACGGTAGAAGAGAGGCTTAGGACAAGCTCGAATCATATGGTCAGGAGAACCACAAATTGAAACACTTCCGAATGGAAGGTGTTCCGGCAGATTGAGAGTTAAAACCAGATTCAATAGGCTTTTTCTTCTTGGAAGGGAGAAATCCCTGCTTATGAAATGGAAACTTCTTCTTATTGGGGTTCTTGCGAACCTCAACATCATCACCACTATCGCACTCCTTCTCGATGGCCTCGAGATGAAGTGTCGAATCAACCAACTCCTCAAAAGAAAGCTTAAGCTGAAGCATTAAAGATTTCTTAAGATATTTCTTAAGACCAGAGACAAACTTCATATTCTTCTTATAAGAAGTGCTAATGAATTCAAGACCATACTTAGATAAGGCCTCGAATGATGCAACATACTTAGAAACGGAGGACTTCCCTTTGCTTCAACTCAAGGAAGCGACGGGCTAATAAAACTTTCTCAAATTCAGAAACGAATTTGAGTTCGAATCGTTCCCGACACTGAGTCCAAGAAAGAAATGACTCATCAAGTTTGGCTATAAGAAGCTCATACCAATCAAGGGCACGCTCTTGCAATAAGCTAGAAGTTACAAGAACTCGATCATGGTCAGAAAGATCCATGCGAGAAAAGATACGCTCGCATGTGCGAATCCACGCTTTGACCTCAAGAACGGACTCGGAGCCTTTGAATGGATTTCCACCAAGATGAGAAAAATCACTGCATAGACGTGCAAAGGCAGACTTGCGTGGAGGAGATGCACGAATAGGAGCTGGAGGCTGAGTGCTCCTAAATAACTCCAAGAACTGATCGGCAGACATATAAACGCCGTCCGGATGCGAGCCGCTGGATTGCCCAGCATTCGAGCGTCGTCCTCTGCCTCTTCCGGCCATTAGCTGAAAGATATGATAAGATAAAGATTATTCACAAGGTAGATATCATTAATTCAAATATGGAATACTACGGAATAAAATGCATTCCTAGTCGTATTCCAAAATTCTATCTACCCCGAAGGCACGGAAAGAAATAAGGCACGATGATTCAAAAATTTGTAACATTCGTACTACCCTTTGATGTACCGTAATATGTGTCTCTGTTCTATGTTTATCATATTTTGTTCCGAACTCAGCTCTGATACCAAGCTGTGACGCCCCACTCCGAGACCCACATTAGCAAAGAGTGTTACAAGGTAACACCGTCTGCTAATGCGGAGAATAGAGCTGGTTAAGAGCGACCATCTATAGCCTTGTCTTAATTATCTATTAAATACGCCGACAATGCCACTTCTTACTTAAATGGATCGACATATCCAATAAATACTTAATACAAAACCATAGGTGGCTGAGGATCTATCAGAATAAAATATAACAACTCAAATGTAATACACATCACAGAACAGTAGATCATCACATACATTTTTCACATATACAGATACATTACAGAGTTTACAAAATGAGACGTGTCAAGTGGTAAAGCAAAACACAATATACAGACGAGTCAATAGAATACATATCAGAGTTATATACAAAAAGGACTACACAAAAAGCTATAATAAAAAGGAACTAGCGGAATAGTCCATGCGGAAGCAAAATAGGCTAAGTCCAATGTACCTAACCTGAAACATCTTGGTCTGACCCGAGTATAAAATACACGGGTCAGTCTAGCTAAACAAATCAGTTAGACAGACTAAATGATAATGAACATACAAGATCATAAAGTACTACCAATATCTCCAAAAGAGATAACCAAATCATCTAACAAAAGATGAATCAAAACAAGCCTCATATCATAGGCAATCTCAATAAACAAGGATATCATATCCCAAAACAAGCCAAAAGGTAAATAACAAATACCAATAAAGGTAACACAAGTTTCCACAAGGTAATCGCTATATATCGTGTGGTTCAAAGAACCTACACCGAAAGGCGATACTCTAGGGAAATATAATTGTCAAAGAAACAAAAGATGCTCGTGCTCAGTACTGTATAACAAGGATCCACAAACCCGAAGGCACAAACCCAATATCACTCGAGCGGTGATGATGGACCAACTCTAAAAGTGATACTATAGGGCAACAAACCCGAAGGCACAAACCCGAAGGTACAAACCCGAAGGCAACATACCTAAAGGCAACAAACCCAATATCACTCGAGCAGTGACGAATGACCAACTCCAAAAGTGATACTATAGGGCAACAAACCGTAGTGGCGAAGGTCCGAAGGCCCAGTACTGGACACCACTAACTGGCAGAATGTGTCACAACTCTCAGAAAGGAACCTAAAAAATGTTAACGTGAGTCCCATACCACACGTTCGCACTAAACGGTTTACTAACCGTTAGCCAATTTCACACTCAAAGCAATACAAAGTTCACCTCATCTCATTGGTAAACTAGACCCAAAGGTCAGAACGGTCAAATGAATAGATTAGGAATTAACTGAAAAGATAAACGCACGTGTTCATAGCATGCATTTTATTTAATTATTTAATTCTCCTCCCTCTTCGCTCGAGTGCAAAACTGTGTGTGTGTTTTAAATAGAAATTAGAAGTTAGAGAAACAAGCTTTTAATACAATTTAAAAAGAGAATTTTATAAAAACTCGTGTATGAAATCAAAAAGGAATTATCAAAGTCAAAAATGTGATAACAGCTGATTGGAATCGACACGAATCGATTGAAATTGGAAACCAAGCAAAATAGGTAAAAATAGGCAAAAACAAGCAGGTCAGTCGACTGACTGCAGAGGCAAGTCGACTGATCCAGGAACTCAAAAATCTCATTTCCTGCAGTCAGTCGACTGACTACAGAGGGCCAGTCGATTGACTGCAGGAAACAGAGACTCCCTGTTTCTGCAGACAGTCCCAGAAACGCTCATTTTCTACAACCAGTCGACTGACTGTAGAGGGTCAGTCGACTGACTGGCACTGGGGCTGTTTTTCAGCCTATCTAATTGAAGAGAAAACTCTTCCAATTTGCGATCGGACGAGCAATGGGCGCTAGTGGTTTATGCCAATCGACAACCCAGCCCTATAGGCTCTTCGATACACCACCAAAAGCATGCTCACACATCAAAGCTATGATTTTTAGAGTTTTTGACTTCAAAACACCAAACATTGAAATATTCACCAAATCAATTCAAACCAAAAGCAAATGAACACGAATAAGTGTTAGGAATTCATACCTAACATCAATGATATCAAGAGAAGTAGATGTGAGTTCAAAACTCACCTTTTTAACTCAAAAACAAATGATAAGAAGCTCAAACACAAGGAGAAGATCAACCACTCTACACTTCAACTCTACAAGCTCCAATCTAAGATCAAAACGAGTATTTCCTAAGTTAGGGTTTAGGAATTTTCTGAAATTGAAGAGGAAATGAGATGGAGAAGATGAAGAGGAGATGCTTACCTTAGCTTCTCATTGAATTTGGAGCAAGAAATGGAGTTTGCAATTGAATCTAGGGCTTGGAATTTCTAATTCCTCTTCTTTTCCCCCATTTTCAGTTGTGCTAGAGAAAAAGAAATGAAATGAGAATGAATGGGTGAAGAGAGGGGGTTGAGTTAAGGTATAGAATGAGTTGGGTGAAACCCAAACCCAAAAGCCCACTAGAAATTAGCAAAATTCAACTTACTCCAAACATATCGAAGCTTATACTCAAGAAAGTTGCAAACGCCATTTTGGACTCAATGGAAGTGGTCCCGAGTCCTAATTCGACCGTTTGCAAAAAGTGACATTTCGGACTTAAATTCGACTAACGACGCTATATTTAAATAAAATATTTAAATATAAAATCGTAAAATATGCGGGTTGTTACAGATATTGTCATACTCTTTGCCAATATCGAAAACCACTTTAACAACTGTGTACATGGTGGAGATTCCAGAATGAAGTAGGACGGTTTGGTGTACGATTCTGTATGAGGTATTTACATAACCCTGACTTCCGT
Organism: Allium fistulosum; assembly: GCA_030737815.1. Lineage (NCBI taxonomy): Eukaryota > Viridiplantae > Streptophyta > Magnoliopsida > Asparagales > Amaryllidaceae > Allium > Allium fistulosum. The sequence goes on from CM060907.1 coordinate 478,506,999, forward strand.
GAGTCAACTTAGATGTGACTAAAACAGGAGCTATACGGGCCAAGTGAGGTCAGTCCTCCGATCGGGCACATTTTTTCGATACCATACTGTTACTTTGTGATTGATTTGGTGGCCACCCATCGATTTTGATTATGGGAGTGTGTTCCGAGCTGGGTGGTAGTAGTTACTATGTGTTACCACCAGTTTGGGAGTGCAATTGGTAGAATCCTACCATGGCACTGCCTCGAGTGCCGTGTTCACATGCCGTATCGCGCCTTCTACGAGTTGTTATGTACCGTACCTATGGAGTGCCCTCTGGGTAAACCACCAGTTTGGTGGAGCTTATGGTACTGTATAGACTACGGGAATATATAAAATGTGTTAAGGAAGATATGGGTAACGCCTTAATGCTATTTTAATACTTTATATTGTTATAGACATATTATAACAGCGTATTGTACTACATAGTAGATAGTTTAACGGATCGTTAGGAGACGGTAATCCCGAACATCTCTTAAGTTACTGCACTCACGTTAGACACTGGATAGGAGATGTCAAACCCTGTAAACATCTCCGAAGCCTTTACACTCATATTTATTTACTGTTGATTTAACTTATATAAGATCTTTTAGTTCTGACTCGGGTGTTTTGTCTTTTCATTTCGCTCGGGTCAGTCTGAGCCTTTCAGTGTATTGAAGACCATTTATCTTTGGAGGACGAAGACGAAGATTGTATATAATTACTATTTATTATATTTACTCCACTGCATCATCTTGTTCCGCTGCATTATTTATTTATCTCTATTGTATGTAACTCTGATCTATATTGTAAAAGTGTAATCAAATATTATTTGTAAAACAGTTTCATGAACTGTTTATTTGATTATTATATTTTATCATTCCGCTGTGAGATTGTGTGTTTGTTTCTTTCGTTCTTTGCTTTTACTTATTTACCCCATAACAATCCTCCCTTTTAAATGGTTTGAGTCTGGCATGTGTGGTTTATCGTCGATTTAAACTGTCCAAAAAAGTTGGTCGTTACAACCATTGACTGAACTTACACCTTTGAGTCGCACAACCGTAATGATGAATACTCTGCAAACTCTACATGATTTCTTAATTTATAAATTGCTGTAAATTAAATTATTAATTGATATTTATGAAATATTAATTATTATACTTTATATGATTTGTTTGAATACCATTGGCATTTAATACAGTGCATCTATAGAAGTTATAAACGCGCATATTGATATACGGTATCAATAAAATATTTAAATTGGATTTAAATAGATTAATTGCTAAGTGGTTTTGGTAATTTTTTATTGAGGCCCACATGCATGATGGAAAAGGGGAGAGTTTTCAAATGTGATTTGAAAATTTAAAGGAGGGATTAAAAGAAAGAAATAAATCTCCTCTTAATGACTTACTAAAGTATCATTTATGAGATGAATTTTGTCCTTTTCACTTTATGTCTATTTCTTTTGACGTAAATATGAAGAGGAGGAAAAATGTTTTGATTGGATTTAATTAGGAATTAAATAAGGAAGTTTTAAAAGGGAAAATTGATAGGCCTCGATGTTATATATTCACCATGTTACTGGAAGGAGGCCATTAACTCTAAGATCGAATCCATTATGGCTAACCATACATGGGAGTTAGTTGATTTACCTCGAGGATGCAAGACCTTAGGTAATAAATGGATATTTAGGAAGAAATTGAAACCTGATGGTTCAATAGACAAATATAAAGCTTGTCATGTAGTCAGAGGATTCAGACAAAAGGAAGACCTGTATTATTTTGACGCACTCACCAGTAACTAGAATAACATCAATTAGGATGCTTATTGCAATCGCATCCATACTTGATTTGGAAATACATCAAATCGATGTAAAAACTGCATTTTTGAATGGTAAACTAGAAGAAGAAATATACATGAAGCAACCTGAAGGGTTTTTGAGCCCAGGAAATGAGAATAGGGTGTGCAAGTTAGTGAAATCACTTTATGGCCTTAAACAAGCTCCAAAACAATGACATGAGAAATTTGATGAAATTATGATATCAAATGGATTCAAAATAAATGAATCAAATAAATGTGTTTATATAAAACATATAGATATTGGATATGTCATTGTTTGTCTGTATGTTGATGATTTATTGATCCTAGGTAATAATAAGGCCATAATAAAGTCAACAAAGGATATGTTATCCTCTAGATTCGACATGAAAGACCTAGGAATAGCTACTGTAATTTTGGGTGTCAAAATTTTGAAGACATCACAAGAATATGCACTATCTCAATCACATTACATTGCCAAAATACTTGAAAGGTTCAAACAACATAACATAACTATTGCAAAATCACCAGTAGATATGAACAAAAATTGGATAAAGAACACTGGTGATGGTATCTATCAGCTTGAATACTCTTGTATACTAGGAAGTATCATGTATGTCATGAACTACACTAGACCAGATATCGCATATGTTGTAAGTAAGCTGAGTAGGTACACCAGCGATCCTGGTAAAAATCATTGGAAAGCGATAATTAGAGTTCTAAGATATCTTAAGTATACACAGAACTATGGATTATAGTTTACTAAATATCCTTCAATAGTGGAAGGATATAGTGATGCAAAATGGATAACTGGTTCAAGTGACACAAAATCCACAAGTGGATATGATTCACATTAGGAAATGGAGCAATTTCGTGGAAATCATCCAAACAGACTTGCATAGCAAGGTCAATAATGGAATCATAATTTATTGCACTAGATAAAGTCATAGAAGAAGCAGACTGGCTTCGAAGTTTTTTGAAAGACATTCCGAATTGGAACAACCTGTGCCTCCAATATGCATACATTGTGATAGTCAATCAGCTATTGGAAGAGCTAATAGTACACTATACAATGGTAAATCTAGGCATATTCGTCGTAGACATAAGACTGTAAGACAACTTCTCTCTAATGAAGTTATCACTATAGAATATGTAAGGTCAAAAGATAATATTGCGGATCCACTAACAAAAGGCTTGCCTAGAGAGAAAGTTCAAACCTTGTCGATGGGAATAGGGTTAAGGCCCATAAACTAAAAGTTTCTCTAAAATGGAAACCCTACCTAGTTGATTGGAGATCCCAAGATCTAGGTTCAAAGGGACAACTAAGTTTAATATAAACATAATGGCACTGGTATACACTCAAACCATTCCTATGATAAGTCAGTGCATTCCTCCTTCGAGAATATGATAAGTTTTGATACTTTTAATGATGTCTGTACTTGGTAGTACTAAATGACCAAGTAGGGAATTAGAATACCCTTTACAAAATCACCTACGTGGGTGTGAAGGCGCCGCTTCAAGGAGAATTGTAAGGCCAAATTCTCTAAGCACTCATGAGACCAAGCTGGTGTTCATGGCAAAAATGAATACAAATAGAGAACCAAGGAAGATAATAAACACTTATTGTGTGTTGTCTATTTTAGATTTACACAAAAGGCTTACAGTTCAAAGACAACCTAGTCTACTGATTCGTCAGTAAGTCAAAAGGATAAACACTAGAGAAGTTCAAGGCCTACGTGCTACTTTAATCGATACGATAAATGTTTCGCATAATTTTAAGAACAAATTGAACAAATACTCATTCATGTAGGGGATTGTTAGAAATGAATGAGTTATATTGGGGAATATGAAGGCATTAATTGACTTGGGAGTTGAATAGTCCCACATCTTAGAATATAATAAAATATTTGTGTTTATATACTAAGATGTGGACATTATGACAATTCATATAGATAAAGAGAGACATAAGCCATGACGGGTGGTGCAATGCACCACCCTGCGCGCGCGCGTCCATGCCCACGCCCGTGTCCGTGCCCGAACCCACACCCGCATCTGCACCCATGGCATGGACATTTGAGGCATATTAGAGGCACTTAGCACTTTGCAGTTGGCAGTTGGCTTGGCATGGCTGTTCAGACCGAATAGTTCTTTTTTTATTTCTTTATGTTCAAATTCAAACGGTTGCACCGTCTGGTAAAGGATCGCAACCTTTCTAACAGTCGCGACCGTTCAAACGGACACCTCCCCCTCGAATAGGCACCTCCCCGTGCCTATATATAGACGGAACGAAAATAAAAAAATAGAATAATTTTCTGCATTTCTTTCTCCTCCAAACTCTGTTCTTAAAATCCTTTTTTTGAGTTCGTCGTTGCTCTGCAATTTCCAATGCAGCACTATAGAGATCGGTCCGTTTCATATTGGGAAACAGTTGCTCGTCGACCCTTCAGCACCATTGAGGGAGCAATTCTGTTTCAAGGAAATAGTTTCACTGGACTCAGACAAAATTTAATGGTAATCTGTTTACCAGTATTGCATATATTTGTAACAGTTTTATCAACATAATTGCAACAGTTTAGTAACACTTTTCTGACGTTACTAAAATAACAATTTCGTAACACCTTTTTGACGTTACGAATAACACAATCACATTACAAGCCCTATTTTTGCAACATTACATCTTGATAAAAGTTATCAATTTTTCTTCAGTTTTACATTAACCATCACATATGCAACTACTCCAATTAGAGTGTGTGTGTGTGTGTGTTTTGCTTGCATTATTCAATTTTATCACAGATATGTCTAGTTATTTCTCTTCCACGATAGAAAATGGCATTCAAAAAGATTTTTTTTCCTTTTAAAATCAGAATTATTTGGCTGTCCTTAGTTAATATGTGACTTTCATATCACAAACGAAATATTTGGACCTAAGACAATCATGTAAATGGCCTAATTAAAAAATTACTTCACTTTTCGGAGTTATTTCTGAATACCACCCAGTTTCATTGTCATTATTTCATTAGACAGGCTGGTATTCAACTAAGAATTATAAAAGTTTGCAAAGTAGCACTTTCTTTAACCATCCAATAATGTAAATAAAATTGGTATGGATTTTAATTAAGTCATTTTTTGAAGTATATAATGTGATCTTTTCTAGTTATCTCTGTTAATTGTAGTGATATAACTCACTAAAATTTGCATTCTTGTGAGGAAATTTTGTAACGAGATAAAAGTTGGTAACACATAAAACTGAGTTATATATCTCTGCACTATGTAATATACACATCTATTATTTATTCATAAAGTTGTTAATTCTGCAATAGAAACTAAAGCTTGTTTTCATTTTTATTTTATTTTATTACTTTTAACCTGCCCTTGTTATACTTGCATGTTTTTCACTAGCAGTTGAACAAGAGTACATCCTCTCAGTTCTGATATAACGTGGCTATTTTGTGAATTATTTGGATCGATCTGATTTCGATGTTAATTATTTATAAAAACCGTTTAATTATTTTTTTCAAATCGATAAATTATGAATTAGATTTTCATAAAAGCTGCTTCATACATATATAATTAAGTGATCTTCTTGTTGTTATGGGTCCGTTCTCAGCTTAAATATCAAATTTTTATCTTTTTAAATGCATCATAAAGACTATATGAAATGTTCCAGATTCTGTTCTTTTATTTTACTCTTTCGTTTGAATTTAAACATACTTCGACTTAGTATCATATGTCATGCATATGTTGATTGTTTAGACTCTTTTGGACAGTGCCATGCATATGTTGATTGTTTAGAAATATGAATTGGGAGTCTATTCAATTTATATAGCAAAACAGAGTTTTATTCTACTAAATAGACATCACAAGCGAAGTATAATGAATTTAACTACGTTGTTATTTAAAACAACGTAATCATATTCAATCACTACTATTTTATCATAAATTTATACATCATCAAAACTATCAACTATTTATACCATATTGTTGTAGTCGTCAATACGAGTCTAACGCAAAAATCCACGGGTTGATTGGATTTAAAATGAACAAGATATCCAATTTTAAATTCAACACATTTATTAACAATTAAACAACTAAATGATTTCTAATTTCTCACCAAAACCAAACAAGGACAACCCACTTGTACATACCCAAACCCAACCCGCTATGAACAATGAGGGTCTCAAAAATTCAAATTTACACTTGAACCAATATGAACCCGCCTCGTCCATTGACAACCGCCGTCGTCGCCTGTGCCATCGCGACCGCTAAAGCCTACCACACATTCGAGGACAACCTTCGCCGGCTCAATGCCCCTAACCCCCGCCATTAATCAAAAATTCAAATCCAAAAATAAATGACCGTTGAACGCTAAAACAAGCTCGACTTGCCACCACCAACCACCGGAGCTCCTCCGACCGCTTCCAACGCCTCCACCTTGTCCCCACGCCGCTCCTAGAGCCACCGCTCCACCCCTCGACCACCATAACTGTGGAAAACTCCAAATGAACGAAAAACATTAATCCACCACCAACGGCCAACTCCGGCAATTAAAAATTACAAGACAACCTCCAAAAATCATGGTTCATCGGTACGAACACATCCATGCTCTCTGATCTCCAATCTATGTTCGTCGAAATTACATCATATTCGACAACCACTATTATCGAACGATTTTCTGCCACCCCACTCGATGAAACGACAAGCGACTATTTTTAGAAAATACTAGGGACAATGACAAACAACTTTGCAATTGGAAGTTTTGGCTAAAAGTCGGTGGTTTTAGAGTTATTAATGTTTGAAAGGATGAGATGAAGTTGTTTTCTTTTTACACAAAATAGGGAAGATGAAGAAGTAGAAAAATGAGTGAAGTGAAGTAAGGTGGAGTGAAGTAAGGTGGAGTGAAGTAAAATGAAATAAAGTGTTGAGTTGATATAGGCAATACAAACCTTTCAAGCTAAGCAACCATCAAATTAAGTTTTGATTTGTTCTACGTAGCCCGCTATACAGTATCCCATTCGCGTACGAACCGTGAATAACAGAAATAAAAATACTATCATGCACAACAATGCGACACAATCACAAAGCAACAATAAAGCACCCTAGTTATCATATTTTGTAAAATTTCAAAAATACCGGCGTTTGTCGCAAAATGCCTCAAACGAAAATTTAAATATTTTTCAAATTAAAATTTATAAGAAAATCCTATAAATCCATTTAAAATACATCATTAAAAATCCGATCATTTTATTAAAAATCAGGTTGTTACATTCTTTCCCCTTAAAAGAATTTTATCCCAAAATTTCCTCACTATTGAACCAAAAAGGAAATGTAACAACCGGGCGATTTTCGACCCTCGAAAATCAGTACTAATACGTCCATTACATGGAGTGCCGAGAAATCAAGTGCCAGAAATACCAGGTTGTTAGGGTTAAGAAGAAAAAGAGATAGAAGAAGAAATAGAAAATAACAGTACAAAATCTCACAATCGCAGCGGAACAAAATATAATATACAATAACAACATTTATACAGAGAAAAGCTGTAACTGTTGATATACAAACAAATTATCAGAGTACAATCATCAACAAATAACCCCGGACAGTTATAATAACTTGTCTCTAAATGCTGAAAATACAGCCTATAATACACAGCGGAATATAGTTGAATACGTGCAATACGTCTCTGCCATCCAGCTCACCTCCCGAGCTCTAAGAGTGCCCTATCTTGAAATTCTATAATACTCGGTCTGATCCGAGCATTACAATAACGTAACACCCGAGTCAGGCTGGAAACCAGCGTGAGTAAACCCACTTAATTTGAAATATTTAAGTTATATAACTCTTTAAAGACAAGGGTAACTCGTACAGCTCGATGAGTTTTATCTGATTATAGCCAAAACACTTTTACAGAAATCCATTGATATTATAATAGTGTCTAAGTACAATACTTATTTAAAATAGTTAAATTTGTGAAAATTATTTCAATTCCAGTCTATTAAACTCTATAATCAAACTGGAAAGGTTCGTAGTGATTTTCAAGCCGAGGTGGTTTCGGATAACACTGATATCTAATCCCGGTCTCTTCGAATCCAAGTAATAAATCTAAAAGGGTAAATTGTTTAAAATCAACAATTTATATTTAGGGTGACAATATTCACATATGGAAATTTATTAAAGACGTTTATTTTCAAATAAAACATATCATCATTTTAATATAGCTGTTTAACCCGCCTGACCACCTGATGGCACAGATAAGAAAATTTTGAAATAAACACCCAATAACAATAACCCAAAGCATAGATCATTACTAATTTAGCGATTGATATTATTTCAAAACAATTCACACATCAGGATTTTATTAACATTTAATTAACCGAATCCATTTATATTTTTATCCAAATTAATTACAAATTAAAGAAAAAAAATATTATTTGTTAATTAAAATTAAACAACCCTTTTATACTAATTCCATCGGTTAACATAAGATTAACCCACATAAGACCTTTAATCAATTATTCATTTGATAACTAATTTACCAATTTACAATCGATTTAATTACATGAGAATCATAACATTAATTCACTTAGATTATAAAATAATTTAAATTTTATATTACGAAAGGTTAACAAAATAAATTTTTAAATTTATTTATCGGGCGATAGACTTCACAATACACAATTTATCATGCTAATTTGTTTAAAATGAAAAGGAAAGTAATTCTTTCCTCTTTTTTTCTGAAAAAAATTCCTGGCCCATGAGCCCATGAAGCAACCAAACCCGGGCACAAACCTTCCTTCCTTCTTTTCTCTTTTCTATTACCACCTGCTACTCATTCCCCTTCCTTTTATTTGCGTGCATGTACGTACCCCAGGTGTGCACATGCACCGAAACTCCGACGAACTAACCCCGCCGTCGACCAACGTTGCAAGTTGCCCTCGACCCAAACTCCCATTTCTCCACCTGAAAACTCGATCAAATTCTTTGGTTCGAAAATTTCGAACTCCACCCAAGACTGGCAACGAAGCCGCGTCACTGAACCTCCTTGCCACGTCACCTACGACCACCGTTCACCCCCAAACATCATCTACAACCCCTCCATCGTCTCCTCCACTTTTCCCCCACTTGCGCACGACTATCACTCCCTCTCTTCATCGCCATTTATCAGGACCCGAAGCTAACCCAACACACCCCTAAAACCCTATTCCGATCAAGACCGACCACCCCAAGCATAAAAAAAAGTCGCATTATTTTTCATGAGTTCCCCAACGTCTACCTCTCCTCTTCATCCAATGATCACCCATGAAATCAACTAGATGGCCAGAATTTTGAATTTCGCCCAATTTCGGTCATCTCAACATTTCGATCATCCCACCATGTTAAAAATTCCCAAACCTCTTCTAAAATTCATAATTTCCAAAGACGAACATGACCATGTGATCCATTCTTAGTACTATGATATTCTACTCTCGCCAAAACCTGACCCATTCGCTATTGAATGGGTTTTTCTTAGTCTCCACCTAATGAAATTCAACGAAATAATTTCCTTAGTCAAACACTGATTAGATGAGGAGCTAGTGATTATTGAAGTTTAAAGTCCTAACTGGTTTTTCATAAACAAAAAACAGGGAGTCTTTTACAGGCTTTGGGTGATTCACAGTATACACATACCTATATATATATATATATAATTATAATACAACACTTACTTAATACATATATCAATAATATATCCATAGCTCAGCTACACATATATATGTTCATGAGTAAAGTCTTGTAATTAAAATACAGGTTGGTTGTACTCACAGTTTTAAAGGATGTATTGCTGCTTCCTTTTGCCTAGCTCCTACTTTCCTTTTTTTACTGTCATATATATTTTTCTTTTGCTTTATTTCTTTTGGAGGTTAACATGAAGGTAACAAGTAGTGGTATATATAGAAGAGGATGGGAAGGAGCAGGCTGGAGCTTGTTACAGGCTTTATAATTTTATTTTTTTGATTTGAACAATGTTTTGACATGATTTGATTTTTGAATGAATTTGATTTTTTATGAGACTTGATGTTATGTTTTGTATGCTAGAATTAAATGCTTGTCATCATGATGTTTTCCTTATGTTTTTATATATACACTTCAATTTTTATATAGATTTATATGTATACATTTACACTATCTTACCCGGTATATCCACATACATTATAAATACACACATGTTTTGCATATATTCACAGATGCAATTGTTTTCAAACTTACCCACACACATATATTTTGCCAAAATACCTATACTCTATTTTATATAACATATATACATCTACTTTTACTTATGTTACCATATATATATATATTCACATATATACATATACATACATATTTATTTTCATACACTATATTTTTAAAACCATATATATCTAGACTTATATATATATATATATATATATTTAATCATCATAAAGCTTGTATATATTTATATATATTCATTAATGGATATTTTATCTTAAGTTCGAATGATGGAGTTTATATACATATTTCTAAAATATTTATCATATTCGGAAATTTTTATTTTAAATTTGAATATAGTTTCTAATCAATTTATATATACAGATATTTTACTATCAAAAAATTTACCTTTTTGACTTATAAAAATAAATATTTCAATAATCAAAATCAATTAATTACCTGATATCTGGTGGCTAAAAATTCGGGTCGTCACAGGAAATAATCTCACATAAATACTTAACATTTTCCATAAGTCTGTATGATGTATGTAGATCATCCATACGCAATATCCGATTCGATCACTTACTCGAATACATAAACTTTTCTTCCAAACTAGTATTGCTCACCCGACGTCCCTAGTGCGGACTTCGATCAGGATCCTTGATTAGAAACCTTCATTCTTCTTACATAGCCATATACTATAATAGAAAATCTTGGTATCATATCTAGAACCCCCACCAAGTTTTCATCGTCAAGGATTGAGTGATAAATCCTTGTTTTTGGGTCGGCATAAATCACCTCAAAGTCACATACTCGAATCTTGGATCAAGAACTGTGTGAAGAAATGATCTACGTACAACTTACGTACTTATTCTTATTGGTTTTTTCTTATATCCATTTCCTTTTACTTCTTAAATCATTTATGAAAATATTTCATAAAAACTTAACCTAAGTTTAAAACTTATATAATACCCCACTAAACTCTGAGAGTATATATATAATATCATATTTGTTTTACTTAACCATAATGTTCAATAAATTTAAAACTTGTTTTAACCTACTCTCTTTCCATTCTAGAGTTACAAAACTCTACTTTTATGTTTTTACAAACAATTAGCTTCAAGTTCTCAACTAATTTGGAGGTTTTCGACTGTCCAAAATCATCAAAAATTCTATTTCATTTCAATAATGAAAACTACTAAACAACATATCATAATGAGATGCACAAGCCAAATTACCCTGATGCATAGAATACACGCATCCATAATATAATTTAACAGAAAACTTAAAAACTGAACACTGGTTTTATTTCAAATCATTTCGAAAATAATATATACTTATAACCTTTTATATATCAAATCATACCTTTGGGATTAAATCAAAATCTGTTTTATAAAAATAACCATATACAAATTTACTATGGTAGCATTACTCTACTTAGAAATTCGAAAACGAATGTCGATGATGTTGCAGTCATCACCAGAATTATTTTTTAGTGATAGAAGTGAGTTCAGTACTTTCTTTCTCCTTTAAAACCTTTTAAAATATTTCTATTTATAAATACTTTCAAATAATACTGTTATTACTTTCCCCAAAAATTTCTGAAGCAATATTCAAAAACACTAGGATTTAAGTTATCAAATTCTCAATTTTAAATCCTTTTTATTCATAAACCATATTTATATAATTTTACTTTCTTATATAAAATCATTTCACAAATGTACATCTTTATTTAGATTAAAATAAAAAAATTATTAAAATTGAATTTTAGTCCAACATTATCATCGAATGCCTTATAGTTAAGCTGTGAAACTTGATTCATAAGATGTTCGTTTCAATGTTTCCACAATTACGACCTACACAACCTATGCAGTGAAAAAGTAAAACTGCTCATAAACTGGCCAAGCACAACCAATCAAACAATAAATTAATAACCGAATATTATCATTTCCTAACAAATAAGCATATCATACATCTGTATATTTTTTTAAAGATTATTCTTTTATATATAAAATATAAAATCTAGGTAAAATTATTTCATTAACCAATTTTAAAACAATACCATGTCGGTTTGTCTTATTCAACGTTGATCAAGTGCGTTGACCATAATTCATAAACAACGCAACTTAACACAATATAAAATAATTTTATAGCACTAACAAATACACTCTTGTATATAATATACTTAAACTCATTCTAGGGCGTTACTAACCCTATCTCTAATGAGTTTGCCTCACCAAGGCCTAGGTGTTTGCTCAACCTAAGCTCTGATACCATGCTGTAATGACCGGCCTTTCAACCTCAAAAGTCGACACTAATACATCAACGGTATTCACCTACCAAGCAATCCAAGTGTTGGAAAGATAGATTGTTGGGGTGCAAGAAAGAAAAGACAGAACAAAATCTCACATCGTAACGAGTAATATCTAATATACACATAATATTTACAAAAGAAAAGTTTTGTATACATACAACAATCAGAGTCAACTAGCTATAATTGACCTGGACAGTTATAATAGTTCATCCTTACAAATGCTGATAAATATAAACCAAGACATAGGAATACGTCTGGGAGGCATCCGGTTCGTCTCCTGAAACTCCAAAGCATTCATAACTAAATTTGAAAATATGCTCGGGTTGACCCGATCATTATAAGTAAATAACGTCCGAATCAGTCTGGTAAACCAGTGTGAGAAACACAAATCATATGGATTTTTACTATTATAAAACCTTTCAAAATAAAGGTATCTCATAAGACCACATCGCATATAAACACGGACGGGTTTTTACCTTACGATAGTCAAACCATATTTATTTGAAAATCCAATGATATTATAATAATGTCTAAGGTACAAAATATAAATAATCAAATAGCTATGATGCACGTGAGTGTACATTACAACAATAATAGGTATACAATCAAAACACTAAGGCACGTTCGCTAGCTGTGTAGGATTCCACGGAGGTGCTCTCAGTACTTCGACAACGATCCTCCTGCAAAAGGGTTAGAGATATCCCCCAAAGCATCATACATTCCAAGCCGATGTACCATAGGAAATAAATAGTTGGCCACCAAGGCCAAGTGCATCACTTACTATATGCATAATGATAGGTATCTCAAAGGTAGAGTCTCAGCACCCTTTGGGTTAGCCAAACCTCTGGTATGTGCATCATATCTCTGCTTTAGCCATCTCTGTTGGTGAGGCTACATCCGACATTCCAACACACGAGTCACCACTCGAACAAATTTCGAAATAACACATGGGTTCACAAACCATTTCACTTTCAATGCTTAGAAAATGTAACCATATACTTATGTTAACGGTATAAGTATATTAACAAATATTAAGGCAGATTTCCTTTTTTCCAAATTCATATATTTAAATGGACCAAAAATAAATATCATTTAAAACATTGTTTATTATAAATCCAAACCATTTCCCTTTTGGTGTTAAGTATGAAAAGAATACTTTCTATACCACCATAAGTTAAGATAATCATTCATAGAAATCAAATTTCATTCCTTTTACAAACTCATTCCATATTTACAATTCCTTTTATAAATCTCCAAATTAATTTATAAACTCCTTTTACAAATCTCTAAAATTATTTATAAACCCCTTTTGTAAATCTCTAAAATTATTTATAAACTTCTTTTACAAATCTCCAAAATTATTTATAAATTCCTTTTATAAAATAACATTTATAAATATATTCTTTTATTTATAAATCTATCATTCCATACAACATTTTAAACAAAGCACTTTACAAATATTTATCCAAAAATATTTCTATCTTCTTTAAAAACAGAATCACTTTATTATAAGAGATAAACATCTATTTTCTTTATAATAAACATTATATTAACTTTTCTAAATACTTTCCAAAAATACTTTTTAAAACATTTCCATATATATTAGAAAAGACTAATAAAAAGCTTGAAGTAAAAAAGTGATATTCAAAAACCATTTCTAAATAAAAGGTCACCAAAAATTCCAAAGTCAGGTATAAAAATCATTTTCCAAATCAAAACCATTTCAAATCAAAAAAAGAAAATAATAGTACCATACACTTAACTAATGTTATCATCATTCTAAAAAGAATTCAACTTTTACGACATATCAAAGTCGCACCCAATATGACCAGGGAACCAAGCTTCTAGCACTCAATAATTAATCGTTAATAGTTAACAAATTATTTATCCAATATTAATTAATCCACATATTAATTAACTTCCAAAAATCATCATTTTACTTTGAAAGTGTAGAACGGAGATTTGTTCTGCTCGATATATGTCCAAAATAATATATTCAATTTAATTATAGCAGAATGGGGTTTTAATCTACTAAATAGATGTTCAAAATAATCTATTTAATTTAATTATAGTAGAACAGGGTTTTACTCTGCAAATAGATATCTAACGCAAAATATAATTAATTTAACCATGTTATTATTTAAAACAACGTAATTATATTCAGTCCCTAATATTTTATCATAAATTTATACTTGATCAAAATAATCAACTATTTATACCGTTGTGTTGTTCTCGTCAATATGAGTTTAACGCAAAAATTCACGGGTTAATCGAATTTAAAATGAACAAGATATCCAATTTTAAATTCAACACATTTAATTAATATTTAAACAACTAAATGATCTATAATTTCTCACCAAAACCAAACAATGTCGACCCACGTGGACACACCCAAACCCGACCCGTTATGAACAGCGACCTTCCTCCCCAAAATTCAAATTCGCACTTGAACCAAAATGAACTCGCCTCATCCACTAACGCCGCCATCGCCACTTATGTCATCGTGACCACCAAAGCCTACTGCACATCCAAGCCCAACCTCAACTAGCTCGATGACCCTAACCATCGCCATCAATTAAAAATTCAAACCCAAAAATAAACGACCGCCGAAACCTAAAACAAGCTCGACTCACCACCACCAACCATCGAAGCTCCTTCGACCGCCTCCAACACCTCCACCTTGTCCCCACGCTGCTACTAGAGTCGTCGTTCCTCCCCTCGACCACCAAATCGCCAAAAAAGTCCAAATGAATGGAAAAACGTTCATCCATCATCCATGCTCAACTCCGGTCACTAAAAAATTACTAGACGATCTCTTAAAATCATGGTTCGTCGATATGAACACAACCATGCTCTCTGATCTCCAATCCGTGATCGTCAAAATTCCATCATTATTCGACAACCACTGTTATCAATGATTCTCTCCACCTTACTCAATGAAATGACGAGCGATTATTTTTAAAAATAACAGGGACGATAACTTTATAGTTGGAAGTTTTGGCTAAAAGTCAATGGTTTGAGAATTATTGATTTTTGAAAGGAGGAGATGGAGTTGTTTTCATTTTATAGGAAATAGAAAAGAAGAAGAATTAGAAAAATGAGTGAAGTGAAGTGAGGTGGAGTGAAGTGAATGAAGTGAAGTATTGAGTTGATATAGGCAATACAAAGCTTCCAAGCTAAACAACCATCAAATTAGGATTTAATTTGTTTTGGGTACCACGCTACACAGTATTCCGTTCGTGTACGAACAACGAATGGTAGAAATAAAAATACGATTGTGCACAACAATGCGACACAATCGAAAAACAACAATAAAATACACTAGTTATCATATTCAGTGAAATTTCAAAAATACCAACATTTGTCGCAAAAATGCATCAAACGAAAATTTAAATGTTTAGCAAATTTAAAATTATGGAAAATCCTATAAATCCATTTAAAAATATGTTATTAAAAATACGGTCATTTTATTAAAAATCGATTTTTTATTATTTATTACATTTGAATCAAATTCGAATATTGAAATAAATTATATATTCATATTCAAAATGTTAAAAATTCTGGGTCGTTACACGTAATATCAAACCCTTGATGCTTATACTTAAAACTCTCCAAGATGAGTATTATGGACTCAATGGAATAGGCTTTAAGTTCTAGTTCGACAATTTTCAAAAGTCAACTTTTTGGATGTTTACTTTAAATTAAATAATATTTGAATTAATTATTAGATCTCCAGGCTTTTAAAAATACGAGTTTTACATACATACATACATACATATGTATACACACGTATATATACATGGTTATATATAAATTAAATATCCGAGAAAAATAATTTATTTATTATTTTATGTTATTATATTTTAATAACCGTCCAATTTCATTCTACAAATTATGTTTCAATAACTACACAATTTCATTTATTTCAATGCTCGTTTATTTAATTTCTATTATTTAGATCACATAATAATTATTTATACTTTTAAAAATGTTCTATATTCAATTAAAATAATTTATTTGATTTCAATAAATTACTCGAAAAGAATTTGTTACTGTAATTTAATTATTAAAACAAAAATCCTCTATTAATAACTTTTAGTTACTTTCAAAAACAATAATGATCAAATATTGAATTCAAACAATTAAAAAAACAATTAAATTTACGTATAATACGACGTAGAAAGCAGGGTTGTTGCATGGAATGTGTTGAAAAAGGCTATTCTGACCTAAGACAAGTTATGCCCCTCTTGTTATCTCAATTGTTCTATCTGTCCTATGTGTGAGCAAGCCAATGAGAGAATATTCTACTTTTCTTCGAATGCCCAATCAATAATAAAATATGGAAGGATGTCTTGCAAGTTGGTGAGTTTCATGTCCCTTCTCTTGACAGTAAGGAGGAATGGTTGAATGTTTTTAAAACAGCAAAGTGGAAAGATTTCAACTCTAAGGTTCTACTAGCTTCTCTTAAAATAGCTATGTTGGAGTTTGGAGGTAAATGAATGATCGATTATTCCGTAGGAAGAGAAAAAAATAAGAAGAAATTAAATGACCTTGTGTCAAGGCTATGGGGAGTTGAAGAAGTTAATGTTGATGATAGAAAAATGTACGATATTTGGCTTGGTTTTTGTTTTGTAACCGCTAAGCATTTTTGTTAGCTTTTTTTTCAATAAAGAGGTAAAAGATCTCATAAAAACCTCATTACTATAGTAATAAATAAATAAACAAATAGAGAAAGAATAATAAGAAGACCTAGGTTATTTGCATCTCGACATTTTCCTTTCAAAACATAAACAACCTTCTAAATTCATACACCTCTCGTCTTTTTTCATACCCTGCCATTTTACCATTTTGCCTTTACTGTTTTATTTATTTTATATTTTTTCCACTAAGCTAGGTGAGAGCTTGGATTATAACATCATTCACATTCGAGCCGAACGTGGGTAACAAAGAACAACACGTTAACTACGCGTGTGAGTTTAACTAATCCTCTCGTTTGGCTTTAACACGTTTTTTTGGTAAAAAACACTATCGTCGGTAACAAACGTGGATGTTATCATCCACGTTCAGTATGGAATTGATTTTTTCTATCATCCATGTTCGCTAGAGGTAGAGGCATTGTTATCGTCCACGCTAGCTACGGAAGAGAGTTACCGAAGCAGGTTTTTTTTTAAACCGATTTAGTAAAATAAGAATAAAAATATGGTTTTTATTTTGTTTATTTCTATAAAATTGATGGGATGTGAAAGGAGAATAGTGTGTTTCAAATTGGTCTAAGCAAAAGGAAGGCATTGGATGACTTTAAAAGCCTACTTAATTAGTGTCATTCGGCGTTTCTTAAAGCCCAAAACTCTCTCGCATCTGTGTATAAATTGTTGCCAGGCACCGTAAAACCTAGCCGACATTATTCTCATTTCTAATCATCTTCCCCTCTCAGTAGGTCCGACCTCCATTCAATGGTAGAAGATTCCTCATCAATTATTTGATTGGTACGAAACTTTTGGGTTTCGATGTTGAAGCCAAAACGGGTTTTATTATATGTCGATTTTTTCGTCCAATGAGATGAATCCACTAGCGTTATTCATTTGTCACGATTTGACCCTAGGTGGCTAGAAATTGAGGTCGAAGATAGATGCCATGAAGTCGATGTTCGATTTAGTCGTTTTTGATTCGCCTTGAAATGGGCAATGTCATCGGTACTTGTACCACCTACCGTGGAGCACAATGATGGTCGAAGATTTAGATATAAGCTTCAAAGTTAGTCGATAACAACGAACTAGGGTTCCTGAATGTCCTTTGCTGGCCACAGACGACAATCGACAACAAACAACCATAGGCGATCAAATGGTGACCACCAAGCGCTACCCAATTTGGGCGGTCCATTGGCAGCGGTCAGAGGATTTGGTTCTATCCGTGGTAGACACAAACTATGGTCAAAGCTAGTGTATGTGTCAATGATGTGCTCCAACAGGTGATGTGTAAAATTTCCTTTTAGACTCTTGAAATCTATACTACAAATTTAGTCCTATGATTTTTAATTCGTATACCACTTGCATATTCTGTCTGATTAAGGCATCATTTGTGTTGTTGGACTTGCTAGGGAATTTACTGCACAGTGTGGACTGTGTTGAATTTGTAAAGCTTGGCTAATACATGTTTGATAGGTTGTAAGGGTATCCCTATTTATTTTACTATTGTTCTCTTATTTTGATTATCTCACCGTATGATTATATCCTTTGTATACGGTTATTTCCCTTTCAACATTGACAATTGCATGGATTGCGGCATATTGACTTGATTTTTGTTATTGGTGCAGACAGTTGGGTTGTTTTTACCTCATAGTTTTTCTGTAGATTCCAAATTTACTTTGTATCATTTGTTTGGAGGTATTGACCTTGCTTTAGTATTACAAATATTTAAATATAAACAATAAGAGTGTCATACTAATTATTGCAACATCAGATATTATATAGACACACATATACTTATATACATATGCATGCATATATACATACATATACATACACATATACTTATATATAAATAATAACCGATATTATATTAATTAGTATGGTATTATTATTCTTCATATTTTCAGTGGAAAATAAATATTATTAATAACATCATTGTTGTTTTTAGTAAACCATTGTTAATCATGGTTTTAGACTTTTAGTGGAAATCAATCGATAGTAATAAATAGGATATTTTCGGTAAATGGTGGTTAAATTATTGTTATTAACGACAGTGATAAATAAAAGATTGTAACGACTACACGGATAACTTACTAACCATCCTTTGCCTTGAAGCGATTCGGTTGGATAGTAGTTGTTATTTACAAATGCATGAGAATATTCGGGTAATAATTACTAAAAGGTTTCAAACGGAACTTTGTGAAATTGATGTTTATTAACTTAATGGTAAACTAATGAATTATAACAATTGTACGAGTTCAGTTGAATTCAGTGAATAGTATATTCTTTCATGTATCTCGTACTTTGTCTGTTATGTTAAATTGAAAATACCTATGTATCGTGGAATTGTTTTAAAGAATAAAATTGTAATTTTCTCTTATAAGGAAAAAATTATTGAGAATATTTGTTTTAAGAATGAAATTGTTTTCCTTTTTATTTAGAAAGAGAACCAACTTTTGTTATTCACACAACTTTCAATTTTTAATTGGATAAAACCCAAATATTTTAAATCAAGGACACACATTGACATTTCACAAATAATAAAAATTAATTATGAAAACATTATTTTGTGACGGGTATCTAGTTTTAAGGACACATTTTAGAAAGAAAAAAAATAGATTCGAGGACAACTAACTTTAATAGTTAGATCAAGGACGAAGACTCCATCAGATTATGTAAACCTCAAATTCTTTTTAATTACTCATCTTCATTAAATTAATGAAAAAACAAAGAATGACACTCGAAATTGCAAAAAAAAGCGATTTAAAAAATATTTTACTCGATTAATGTTGTCATAAAAATATAGAAGTAAACAACTCAGAAAGCCAAATGAATATATCTTTATAACTTAACAGTAGCATTATATTATAGTACTAAAAATATAGAACTAAGCAATTTGAAAGCTAGCCTAATTTAGCATTTGAAAAATGTTAGCAGTAAATAACGAAGCAACATACATTTTGCGTTTTGTTCTGTTTTTTCCAATATTATTTTCTTTCACATTTACAAGAAAAAAATGTTTCCGTAGGTTTTATCCAATTAAAAATTGAAAGATGTTTCTAAATACCAAAAGTTTGTTGTCCTTTACAATAAACATGAAAACAATTTTGTCCTTAAAACAAATATCCTCCTTTTTTTACTATGTTCAATGTTCATATTTTGATATCCTATGTTGTGAGTTTTTTTACCAAAAATCCCTATTTATTTATTACAAACATAATCCTTCATAGTAAAGAGAAAGCTGCAATGCTCTGACTTACTGTCCTTTACTGGCGATAGATGACAAACCATAGGCGGTCAAGTGGTGACCACCAAGCGCGACCCAATTTGGGCAGTCCATTGGCACTGGTCGGTGGCTTTGGTTCTGCCTGTGGTGGACACGAACCATGGTCAAAGGTAGTGTGTATTTGAATGTTTTGCTCCAACAAGTGATGTGTAAAATTTCCTTTAAGACTCTTGAAATATATAATTACAAATCTATCCCTATAAGTTTAACGTGTTATCATTTGCATATTATGTCTGTTAAAACATCAATTGTGCTATTGGACTTGCTAGGGAATTTACTATATATTATTGTGGACTGCGTTGCATTTGTAAAGCTTGGCTTATATGTGTTACATAGGTTGTAATTATATCTCTATTTATTTTGCTGTTAATCTGTTATCCTGGTTATCTCACCATATAATTATATTCTTTGTACATGTATATCCCCTTGATTTAGTTTGATTGTAGCATATTAACTTATTTTTGTTATCGGTGGACAGTTTGGTTGTTTTTACCTCACAGCTATTGTGCAGTTTCCAAGTTTTCTTTGTATTGTTTGTTTGGAGGTATTGACGGGGTGCCTTAGCATTACATATATGTAAATATAAGTAATAATAGTGTTATAATAATTATTACAATTACATTCGTCTTTTATTGACAGATAATGATCAAAGTTATTTTACATAAAATCACAAAATTATTATCATCTTTTATTTACCGCTGTCGTTAATAACAATAATTTAAACCACGATTTGTTGAAAATAGACTATTTATTACTATTGACTGATTTCCACTAAAATGATGACTAATTATAATGTAACAATGATTCACTAAAAACGTTGATGTTATTAATATTACTGATTTTTCACCGAAAATATAAATCACATAATAAATAGTCTATTTTCCGTAAATCGTGGTTAAGTTATTGTTATTGACGACAGTGGTAAATAAAAGATGATAATAATTTTATGATTTTATGTAAAATAACTTTGATCATTATCTGTCAATTTGAATAAAATTAATGGTTAGTGATTTATGTGAATTATGGAAAGTTGCTATTTGTATCATTTTATGAAGATCGTCATTGTTTATGAATACACGGAGAATTTAATAGATTGTTATGACCACACGTAAAATAATAATTATCCTTTTCCTTGAAGCGATTTAGTTGGATACTAGATGATATTTACAAACTCTTGTGAATTTGTGAGTTATGATTATTAAAAGGTTTCAAATGAAAGTTTGTGAAGTTGATGTTTATTAACATGTTGGTAAACTAATAACAATTTTTCCCATATAAGGAAACTTTTTTATTTATATGTGCAAACCACTGGCATCTTTATAATGATTACTTGCTTGCTTTGAAAAGAAAAGGGTAGATAGAATAGAAGCACGACTACTTTTAAGAGTATACTTTACACATGTTTCTTGGATATTTTTGAGTATAACGAAGCATGAGAATTATCTTAATTTGCAAGAGCGATTTATACCTACCGTTGTGCGTGTTGTGTTTGCTAGACTTAACGCTGCCTTTTCTACCGAAGTCACTCATTGATGTTGTTTTTCATGTGTCATTTGTGGTATCTTTGGGGATTTGGCTTGAATCTCTTTGGCATGGTATGTCTGTAACCTAAATACCTCTTTGTTTGACTCATTTATTGTAGATCTTACACATATCCTTTTGCTACTTTGGTATGGTTTATACCTTCTCGTTGTTGCAATATAGGTTGGTTTATACCTTCCTCTTCATTGTTGGAAAACTGTACTTGCCTATGTTTAATTTGATAAGGTGTTCATGTTTGATTTTATACCATTTACTGGTTCATCAGCATAGTTATGTGGTTGTGACCAACATATCATGCCCCATAATAATAATATTCAATACATTCTTTTATGTTGGCATGTTAGTTACTAATTAGCATCTGAGTTATGTGCTAACATTAGTGAGTTATAGAACTTTCTCTCACTTTGACATGTAGAAAAAGTTGAGCTATGTCATTGTTAAAAAGAAATATTCACGGGACTGATCCTGTAAGAGTAGGTAGGCAACCACTTAGGTTAAGTAGTGCAACCAATTTACATTAGACAATTCCTATGTTGTATACCTTCATATATACACTAAGTTTTAATGCAAGTACAATGCTCAAGTAAGGTTTTGAAAAAGACGCTTAAGGTAGCGTAGCTATTCATTGTCAAAATAGAAAAACATATCTATATGGAGTAGAATTTATATGTGTTGACTTGTATTTGTGCATGGTCAGCATAACACTCCTAATATCATTCTCAATTTTATTAGTTCATATATATATATATATACACACACATACTATGTTCAGTGTTTATGTTTTGATTTCCAACATTGTGACTTTTTTCGACAAAAAACCTGTATTTATTTACTAACATAAATCTAATCCTTTACACGTTCAAAGTATGTTTTCACTAGATTGATTGTCATTGTTAGATGTATGTGCTTGACGGGTTATTTTGTATGGTGTATATTTTTGATTAGATTTATTTGCTTAGGCATGTTTATATATGTTTACTATGATTTGATACATTTGTTTATGCTTGTTGTGTACATATGGCTATGCTTGGTATATTAGCCACGTTCATTTGTTTGGTTAGTAGTTACTCTTGTAGTAAATTGTGGAGAGGAATCCCTTTAATAGGGGGAATCTATCCTATATTTAGTCTGATTAAATATAATAGTTCTTCCATTCCTAAAGTCGCTTGTCACAAGAATTGAGAAATTATAATTCGAAGATTCTCGAGCGGTGATGTGATTCTATGTCTATAACGGGAATATCATCGTAAAACTTTTCAAGACATAACACATGGAAAGATAGAGTTTTGGATGGGTTAAAGCATGTATTTTAGTCATATTTATCAAGACGCACGCCTAGGCTCAAAAAAGGCTCAGAGCACGTTGTGCGTCTTTTTGCAGTTTGAGTTCGCTTTTTTGTAAAATTCAAATTTTAGTTTATAAAATGGTTAAATAAAAAAATTTAAATAGTTAAATGAATTATAAAATATAGTTTGAAATTTAAAATTTAAATAATAAAATATTTAAATAGCTGAATGAGTTATAAAGTATAGTTTAAAATTTAATTTGTAGTTGGCAAAATAGCAAATCAAACTTGTATAAAAGGCACGCAAAAAGACCCAAGACTCAAAAAAGCGAAAGGCTAAAGACTTACTCCTTAGCGCCTTAACTACTGTGATTTTAGTACAAAGACATTTGGGACTGAAGTAAAACCCAAATTCTCCTGCCTCTCGGTATTAATAGTCATAGGAAACCCTAGTCGTCATTATTCTCATTTCTCATCCTTTACCCTCTTCTCATTAGGTCCGACCTTCTCCCTCAGTGGAGATCACATGGTTCAACGGTAGAATATTAAAACTAATGAAGTTTAATATCACATTAGGACTATTATGCTGACCATAAACAAATACAAGTAGGTCAGAACATATAATTTTGACTCTATACAGATATAGTTTTCTATCTTGACAATGAACAATGTTGTGGAAATTGTGCTAATGCAGTGTGAAAATTTTGACAAATAATAACTCTCACTTTGACATGTAGAAAAAGTTGAGCTATCTCTTTGTTCAAAAGAGAGATTCTGGTGCTACAACCACTTAGATTAGGTGGTGCAACTAATTTACATTAGACAATTCCTATGTTGTATACCTTCATGCATATATACTATAAGCTTTTAGGTTAAATACAATGCTTAGGTAGGTTTTGAAGAAGATGGTTGAAGGCATATTTTTGCAAATTAAGTAGGTAAATACAATGCTTAGGTAGGTTAAATATATTGGCATATTTTTGCTGCATTACTATTCATTGTTAAAATAGAAAAATATATCTGTATAGAATCAAATTTATATGTGCTGACAAACTTGTATTTGTGTATGGTCAGCAATAACACTCTTAACTGTGAGAAATGCGGATTAAAGATCTTAGGCTAGAATTAACACTAGAGGGGGGTGAATAGTGTTTTAAGAAATTTGTTAATCTTTTTTAGATTATCTTAACTTGTTAACAATGTATACACTAATCAGATACAGATATGAACACAGAATCAAACACAGATGCAAATATAAAGTAAAAGCAGTAAAGGAAAAAACACACCAGATTTTATACTGGTTCAGAGTTACCCTACATCCAGTCCCGCACAACCAAGTACGGATTTCCTTTCAACAACAATTCAACAATTACAACCCTCGGTTTCAAGGCTACGAGGTACACCCTCCAGAATGACAATCCTCTGGGTAGAGATACTTGATTTCCGGGGCAACAAGTTCACCCAATTGATTTCCAGGGCTACAATCACACCGTTTCTCGCTTGATTGATTTCCAAGGCTACAATCACACCTTTTCTCGCTAATATATTACAAAGAAATCTATAACTCTGAATAGCACTAAGAACCTTGTAGAGATAGTGATGTAGAATCAAACTAGAAGTAATCGAGTATGATTCGATGTTGATTTCGGCAGAGTAATGGTATGATTTTGTATTAAGAAATGTGGAAGAAGAAGAGAAGTGAAAACCAGAAAAAAGTGATTAAAAATTCGTTGAAATTGACCCCTATTGTCACGAACGGGAATTTTCGACTTTCGAAAATTCAACATCGATACTCACTTTATCGACTGTCGAGCAATCGAGTGCCGGAAACTCCAATAGTGAGGGTTTAAGAAAGAAGAAAAAGGCAGAAGAAGAAGAAGATAGAAGAAAAAGAGAAGAAGAACAACAAAACAACAACAGATACAGAAAACAATATCAGAATCTTACACATCGCAGCGGAACAATATATAATAGATAAATGAATATCATTTAAAAACAAAAGAATTATATCTGTCATTACATTACATCACATCATATCATCAGAGTCAATAAACAACAATGGACAGTTATATAAACTTGTCCTCATACAGAATACACAGCGGAATAAATAATATCAGATACAAATACTACGTCTTGCCATCCAGCTTATCTCCAAAGCTTCAGAATATCCAGAATATCCTGATAATCTAACTCTAGACTGCCCGTGTGGAAATTGGTGGGCATCCAGAGTTTAGAAGGGAAACAATAAACTCCGAGTCAGTCATGGTGACTGGTGTGAGATCGTAAAACAGTTTATCTTTAAATTAAACAACAGAAATATTTTTAAAGTTAATTCGCAATGCTTTTGGAAAATGAAACTACCATAAGACCTCCCACCACACACACAATGCAAACGCAGAATTGGAGGAGATTTCTTCTTATGATAGTCAAAGATGCTTACTACGCAAAAATCAAATTCTTTTTGATATTATTATTAGTGCATAGTGTAGAAAACATTTCGAAAGTATAATATTAATCTTAGCCAACATACGACCAGTATCGTATGCCTACTATAGCTACTATGTTCAATAGCAGGTTACCGCCACATTCCATAGCAGGTAATACAACTAAAACCGTACACGTCGCGTATTGTTTCTTTGGATTTCCAACAAATGGTCAGGCTAAGGAACTTCCTATCCACGATGGGTACGTCCCTGGAATAGACGACCCGAGAACCTAACCGGATCTCTGCCAACACAAGGCCGGGTTACCTCTGCAAAAATAGGTAACTACTGACACGCGTATGCCATCCCCCGATCGTCACCGATCTTCCCGAGGATCCCCGATTTCCAACAAACCACATAGATAAAAATAATGCAGTAACCACAGAGGTTAAGTATCTGGGCTCCATACCATGATACCACCTTTATCCAGAAGGAATGACATACACTAAGGGGCGCTACTCCCTAGAACCTTGCTGCATCCTTCCTGTTTCGACCATTTCCGGGGTGTGAGGCTCGACGAAGTCTCGTCCACAAAGCTACGCTTTCTCAAAAAGCCCTGCTTCTGGTCAGACGAAATGATCAACCTATGATCACAAAGATATAAGATCAAACAAATGATCATATCACAAATGATCAAACACTGATCATTTCACAGCAACACTCAGTATGCCACGTTACCAAATTGGGATATATCGCTGATAAATTTCAACTACATAACCTCTGAGCTCATACGTCTCAGAGAAGGGTGTTAAGCTAAGAGAATAAATTCTCCGCCACCAACAGAAATGTATTTGAAAGAAATCAGCATTATATCTCAAATTGTAACGTCAGACACACAATCCATACAAGTCTGTTCCGGGATCGAACAGAACCGAAGGCACTTCTCACGAAGCCCTTGCACATCCGGATAATTTTCAATCACGTCAGGACTTCCCGTCACTAAGGGTGATAAAACCTCTAAATCGAAGATCAGTCGATGTAGAGTAACTCGACGGTAATCCTTCCGTTTTCAAAAATATCCGGTCTTCAACACCGGTCTTCGAATGCAATTCATAACGACGTATCACATATTCGGAATGGGTTATACGACCCCATGGTCCTTTCCCGGCTAACCCGAATAGTGAGCGATTTTTCAAAAATAAGTGTGGCATTCAAATTCATCCAATTCACAACAAATACCTATCTAAAGGTAATTATTGATAGTCGGCTATTTAACTATCAATAAAGATGCGCAACATCATCAGATTCCAAATAATTTTCCCAAATTATTTATTTTCCAAAATATCTTTACTAGATATATAATTTCCACACTTTAGAAATAAATCAATGTTTATTTTTAAACAGATTCCCTTTTTATAAATTCCATAGTGAATTTATATTCTCAAATATCTACAGATATACGATTCTCAAATCGATTTCAAATATTCAATTTCATTTTATCTTTAAGAAGATAAAATCTCAAAAAATGTTTCATTTCATTTTGGAAAAGTATTTCCATACTTATTTAATAATAAGTGTTTCACAAATCTTTTATTTTCAACATTTGAAAATATTCGATATCCTTAAATCAAAATTAAGTATATATCCATTCTTTAAGGAAACCATTCTTTTAACACATTTATTTGGATCAAAACGAATGTTACGTAAAACATCGTTACGACGACCCAAAAATCACTAGTATAGGGATTCGAATTTTAGATAGATATATAAATCCCAATACTACATCAAAAACATTTCCTTTCGGAAACCATTTACTATAACAACAGTGTTATAGTCCATCATTTCCTTAAATTCCTCGAAAACGTCTATTTCAACAATAAATGTTGAAATCTATGATTTCGGTAATTCACACGTTTTAAAACATCTTTTAAAACAATCACTTCATTTCAAATATCGCTTTCCCGAAACATATCCATTTTATTTAATAATATATTCACTGTCCAAAATCGTGAATATACTCCAATAATTACATTTCAATCCTTTCTACACGTTTTATTCCAAGAATTATCCACTATCCAAAATCGTGGATAATTCCCTTAATAACTTCTATATTACATTCATCAAATTTGATTGATTTCAAATTCATAAAACAACGTTTATAAATTCACCTTTATATTTTCTAACAACTTCGATTTATAAAATTCTCCTTTTATTAACTTCTAAAATTACTTATCAAAATAAGTGATTTCAGATTTATAAACAACGTTTATAAATCACATTTATACTTCATAACAATTTCAACTTATGAAATTATTTCATTTAGCAATTTCTATTTATATCCCAATTAAGTGCAAAAGATCTAATTTATAAGTAAATTACTTATAAATCGTTTATTCTACAACATCTATTCACTTTATAACTTCACGTTATAAATCTATTAATTTCATTCACTTATGAAATCCTTTTATACTTCTTTTTAATACTTATAAAAATTCGTTTTATAAGTCCAATATTTTGATTTACAAAAATATCAATTTTTATAAATCTTTCTATACAAATCGTTTATAGTTATTCAAAAATCCCAACTTAAACCATTTTATAAATAAATCGACTTTTATTTCAAAAACGACACTTCGGTTATATTTCACTAAAAATTATAACTTTTATAACTTTAAAATTTTACGTTTATAAATCGATTCAAAAATTCCATAAAACGTATATTTTCAAAAATCACTTTAAAACCTTTTTAAAATAAAAGTCGTTATTTTTTTACATTTCAAAATTGAATCCGATGATGCAACAGCATCAATTAGTCCATCACAACAGTCAATATCATATATCATCATATGATAACAGAATATATATCAACATCTGTAAATAAATAAATACAGTTGAGGAATCCAGTTGGATCCCTCCAACCTGTTTCCCTGCATCCACAGACGTTAGCACAATACCAATTCCGCTCCAGTACGGAATTATCGCGGTATATGGGTTTTATAAAAATCCGCTTACTAACGGCGCAATAGGGTCTCATCCGCTATATGAGGCGGGAAATCAATCAATCCAATATATACATATGCCAATATGTATATATTGCTATATATAGATATATATCCTACTATATCTAATATCACATCCAAACAGTCAATCATCAATCAATAACTGTAAAAATTCCACATTCAATTTGAGTGAGAAAAATCTCACCTTGATTTTAATTCTGATTTCAGCGTTTATTTCGAATAAAATTAAACAGACGTTTAATTTCACCCGAAATTCACAATAGCTCCAAATGGCTCCAATTCTGTTCCATAGCGAAGTACACGTCGAGACGATTCCAACGTATTTTGTTTCGTCATTTTCTGATAATGTATGAAAGAGTTCAAATATTTTTAAATTATACTCGAATTTTTATATAATTAAATTACAATTTCTTTATTCATTTTAACCTAAATCTCATCTGGACCATTGGATTTCATTCAGCAAAATCAAAGCCGCGCGTTCTATACTTCATCTTCCCAGACTAAAACGCGAGTACGAACCCACCACGCCACCGTCCTCATCAATTTGTCGCGCAACGTACGATGCTCGAAAACTCATCACACCATCACCATCAGGAAGCTCGTCTCCTACTCCATGCTCGGCCAGAGCACCATGAAGCTCGGCCTCATCTACATCTCGAAAAACGCGTATGAAAATACCCACTTCAAGCTTGATTTGTCGTCAATCCACACAACCATATCCAATCATAGCCGTTGGATTGATGGAGGAGGATGTGCTCTACATCATTGCACTTGTAAGTTTTGTGTGAAAGTTGATGGATTGAGATAGATCGGAGGGAAAACGAAAGAGGTTTCTGGCCTTTGGTTTCAAAGGTGGCGGCCGGCTCTTAGAAATTAGGGTTTTATATAAAAAAAATTTCTTTGAGAACAAAGGAGCTATTTATAGAAAATCGAACGATCACTATTTATCCCGATTTCTGAACTCCGATTTACACGCTGTGACTGGCGTTTCTAAGGTTTACCCCGCGTTCCGAACGCAATGGAACAGGTTTCGGAAGCTAATTCGATCGTCTGTGCGAGATACGAAGAAAAACGATCAATTTAAATTAAACCGATTTAAATTGATTTCGAGGCGTTTTAATTTGTACCGGACAAATGGTAAATCCAAAAATTACGAAATTTGAAATCTTACAATAATATCACATTACGGATCCGATGAAACTGGTTTCGTCGAAATCCGAGACTTTTTGAAAAATGACTATTTTAACTCGACGATTTAAAATTAAAACGATATCGTTGCGTTTCGAGCTGCCACGGTCAAATAATAACTTCGATTGCTACGAAAATTGAAATCCGATAATAACTAACTATTACGGATCCAATGGAACTAGTTTCGTTCAATTCTGAGACTGTTCGAAAATTGGCTATTTTTACAGTCGATAATTAAATATTAAAATATTCAATTTTCACAGATTAACTCCAAATTCAATTTTAAAAGTTCTATAACCTTTCTATAACTCCAGTATGATCAAATAAAATTTTACAAATCATTTTCAATCATTTTAACTCGATTTTCAATTATCTCTGGAATTTCAATCATTAAATTATCGATTTAACTATCCAATTAAACTCAATATTCGAATTTTAAATTATCCGACTTATTAATTCCACTTATTAATATTTAAAATCAATTAAATATTCGAATTTTAATTATCAAAAATTCTGGGTCGTTACAGACTTCCCTCCTTAAAAGAATTTCGTCCTCGAAATTACAAGTTAGGAAAAAGGTCCTTAACTCGTCTACTATTTTCTCAAATTCAAATAGTTTTATCAAATTTTCAAAAAAAATCTTTCTACTAAAGATTTGTTATCATTCAACTCGTTTTCCAACTTCAATTATAAGTTTCAAACAACATTGTTTAACTTCTCAATTCAAATTCGAGTTTAAATTCAAATTTTAAACTTTCAAAATTTTCACAAAAATTTTCTAACACTCGAAGTTTTCGAAAAATTTCGCCAGCGTCTCCTTTGCGCGGCTAATACGGCACGACTACAAAACGTCCCTACGGACTCTCAGATTTCAAAAAGAAAAGAAAAAGCCAAGCGGCTAGACAAGAAATCATCAAATCTCATATTTAAATTTAAATACATACCTTTTTCGAGCAATTCAAATTATCTTCGAAATCAAAATTCCAATTCCTTTTATAACACCTGTATGTCCTACTAGCCATAATATCTAGTTATAACATTCAAACTATTTTGCCAAATTTTATTACAAAATTTCAATATAAACTGCTTATACATTTTTACTTCACTGTTGAAGTTACATATTCATTATCATTCAATTTTACATTTCACATTCATTTGAATTCAATTCACAATTTCAATTTAATTTGGATTCAGTTCGACTTCTGAATATTGAATTTTATCAATTATCTTTCATTCATAACCGCACTCTTTTTAAATTAGTTTTAATTACTAATTCGTTACCAATTCCAACATTCAGCTTGAATTACATTTGCTAACCAATTCGAAATGAGTTTCAACATTTAATTTCACTTTCATTAAATTGATTCGCTTGTATTTACATTCATTTAACCCCATCCTTTAAGTTAAATTTATTCTATCAATTCAAATTGTATAAGTTATCAACTTAATAATATTTCATAAATATTTCTACATAGTATTCCAGAGTTTACCAACATTTCAAAAAACCATTTTTGAAAACAGTTCAAATTATCCTTTGAATTTTCTAAAACAAAATCCAAATTTTTCAAACAACTTCCTTTTAAAACAATTTGGCAGCAATTTCTCTTTTGGAAACCCGAAAATGAACACCAACAATGCCGCGGTCATCATCGAAGTTATTTTCCAGCGACCGAAAAGAGTTTAGAGCTTTTATCTCTCTAAAATACTTTTCAAACCTTCGAAATCCATTTTCAAATCAAAAAGAAATTAAACTTTCCAAATCTCCAAAATTTTCAAATTCTTTTCAAAACATTTCCAAATACTTCTCTGGAATTCCGTTTTAAATTACAATTCACATTTATAATTTACATTCTTTAAATTTCATTTGTATATGTGAATTTTATTTCTTAACTTAGGAGCTATGATTCCAATTTCTTATTCAATTTCATTGATAATAATTTAATATTATTACTTCCTAACATCCATGCAACCATATACTATAGTACTTCATAGAAAAATCATTTCTTTTCTATACAAAAATAGTTTTGGGCAAAATTATCTCATTTACCCTATTTAAAACAATACTGTGCCGAATTGTTCTATATGAGTGTTTAGAGATCCCTATCGATAGAGTTGTACGGACAATACCGACTAGAATCCATATACCACTCAACAAACCAATCATCACAACATAAAACAATTTTATATTCACTAACAAATACGCACTCGTATCTATTATTACACTCAACTCATTCTAGAGTACTACTGACTCTATCTCTAATGAGCAACACCCAACAGAGCAGGGTTGTCGCTTAACCATAGGCTCTGATACCACTTTGTCACGAACGGGAATTTTCGACTTTCGAAAATTCAACATCGATACTCACTTTATCGACTGTCGAGCAATCGAGTGCCGGAAACTCCAATAGTGAGGGTTTAAGAAAGAAGAAAAAGGCAGAAGAAGAAGAAGATAGAAGAAAAAGAGAAGAAGAACAACAAAACAACAACAGATACAGAAAACAATATCAGAATCTTACACATCGCAGCGGAACAATATATAATAGATAAATGAATATCATTTAAAAACAAAAGAATTATATCTGTCATTACATTACATCACATCATATCATCAGAGTCAATAAACAACAATGGACAGTTATATAAACTTGTCCTCATACAGAATACACAGCGGAATAAATAATATCAGATACAAATACTACGTCTCGCCATCCAGCTTATATCCAAAGCTTCAGAATATCCAGAATATCCTGATAATCTAACTCTAGACTGCCCGTGTGGAAATTGGTGGGCACCCAGAGTTTAGAAGGGAAAAAATAAACTCCGAGTCAGTCATGGTGACTGGTGTGAGATCGTAAAACAGTTTATCTTTAAATTAAACAACAGAAATATTTTTAAAGTCAATTCGCAATGCTTTTGGAAAATGAAACTACCATAAGACCTCCCACCACACACACAATGCAAACGCAGAATTGGAGGAGATTTCTTCTTATGATAGTCAAAGATGCTTACTACGCAAAAATCAAATTCTTTTTGATATTATTATTAGTGCATAGTGTAGAAAACATTTCGAAAGTATAATATTAATCTTAGCCAACATACGACCAGTATCGTATGCCTACTATAGCTACTATGTTCAATAGCAGGTTACCGCCACATTCCATAGCAGGTAATACAACTAAAACCGTACACGTCGCGTATTATTTCTTTGGATTTCCAACAAATGGTCAGGCTAAGGAACTTCCTATCCACGATGGGTACGTCCCTGGAATAGACGACCCGAGAACCTAACCGGATCTCTGCCAACACAAGGCCGGGTTACCTCTGCAAAAATAGGTAACTACTGACACGCGTATGCCATCCCCCGATCGTCACCGATCTTCCCGAGGATCCCCGATTTCCAACAAACCACATAGATAAAAATAATGCAGTAACCACAGAGGTTAAGTATCTGGGCTCCATACCATGATACCACCTTTATCCAGAAGGAATGACATACACTAAGGGGCGCTACTCCCTAGAACCTTGCTGCATCCTTCCTGTTTCGACCATTTCCGGGGTGTGAGGCTCGACGAAGTCTCGTCCACAAAGCTACGCTTTCTCAAAAAGCCCTGCTTCTGGTCAGACGAAATGATCAACCTATGATCACAAAGATATAAGATCAAACAAATGATCATATCACAAATGATCAAACACTGATCATTTCACAGCAACACTCAGTATGCCACGTTACCAAATTGGGATATATCGCTGATAAATTTCAACTACATAACCTCTGAGCTCATACGTCTCAGAGAAGGGTGTTAAGCTAAGAGAATAAATTCTCCGCCACCAACAGAAATGTATTTGAAAGAAATCAGCTTTATATCTCAAATTGTAACGTCAGACACACAATCCATACAAGTCTGTTCTGGGATCGAACAGAACCGAAGGCACTTCTCACGAAGCCCTTGCACATCCGGATAATTTTCAATCACGTCAGGACTTCCCGTCACTAAGGGTGATAAAACCTCTAAATCGAAGATCAGTCGATGTAGAGTAACTCGACGGTAATCCTTCCGTTTTCAAAAATATCCGGTCTTCAACACCGGTCTTCGAATGCAATTCATAACGACGTATCACATATTCGGAATGGGTTATACGACCCCATGGTCCTTTCCCGGCTAACCCGAATAGTGAGCGATTTTTCAAAAATAAGTGTGGCATTCAAATTCATCCAATTCACAACAAATACCTATCTAAAGGTAATTATTGATAGTCGGTTATTTAACTATCAATAAAGATGCGCAACATCATCAGATTCCAAATAATTTTCCCAAATTATTTATTTTCCAAAATATCTTTACTAGATATATAATTTCCACACTTTAGAAATAAATCAACGTTTATTTTTAAACAGATTCCCTTTTTATAAATTCCATAGTGAATTTATATTCTCAAATATCTACAGATATACGATTCTCAAATCGATTTCAAATATTCAATTTCATTTTATCTTTAAGAAGATAAAATCTCAAAAAATGTTTCATTTCATTTTGGAAAAGTATTTCCATACTTATTTAATAATAAGTGTTTCACAAATCTTTTATTTTCAACATTTGAAAATATTCGATATCCTTAAATCAAAATTAAGTATATATCCATTCTTTAAGGAAACCATTCTTTTAACACATTTATTTGGATCAAAACGAATGTTACGTAAAACATCGTTACGACGACCCAAAAATCACTAGTATAGGGATTCGAATTTTAGATAGATATATAAATCCCAATACTACATCAAAAACATTTCCTTTCGGAAACCATTTACTATAACAACAGTGTTATAGTCCATCATTTCCTTAAATTCCTCGAAAACGTCTATTTCAACAATAAATGTTGAAATCTATGATTTCGGTAATTCACACGTTTTAAAACATCTTTTAAAACAATCACTTCATTTCAAATATCGCTTTCCCGAAACATATCCATTTTATTTAATAATATATTCACTGTCCAAAATCGTGAATATACTCCAATAATTACATTTCAATCCTTTCTACACGTTTTATTCCAAGAATTATCCACTATCCAAAATCGTGGATAATTCCCTTAATAACTTCTATATTACATTCATCACATTTGATTGATTTCAAATTCATAAAACAACGTTTATAAATTCACCTTTATATTTTCTAACAACTTCGATTTATAAAATTCTCCTTTTATTAACTTCTAAAATTACTTATCAAAATAAGTGATTTCAGATTTATAAACAACGTTTATAAATCACATTTATACTTCATAACAATTTCAACTTATGAAATCATTTCATTTAGCAATTTCTATTTATATCCCAATTAAGTGCAAAAGATCTAATTTATAAGTAAATTACTTATAAATCGTTTATTCTACAACATCTATTCACTTTATAACTTCACGTTATAAATCTATTAATTTCATTCACTTATGAAATCCTTTTATACTTCTTTTTAATACTTATAAAAATTCGTTTTATAAGTCCAATATTTTGATTTACAAAAATATCAATTTTTATAAATCTTTCTATACAAATCGTTTATAGTTATTCAAAAATCCCAACTTAAACCATTTTATAAATAAATCGACTTTTATTTCAAAAACGACACTTCGGTTATATTTCACTAAAAATTATAACTTTTATAACTTTAAATTTACGTTTATAAATCGATTCAAAAATTCCATAAAACGTATATTTTCAAAAATCACTTTAAAACCTTTTTAAAATAAAAGTCGTTATTTTTTTACATTTCAAAACTGAATCCGATGATGCAACAGCATCAATTAGTCCATCACAACAGTCAATATCATATATCATCATATGATAACAGAATATATATCAACATCTATAAATAAATAAATACAGTTGAGGAATCCAGTTGGATCCCTCCAACCTGTTTCCCTGCATCCACAGACGTTAGCACAATACCAATTCCGCTCCAGTACGGAATTATCGCGGTATATGGGTTTTATAAAAATCCGCTTACTAACGGCGCAATAGGGTCTCATCCGCTATACGAGGCGGGAAATCAATCAATCCAATATATACATATGCCAATATGTATATATTGCTATATATAGATATATATCCTACTATATCTAATATCACATCCAAACAGTCAATCATCAATCAATAACTGTAAAAATTCCACATTCAATTTGAGTGAGAAAAATCTCACCTTGATTTTAATTCTGATTTCAGCGTTTATTTCGAATAAAATTAAACAGACGTTTAATTTCACCCGAAATTCACAATAGCTCCAAATGGCTCCAATTCTGTTCCATAAGCGAAGTACACGTCGAGACGATTCCAACGTACTTTGTTTCGTCATTTTCTGATAATGTATGAAAGAGATACAATATTTTAAAATTATACTCGAATTTTTATATAATTAAATTACAATTTCTTTATTCATTTTAACCTAAATCTCATCTGGACCATTGGATTTCATTCAGCAAAATCAAGGCCGCGCGTTCTATACTTCATCTTCCCAGACTAAAACGCGAGTACGAACCCACCACGCCACCGTCCTCATCAATTTGTCGCGCAACGTACGATGCTCGAAAACTCATCACACCATCACCATCAGGAAGCTCGTCTCCTACTCCATGCTCGGCCAGAGCACCATGAAGCTCGGCCTCATCTACATCTCGAAAAACGCGTATGAAAATACCCCCTTCAAGCTTGATTTGTTGTCAATCCACACAACCATATCCAATCATAGCCGTTGGATTGATGGAGGAGGATGTGCTCTACATCATTGCAGTTGTAAGTTTTGTGTGAAAGTTGATGGATTGAGATAGATCGGAGGGAAAACGAAAGAGGTTTCTGGCCTGAGGTTTCTGGCCTTTGGTTTCAAAGGTGGCGGCCGGCTCTTAGAAATTAGGGTTTTATATAAAAAAAAATTTCTTTGAGAACAAAGGAGCTATTTATAGAAAATCGAACGATCACTATTTATCCCGATTTCTGAACTCTGATTTACGTGCTGTGACTGGCGTTTCTAAGGTTTACCCCGCGTTCCGAACGCAATGGAACAGATTTCGGAAGCTAATTCGATCGTCTGTGCGAGATACGAAGAAAAACGATCAATTTAAATTAAACCGATTTAAATCGATTTCGAGGCGTTTTAATTTGTACCGGACAAATGGTAAATCCAAAAATTACGAAATTTGAAATCATACAATAATATCACATTACGGATCCGATGAAACTGGTTTCGTCGAAATCCGAGACTTTTGAAAAATGACTATTTTAACTCGACGATTTAAAATTAAAACGATATCGATGCGTTTCGAGCTGCCACGGTCAAATAATAACTTCGATTGCTACGAAAATTGAAATCCGATAATAACTAACTATTACGGATCCAATGGAACTAGTTTCGTTCAATTCTGAGACTGTTCGAAAATTGGCTATTTTTACAGTCGATAATTAAATATTAAAATATTCAATTTTCACAGATTAACTCCAAATTCAATTTTAAAAGTTCTATAACCTTTCTATAACTCCAGTATGATCAAATAAAATTTTACAAATCATTTTCAATCATTTTAACTCGATTTTCAATTATCTCTGGAATTTCAATCATTAAATTATCGATTTAACTATCCAATTAAACTCAATATTCGAATTTTAAATTATCCGACTTATTAATTCCACTTATTAATATTTAAAATCAATTAAATATTCGAATTTTAATTATCAAAAATTCTGGGTCGTTACACCTATTTATAGAAGATCAACAACCATGACCATTCATGAAGAGTTATGGCGAATAGACACTTCTTTTGAAATTTGAATTTGAACTTCAACTGCCACTATGTCGACATAGTGCCTAGGGGCATGTCGACATCCCTCAGCCAAAATTGATATTTTGAATTTCTATAAAAATAATATTTATCTTATATAAAAACTATTTAAAACTTTATAAATATACTTGAATATAGTTGAAATTCATAAGTAAATGTAAAGAACAATATATACATAATTTAACTATATTTTTATATTTAAATCTAAGTATAAATATTAAAAGTTAAATATATTATTTGAAAAGACATTTAAAATCAGGAGTAATTTGACTTTGAAATTAAAGATGTTTTTGAGGCTAAAATTATTTAAAATCAGGATAGAGAGTTTTGAATCTTTAAAAAGGAAAGTTTTGAAATCATTTTGAAAACAAGATAATTTTGTAAAATCATTTGAATTAAAATTAGTGGATACAAAACAATGTCCCACTAGATTTTCGTAGGTTCCATCCTACTTAGGGTTCCATCCCTTTAACGGGCTCGAAGTGGATTCCATTCCACGAATAAATTGGATATTAAGATGCCAGTGCTTTTCTACGAGTTTTAACAAATATTCCTAATAAAACAAACTTAACCTTGAACTCTTGAACTCTTGATAATCTTGATACTCATGAGTCTTCTATCTCTATATCTTGAATCTCGATACTATACAGTCTTCATTCTTGATACCTGCATGGTTAGATCCTGCATATACATATATATATCTAAACTTGTAATGTTAGTATTTATATTTTATAATCTATTCTAAGGTTGTTGTCATCAAAACCATCATCTCATGGACTAACATTAATGTGATATTAAATTTTAGTAGTTTATTTTGTTTATTTCTATTATGTACTATGTTCAGTGCTCATATTTTGATATCCTATGTTGAGAGTTTTTTCCTTCAAAAACGCCCTATTTATTTATTCCAAATTTAATCCTTTATGAAAAAGCAGTAAAGAGAAAATTGCAATGCTCTAATTTAATATCCTTTACGGGCGACAAATGACAAACCATAGGCGGTCAAGTGGTGACCACTGGACGCTACCCAATTTGGGCATTCCATTGGCCATGGTTATGCCCGTGGTGGACACAAACTATGGTCAAAGGAAGTGTGTATGTGTGATGTGTAAAATTTCCTTTAAGACTCCTGAAATCTATAATTACAAATCTATCCCTATAAGTTTAACGTGTTTATCATTTGCGTATGATGTTCGATTAAGGCATCTGAAGCAAAAGGAAAGCATGAAATAATTTTGTTGCAAGGTAGAAAATTCATAAATATGTACATAAGAATCAATTAATTTTGTGCAAGAGAAAATTAGAAGCAACAATATAAGATCCAAACAAATTAGGAAAATGGAAATCAATTGTTTTTAATATTAAACCAATGAAACTACAGAAATAAAGTTAAAATGGATGCTGATAGACTTTAATTGTATATGTCAAAAGCACATGGATGATATGGAGATATAAGAAGTACTTATATTTTTTTATTCTTTGAAAACACATTTCCAAATTTATTATAAATGTACACCCTAGACTATAGACTAAAGTATATACGTAGTCCAAAGTATATATGTAACATACTTCTGATACAAATTTAGGTTTAATTATTCCTTGGAGCAACTTATGAGAAATTCCATCTAAAATAGGAGAAGTTTCTTATCACTATGATAAAATACAACATGATTTTCAAGGACTTCTTAAGCTTAAGCTTCATATTACATCATGGGTTAAGAACAACATATGTTTACCTCAATGAAAATGAGCTTACTTTCCCTTAAAACCATTCATTGTTAGCAATCTGCCTCCCTCCTTAATCTCCATTTTTTGTATTGTTTTCTCTCGAAGTAACCTCCCCCGCTTAAGGGTTAGTTCTGTTGCCACAAATAATATAGAGGAATCAATTGCATTAAAAAAATTTATAGACAGGGAGGTTATATCAAATAGATTACATGAAGCAAACATGAGATTGTAGATTTACTCCTAACACATTCTAAATATGATATGGATTGCTCAGAATGTGCATTAGACTTCAAGGATATATACATATTTCTTTTAATTATAATAATGAAATACAACAAGTCTATCATTGTTATTCCATAAAAATTGGTATAGATATTTACATATGCAATGCTACTCTTTTATGTAACTGGGAGCAAACTTATTTTGTTGCGAAACTGGTCAAAGTGTACGTTTTTGAGACCTAAATTGCATTCACAAAATTCAGATGCCTAGATTTATAAATTTATAAATTTGGAGTATATCATAAAAATCTAATCTGACCCTAGAGTTAGACATTATCTAGATGCTTCGCAGCTACTTTGGTGAATATATCATAGAACTTTTAAATCCTAATCAGCCATGTTCACATACAAAAAGTCAAATATACAACTTATCTCAGAATAAATAACAAAAGGTTAAATTGATAACGAGTTAATGAAACTACCTCTCAACTCATCAGTTACGTTTTTCCACCTCAAAAAGCTTAACCTTCAAGCCAAATTTATTCTTTTCCCTTTTGTTTCTTCTTGGTTTCGGACATTTTTTAGCTCGGTAGTTTTGAATCTCTTGGATCTTGGAGTCTATGGACAGAAGAATTAGATTCAGGTAACGATGGAGGAGAGGGACTGGTTGCGCTTTTCATGATAAATCTGAAGGAGACGGTTCAATTTTGGTTTTCTTAACGATGGAGGAGAAGGACTAGTTGCGCATTCCATGATAAGTCTGAAGGAGACAGTTCGATTTTGGTTTTCTTTCCTTTTCTTATTTCCATTTTTTCAAATAAAAAAGTTCATGTGCCAGGTGATTCAAAGAATGAAAAGTTTTCGGTAAGTGGTTTGGGAAGAAAAACGTGGCAAATGCAAATGGCAAAAAAGGCCTTAATATACATAGAAACTTAAAAGGTCACTCTAGACATTTCAAAAGCTTCAAATGGAGGTATTTCTATTATATATAGATAAGTAATCTATTCACTAATAATGGTTAAATAAAGATTTGTATATTTTTGTTGTTCAAATATTTGGTTTTTCTACCTTAAAGTAATTTGCAATGTATCATTTTCTGATATCTTAGAAAAACATTAAAATTAAGTATTTTGCATTCTTTATATTTGGAAAGATTGATGAGGTAGGTAAGTTACATTTAGAATGTTTCCATTTGAATGTTTATAATCACTTTCCAATACTGAAATAAAACAGTTCAATAAATTTGCTCTAAACCAAGAAACAAAAGTAAACATTGCATTTTTTTCAAATGTAAATTTATAAAATTCATCTTGGAAATAATCTTTTCCCTCTTTTGAAATTTTTTTCAAAAAACTAATTACTAATTGGTTCCCATTTTGGAAGATTAAATTAAAATTTAATCTTTTGTCGGCCTAAGAGCCATGACTAAAATCTATTTTGGCCGTACAATCCATTAAACAAAAAATTCATTTCTGATTCGGTTATATCAACTACTTAATTTTTGTAAGTATCTTTTACACTATTATTTTTGTTTATATATACTTTTTCAACAGAAGCATCTCTTAAAGATTCATCATCAAATAACCTTTTTTTCGGTTTCTCTTATTTGAGAGGTTGACATTTCTTGATGGAGGTTCAATAATGTAACGATACGACTTTTCGACGCTCGAAAGTCGACATTAATACGTCCACTGTATCAAATGCCGCGCAATCGAATGCCGAAAAACCGAACCATTAGAATTAAGAAGAAGACAGAAGAAAAGAAAGAACAGAAAAAAAAACAGAAACAGAAACAATATCAGATTCTCACATTCGCAACGGAACAACATATAATAGATAAATGAATAATCTTTAAATCAAAAACTATATCATTTTATACTTTACATCATCAAAGTCAATATACACACAATACATCAATGGACAGTTATACAAACTTGTCCTCATACAGAATACACAGCGGAATAAATAATATCATACACAAGTGATACGCCTCGCCATCCAGCTCGCCACTGAGCTCCACAGCATCTCCTGAATCCAGAATGACCTGATAACCTGACACTAGGCTGCCCGTGTGGAAAATGATGGGCACCCAAAGTTTAGGAAGGGAACAATAAACTCCAGGTCAGTCATGGTGACTGGTGTGAGAACTAAAACAGTTATTTTTCACAAAGAAAATAAAACATATTCGCAATGCTTTTGGAAAATGAAACTACCATAAGACCTCCCGCCACACACACAATGCAAACGCAGAATTGGAGGAGATTTCTTCTTATGATAGTCAAAAATGCTTACTATGCAAAATCATTCGATATTATTATCATTAGTGCATAGTGTCGAAAACCATTTCGAAAATATAATATTAATCTTAGCCAGCATAGACATTTCGCACTTATGCCTACTATAGCTACTATGTTCAATAGCAGGTTACCGCCACATTCCATAGCAGGTAATACAACTAAAACCGTACATGGTTCGTATTGTTTCTTTGGATTTCCAACAAATGGTTAGGCAAAGGAACTTCCTTACACTGAAATGGAAACGCCTCTGGAAAGACGCCCCGAGAACCTAACCGGATCTCTGTAAACACAAGGCCGATGCTACCTCACGCTATACAGCTGTAACTAGGTAACTAACACACTGACGCTACCTCACGCTGTACAGCTGTAACTAGGTAACTAACACACGAGCTATGTCATCCCCCGGTCATCACCAACCTTTATCCGAGGATCCTCAATCACAAAGCCACAACCACAAGTATAATAAATCTGCAGCATCGACATAGGTAAAATATCTAGGCTCCATACCATGATATCACCTTTTATCCAGAAGGAAATGACATACCCTAGGGGCACTACCCCTAAAAACCTTTGCCGCAACATTCCTGTTTCGACCATTACCGGGTTGTGAGGCTCGACGAAGTCTCGTCCACAAAGCCACGCTTTGATCAACAAATGATCAACAACACTTCGTATGCCACATTACCAAATTGGGAATGTATCACTAGTAACCATCAACTACATAACCTTTGAGCTCGTACGTCCCAGAGAAGGGTGTTAAGCTAAGAGAATAAATTCTCCGCCACTAACAGAAATGTATTTGATAGAAACTAGTTTTACATCTCAAAGTGTAACGTCAGACACACATCCATACAAGTCCGTTCCGGGATCGAACGGAACCGAAGGCACTTCCAAAGAAGCCCTTGCAATCCAGGTATTCACTAATCACGTCCGGACTTCCCATCACAAGAAGAGTGATATAAATCTCTATACCGGAGCAACTCGGTGCAGAGACATTCGACAGGTTGTCCTTTCATTTTCGAAAATACCCGGTCTTCACACCGGTCTTCAAATAATGTCCATTCACAACGTATCACTATTCGGAATGGGTTATATGGCACAAAGTCCACTCCCGGCTTAACCGAATAATGGGCGTTTGTTTTAAAAATAAATCAAGTTCCATTTCAAAGGCAAATATTGATAATCGGTTATTTAACTATCAACAACATCCACAACAATCAATCAATTTAAATAATTTTCCCAAATTATTAAATTTCAAAATATCTTCGCAAGATATATAATTTCCACACTTCAACATTTGAAAACCAATTTCAAATCAATTTCCCTACACGAGATATATTTCCAAATATTTATTCATTCTCACTGGAAATCTGCCGAGTTCAAATATTTAAAAATGATTTATATCACTATCCAAAAATATATTTGGAAAACATTTTCTCCAAAATATTCCTTTCAAAAACCAACTTTAGAACCTTAAATTTATATTTTAAAAGCTACTTTGGAAATATACCCGG
Organism: Allium fistulosum; assembly: GCA_030737815.1. NCBI lineage: Eukaryota > Viridiplantae > Streptophyta > Magnoliopsida > Asparagales > Amaryllidaceae > Allium > Allium fistulosum. Next base: position 478,550,349 of record CM060907.1, read on the forward strand.
CTTTATAGTGAGAATACACTTTCACTTCAAAATGGTCCATTTAAACCAATTTAATAAATCCTTATCGATTTATTTCAAATTTACATTCCAAATTTGTAAATTTATTTCCACACTTCATCACTTTGAAAACCAATTTCAAATCATATTTTCCACACTTTAAAATAAATCAATGTTTATTTTTAAAAAAAAATTCCCTTTCCTTTATAAATTCCGTTTGAATTTACATTCCCAAATATTCATTTTTAATACGATTTTCAAATCGATTTCTCAAATATTCACTTTCAATTCCAAATCAATTTTTAAATTGATTTCCAAATTTATTTCAATCCCAAATTGATTTTCCAAACATTTATTTCAAACACCGAATCAAATACAAATTGATTTCAAAATTTACTTCACACCAAATCAATTACAAATTGATTTCAAAATTCATTTCAACACAAATCAATTTCCTCATTCAACATCAAATAAATTTTCATATTGATTTCCCAAAGATTTATTTTCAAATACCAAATCAATTATAAATTGATTTCTAGAAATTAATCACCTTTTAAAATAAATTCATTTATCTCTTACAAACCATTTAAAATTCCATTTTAAATAAATTTTCCAACTTTCGAATAATACTATTCAAAAATCTATTTATAAAAACCTTTTCCCATATTTTAGAAATAACTCGATAAGATTTCAAAAATCAACTTTATACTTTAAAATCCTTTTTTTAAAATTCAACCAATTCTTTCAAAAGAAATTTACTTAAAATTCCCAACTTTAATCTCAAAAATCCAATTTTATTTATTTCTGGTATCCAACGATACCAAAAATCCATTCGCTAAATTATAGCCTTCAACAAATTCAATCACAGATATAATCATACACAGATTATAAATAATTTATCACACAACATATGAAACAAATTCATACAACATATGAAACAAATTCATATAATTTGAGGAATCCAGTTGGATCCCTCCAACCTATTTCCCTGCATCCATAGATGTTAGCACAATACCAATTCCACTTCGAGGTGGAATATCGTGGTATATGAGATTTATAAAATACTATCCGCTATTATGCGGCGCAATAGGGTCTCATCTGCTATATAATGCGGGAAATCAACTCCAAATACATATATAATACCAATTCTACTTCACAGTGGAATTATCGCGGTATATGTTTTTAATAAATAACCTCCGCTTAATATACGACGTATAGGGTCTATTCAACACAATAGATAACAATTTATCATCCAATCATCACAATCAACACTATCAACAATTTAAAATCTAACAATTTAAAATTTAAATCGAAACACAATATTCGATTGAGTGAGAAGTTCTCACCTTGCTTTAAAAACGTCGAGCGTTCAATTTTTACATTAAATCGAACACGTTCGATTTAACGCAAAATTTTCACTTGCTCGAAATGATCCCACGTCTATACCACAGCGAGCTGCTCGTCATTGCGATTCCGACGCTGCCAGTTTCGTCGATTTTCGACCTCGTATGAACAAGATATTGCATTTTAAAGTTTATACGATTTAAAGATAATCAATTTCAAATTTTCTTTTTATTTTTCAAACCATAGCTTCAGATCTGCCGTTCGTTTCCTGCAAAGCAAATCTGGGCCGCGTGATACTTCTTCCCCATCACGTGAAACCCCAGGCTAATACGCATGAAGATGAACCCACCGTTGCCGTTCCTCTATCAATTTTCGCGACCACATCTCACCACTTGACGATGATCAGACTGCGCCATTCGAACGCTCGTCCCACGCGCACCTCCGCCCTAGACCACGTGGCACTCGGCCCCCTCATTGCATCGTTTTCCATTCGAGAACGGCCGGCCTTTGAAATGAAATTGCCATCGATCCGCTGCCTTGATCGCGATCATAACCGTTGATCCGGGAGATCACATGATGCTCTACAAGGTTGTAGTTGGGAGTTTGTTGAAATATTTCACGGATTGGAAGAAATTGGAGGAAGAAGTTGGTGATTTTCTGGCCATAGAATTTCTTAGGGCCGGCGGCCTGGAGATAGAACTAGGGTTTTGCTTTTGTTTGCAAAATAGAAAATGTTGTGGCCTTATATAGAAAATTTTACGAAACACTATTCATCCAAAAATTTCCGAACTCCAAATCTAATGTGCTGGCTGACGTTCATAATGTTTTACCCATGTTCCGAACACAATGGAACGTGTTTCGGGAGCTAATTCGATCGTATGTGAGAGTTACGGAAATAAATGATCAAATTTAAATCAAATCGATTTAAACCGATTTCTATGCGTTTTGGCTAGCCCCGGACAAATGACAACTCCGATTGACATAAAATTTGAAACCTTACAATAATTCCACATTACGGATCCGATGAAACTAGTTTCGTCGAAATCCGAGACTATTTGAAAATGACTATTTTTAGTCATCAATTAAATATTAAAATATTCAATTTTCACAATTTAACTTTTAATCCAATTTTAAAAGTTCACAAACATCATTCTAACTCCAATATGATTTAATATAACTTTATAAATCATTTTTAATTACATTAAACCCAATTTCCAATTATTTTTGGAATTTCAAATATTAAATTGTTGATTTAATTATCCAATTAAATCACCATATTCAAAATTTAAGTTATTCAACTTAAAAATCTCACTTGTTAACATTTAAATATTCGAATTTCAAATTACATAAATTTTGGGTCATTATAAATAATATAATCAAAAGATGAAATATGAGAGTGAAAAGATTTTGTTCTTGATAAATATGCTTTACTAAAGTTAGGTCTAGAGAGATTATTATCCATTTGTATAGTTCCTTCAGGAGTTTGTATGATATTTGTAATATTATTATTTATTACTAGTTATGGCGGAATAGTGTTTTCTATTTTCCAATTTTTTGGAAGAGGAATTTCTTTCTATTTTGTTGATCTTCTTGTAGTTATATTAGATCGATTAAAATTTGTTTTAATTAAAATTCTCTTATTAAAGGCTTATCAACATTTTTACATTATGGATTTAATGTGTATAAAGGCTTATAATAAATTCTATAGCAAATACATATTACTTTAGATACTGGAATGTAACTATATCCATGGTGTTTGACAAAAATTGCACGAACACCCAATGGATTTAGTAGAGGATACAAAGTGAAGAAAATAAATGAAAAACGAGTAAGAAAGTGCATATAGAGTTTATAATGGTCCGGCTAATCTTAGCCTATGTCCACTTAATGATTTTTATTACTTATATTCTGACTTGAAGGTGGATGTTCTTACGAGCCGATAAAACTCCGACAGAGATTAAAAGAAATTAGAGAAAGATGAGTAAGAGCCAAAAGATCTTGAAAAATGAGCCATACTCATCTGTTTATGGGAAATAAGGTGCCTAAAATCTCATCCAGTAGATCTCCGCCTCATTTTGCATACCTTAGACTGTTTCTCCACCAATAGAACGTCACCTCATCAACCTATACGGGTCGGCACGACTCCAAGGGCTTGGGTCGGTACAACTCTGTAAGATTGCCAATTTGGTCACCTTAAAATCTTCGTTTTGGCTCCTCTTGTGGTTAGCTTTATGATTTCACAGTTTGTATCAATGTTAGCTTGTTTCAAAGTCTAAAAGATGGAGTCTTGGAAGAACAGAGTTGCCGATTCACGAGTTCATGGAGATCGATAGAGAATTACATTGAATCAACAATATAACACTTGGAATAGGCTTCTAGCATCGAGTAGGGGGTGTAGGCAAAAGATGGGCCCCATTAGAGGAGTAATCTTGGATCGGTACTGAACCAGAATGTGCAGTCGATACCGACCCACCAGTGTGATTTTACCCTTCCTGTCTCGGGTTGGTTTGGTGTTTGTCATGTGGTTTTATTTGTGCTTGGTTTCTGGACTCTTGGGCTATCTATCTGTGCTTTCTACCTTGATAGCTCCGAGTTCGACTTGTCAAGTTTGTCCATAACTGCTTGGTCAAAAGGCAGGATAGCACACAAATCTTAACATTTAAAGTAATAACTTCTATAATATTAGCATCAAATAAAGAAAACTGTAAATTAGGATAAATATTAAAATAAACTGGACTGTGAGCCAAACTAGACTGTATTGGTCCCATTAAAGATTTTTTTCTAATCTTAATTCCTACCATCTCTTAAAGCAGTTGTAAAGCTCTCTGGTAGGCCATCTAGAGTTAAAGCTTTAAATGCAATTGTATAAAGCCAATATGAATAAATTTATATGTCTGCTTATAAAGCTTTAAATCTTTTTCAATTATTAATTTAATAACTATTTCTTCATTATCAAGAGAAATCATTATTCCGTGGTCTAACCACTTGTTTTAATCTAAGTTTTTTTAAAAGTACCTAATTGTTGTATTACCTTAGGTTTAATTTTAGGAATTGTCCATTTATTAAGTAAATCTAAATTTATGTGTTTACCTATAAGACATACTATATGTATGTGTGTGTGTGCATGTTTATACATACATACATATATATGTATGTATGTCTACGGTATATAATATATGTGTATGTTTGTTTACAGCATAAACATGTATCCATAACATCTCTTATTAAGATATCATTATACATTACACATAAATATTCCCTTTATATATACCAGTATAAATCACACGTACATGCATCTAATGGCTATAAATATTTACTCTTTCATTTAATAAAAATATTTATGTACTGATGCGTGCTATAAGTGCAGAAGTTTTGATAGTCACAACACTTTTATTTCATGCAAATTATTAGTGAAATTCCATTGATGAGTGGTTGGTAAAGGAATGTTGATGGAGGTTGCAAACCGATAATGAGATTTCGTTGATGGATATAAGGCATTTTTGAAATTTAAAAAGATGTCGTTGAAATCCTATTCATTAAATTCTCCTTATTAACAGTACACACACATACATATATATTAGAGTATACTGATATTCCTACCGTTATCATATAAAATTAATAATATATATATATAACTAAATTTTAGTACAAATCTTCAAAATAAACTTGAATATTAAATATGATTTAATATAAAACAAAACATTTATTTACAATAACATAAAAGGTATTGTGCAACCGTAAAAAATGATTTTTATTTTTTGAAATTTGACCCCATTATCGTATTGTGTGATGTAACAGATCCAACGGAAGTTATATGTCCCATGTAAGCATTAGTTTTGGGCTAAGTAGTTAATATCTGATAATATCACTGATATATTGCATCTCGGACCTCAATTGATATTTCCTGTAAAATATTACTTCAAATCTCTTTTAGCGATATTTCAGTGATATATACCAATATTTGCCAATATTTTAGTGCACTGATATTTGACATTAATATCGGTGAAAATAGTCGAATATCACCATTAAGTAGAAAAGGTACGTGAATAACTCATATTAAAATTTAAATTTATATTGTATATGCAAATTCTTTATATATATGTGTCTCCAAATATTTTAACAATTATCTAAAGTACCAAAAAGTGGATATTTGCATCTTTTATCATCCTATAATTTGTACAACTTCCTAACAAACATGTCGATACTGTCCAGATATCTCTCTAATGTTATCTTGATATTTTACAATATCGCACATCGCTCCTTAACCGACATTTAACCGATACTGATATTAACCACTTACATTTCATTTTTCAAAAATGAAGGGTCCTCGTAATTTCAATGTTCATTTTCAAGTCTCAAAAGGAGGGATAATATACCTACATCATTTATTTTCTTGTTTTGGACATAGATATCGAGTAAGACATTGCGATTCCAATGAGACATTACTAGGGTGGGTTGTTCTTATGCAACCATGAGGGAATATGGTTCAATACTTTTATGGTAGTGTAGTGCTATTATTTGCATGTTCCAGTGTAGTATTTATCCCTACATAGGTTTCTTTTAGGTTTCTTTACATGTGGGAAGCATGTTTTCACTATAATACTTACCATGGTTAGATGTATGTAGTTGAAGACCGGGTAATTTTGCATGGTGCATATCTTTGATTATGTTTTCTTCTTTAGGCAAGTTTAGATATGATTTATTACAATTGTTCATGCTTGTTGTGCATATATGGCTATGCTTGGTATATTGAAGGGCAATTCCTTGAAAATGGAGAATTCACATAATGTCGTATGTTTAACCTTGATTAAACATAATAACACTACCTTTTCTAAAGTTGCCTTTCAGTAGAGTTGAGATACTAAAATACGAGATTATTGAACGGTGATGTGATTTAGGCTTATACTGGGAATCTCAACTGTGTACAACTTTTTAAAATATATGTTTTCACATAGGAATAAATAGAGTTTTGGGTGCGTATTTTGTTACAAGATATTTGGGCCTTTAGTAAAGCCCAAAATTCATTTGCCTCTACATTAATAGTTGCAAGCCATAGGAAACCCTAGCCGTCAATATTCTCATTTATAATCCTCTGCCCTCCTCTCATTAGGCCTGACCTTCTCCCTCAATGGAGATTATACATTTCAATGGTAGAAGATTCCTCAACAATTATCGATTTATGTAAAGTTTTCGGGTTTTGAGATTAAAGTCAAACCATGTCTTGTTATATGTCGATTTGTTTGCCAGATGAGACGAGTCCACTAACATTATTCATTTGCGCAATTTTATCCAAGGTTGCTAGAAATTGTGAAGGGCAATTCCTTGAAAATGGAGAATTTATAGAATGTCGTATGTTTAACCTTCATTAAATATAATAGCACTACCATTTCTAAAGTCGCTTTTCACTAGAGTTGAGATACTAAAATACGAGATTATTGAAGGGTGATATGATTTAGGCTTATATAATACTGGGAATCTCATTGTATAACCTTTTAAGATAGATGTTTTAACATACGAAAAAACTAGTGAGTGGCCCGTGCTACGCACACAGGCAGTTTTATAATTCAATATTATGAACATTATTTTGTGCAATGTTAAATGTTTTCTCGATGTTTCCTCACGTGCCTGAAATATAATTGTATTTTATTATATGTTGTTATATTACAGACAAATTTAAAACGTAGACTTTACCTATGTTATAGTTATTTTCGAATAAAGAATATATAATTTTAGATGGTTTGTCCATATAAAATGAAAAGTTAAGGTTATGACGGTGTTATTTTGTTTTTCAGTAGTTAGTAATTTACCATGAGTTATTTGTACTATATACATTGGGAATTCATCAACGGTGTACTTTGGAGTAGATGCAGATGTTAGAATTGAAATTAAGTAGATCCATAAAGCATATACGACAAATAATTTGAAAGTATGTTATACGATACAATGATAAAGTTGATATTAAGTTTGAATAATTGTTAGTTTGAAGTGAATTTTTTAACTTAGTTCAAATGGCTGTGACTATTTTGCTTCTATTCAAACTGCATTAGTACTTGTATTGCCAGACTAAATGGTAGTACCAAACTCAATAGATATAATATTTAATATTAATGTGAGTGGGAAGGTACATGCATGTGATGTGGGTAAACGATCCAATAAGGACACAATCAACGTTATTTTCATTAGTTGAAGCTAAGATGAATCTTTTATTTCAATGTGGTATCATCTTGCTTTTTACTTTTAAATCTTTACCCAAAGCCACAGCTACCACAATAGCATAAGAAAATTGTAGGACATAAATCACATAAAAACAACTGTCAATGCAATTAATTTCAGTACAGTAGTTCCTTATTAAGCGTTCTTGTGCCAAAGCAAAACAGCATAAATAGTAAAATAAAACATTCAAACCAAAAACAATATAGAAATAAATTGATTTGAGAACATATGAAAGAATTATTTTGTGTTATCATGCCTCTATCACTATGATATCCATGGAAAGCACAACCACCGCATCCACATCCACCAATTGGAACTAAGTTTGCCTTCCATTTAGCACATTTTCCAACCGAGGATCTTTCATTATTTCACAAACTCAGCTTCCGTAACAACATTTGCATAGTCTTCTTAGCAGTTGATGGTTTTCCTACAAAATTTGCAACATAATTAATGAGTAACCCAACAATGATATTTGCACAATAGTATACACTTTGACCAGTTGCACACTTCTGCTTGAGATCGGTCCAAAAAAATTAGATGGATCAATACCAGTATAGTCACATAGCTGTTGAATGCAACGACATTAGAAAATGAATTCATAAACACCTGTGATTTTCTAGAAATTGCCTGGGTGTTCTGCTTTGTATATAATGCTAATCAAGTAAATTTTCTTTTCCTTTAATATGCTCTACGTCTCGGATCAAACTATAACTAAACATGGTTTAAATGAATACGAGTTTCTACACATTAACAGTCATTTGTCAGAAACTGAATATAATATAGTAAATAGCGGCTTAAATACTAAACCATAAAACAATGCTCAAAAGCTTGGGTTCGCTTGTTCGTCAAAAATGATAGAAAGTTGTATTGACTGATGAGGTTATAAGAAAGTGATTAAAATTTTATTTCAACTATTTTATATCAAATATAGTATCACTGCAGGAAAATGTAAACCCAATGAATGAAATTATTATCTCTTAAAGATTACCTTAACTAACTAAGAAACCAAATACAAAATATGGAACAACTATAAAAAAAAATTTTAAAAAACTTCCATACTTTATTATTCGATAAAGAATGGAAGGTACAAAAGATAGCAGAGTAATTAACTTCCACAGGTAATAAACTTAAAGATAATGGATAGTTTGATTGAACAATAAACAACCAACACATAAAGAGTATTGTTATGCACAAATGTATCAGCAGTATACGAATCATCAAAACTTTCTGGTTCATCCGTAGCAATGTTATCCCAATTTATAAATAATTGATGTCCAACTGTGGACAACCACAAAAGTAGTATAATCTATTCTATATTTCATAGTTATATTAAAAAAATGCATATGTGATTTGTTGTACCGATCAAGATCCTACTTTCTAAATTTTAAATTAATCAAATCTCCAGCTTAATATTCTACTCAAAAGTTTGCATTTTATTATTATCTAGAAGCCCATAAATTAGTTCTTCCAATCAAATTAAACTTTTATGCAAGCCTGGATTATAGTATAAAAAAAAGGAATGCTTTATTAAAAAATAAGAGAGTTGGTGTATTGTTCTATTTATGTGCATGTTCAAAAAGATATATTTTCTGTTACATGCATCAAAAATGAATAGTTGGAAACAATGTTAAATTGGTATTATAGGTAGGTAGTAAAAGATCTCAATTAATGAAGTACTTGCATTATTAGTGTTTACGTATGAATAAATACACACACAAATACATACACATTTATATACACATGTACATGTGTGTGTAGCTAGTATGTATATGTGTTTGTATGTATATGTATGTGTGTGTATGCACGCGTGTGTGTGTATATAGCAAGTATGTATATGTATGTGTATGTATACATACATACAGACAACGTGTGTAACAAACACACAAACACGAATTATAACAAATTGTCGGATATACTTACAGTCAATTTGCAATATAAAGAGATGGACAATTTCAGAAAGAAATTTATGGTTTTAACCAAAATGAATTGTTATGATTTCACATGGAAACTTACAGTTTCACCACAATGAATTCTTACAATAAAATTCATTCACTTCTTTTGATTTTTCAGCATGTAATAAAAAGATATATAGCATAATCTGAATAAAATAAATTGTTGATAAATCAAATTACGAACAACAAACTAAGATCACAAAGAAGTTAGACGTAAAAATTAAAAATGAACAATATGAACAGGCAAATGATTAATGAAAGTATTTGAAACAACAATAGTTTGAAATATTACATCATCATTTGTATATTCTTCTTCATGCTTTAGCAGTGAGCAATAATGAATGCATAATAGATAAAGCCTTTTTTTTACTAAATGTATATGACAAACAAAATCGAGGAAAAGATTTTTTTTTTCCTACATCTTGCAAGTAAACTGAAAGAAAAAGGAAATAGTTGCAATAGGTGAACAAAAAGATATGCATATAATACCAATTTAGAAACTATTATATGGAAAACTAACATGCTATAAGTAGGCCCCAATAAAGTAGAAACAAAAGTCAAGTAAAAAGTATTTCACCATGGCTAATTAAACATCAAAACAACACCATTACATAAACATCGTTTGTAAATAATTTTGAACATTAATTTGATACTCGGAATGTTACATTACATATCGGTATAGCCAAATCTTTATATATACTTTAATATGAAATGATTGGAAGGGAAAGTAAGCAAAAAGAGAAATGTTCTTGTAAATAATATAATATAATATAAGGTTCAAATGGACATGAATATAAAACTACTCTTAGTTTTAAAATTATTATTACACGATATTCTTAAGAAAATAGTAAATCTTAAACAAAAATTAAAAATGAGAAATATGGACGAAATAGAAACAGTTAGCTTGGCTTAATGTGAATATTTTTGTAAAATTATACGGCCGGATTTTTTGAAATAGACTTTTATTGGACTTCTTGGTCTGTTGATGGATTAATGCAAGTAATATTAACAATTAATACCAAGAATTGGTCATATGATTATATTATGTTTTGTAAAATTATATAGATGACATGATTCCTTTAAATTCAACAATTATCAGAAGCTAATCCAACGATCTTACCACATTTATCACCACAGTGAAAACTTTAAACATGATTCAAATCAAACATGATAACTTCATTTATCTTTTTTCTATAAATTGTCCATAAAATTAATTTTTCAAAAGTGTCGTCCTTAAAATCTTATTATTCTGTACAAAGAGACCCTTTGAGTGAAAATCCTCAATCAATAGTGCACTTGGCTGTCCCACTATGCAGCTATAATGTCCAACAGATATTATAATTTCCAATTTCTCTAAAAAATTCATTAAATTAAGAAATTTCATAATAAATTTAGTAAATTATCTTTATTTGTAAGCAGTCACAATATTATTCTGTGTATTATTGGAAGTTGCTTGGTAATGCATAAAAACTATCCAATTATAATAATTAATGACTAAATTAAGCTTGTTATTCTGAGGAAACTATTATAATTCAAATATTAATGTATGATGATAAGTCAACCAATATGCTCGTGTTTTTGAAATATAATTAATTGTGTTATTGTCCTAAGTCTAAAAGGGAATGTAAAAAAGAATGTAGAATACAGTAATAATCTTCAAACTGCCCACTTATTATATTTATTGTTAAATTTCATAAGCTTTTTTGCACCTTTATAGAAGGAACTACTGCTATGTATTTCTCCCAAATTGAAACTTTAAATGTATCTTATTTCATACATGCCACTGCTACACTTGTTTTATGGTGAAAAAATATAAAAGGGTTCTCTGCCAATTCGGGACCTAAAGGTTTGAGTTTTGAGATGAACATCATATTAATACTCTAGTTGTAGCACCAAGTCACCAAAAATAGATGAACCAAGAAAGATAACCATTGCGAAATTAAAAAAAAATCAAATTGTAGTTAAGAACTTTTCGACGCTAATATAAAACAGTACATGCTGTTTGCAAATAGAAGTAAAATCATTGAGACAGAAATATTATGGAAACCAAGTAAACAAAGAGATGATATATGCTTGCGAAACTAAATTATACCCAATCAAATTATTTATTTACAAATATAGTATTACTTAATGAGTTTTATGATCAGTAAACTGTTGGAGTTATAAGTAGTTACCAACACTTTATGATCTGTCCAAGCTAACAGAGAAATGATACAAACTTAACATGATAAAGCACAATTTTCTTTTAGCAAGTTATGACCACGTACGATGGTCGGTTGATCAAACCGACTTGCAAAACTTCAACTAAATTAGTCAGTTGAAATAACGTGATAGAATCTTATGTCAAACAATTTAATATAAGGTCACATTAAGTACAAATTCAGATTGAACATAGTGAGAAATTGTGATAAAACATCATTCTAGAAACAAACTTATATGCGATAATCATATTTATGACTGTTACAAAGTCAAGGGTGGAAGAAAACAGTAGTAAAATTACGTGATTGCTAAAGAAATGAGATTATCTTACCATTGCAAAGTCGTATAGAGTCGTTGGTACGTAATAAAAGTTCTAGCCAGCCGACGATTGGACGGTGAAAGTTCGCTATCAGTTTTGATTTCAGGGTTGGGCATGGGGCAATAAGTTGAAGAGGTAGGCTTCGTAATAGGAGATTCAAACAAATTAAATTTGCGTAAACCGATAAAATTTTGTGGAATTGTTGGTAATAAATCGATTCGATTTTAAATTAGAAAGCGAAGTAGGAAAGAAGAAAGGAAATGTTTGGAGAGGTGAATAAAAAAATTAGGGGAAATAGAGTGCAGCGTAGCGGAATAGGTGAAAATATAGAGGGAACGGTTACGGGAAGTTGAAAGAAGGAGAGAGAGAGCAGGCAGACAAAGAAGTGGGAATTGTAAAATGCTTGATCGTAGAAGTTGAAGTTGAAGATAAGGTAGGAAAAAAAACGTGGAAGCGAACAGGGAAGTGTTATTTTAAAATGAGAGAGGCGTAGCAGTCCACATCAGCTTGGGAAAGTTCCTGCTTTAGTATAAAGTAATAGATGGATAGAGTTTTGGGTGGCATGTGTATTTTGTTACAAAACATTTGGGCCTTTAGTAAAGCCCAAAATTCATTTGCCTCACTCTATTTTAATAGTTGCAAGCCACTGGAAACCCTAGCCGTCAATATTCACATTTCTAATCCTCTACCCTCCTCTCATTAGGTCCGACCTTCTCCCTCAATGGAGATTATACACTTCAATGGTAGAAGATTCCTCAACAGTTATCGATTTATGTAAAATATTTGGGTTTTGACATTAAAGTCAAATCGTGTCTTATTATATGTCGATTTGTTTGCCGGATGAGACGAGTCCACTAGCGTTATTCATTTGCGCAATTTTATCCAAGGTTGCTAGAAATTGAGGTCGAAGATAGAAGCCTTGAAGTCAGTGTTCGATTTAGTCATTTTTGATTCGCCCCGAAATAGGCAACGTTAATGGTACCAATAAGTGCGCCTCCTACGGTGGAGCGTAATGATGGTTGAAGGTTAAGATTTAGGCATTGAAGTTGGTCAAAAATGATGAGCTAATGTTCCTCAACGTCCTTTACTGGCGACATATGACAGACCATAGACGGTCAAGTGGTGACCACCAAGCACGACCCAATCGGGCAGTCCATTGGCGGTGGTCGGTGGCTTTGGTCTACACTTGGTGGAGACGAACTATGGTCAAATATATTGCGTATGTGTGTTTTGCTCCACAGGTGATTTGTAAAATTTCCTTTAAACACCTGAAATCTATAATTACAAATCTACCCCTATATATTATTTGCATATGATGTCTGATTAAAGCATCGTTTGTGCTTTTGAACTTGCCAGGGAATTTACTACACATTAATGTGGATTGTATTGCATTTGTAAAGCCTGGCTAATATTAGGTTGTAAGTATATATCTATTTATTTTTCTAGTAATCTATTATCCTGGTATCTCACCATATGATTGTATCCTTTATATACGGTTATCCCCTTTATTGAGCTGGATTGTGGCATATTGACTTGGTTTTTGCTATTGGTGTAGACAGTTTTGTTGTTTTTACCGCAGTGCTATTGTGCAGATTCCAAGTTTACTTTGTATTGTTTGTTGGAGGTATTGACGTCTTAAGACTGTCCATGGATACCTGAAAAATTCGAAATTTATCCCTATCCGAAAAGTGGATAGATATCCCGAAAAAACGAATGTGGATGCGGATGTGAAGGCATCCACCTTTGAAAACTATCCATCTGATTTTTGTCTAGACAATAGTTTAAATTATGTGTATTTTATACAAAAACATATTTATTTATTGTTTTGTTATGTTAGTAGTTTATATTATATGCACTTAATGCATATTAACTGCTTAAAACTATTTATTATCATCATATTGATTTATTTTTAACACTTTTATAATGAATGGAATTGAAAAAAATATGTTAAATTAAAATTTTCTTTTTATATTTTTTGATTTATCGGTCCATAGTAAATAGAATAATTATATGATATCTGTTTGTGTCTGCGGATGCAGATATCCGATATCCGAAAATAATTTTGGATGTGGATGCGGATAAGGCACTAACTGTATCCGAAAGTATTCATTGACAGACCTGTTGTGCCTTGTTATTACAAAATATTTAAATATAAATAATAATGGTTTCATAATAATTATTATGAAATACCATAGTTATATATATATATATACATACATATATATATATAACTATTGGTATTTGATACTAATTATTATGACAAAATTATTATATATATTTTCAGTGGAAAATAAATAATATTAATAACAACATTATTGTTTTCACTGAACCATTGTTTCAGTATTATTAGTCATTGTTTCAGTGGAAATCAGTCAATAGTAATAAATCGACTATTTTCAGTAATTGGTGGTCAAAATTACTGTTATTGACAACAGTGGTAAATAAAAGATAATAATTTTGTGATTTTATGTAAAATAACGTTGAACTATCATTATCTGTCAACTTGAATAAAATTAATGGTCATTTGCTTTATGTGAATTAACAATCTTCATTTGGAAATTTATGGAAAGTTGAAATTTGTATGGTTTTATTAAAATTATCATTGCAATACAGGGGGAATTTAATAGATTGTAACAACTACGCCTAAATTAATAATTATCCTTTACCTTGAAGCGATTCAGTTGAATAATAGTTATTTACAAACTCATGAGAATTTGTGAGTAATAATTACAGAAAGGTTTCAGACGAAACTTTGTGAACTGGATGTTTATTCTTCTTGGTAAACTAATAAATAAATAATAACAATTGCATGAGTTTAATTTAATTCAATGAATAGTATATTCTTTCATTATCTCTTACCTGGTTTGTTATGTTAAATAAAAGGATAAAAATGTAATTTTCTCTTATAGGGTACGAAATATTTATATATACAAATTGCAGATTTATCTTTATAATGTTTACTTGGTTGCTTTGAGAATAAAAGGATAGATATGATATAAGTACCGCTACTCTTAAAAGCACTTTATACATATTTCTTCGGTATTTTTAGGTATGGCGAAGCATGAGAATTTTCTTATTTTGCAAGTGTAGTTTATACCTACTGTTGTGTGTGTGTTCTGTTTGCACTTTGCTGGACTTATGCTGCCTTTTCTACCAAAGTCAATCATTAAAGTTGTTTTCATGTTTTGTTTGTGGTATTTTTGGGGCTCTGGCTTGAACCTCTTTGGCATGGTATGGCTTGAATCTCTGTATCATTGATGTTGTTTTCATGTGTCATTTGTTTGACTCATTTATTGGTGATATAACATGCATATCCTTGTTCCAACTTTGATATAGCTTATACCGTGCTGGTTGTTGCATTAGTTTGGTTTATACCATACTTCATCACTGTTGGAAAACTTTACTTGCCCGCGTTTAATTTGATAAGGTTCATGTTTAATCTTTATACTATTGACTTGTTCATCAACATAGTTATTTAATTTTGACCAACATATTATGCCCCATAATAATAATAATATCTGATACATTCAATTACGTAGGTATATTGTTAAAACAGAAACATTTCTGTATAGAATCAAAATAGAAACATTTATGTAGGTTAATATATTGGCATGTTTTTGCTGCATTACTATTCATTGTTAAAATAGAAACATATCTGTATAGAATCAAATTTATATGTGCTGCCAGACTTGTACTTGTGTATGGTAAGCAATAACACTCCTAATGTGATGTTAAATTTTATTAGTTTATTTTTTTATTTTATATTATTTACTATGTTGTATGTTCAGTGTTCATATTTTGATATCCTATGTTGTGAGTTTTTTTATTATCAAAAAAGCTCTATTTATTCCAAATATAATCCTTTCCAAAGTAAGCAGTGAAGAGAAAATTGCAATGCTCTAACTTAATGTCCTTTGCTGGTGATAGGTGACAAACCATAGGCGGTCAAGTAGTGACCACCAGACGCTACCCAATTTGGGCAGTCTGTTGGCCATGGTTCTGCTCGAGGTGGACACAAACTATGGTAAAAGGTAGTGTGCATGTGCGCTGTGTAACATTTCCTTTAAGACTCCTGAAATCCATAATTGCAAATCCACCTTATAAGTTTAACGTGTTTATCATTTGTGTATGATGTCTGATCAAGGCATCGTTTGTGCTATTGGATTTGCTTGGAAATTTACTGCATAGTAGTGTGGATCGTGTTGCAGTTGTAAAGCTTGTTTTGTATGTGTTTGATAGATTGCAAGTATATCTCTATTTATTTTAGTGTTAATCTGTTATCCTGGTTATCACACAATTGATTATATCCTATGTATATGGTTATCTCCTTGATTAAGTTGGATTGCAGCATATTAATTTGATTTTTGTTATTGGTTACCTCATGGCTATTGTGCAGATTCCAAGTTTACTTTGTTTTGTTTGTTTGGAGGTATTGGTGTGTGCCTTAGTATTATAAATATTTAAATACAAGTAATAACAGTTCTATAATAATGATTACAAATATTTACTTACAAAAATATACACCTTTACAGAGAAAGCAGTAAAGAGAGAGATAAAATGCTTTAAATTCGGATATGCAAAAATAGGTCACATACAGCCAAGGAAAGCGAAAATCAAAGAAAATAATGCAAGTATGGATCAGACAACTAGAAAGGTAATGAATTATTTACCTGACATTTCTCTATTTTTAGTAATCGGGTGTGCTACCTTTAGCATTATTTTTAAGCAATGGGGATAATGGGGTGTCACAAACATCAAAATATTAGTGCAAATTAAAACTGAGTAAGGAAGGAGAATTCTAGCTGAAAGAACTATGAATTACATTCGATCGAAATTGTCAATGTTCAAATAAGGTTTGAGAAATAATTATGCTTTAAAATTAGTTGGATCAGTTGTTAAACTGGTAAGGATCCACCAGTTGATCTGGTATAATTAGATATTATAATTCGTCTCTTTTTTGATCCATCAATCTTTTGCAAGTCCTTTTAGGTTTCTTTACACGTGCACAGTTTGTTTTCACTAGATTGATTGCCATGGTTAGATGTATGTGCTTGACAGGTTATTTTGTATGGTGTATATCTTTGATTAGATTTCTTTGCTTAGGCATGTTTAGATATGTTTACTATGATTTGATACATTTGTTTATGCTTGTTGTGTACGTATGGCATGGTTAGATATGTTTACAGTAAATTGTGGAGAGCAATTCCTTCAATAGGGAGAATCTGTCATATATTTAGTCTGATTAAATATAATAGTTCTTCCATTCCTAAAGGCGCTTGTCACAAGAATTGAGAAATTACAATTCGAAGATTCCCGGGCGCCGATGCGATTCCGTGCCTATAGCAGGAATCTCATCGTAAAACTTTTCAAGACATAACATATGGAAAGATAGGGTTTTGGATGGATTAAAATGTGTATTTTAGTGCAAAGACATTTGAGTCTTAGCCGGCTGAAAGAAAGCCGGTTAAAAGAAAACCGGTTAAATTCATATTTTGCCTTAGCAGGTTTTCTTTTAGGTTGCTAAGGCAAAATATGAATTTGTCGGATTTCTTTTAGCCGGTTAACCTTAGTCGGCTAAAAGAAATCCGGCTAAGACCACAACCCCATGGGTCCAGGTTGCCAAAGCAACCCAGAAGAGCACAACCGACCCCTTGTTTCCCAACCGACACTCGGTTGGAAATGCTCTAAAGTCGCTTGTCACTAGAATTGAGAAATTATAATTCGAATATTCTCGAGCGGTGATGCTATACTGTGCCTATTGCGTGAATCTCATTGTAAAACTTTTCAAGACATAACATATGGAAAGATAAAGTTTTGGATGATTAAAATGTGTATTTTAGTACAAAGACATTTGGGCCTGAAGTTTTGCAATGACTACACGTAAATTAATGATTATCTTTGCGTTGAAGCGATTCCCTAGGATAATAGTTGTTATTTACAAACTCATGAGAACTTGTGAGTAATAATTACTGAAAGGTTTCAAACGAAACTTTGTGAATTAGATGTTTATTAACTTATTGGTAAACTAATAATAATAACAATTGTATGAGTTCAATTTAATGAATAGTATATTTCTTGGGTACTTTTTACATGCAAACCTCATATAGATTGTTTAACTTGAATAATAATAGTTATTCAATGAAAGTATATTTCTTGATAAAAACTATTTATGTATGCAAAATTCGAATATCTTATAATGTTTACTTGGTTGCTTTAAAAATAGAAGGATGGACAGAATAGAAGCACAACTACTTTTCAGAGTACACACATATTTCTTGGGTGTTTTTAGGTAAAGTGAGAATTTTCTTAATTCACAGAGTTACGTGTGTCGTGTTTGCTTGATTAGGTCAAATATTTTTGGGCTCTGGCTTGAATCTCTTTGTCATGGTATGGCTATTTGTAACCTATAAATCTCTTTGTTTAACTCATTTATGCATGTCCTTGCCGAGACTTTAGTATAGTTTATACATTGCTCTTTGTTGCATTAGTTTGGTTTATACCTTACTTCTTCACTGTTGGAAAACTGTACTTGCCTGTGTTTAATTTGGTAGGCTTCATGTTTTATCTTTATACCATTGACTGGTTCATCAAAATAGTTATCTGGTTGTGACCAATACATTGTGCCCCATAATAGTAATATTTGATACAATTTTTTATGTTGGCATGTTAATTACTAGTTAGTTAGCATCTGAGTTATGTGCTCACATTTGTGAGTTATAGAACTAACTCACTCTCAGTTTGACATGCAGAAAAAAGTTGAGCTCTCTCTTTGTTCAAAAAACAAATTCAAGGGACTGATCTTGCAAGGTTAGGTGGTGCAACAAAATCACATCAGACAACTCCTATGTTGTATATCTTCGTACATATATACTGAGTTTTAAGGTAAATACAATGCTTATGCAAGTTTTGAAGAAGACGAGATGAAGGCAGCTCATACGCATGCTGCTACATTGGCACAATTTTCACAGCATTACTATTCATTATCAAAATAGAAAAAATTATATGTTCTGACTTGTATTCGTATATGGTCAGGCATAACGCTCAGAAAAACTCGGAATGTTATATTAAACTTCATTAGTTCATATTGTTTATTTTATATTTCTACGTCCAGTGTTTATTTTGTGAGGGTTTTTTAATACAGAAGCCTCTGTTTATTTACTGACAAGTACGCAATCCTGTATGAAAGCGGTAAGGAGAATGATGCAACGTTCTAATTTGGAACTTCAAAAAACAGGTGACGTACAGCCAATGAAAGAGAAAATCAAAGAAAATAATTCAATTAAGCTTTAGATAACTAGAACACTAAAAATTACTCGATATCCCTCTATTTCTTGTACTTGGGACAATCGGGTATGTAACCTTTTGCGTTATTTTTGGTAGCAGGGATAATAAGGTGTCACAAACATCAAAATATTAGCACAACTTAAAATTGAGTGACAAATGAGAACTCTAGCTGAAAGAATTATGATTTACATTTTGATCAAAATCGTTAATGTTCAAATCAGGTTTGAGAAATATTTGCGCATTAAAATTAGTTCGATCAGTTATTAATGGTAAGGATCCACCAATTTATCCGGTATAGTTGGATATTATGGTTGAGTATTATTTGTTCCACTTTTTAAGTTGGATTAATTTTAATTCAACCATTTATATAGAACCGGGATAACCCATTCAAGTAGGATCCTTAACGATCATTTTGTTCGTCTTGCTAAATATCAACCAATTCATTGAAAATATGATATACGGTGATCTACACAGAATTCATAAAATAGCGTACAACTTTTAACACAGTTATATCATTATTTATCTTATTTTTGAAAAATTATATAATATTGATTGTTTGGTAATGACAATTATTACAGTTAAACTTTGCAACTGTTAGACGATTGATTAGTTCAAAAGTTTTATACTAAGATATTTACTTTTGATGTTAGTCCACGTGTGTTTTGCATCACCAAAATCTTGTGTGATATTATATGCAAAAGTTTACAACTATCTACGTTTTAAAAAGCGCATTTGATTTTATGATCACCTGGGGATTAATTCCAAGTTCAAACTTCCAAGAATTATTGTATATAATGTTCCGATTGTAACAAGTAGCTGTTATGGTAATGGTTACCATTACCATTTTGTAAATACTGTTACCGTACCATTTTTACAGATAAACTAAAATTGTTTACCGTTATCGTTACCGATTGACTGATATACAGATTACTGGTATACCGTTACACTGGTAATGGTACATTATTGTTTATCTAGAAAAATAATAAGTTGATATATTTTTATACTAAATGATGCTTCATTATATATCTCATTGGGTCATTTAATAAAGGACATAGAAAAGAACTGTATTTATCATCATTTGAGTTGAATTACTGAAATAAATTGAAATTGTGGAGAGAAATTCCTTTAATAGGGGGAATCTGTCATATATTTAGTCTGATTATATATAATAGTTCTTCCATTCCCAAAATCGCTTGTCTTGAGAAATTATAATCCAAAGATTCTCAAGCGGTGATGTGATTCTATGTCTATAGCACGAATCTCATCGTAAAACTTTTCAATACATAACACATGGAATGATAGAGTTTTGGATGGTTTAAAGCGTGTATTTTAGTCATAATTATTAAGACGCATGCCTAGGCTCAAAAAAAGCTTAGAGCACGTTGTGTGTCTTTATGCAGTTTGAGTGCGCTTTTTTGCAAAATTCAAATTTTAGTTTACAAAATCGTTAAACAAATAAATTTTAATAGTTAAATGAATTATAAAATATGGTTTGAAATATAAAAAATAAAATATTTAAATAGTACAATGAATTATAAAGTATGGTTTAAAATTTAATTTGTAGTTGGTTAAATAGCAGATCAAACTTGTATAAAAGGCACGCAAAAAGACCCAAGGCTCGATAAAACGAAAGGTTCAAGGCTTACGCCTTAGCACCTTAACTACTATGATTTTAGTACAAAGACATTTGGGCCTGAAGAAAAACCCATATTCTGCTGTCTCTATGTATTAATAATCATAGGAAACCCTGGTCGTCATTATTTTCATTTCTTTTCCTTTACCCTCTTATCATTAGGTCCGATCTTCTCCCTCAGTGTAGATCACATAGTTCAATGGTAGAATATTCCTCAATAGTTATTGATTAATGCAAAATTTTCGAGTTTCGACATTGAAACCAAAATGTGTACCGATGAGATGAATCCACTACTATTACTCATTTGCACGATTTGATCTAAGGTGGCAAGAAATTGAGGTCGTAGATGGAAGCCCTCAGTTTGTGTAACAGTAACTCGTCCATGTCTACCAACACCACCATCTTGCAAGTCCTCAGTGCTATTAAATAGGTTAAGCATATCAGAAAACCTCTCAGCATCGACTTGATTGGACCTCTCAGTACCGAGTTGTTTTGATGTAAGCAAAGTGACTCTTCTCCAACCTTCTTCTATGCTACCCCATCCCCTCTCTATGTTAGCTATTTTCCTGTCCCCTATTCTGTTAAGTCGAAGATGAGCTTTCTTTGTTGGAATCAAAAGACGATCAATCTCTCCTACTTTTCCTTCGCCTTTAGGATTTAGCTCATTGTCGGGGTTATGCCAACATCTCCAGTTGCTCCTACATACTACTCATTAATTTCATAAGAGATTTTTTTTGTTCTTCCATCTTTGCATTCATGTGCAGCATCATCTTCTCCATTTTAGCTCTTGTCATAACTTTAGTTGGCTGAGATGATGGTCTTAGTAGAACCGTCGGTTGGTTAATCTCATGTTCATGATGAGATCCTTTTTTCTATCATTTATCGGTTGCTCTGGATCTACCACTCTTCTCTTTTCTATGAGCCATCTCACTTCAAATTTGATAGTAGATTCCTTTCAAATCCAAGTAACAATAGATCTACGATAAAGAAACTATACATCTAGCTTTTAGAATCTTCAAAATCTAAAGTGAAACCAAAAATCTACTCCTACGATTGATCTTTCTTAGTGTAAGCACAAAAATAGTTGTGCCAAAAAATGGTACGACAACAAATAAAATAAAAAATGAGAATAATCAAGAAAAAGTAAATTAAAAATAAGGAAAGGCACGATTTTTAAAGTGATCGACCTCAATTCAATTGCGTACGTCTACTATAAGCTTTATTTTGAATCATTTTTACAACTTCGGCCAAAACACAACACTTTCAATGTATCAATAATTGTAACAACCCACTATTTTGGACCATTCAAATCGACAATAATCCACGCATGTCTGACTTGAATAATTCAAAATAACAGATTGTAATAAAATTTGGAGCAAATAAAATCAAATACAGAATCACAGACACAGAATATCAGAATAACTCGCAGCGGAATATAAAAACCATAGTAGTTCATGAAGCTACTATAACAAACTCTCAAAACAAAATACATAATATCTGTTTGAAAACATATACAATAGAAATCTCAAATACATAGAAGTTTATAATACCAGAGCTGAAATAGAACAACTGAAACTGGAATGGATAGATAACTAGATAAGCAGAATCTCCAACGATTCCTAGCTCCAGAAAGAGATCCAAATCTAAGCTGTAAATACTCAGGCTGACCCGAGCGTAAAGCAAAATACAAAACACTCGAGTCAGGACAATATATACTTATATAATGTAAACCAACTCAAGTGAACTGTAGCAGTAATGCATAATAACTTAAAGGATGCTTGGGATCGCCCATCCTCTAAGGATCAGTTAAACCATAAATTAAATACATCCCGTGGTTAAAATTTCAAAATTGGTAATTTATATTTCGAAATCAAATATCATTTCAAAATTCAATATCATTCAAAAATCCAGTTCAAAATATCAAAATATCATATTTCAAAATAGTTTATATTACGAAACAAATTACTTCATTTTAAATCATAAAATGAAGTTATTATATTAAATAATTAAATTATTAAATTTCCAAAATTTTAATCTTTCAAAGTTCATTCGTTCACTTAAATTAATTAAAACAATGAAAATTCAACTTTCGCAACATTTAGAAAATGCTATGGAAAGTCACATTTAAAACAGTTCAATTTAACAAAAGACAGCATTTAAAATGCTGTAATAGGGTTACATTAGTTTCAAATAAACTTAGTTAAATTCAACCATTATAACATTTACAAAAATGCCATAATAGCCTTTAATTAAATTCAGCCATTTGATTCATTATTATCAACTACAACATTTACAAATGTTGTATTATCATTTACATTAGAATTAATAGCATTTCAGAAATGCAGTTAATTAACTTCAAATATTTAGTATAACTTCACAACAATTATATTTTTATATAAATCATTTTTAACTTATAAAATCATATAATTCACTTTTAAAACAATCATTCAAATACCCTTATATTCATGATTTTATAAAGTTAAACCTCCATTCAAAAATCAAAATTTAATAATAATTCACTTATTAAATTCCAATATTAAATTATAAATTCATTAAATTAAATTAACTTAACACTTAAGTTTAAATTTTCAAATATAACTTAATTCCATTTTTATTTACTTAACTTAAAATTCATTTTAAGCCAAATTCACAAATTTCCAATTTTAGTTATATTTCAAAATTTCAACTTAAATATTCATTCATTTCACATTTTAACTTTATTCAAAATCATTAATATAAAATAAAATCATTTAAATTCACTTTAATCCAAATTATCATGAATGTATCACATTTCATATTTAATTTAAATTCCAATTATCACCAAATTAAAATTTCCCAAAATAACTTACATTTCAAATTTTCTAATTTTACCATTAATTTATTTCACTTATAAATTTTCAGAAAATCAATAATGCTTTACAAAAATCATTTTTATTTAGTTTAAGTCAAAATATTATAATATTTACATTTCTAAAATAATAAAAAAAAAATTTAAAACATATTTTAACAACGGGTCTGTATTTCATTTTCTAGCCTAGGTAAAGTGATACGGGTAATTTATCATTTCAACCCGTAATTTACAAAGATACCCGGGTTTGATCATTTCAAACCCGCAATCCCAAGCAAATGAAATAATTGAAAATCATTCAGGCCTATCATTTCAGTCCATAACGATTTTCTCTTATTCTAAAGTCCGTTCGGGTATGTATCATTTCAACCCATAGTGATTCTAATCTAAAGGGAACTTGCAGTGTGATAAACTGATAAAAATAACAGAACAACATAATATAATAGTAACATATGATATAACAGGTGTTTAAGCATGGGTGAACATCATATAATCATAACATAGCAGATATAATATGGTGATGCATTTTACAGATTCAAAAGTGGTCAATTTACTAGTTATATAGGTATACACTGTCTGGTGAGAATAACTCACTTGTTAAAAGCTGGAGATAGCCACAAAAGCACACAATACTGACACTACGAAGGCACGACAACACGGGAATGACTTGAGAGTGGAGAGCGAGATCCAAGTTATAGATCTTGTGTTACAACCCAAAAACAAAACCAAAATAATAGTTAAAAATCAATACGATTGAATTTGAATAACTTTGAAACAAAAAGCAGTTTGAATACGAAACTTTTTACCTTGCTTTCTCTACTTGTTTGCATGGCCTAGGGGATCAATTAGGTCAGGTTTGTACTTGGTTTGGATCAGGTATGGGTCTGGAAAAGGTAAGGCTACAAGGTAGAACATGATGGAGGAAGTTACAACACAGGGATGTGAAGGGGTTTAGGCTAAAACATGGTTTTTGGCAACCAAAAGGGCTCGGTCATGGGGTTATATGCTTGGCCAGTCAAGCTCAGGTCTGGACAGAGGTTGGAGTGGTGTGGGGAGGTCTGGAAAAGGTGGTGGTGGCAGCCTATGGTGGTGGTGGTGGTGTAAAATGAAGGGAAGGTTGCATACATGGCTCGGGTAGGCGATAATTGTAGAGTTTTCAATGTTTTTGTGGAGTTTTGCTCAAGGGGAGGCCATGGCACTTTCATGTCAGTGGAGAATGATGGTTTGGCCGTGGATTTAGTGGGGAGGAAGGGATGGTGGTCGATGGTGGTGATGGTGAGGCTATGGGCCGAGCAAAGCATGAAGATTTCAAGGCAATTTACAAAGGAAAATCAATAAAAGAAGGTGAAAAAGAATAGAAAAGAGGAAGACATTACAATTCTTTTTCTTCAGATCTGAAAACATATGTGAATGAGGAATGAGAAAGTGATGTTTTCACGTGAATTGCAAAATGAGATATGCAGCTGAAAGAATGAGGAGTTAAGGCCAATTGAATGAAAAGTAATGTTGAAATGTGAAAAGGTGGGAATTCAAAAGGCCTTAGGAAATAAAAAGCCACAAACCTTTCAAATCACTTTTATTTCTTTTTAATAAGTTTAAATAACTGAAAATAATTAAAAATTCAGTTTCAATTCGAAAATGTAACAAATATACAAAATATAAATAAATAAATATTAATTATATATGATTAAAATAAGAAAATAGTACAAAATGAAAACTAGTCTAGAAAATTTGAAAATAAATGAAATAAACTTAGGGAAAATTGTATGGACTTGGAAAAATATTTATAAATAAAGATAAGAACATAAAATAAAAATGCATTCACAAAATAAATAAATAAATTTTAATTAAATAAAATTTAAATGAAGAATATAGTAGAAAAATAGAAACTAGTCTTTAATAAATGCAATAAATTTTGGAAAAGTTTTATTATCACTTCGAAAATATTAAAAGACAAAAATATACATAAAATAACATATTAACACATTTTAAAATAAAATATGACAAAGAAAATATGATTTATAAAATTTAAAATAGGCAAAATTGCAAAATAAAACAAATTATACTCAAAATTGAAATGTACATAACTTTTACAATTTAATTCCGTTTTCAACGAAACAAAAAGCAGTATTCATGTTATTAAGTCTATTTTCATAATAAAAGATAAAATTTAAGATTTTAAACAATTTAAATTTGAAGTTTTAAAAGTCAAAGTTTGACCAGTTTGACCAGAAATCCCTTTTTCAGGAAATGTTCAATTTATACCAGTTTGAAATTAAAAGTTACATAATAATCAACATTTATATTTAAAAATGAAATGTTTGAAATAAAACAAGTTTAAAATAGTTTTCAAAATATAATAAAGTCAAATAAAATATATACAAAAATCTAGGGCTGTTACACTCTCCCCCACTCAAATCTTTTCGTCCTCGAAAAGGAATGAAGTATGGAAAACACAGAAAAAGATAGAATGGAATAGGATTAAGAAAAGATGACAAGAATATTAAAATTATACCTGATAACTGTTGTTATAGGTAAGTTTAACAAGGTGGAGAATAGGAATAGCAAGAAGGGAAAATAGGATGAAAGACAAGGATGAGCCATTTATTAAAAGTGTTGGTTAAAGAGGTAAAATATTTAAAACACTTTAAAATCCTTTAAAAAGGAAATAACTGATCAAAGTATCATTTATATAATATTTTATCAAAATACTTTTATAACTCGATGTCTTAACAAGTTTATCCTCATTCCTGCAGACTCTGGTAGTGCGTTGATCAGGCGCAAAGCTAGAATTCTCCAGGTACTTAGTAGACTTGTTTCAACACCTAGTGAAAATACTGGGAAAACCTTTAAAAACAGATATGGAAAGTACAATCCAAACAAAAACGAATCAAATCATGGATCGCAGATACACAATGGTTACGCCTGGGTCCCCCAAGAAACATCCGTACCTTTTAAGCATTCACTGCCTTACGAATTTCGCCATGCAACAAAACGGTGGACCGCAGGATACATAAAAATGGTTACGCCTGGATCCCCCAGGAAACATCCATACCCCTTAAGCAATCTCTGCCTTGCGGATTACGCCACTAACACGACCATAGATCGCAGATACACAATGGTTACGCCTGGATCCCCCAGGAAACATCCGTACCTTTTAAGCAATCACTGCCTTACGAATTACGCTATGCAGTCGAGTTCGTAAGACCATGGGTAACGCCATGGAATTCGAAGGACACTCGAGTATCATATCTGGAAAACCAAAAATCAGAGAGAATAATATCGATAGAATGAATCCAAGATGTGGCCACAAATCGGATATCAAGCAGAAGGCACTTTCCATATCTTTACTTCGAAAATATGTATCATATATTACCTTTTCAAATCACTTTCAAATATCGTACTGATATAATATCCATTATATATAAGATTTCACTTTCAAATTGAGTACCTTTTCAAATCTATAGTTTTCGAATCAATTTCATACTCATACAAATCAATTTTATATAAGTTCGACAACTCCCAAATCAAGTGTTTAGTAACACAAGGT
The DNA here is from genome assembly GCA_030737815.1 of Allium fistulosum. Taxonomy (NCBI): domain Eukaryota; kingdom Viridiplantae; phylum Streptophyta; class Magnoliopsida; order Asparagales; family Amaryllidaceae; genus Allium; species Allium fistulosum. The sequence goes on from CM060907.1 coordinate 478,577,688, forward strand.
TCTCAAATTTCAATTTGTTTCAATATCAGTTCAATTTCAAAAATCATATACAATTTCACCAAATTACTTCTTCTCAAATTAAATATCTTTAGTTTCAAAGTTTCCAAAATAATAGATTTAGAAAATAAATCCAAATTTCCAAATCAATATAATTTAAGTCAACCAATTTATTTTCAAAATCAAATGTTTTCAAAACCATCTTATACTTACGTAAGGTCTATCTTATATAAGGATCAAAATTTTCAAAATAAATTTCGCTGTATGAAGAGCCATATGGGATTTGAATATCTTTGCTTTTATGGGTTATTTATCTTTGTAATTTAAATTGGAAATTTTCTTTTTAGTAAGCAAAGATATTCTAACATGACAGCTTCAATTTCAGCGTCAAAATATATCAATGATATTAGAATATAAGATGTACATACGTCATCATTTCGCAGAATCACATTTGATCGCTCGCTCGATCACACAAGTTCGCTTTCGAACTAGTATTGTCCATTCGACTTCCCTAATGCGGATTTTCGATATGGTTTCTCGACTAGAAGCCATCAGTCTCCTTGCATAGCCATATACTATGATAGAGAATTCTAGAATCAAGCCCAAAATCCATATCAAATATTCGCCATCAAGAATCGAATGAACAATCCTAACGCGAAATGGTGTAATTCACCTCGAACTTGTGTACTCAAACCTGGATCAAAGTAATTATGCGAATAAAACAGCATACATACAACTTATATATTTATTCCAACTTGTTAAATATAGTTTCATAAAGATGTTACTAAGTTAAAAAATTTAAACTAAACTTTATTCAAAATATTTTGAAGACCAAATTCTTTTCGAAACATTTCAAAAATCTAAATTTCATATTAGAAAAAATTAAAATTTCCTTATTAATTTACTTAACAAAACAGTTTCCACTTATTTAAATCATATTACTACATACTTTAAACATACACACCAAACTTATATACTTTATACTTTTCGAAATTTCTTAGCTTTGAAAAGTTAACCTTGATTTGGAAGTGCTCGAACCTTCACAATAGAAGAAGAAATCATTTTCAATTTCAAGAGTTGGAAATCAGCTCAAATTAGTAAATTAATTTTAATAGATAGCGTTATATCAAATCCAAAACTCGAGGAACGAACACCGGCTTACTTCAAATCATTTCAAATATACATATATCTTTCGAGTATCAAATCTTACTTCGAAATTTGAAATCAAAATGGTTTCACAAAATTACTCGCATAGCAATGCTATTAAAGTGGCCTTTCCCTCACTCTGAAACTCGAAAATCAATGTCGATGATGCGTGCACTCATCACCGAAATTATTTTCCAGCGACATAAGTGAGTTCTGGACTTCTATTTACTCAAACTTCTTTTGAAATTTCTTCGAAACTCATCAAAAACTTATTAAAATCATTTGAAACATTTCTTATTCGGAAAATACTTTTAAATCATATTATTATATATTTCAAAATCTTAAAACCAATTTCAAAATACCGGAGTTCAATTCTCGAATTTCAAATTTAAAATCCTTCAGTTATAAATCAAATTTCTTATATAGTTTTTTTTCAAAATTACAAATCCTTTCAAAACCTCAAATTATCATTTTTTTAAAAAGTATATAATCCTTATCAAAAACATTTCATCTTTATATAAAAATATGGCCATCCTTATCAAAATAAAAACTATGTTGAATACACAATTTTCAAAAGGCAATCAACCACAAACTTTCCAAGGGACGATTCAAGGATGGATTTCAAAGCAAAACAGAGATTCAAATTTAGAAGGACTCTAATCAAATAGAATTCTAATTCAAAGATAGGCTCAAACGAAGATAAGATAATTAAATTACCAAATAGAAGATGGATAAGCCTATATGAATCGCGGGCGACCTTAACTGGTCAACCGTGACTTCAGGAATATAATCGATGTGAAAATCTAAGGCAAATCGACCTTCGATTGCCAGAGATAGAATCTAAATATAGCAGAAGATAGAAAACATCGTAAACCGAGGATACAGAAATCTCCGATGAATCAATGCCAATTATAATCATTCAAAGATTGGCGGAATCGCCACCCTATAAAGGTCATACAAAGTGGAGTGATGCAATGCTCCAAAATCAAAAGAATACAATTAGGGGAGACAGGAATGGATTTCAGAACAAGTGGGAGCGTTCCAAAATTCAAAGGAATCTTATTCGATAAGAATCCAAACGAAGATTAGAGATATATAACCTATATCGATACAGAAAAATTCCCATAAAAATTTGGAAAGACTCGAATTCATAACATACGAAAACAGAAGCATAAATATCTTTAGTTGGACAACTTTAGCTAAGCAAAAGATACAACAGAGTTTACTCAAAACAACTTAACAAACTACTGATTTTGCCATACTCAAAATAGATTCCTATCAACAATGGATCTAGATCAATCAAGAGAGAAGTTCAAAATTTTAGAGGATCCTAATCAAAGAAATTACTAACAAGGTGGATACGAAAGGAATGAAGTTTAAGAAATATTTTACTTTCAAAGCAAGGAAATTTATATCAAAATAATCTTTGAAAATTCTTTAAAAATCATTTGAAAATCATTTTATACTTCGAAAATACGTTCTCCCACAAAGAAATGATTCTGAGATTGATTTCACTTATACTAGGGTATTTCTACCCTATCTCTAATGAATTTTTGCTCCGTAGGCTAAGGTTTGCCTAAAACCAAAGCTCTGATACCAAATTAGTAGAGTTTAGTTGCTAAAAGTCGAGATAGAGGATCAAAACTCCTAAAATGTCCCAAAAGTCCTTTTCTCGTTGCTAAATCATGTATTTATAGTTAAGTTCTTCATTCAAAGTTGCCAGTTGAAGTAGGAACTGGTAAGAAGTTAGATCCGAACATGTGGGCATGAAGAACATGCAAAATCGGCAATCATAACCTCTTGGTACCGACAGGATCATGTTAGTACCGATATGTTTTCACCATCTTACCTTTTGAATTCTTCTTTGTATTTGCTTAAGTCTTCAAACCTTAGATCTATGTTGATAAAAGGGCCTCTTCAAATCATGTCGGCCTGGACATGATTTATCATATTCAGTTCTTGTTTCTTTCTTCAAAGTAAAAGACAACTTCATCTATAGTTCAAAAGTGAGTCCTCTATCTTCAAACAACTCAAGTCCCGACATCATTAGCATGTCAGTACTGACTGATAGAGTTAGGCATATGGCCTTTGGGAAATTATGTAATTTTTTACATTATCTAACTCAATAACAATCTTATTCGAAAATAAAAGGTCTTTTCTTTCTATTATATAATTGATATAATGGATTATGTTAATTAATTAATTTAATTAAAAGTATATTTAATAGAAAATCCATAAATGATATGTTTTGTGATAATAGCTACAATGTGCTGTAACCATGAGTGATTTATCATAGAAAATAAATATACCATTTTAAATATTCCCGTTCAAGATGTATTGAGACTGGATATCGATGCATCCGTAGAGACTGGAGCACATAACGCTCTCAAAATGTTAGGTAGTATACTACTCATGATCGTTGGGGCCAACAAGGGGTTACATACCGATAGTTATTGGATAAATATGGAATAATTCACTCGATAGTTTTCTGCTGGTTAATATTACTAAGGTCAAATAGAAAATATCGATGTGAAAAAATTACATAGTTCTCTTAACTTAAGAATATTGTTGATATTCAGTGTGGAAAATCCACATTAGTTATAGTTAAATTGTGGCACGACATCCATCAAATGACTATAGTTTGGTTGAGTGAAAGCATTGGAAGTGAAACACTATTCAAGAGAGGATTCATCTCCTCAGTTATATAAGGTTGGTTTGGGTTGCAGAATTATAGATCTTAAGGCTAATTTAACACTAGAGAGGGGTGAATAGTGTTTTCTAACTTATGCAAAACTTTTTAATTTCTTTTAAGATTAATATTAAATCATAGATTAACAACATAGAATTATACTAACAATCAGTCACAGATGCACTCACGGATAAAAATAAAAGCAATAAAGTAAAGTAAGTGTTAGAGAGATGACATCAAGGATTTTATATTGCTTCAGATTTCTCCTACATCCAATCTCAGACAAGCTTATACACATTTCTTTTCAAATGCTAATATTAAACCAGGTAGAAGGCAAATCCAAATACAATCTCAATTTCAAGGCTACAAGACACACCCTTCTGTATTCTGAGTCCAAGGTAAACTCACTTGATTTGATCAGGCTATAAGCACACACACTAGATTTGAAAGGGCTACTAAGCATATCCACTTAATTTGAACCGGCTATTAGCACAACCAAACCAACACGAGTAGAGTTGAAAGTTTTTTCAAAGGCAAATTCTTGTGCTTTGGATATAATGTATCATATAGCCTCTTGGATAGCACTTTGATCTTTGAAATAAGAGAGAGATGTTTCCAAAACAGTAAGAAATTAGTATTGAATTAATATAATGAAGTATGAATTGATCCTATATGATTTTGAAGAGATAGAGTATATTTTTTAGGAGAGTAAGGAGTGGGAAGAAAGTAAGTAATTGGTATTAAAAATTCATTTTTCATTCCCTTATATATAGTGAATGAACAAATGTATCCATTCGTAAAGTGTTGTGTCGAATAGATGCTTCCATTTAAAATTTAAAAAACTATTTGGCGGTGTGTATGTCGACCTATCCTAGATATGTATATCGACATATTTTATAAAATATTTTGAACATAGATTTTGATTGTTTTTGAACTTAAAAACACTTTTATAAAGTATTTAAAATATATTTTTGAAATTAGAATAATTTATTCAAAGATCACAAATTGGAGATAGGGATCAGAAATTTCTATCAAGGACCTTAACAATATTCACTAATGACTCTATATACTAAATTATAACCTTGAGGTCTTCATTTCTTTGTCTTTGAACTCATGAGTCTTCATATCTTTATCTTAAGTCTTTATACTGTACAGTCTTCAATTCAACATCTCTGTACCATTCTGCACTATACACTATATAATTTGGCAAAATATTAGTATCTATATTTCATATGGTTATAGTCATCAAAATTAATAACTGAGGTATTGATGGTTAGTATTACGGTTAATTGAAGTCAACACAAAGTTAAAGTCTATGCCTAGAGTTGTTTGGTTAATAATAATTGTTTTTATTGAACTAGGGACTTTGTGTTTGGATTATAACGTTGAATATGGACAATATTGAAATTTTGACCATTACCAAATTCCATAAGTCCAAAATGATACAGTTTTGACGAAGAGAGTTAGTGCAAATGATTGTCACTGCCGGGTAACACTTAAATTCGTAAAATTGGATTTTACCGAAAAGATGTGTAAGCGATAAATTCAACCAAAATATCACATCACTAGCTAAGATGATGTGTGAACGTTGATATTGAAATTGTTCAATATTAGTCGTTGATTGAATTTACACCTTTGAGTCGCACAATTGTAATAATGAATATCCAGAATAAACAACACGATTTAATTAAATTATATTCACTGTTAATTAATTAATTTAATTAATATTTATAAAATATTGATTAATTAATTTTAGTTTATTTGTTTAATAAAGTGCGTAAATAAAAGTTATAAAAGTACGTATCGATATACGATATCGATAGATTGTTTAAATTGGATTTAAATGAAATAAATGCTAAGTTTTTTTTTGATCACTTTTGGCCCAAAATTGCTCCATGTTCGGTCAGCCACATGAGAGAGAGAGAGATGTTAAGTTTTCAAAAGAATTAATAAAGGAGAAGAATAATATAAAGAAGGAAAAAGTCTCTCTTTAATGGGCATTGATTGTATTTTTTATTTCATTCTTTTCAAATCCTTTTTGGCTATTCATTCATTTCCATAACTTTTCTGGTTATCTCCTGTTAACCCACTTTTTGGCAAGGTCGAGATATCAAGGAATTAGCAAAAAATCAATGATTACTTGTTCCGAATATTAGTTGTATACCGCAGGTTCACTATGGACATCGATAATTTTTGTCCGAGTCCAAATCAAGTTAGAATTGATATGACACGACGATCAAGGAGGTGGAAGCCAAAGTTGCAAGTTTCAAGTCAATCGGACTTCATATGCTCAAGTTATGATCGATACAAATTTCAGGAATCAACCTCGCTCGGGTGTCGCTTAGCACACCTCACTCGGGTGTCGCTTAGCACACCTCACCCGGGTGTCGCTTGACACACCTCACTCAAATGACGTTCGGCACACCTCACTCTAATGTCGTTCGGCATACCTCCACTCCAAGACCGTTCGGCATACCTCACCCCAGTATCGTTCGGCACACCTCACTCTAATGTCGTTCGGCATACCTCCACTCCAAGACCGTTCGGCATACCTCACCCCAGTATCGTTCGGCACACCTCACTCTAATGTCGTTCGGCATACCTCCACTCCAAGACCGTTCGGCATACCTCACCCCAGTATCGTTCGGCATACCTCCACTCCAAGACCGTTCGGCATACCTCACCCCAGTATCGTTCGGCATACCTCCACTCCAAGACCGTTCGGCATACCTCCACTCCAATGCCGTTCGGCACACCTCACTCTAATGTCATTCGGCATACCTCCACTCCAAGACCGTTCGGCACACCTCACCCCAGTATCGTTCGGTATCTGGAGACGTTCGGCATGATGGAGGTTCGGCACTAAGGATCGCTCAGCTTTGCACCTCGCACCTCCATACCTCAGTACCTCGCACCTCCATACCTCAGTACCTCGCACCTCCATACCTCGGTACCTCGCACCTCCCAACGTTCGGCATTCAGCGTTCGGCATCCATGGTTCGGCATATGGAGACCACTCCATTTGGGCTGAGGTACTCGGCTACTAGGCCCACCAGGGAAGTCCAACCCATCTTTGTCTATAAATAGAGAGGCAGGGGCACAGTAAAAGGGGATCCTCTCTCCTACTCTCTAACTATCTATTTCCGAAGGCTAAGGCTATCCTACCAGTTTGTAACTGTAATTGATTCGAACATCAATAAAAAGGAAATTTCTAGAGTGGACGTAGGCCGGAGTCAGCCGAACCACTATAAATTCTTTGTCCTTACTGCTTTCATTTTAATTTCTGTTATTCTTCATATTAACATCCTCTACATACATTCTATCTGTGAGCGGTGATTGTTATTTGGTGCTTTCATTTGCATTTGGGGGTTAGTGACCAATTTTGACGCTAACACTTTGGTGCTTTCACTGAGAACGCAAACACTTGGGAATTTTGGAGCTAGGAACTTGGATTCTAGAAAGCAATGGCCAGGCCATCAACTAGGAAGCAAGCGACAGGAAGGAGCAATCAGGAAGGGAGTCAAGAAGCTTCCTCTGGAGCTGGAGAGGGCCGAGCCTCGATCTACATCACTCGAAACGAGATGGAGGCAATGATGGACTCGATTCACGAAAGATTGATGAAGAGCCAACAAGAAGCGATGCAGAGCTTCTTTGAACAGATGAGAACAGCCGGAGCACAGAACTTAGGACCGGCTGCAGTTGCTGCCGATATGGGGCAGGAGACTAGAGCTACAGAGAACGCTGAAGGTCAGAACCAAGAACAGAATGCAGTGCCCGAAGGCAATCAACAAAGGCTTGGGGGCAGACCCTCAGGATCTGACATTGGAAGACCCACAGACGGAGCTCAGCAGGCTAGAGCTAACGCCAACATTAATGAACCACATGAAGAATATTACCCAGAATACCCTTCGAGACCTGGGGGGCAGGATAGAGGCATGTTGAGGGGACAACCCCTTGATGGAGATGAAAGGATGGCTGGATTAGTGCGGAGAATAATGAGAGGAGGATTGTCAAGCGGAGGCTTAGAGGATGTCAGTCGGAGCCCGTTCACTCCGAATATCAGGAATGCGAGGAATCCTCCAAAGTTCAAGTTACCCACGCTGGATACTTATGATGGAAAGTCAGACCCGACCATGCACATTACCAGATACATCAGGCATATGGAAGTGCTGGGGGCATCCGAGGAAGTGATGGCACGATGCTTCCCTTTATTTTTATCAGATTTGGCTGCGCTTTGGTTCAGACAACTAGAGACTGGATCAATCAGGACATGGGGTGAGCTAGTGGAATGCTTCATGAGACAGTTTAGGGTCCATGTGACAAGACCCAAGAGTGTGATGACTTTAGCCTCGATAAAGCAAAGGACCGGAGAGTCCATAAAAGATTTTCTATTGCGATTCAATGCAACGGTGGCTTCTGTAGATCGCCCGGATCCATCAATGATTTTGATGGCGGCAGTAGCAGGAATTGCAGAAGGCACCGAATTCAAAGATTCTCTGACCAGAGACCCACCGCAAGATCTAGGAGAGTTTTATCATGAAGCTGAAAAATTCATTCGACTAGAGGAATCACGAGCCGAGAGGCAGGAAATAAACACTACACGAAGCGAAGGAACCGCAGGAGGACAGTCTGGAGCAGACAAAGGAAAGAGAAAGCAGGACGATGCACAGGACGGTCCTGATAAACGGAAGAAATTCCGGGAACCCAGATTCAGGCAATACACCGGTTTGACGGCAAGCCTGGAACGAATTTACACTGAAACTCGGGGGCAGCTCCCTTATCGAAAGCCGCCGAGAAGAGATCCCACATAGCGGGAACGCAGAACTGGAAAATATTGCCTATTCCATGAGCTGGATGGGCACACGACCGATGAATGCCGCCACCTAAAGGATGAAGTGGAAGAACATGCTAGGAGTGGTAGATTGCCACAATATGTCAGAGAACCGACAGCAGCGGTAAGGCCTGAACAGCCACCGCCTCCACGTAACAGGAACGATCCAGGATCGGGATCACGACTTGTCATCAACTGATCATGATGGCAAGGGCCAAGTTCAAGATATGAACTCTGGTCAATCACTTTTCTTAGATTTGCTTTCAAAATAAAACGGCTATTCCACTCACTCATGTATGGGAACCAGAGAGATCCCTAGGCATGCTCTGAGATGGTATAGACCGTTCAGCCCGGAGAGGCGTTGTTTAGTTTTTCCCTGATGTTTGAGATTGAACATCTAGGGTCTGAATTTAATAAATAAACTTGAATTTCCTGAATAAGCCTTTGACCGGAGAGTTAAAGGACGAATATTACGTACTGATACAAAATGATGATCGCTTTATGACCCTACCCGGAGAGACGGGGTCCGGAGTGCAAGAAGTGAGTCGCTTCGCCGAAAAGCGACAGGATTGACTCACTTGAGCGCTGTTTCCCCCTTCACCGGAGAGTGACGGGATGGGATCTAGCAAGAGCCCGGAGAGGTTATGATCGGCCGACGATTTAGGCCAAGATATCGCTTAATGTTCAGACACACTGAACCAGAGTGCAAGAAGTGAGTCGCTTCGCCGAAAAGCGACAGGATCGGCTCACTCAACGTTGTTTCCCCTTCACCGGAGAGTGACAGGATGGGATCCAGCAAGAGCCCGAAGAGGCTATGATCGGTTTAGAACAACCAAGACATCGCTATATGCCCTAACTGGGGCCTTAGTGCAAGGGATAGAAAGCAACGCCGGAGTGCAACATGATCTTTCTATTCAATCGTTAAGTCTGGAATGGACTTAGCAAGGGTCCGGAGTGACCACTGACAGTTCAGAGAGGCTATAGAATTTGGTTACTGACTTCCGTAAGTGGAAGTAGATACTGATTCGGCTTCGAACAGCCATAAATCTGATTGACAATACTAAAGAAATAAATAGAACATAAGCTCACTGCATTCGATCTAAAGCTATTCAAAACACGCCTTTTACCAAAAGGCATGTTTTGGGGGGCAAAGTGTTAACCCACTTTTTGGCAAGGTCGAGATATCAAGGAATTAGCAAAAAATCAATGATTACTTGTTCCGAATATTAGTTGTATACCGCAGGTTCACTATGGACATCGATGAATTTTGTCCGAGTCCAAATCAAGTTAAAATTGATATGACACGACGATCAAGGAGGAGGAAGCCAAAGTTGCAAGTTTCAAGTCAATCGGACTTCATATGCTCAAGTTATGATCGATACAAATTTCAGGAATCAACCTCGCTCGGGTGTCGCTTAGCACACCTCACTCGGGTGTCGCTTAGCACACCTCACCCGGGTGTCGCTTGACACACCTCACTCAAATGACGTTCGGCACACCTCACTCTAATGTCGTTCGGCATACCTCCACTCCAAGACCGTTCGGCATACCTCACCCCAGTATCATTCGGCACACCTCACTCTAATGTCGTTCGGCATACCTCCACTCCAAGACCGTTCGGCATACCTCACCCCAGTATCGTTCGGCACACCTCACTCTAATGTCGTTCGGCATACCTCCACTCCAAGACCGTTCGGCATACCTCACCCCAGTATCGTTCGGCATACCTCCACTCCAAGACCGTTCGGCATACCTCACCCCAGTATCGTTCGGCATACCTCCACTCCAAGACCGTTCGGCATACCTCCACTCCAATGCCGTTCGGCACACCTCACTCTAATGTCGTTCGGCATACCTCCACTCCAAGACCGTTTGGCACACCTCACCCCAGTATCGTTCGGCATCTGGAGACGTTCGGCATGATGGAGGTTCGGCACTAAGGATCGCTCAGCTTTGCACCTCGCACCTCCATACCTCAGTACCTCGCACCTCCATACCTCGGTACCTCGCACCTCCCAACGTTCGACATTCAGCGTTCGGCATCCATGGTTCGACATATGGAGACCACTCCATTTGGGCTGAGGTACTCGGCTACCAGGCCCACCAGGGAAGTCCAACCCATCTTTGTCTATAAATAGAGAGGCAGGGGCACAGTAAAAGGGGATCCTCTCTCCTACTCTCTAACTTTCTATTTCCGAAGGCTAAGGCTATCCTACCAGTTTGTAACTGTAATTGATTCGAACATCAATAAAAAGGAAATTTCTAGAGTGGACGTAGGCCGGAGTCAGCCGAACCACTATAAATTCTTTGTCCTTACTGCTTTCATTTTAATTTCTGTTATTCTTCATATTAACATCCTCTACATACATTCTATATGTGAGCGGTGATTGTTATTTGGTGCATTCATTTGCATTTGGGGGTTAGTGACCAATTTTGGCGCTAACATCTCCTTTCTCTCCAATGGATGAAAATATGAGTGCATCCCTTGCTTCAAAAATTGCCAAATTCAGTTACAAATCTAATTTATTCATTAAAAGTGGTTTATCCCTCTTGAACGTTATAAAATCTAGAGACTGATTTCTGAATCTAGGAGTTTTGATCCATTATTCAAGTTGTGATTTATTATATACATCCAAAGATAATTTTCTTATTTAAATTCGCCTATTTATTCATATGATTGATGTAATTAGATTTCTCTGATTCACCTCATGATTAATTATTCATCTTGCCACATGTAAATTAAATATGTCTTATGTCTATTTTGATTAAAACATGTTTATTTTATTGTTTTGATTTAGATCTATGTTTATTCATCATCTCCCTTTAATGTAGGTTGATGATAAATTGATGTGTTTTGAATCCCATGTTACTTTTGATAACTTGTCATTATTTTCCGTATTGTTTAGATCTGTAAATTCTTATCACAAGTTTACACATGCCTAATTTGTCCAAATTTCATTTATTTTGTTTTGAAAATTTGTGAAAACATTTACATAGTTAAATGTGAATGAATTGTATTGTTAAAGTATCTACTATATTGAAATTAATCCTTAATTTCATATGGTAAATAATTTAGTATAACTATTTCAATCCTTGTTTAAGAAAAAAACTTAATTTAAGATTAGTGAATGGACTTTAGTGCAATTTCTAATTTTTTAAGGTTTTTCATATTTAAAGTCTTATCTAAATCTAAAGTATTGGTTCTTTTCTAAATTAAAAGTTTAATGAAAACTGTTGCAAATATGTTTAATTAGTACTCCTTTATTATAATTCTTTTTATATGATAAAACTTCCTTTTATTAATTAATTTTTCTTTATTAATTAAAAAATCCTATATTTAATTAATATTCATTTATTAATTAAAACTTTATTTATTAATTAATTAATGTTTTTTAGTAATCAAAGCTTCCTTTATTAACTAATATTTTATTAAAAGTTCCTTATTTGATTAAATACTTCATTATTTAATAGAATGTCTTTTATTAGTTAATATTTATTTATTTAACAAAACTTCTTCATTTAATTAACAACTCATTTTTAATAAAACACTTCTTCCTTTGATTAAAATTTATTTTACTTAAACACCTTTTATTAATTAAACGTCTTTTGATTAAACATATTTATTTAATTAAACTTCACTTAATTTAATTAGCCTTCGCTTGTTTAATTAAACTTCTTATTAATTAAAATTTGACTTATTTAAACCTGTATATAGATTAATTTCCCTTTATAAATGATATATACTTGTATTTTACTATTCATATATTTACTATTCATTTATACTTTTTCTATACTTCAAAGCATTCATATACTTATAAGTATATTCACAAATCATTGCATGATCTACATACTTTAAAATATAATCAAAAAGGTCAAAAACAAATGCTACTCAAATATTGTTACTGTAAACCTCTTCTCATTTATAAATTCCCATCTTAAAATGTAACCCCTTCTCTTTTATAATATTTTCCCACTTTAAAATATAATTTCAGGGTTTAAAAATAAATGTTGCTAAAACATTATTTACTACAAACCCAAATCAATTCACACTTAATCAGTATCTTTAAAACTCTCCTTTTTAATATCTAATTATATTTACAAGGGTTAAAAACTAATGTTAAATGAACATTATTTACTACAACCCAAAACCATTCACTTATAATTACCTTAAAATATTCATTATTAATTACCCAATTATATTCCTAATTATAATCTTAATTATATTCTAATTATAATCTTAGTTATAATCTTACACTAATTTAACAGGTTATAATATAATTCTATTTGACTCCACATAACCATTTATTTTAAGTAAAGTGTTTATAACAACCCTTTGGAGGAATTTGAAAATATATTTTGAATATTAAAACTCTGGCATTTAGTTCTAAATTCATCTTTTGAAAAGTTTGGTTGTTTAGTATTTTATTACGGAGTATTTCTTGTACTCTTGTTGCATATGGTTATTATATTGTTTATGTTGCTAGTGTATTACTCTTTTGTCAGCATAGTTCTCTTTTGGCTAGTGAGTGCATGATAAGTACATGGAAGTAAGAGATTGCTATTTGATTTCTCTTGCACCTGCATTTGCATCAAGATAGGAAATTGCTTGCAAAAATAAAAATCAAACACAAAAGAGGTATGTAGTAGGTTTAAAAATTGGAAATCGTTTGATAATTTTATGCCTCAGTTATGGGAGGCCACTTGGCTTTTGTTTTCTTTTGTTGATTTAAGTCAGTTGGGACGAGTTATAGTTTTTTCGGATCTAACCGCGCAAAGGAGGTGCTGCCAAAATTTTCTTAATATAATGAACTTTAAGAGTTTAAGAAAACATTTTAATTAATAGTTTTTAAACTATTTTAGAGACATTTTCTTCCTTTAGGAATTTAGGGGATGAAATTCTTTTAGGGGGGGAATGGAACATCCCAAAATTTTATCGATTTGATTCTAAATATTTTATTAATTTTAAATATTTAAATAATTCGTTTTTAGAATTTAATAACTTATATTCAAATATAGTAATTATTTAGATATTTTAATTGTGAATTAAAATATAAATTAAATGGATTAAATAGTTTTATTTAACTCCTATTATTTATAAATAATTACGGTGAATCAATTTCGAAATTTATTTGCAATAATAAATGGTTCGAATAAATAAATAGATAATCAACTGTTACTAAAACGATTTTTATTGTAGTATTTTTAATTGAATTTATTTGATTTTTTCCATAATTTTTAAAGTGAAAAATATGTAAATTGTTGTTTGACGATTTTTCGGCAAATGATGGTATTTCTATGATTTTACAGAATAATATAACTAATGTATTTTATCTTTGTTTTGAGATCTTATCACATTTTGGTGCAAGATTTTATTTTTATTTTTGTCGTTTGTAGTTCATACGCGAACGAAATATTGTGTAGCGGAATACTGCGAAAATCTTTTTAAATTAAAATTTTGAATTTGATATTTCAAAATGACTTGATGGTGAGGTGATAGGAGCCTTGGAAATTTTGTTTTGTTTGGAGATATTGGCTTGTAGTTTAAGTAAAGAAGATGGTGTTTCTATATAAAAGCAAACTTATTCAACACATATAAAATAAAAGTTGACTTTCCCCTCTTCTATTTTCCATTTTTCCTCCACCCTTCTTTTTCGTTCTTCCATTTCAGTAAACAAGAAAATGAAAACAATTTTAATAGTTAAAATACAAAGATTTACTCAATAGAAAATTGCAAAATATAGATCTTTGGGTTCCTAATCACTTGATCTACAACTCTATATGCTTTATATTGGTTGGGGTATCTCCGGTGGAAGTTGACCATTTACCAGCGTGCCTAGAGTTTGGGTTATAGGGGGTTCTAGGTGGAATTAGTCCAGATAGATGGAACTTTGAACTTGGGGTAGCTTCGGGTGTCAGCGATGAGCTTTTGGAGGGTTGCGGTCAAGATCCATTATATTTTAACTAAAATATTTTAATTCTAAATCCAACTCTTTTGGAATTTCTATGATATTTTAATTAAAATAGCTTTTTGAACTTCTCTATTTTATTTCAACTTCTCTTATTATTATTTTCTAACATATGTACATACGTAAATATTTTAAAATTATATTTGAAAGTATATATCTCCACAAAAAAGCTATTATAATAAAAAACGTTTATTTTAAAGGAAATAAAAGGGGTTTATCGCTTATTTTAAATTGATTTTTGCTTTTAAAGAAAGATGGAAATATTTTGGAATAAATATTTGTGAACATCTTATATAAATGTTGTAATAAAAGAATGGATTTATAAATGATATTCTATAAATTAAAGAGAGAGATTTATAAGCAGTATTTTATAAATAAAAGAATATGTTTATAAATGGTTATTTTTTAAAGAAAAATATTATCATTTTGTAAATTAGAGTCGCTTGAATTTATTGTAATATACAAAATGATCATGTTATGGAAAATATACGAGTTTTATTTATATTTGGAGTTTCGTTTTATCTTTGGAGTTTTGTTTAATAAAAGGAGATTTATAAATGAGTTATAGTTTTATTAAAAGAGTTGCAAATAAATTCGGGAATTTATAAAATGGGTTTTATAATTATGTTTAGATATTTATAAAAAGAATTTTATGATTTATAAATAATTTTTATAAAAGGAGTTTGTAAATATAAGGAGTTTTATAAAGGCATTTTATGAAAACTATTTTATAAAAAAACCGAGATCCGATTTCCATAAATGATCATTCTAAATTACGGTGGTATAAGAAGCGTCGTTTCATGCTTAACACCAAATTCCAACGTATGGAAACTCATCTCTATCTTGATAATTAAGAACAAGTATCGAGGCAAGGATCGTTTTCTAACTTGTCAGATTTCATTGTTAATCGAGAGATGGTACTGTTTGAAAATCGAAAAATGGTGGTAAGTATATTGGGTCTAATTTCCATACAGTCCATATCTACACCATAGGTATTTTGGGTTTATTGTTGTTAATATTTTAAATGATATTTTTGAGATAAGTATATGGATACATTTCCTAAGTACTGAAAATGTAATGTTTTGTGAATATACTTACATTGTTGATATAAGTACATCGAAAAGTTTTCTAAGTATTAAAAGATGAAATGGTTTGTGTATATTATTATGTTATCGAGATAAGTATATGAATATTTTCTACGTATTGAAGTAGTAGAGGAGACTCGTGGATATATCTTTGTAAAAAAATTTGATACAAATATTTATAAGATGGTTTTTAATTAACGATAGAATTAATTAAAGAGGCTTTGTGGTTGCTTTATGCTTAACCGTGCTTGGTTTCCTTATGAAATAAATCACCGATTTGATTATTTATTTATTTGATAGTTATATAACCGATTATCAAATGTTGGCCAATTTTAAAACTATCGTGGTTGGTTCGAAGAGACTGGAATCAGATATATTATTAGAAAACCACTTCGAACCGGCATATGCATTCGAATTGAAGACATCCTGAAGATGATGGAATTGAAGATGGAGTTCCTTGCAGTGCAAGGGCTATTTGCTACTAATCCTGAGGGTGATTTCAAAAAGGATATTGTAGAAGTTGTGCCTTCAGTTTTGTTCAATCCTAGAACAAATTTGTATAGATGAATGTTGGTTTTGCATTGTTGTCTAGAGGGCGGTGTTAGCATCGAAGTAGGATCTGCTAAAAGGTAAAATATAGCCTCAGGCCTCACAAATATACTCTCAATTAATTACTTATTCTTAGTGAATGAAATGAATGGTTTCCTTCCCTAAATTAACTCTTATAAACAATTGTTGAGTGTATTTGATGTACTATACATTTAGTTAACCAATTTAAATAAAATAAGACTTTATGTAATGTTTTATTAGATTGGATCTAATATACATTTAGACTCCATATTCTCATTAAATATCCAAAATGGTAAAAATATTTGAAATTCACACATTTCTTCCACTGCGGGCTGGCCCAGTTCCAATCTAATAAATCCTACCATTTTAATTTTTTTTTAAATGGGTGAATTTCAAAAAATGAGTGATTTTCAAAAAATGGGTGAACTGGGCCAGCCTACAGCGGAAGAAATGGGTGAATTTCAATTTTTTTTACCATTTTGGATCTTTAATGAGCATATGAAGTATAAATGTATATTAGATCCAATCTAATAAAACATTAAATAAAGTCTTATTTTATTTAAAGTTTGTTAAAAGGAAGTGTAACGAACCAGAATTTTAGTCATTTGAAATTCGTATATTTAATTGATTTTAAATATTCACAAGTTAATTTTATAAGTTGAATAACTTATATTTCAAATATCTTGATTTAATTGGATAATTAAATTGTTAATTTAATATTTGAAATTGCAGAAATAATTGATTTTGAATTTAATGTGAATAGAAATGATTTGTAAAGTTGAATTAAATTCTGTTTGAATTAGAATGATGTTAGAGAACTTTTGAAATTGAATTAAAAGTTAATTTACTGAAATTGAATATTTTAATATTTAATTAACTTGTAAAATAGTCATTTTTCACACAGCCTCGGATTTCAATGAAACTAGTTTCATTAGATCCGTAATGTTATATTATCGTAGGATTTTAAATTTCGTGTTGATCGGATTTACGGTTTAGTCGTGGCAAGCTAAAACGCGTAGAAATTTGTTTAAGTAAATTCAAATTAAAATAAGCCGATTCAAAAACCTATCTTCCAAATATGATCGAATTGGCCCTCGATATATGTTCCATTGTGTTTGGAATAGGGGTAAAACATTATAAACGCCAGGCGGCACGCTTCGTTTGGTGTTCGAAAATTTTTCGGATGAATAGTGTTGTGAAATTTTCTATCAAAGGCCATAATTTTTTTTTCTATTTTCACAATGTGAAAATTAGGGTCGCATCCCTAAAACCAAACGTAATTCACAAAAACTCCTTCTCTTCGAAACTTTATAAATCAGGTCCCTATTTTTGTTTTAGCTTAATTCTTTTCCATAAATACCCTCGTTTATACTGTGCTCTATTTTTTCTACCTGTGATTATTTGGTTTATATTGAACGATAAAATTATCCTTGCTTAATGATTTATCTGTTTGCAATAAAAGATTTTTACTGAAATACCGTGTAAGTTCGTTTTCTGCAACTATTTGAAATAGTTGCAGAAATGTCTGCAACTATATGCAATAGTTGCAGACATTTCTGCAACTATACCATATAGTTGCAGAAATTTCTGCAACTATATGCAATAGTTGCAGAAATTTCTGCAACTATTGCATATAGTTGCATCTGTAACTATTTGCAATAGTTGCATTTCTGCAACTATATGCAATAGTTGCAGAAATGTCTGCAACTATATGAAATAGTTGCAGACATTTCTGCAACTATATCATATAGTTGCAGAAATATCTGCAATTTTTTGCAATTTTTATAAATTTGTAAAAAAATCGAAAATGTTCAATATTTGCTGAATTGTCTGCAAATATTTGAAATAATTGCAGTTTTAATACAAATTTAAATTTTTGGTATCAACAATGGATCTCATTTCAAAGATCATAAAATTTGTGATTTTTTTGGTGAAAACGGTTTGTTGATCCGGTTTTCGTACATAAAGTTATACGCGTTTGAATTGTTAAAAACATAAAGGGTATTTGTGTATTTTTGCTTGCGCGAATTTGAAAATAGGGAGCAGAAATGTAAGTTTTGTATGTGAAGGATGTTTTGTTTATTTTGAAACTTATTAGGGATGTGAGCCAAACTTACCCTTTCACAAAACCCTATCCCTCTAACCCTAGCCACCATTTACATTTCGATGGTCAGAAACTCCTCCTCCTCCACCTTGATTATCTCTTTATCCACTCAAATTCAAGCTTCGGCATCTAAAGCAAAGTTGTAGAACGCAAAGAAATCTTCAACTTCAACAGTCACGATCATCTAAAACGAAGCCAATCGATGGAAATTTTAGTTCAAAGGCCATGCGTTTGGGCATGTTTTTATAGGAGGTGGCACGGCCGAGCTCGACTAGGATTAGGCCATGGGTGGCGCACGTGAATGCGGAGGCGCTGGTGGTCCCTGATCGACGTGTAGGCTAGCGAGGAGGTCGCGATATTTAGGATTGAACAGCGGCCAAGTGGGTTCATCGCGTACGTGATATTCGGGAAGAAGAAGAAAAAAGAGCGGCCTGGATCTGCTCTAGAAAAATGAGCGACCGAGATTTGATTGGTATTAAAAAAAAGAATTTGTAAATTAAATTATAATTTAAATCATGTGATGTTTAAAGTATCATAACTTCTTCATACGAGGTCCGTTTTTGACGAAACAAGTTGCGCTGAGTTCGTATTGACGGGCACTACATTTTAGAGCCAGTTTGGAGTTGATTGGAGCTAGTGTAAATTTTGGATATAATTAAATGCTCGTTTAATTTTATTCGGAATAAAACCCTACAACTGCTATTGGAATCAATGTGAGTACAACTCACTCTTTTCGACTCACTGATATTTTTATATAAGTGAGAAATAAATTTATTTATGATGTTTGATGATTGTTTGGGTGATGTATGATATTATATATGTGTGTGTGTATATATATATATTGATTCGTATTTGGATATATTCCTAACTATTGGAGCAGATGAGACCCTATACGTTCCCGTGTATGTGCGGATGACCTTTTGTTTGCGCATCTACCTCGAAGCGGACATTGTACACATATTCTCATATGTATATTTGTTGCAGGTGACAGGTTGGAGGGATCCAACTGGATTCCTCACCAGTATTGATTTTATTTACAGATAATGATATATATGATGTTATCATATGATATATGATGTTTTGGATGTCGTAGTTGATGTATTTAGTGCTGTTGCAGCATTGGGCCATATTTTGGTAAATTAAAAATATTAAAGTGATGATTTCAAATTTAGAAGGATTTCAAAGTGATTTTGAAAATAGATGTTTTATTAATTTTTGAATTGTTAAAGGAATGAATTTATTTTAGATAAATAAAAGTTATAATTTTTATTTTACAAAAATTATGATTTTTGTGAAATACAATCAGAATGTGGTTTTTGATATATGGAGTTAACTATTTTGTAAAATTTAGTAAATTGGGATTTTTGATTTATTATAAATGGTATGTATTTAGGATTTATAAAATTGATATTGTGACGACCGCCCATGACCCCTGCACCGAATCTAGAGATAGAGCGCTGTAAAGTGTGCCAGGCGACCATGGACGATTGTCAAGGTAAGATTAAAACAACAGGATCTATCGTATTACTCACAGCGCATGGACAAAATACAATAGAACATATGTATAGTGAAGCTTTACAGAATAAAATGACATCATATAAAACTCCATAATAGTTGAATACAAGCATCCACATAGTCAATACATCCAGCCTCACTACATAACTCTCAGAGAATACAAAACAGCGGAAAAAATCCAGTACATATAAGAAGATAATATGCAACCCTCTAGCTCGTCTTCGATATCAGCATCGTGAGAAGAGAACAGCACCTGTCACCTGCTACCTAGTCTGCCCGTCCCAAAATGGACGAACAGCCCAAGGCAATAAGAATTAAAACATAAAGCCTTGAGTCAGACAACAGTCTTAGTGAGCAGTAAATTAACTAACAACATACCAAAAGAGCATAAAGGAAAAGGAATAGGAATACAACCCTCCCACTCCAACCTCATTCTACAGTGATAGCCCCCAGACACACACTAAGCAGAAGCAAACATAGCAGAGCATACAATTTAAAGTAAAGCAATTGTCACTCGAGTCAAGAGCGATGTTTTCCAAGTACAAATCCCAAGGTCTAAAACCAAGGTCAGATAAGCACCCAGGAAATACCGCTCTTGAGACCGAATGATGATACAACCAAACATCCATGACTCGGCTATCACTGTTATCATTGTTGCGATATCACCGTTAATTGAATGACCGGCACATTCTTTCAGCCGTCCGTCAAGGGCTAATGGTAACCCCGGTTCTAGACATAACTCCCGCACGTCATCGTGACCCGTGCCTAGGATTATCGAATCTACCCAGAGTACTCGACCATCAACTTAGTCTTTTGGGCGTCCCCATGTACTCTTGCTTAGAGCATGCTAGAACCTTCAACAACGATGAGATCTCAACCTCCTAGTCATCCTCCTCGACGACTATTGCCATACTAGCTCAAGCGCCTCTCGAGCATCCATTATCCTCAACTCGAATCATATCACCGAGTTATCAACATGCTTGGAATGATCCCGCCTGGATTAGACCAAGTCTTCATCATATGATTGCCTCGCTTCATTACATCCTCGCAAAGCCTCATCTCATCACCACATCATCAAATCTATGCATAAGAGCTTCATCATCCCGCTACATATGCCACGTGCAGCTTTTCCATTTTCAAGAGCCTTTCCCTTAGCTTTTGAATCATCTTCGATCTAAATCTAATCATCAATCATCTAGTTCATAACAAGCAATCAAATCAAACATCAATCCAAGCAATCAAGCATTCAAAAATGATCTAAGTAGACAATTATAACAATAATGGCATTTTCGTAATTAAAGAGTTGAAAGTCCAATAAGCATTAAAACATGGATTATATCTCTACAAACTTGATGAATGAACTTGCATAGGTTAACATATGATAAAATGGATGCAACATCATCATGAACAATGGATCTACATGGATCTATACATAGGATGAAGAAAATGCATGGAAATCACTATTTTAACACCAAATCGAGCCAACAATCCGATATACTCCTTTGGATCCGTGTGAGAGATAATCACCACTCACCAAATCACCTAAACAACCTCAAATCAACACACTTCAGATCTGGACAGCG
The DNA here is from genome assembly GCA_030737815.1 of Allium fistulosum. NCBI lineage: Eukaryota > Viridiplantae > Streptophyta > Magnoliopsida > Asparagales > Amaryllidaceae > Allium > Allium fistulosum. Next base: position 478,599,174 of record CM060907.1, read on the forward strand.
AAGGATGAAGCTAGATCTACCACAAATCCGCTTCAAATGAAGAAATCTCTCTTGAAAAGATGAAGATCTTCAATCTAAGCTCTTGAATCTTCAATCTTGATCTTCGATTAGGATGGATGGAAGCACTAGATTAAAGTGGAGAAAAGAAGTGAAGAAGTGTAGAAGTCGAGCTCTCAAAATGGCAGCACTTCGTCGCTTCAAAAATCCGGATCCCAAAAAGTGAGAACAACCCCTCCTATTTATAGCTGAAATCTGTCCTTAAGTCGAAATCTGGCTATCTCCCTAAGTCGCTTCCGACCTAAGCGACCTAAGCCTCTCCGACCTAAGCCTCTCCGACCTAACAGATGTACGTCTTAACTTCTTTGCGACCTAACACTTAGGAAACCCAGCGACCTAACAACTTAACGACCTAACTATCTAAGACTCAGTTGGGTTGCGACCTAACACAAGTCGACCTAAAACAACACGCGACCTAACACTTGAACTATCCTAGCGACCTAACAACTTAGCAACCTACGCGACCTAACACAACAGCCTAACTCCTAAGGTCGCCAACTTGTTAACTTCTTAGGTCGCCAACTTGTTAACTCCTTAGGTCGCCAACACGGAACCACTAGGTCGCTAACTCAGAACCACTAGGTCGCTAACTCAGAACCACTAGGTCGCTAACTCAGAACCACTAGGTCGCTAACTCAGAACCACTAGGTCGCTAACTCAGAACCACTAGGTCGCTAACTCAGAACCACTAGGTCGCTAACTCGGCAACTACTAGGTCGCTAACTCGGCAACTACTAGGTCGCTAACAAGCTAACCCCTTAGGTCGCGAACTATTATAGGTCGCTAACCACTAGTTTCCTTAGGTCGCTGCCGACCTAAATATACTAGCCCGGCACCACTAGGTCGCTCATCCCTAGATCGTCAACTACTGGGTTTACTTAGGTCGCTACCAACCTATCTCTTAGGTCGCTAACACCTTAACTCGCCAGAAACTCTAAAGTCTCCTTCCTTTTAGGTCGTCTACGACCTAAACCCTTACCATCCATCACACGACCTAACTCCAAACCTTAAAGTCACCAATCCCCAACATTCTTAGGTACGACTTATCTCCTAAGTTGCCAACAATACTTAACTAACCTCTAGGTCGCATACGACCTAGGACTTAGGCAAATTTCAACCAAGATCTGGAATAACTAGAAAATGCTGAAAATCCCAGATTTTGACAAACTTTTCGATCCGAAAAATACGGGTCGTTACATTCTCTCCCCCTTAGGAATTTCGCCCCCGAAATTCCAAGCAAACAAGGCAATCAAAGGCTATTCTGTACGCCTACCATCCATAGCAATCAACAAACCATGCATCCAATTCTAGCTTAGCGTACAGAATTCTAAGACTTAGAACAAGTTACAATATCGCGAGATGAGACGACACCTTAGGGCCATACCTTGAAGAGTTCAGGATGAGCTGCCTTCATCCTCTCTTCCACCTCCCACGTACAGTCGTTATCATCATCACTCCATTGTATCTTGAGCAACTTAACTACCTTCCTCCTAAGCTGTTTCGTGTCGGTTTCAACAACACGAAGCGGCTTACGAGGTCTTCTATCAACTGGATCAACTTCTAAGTCTTCACAGCTATCAGCAGAAACCACTGTATTCGAGTCGTGCACATACTTCCGTAGATAAGATACATGAAAAACATTGTGCACACCCGACATCTTCTCAGGTAACTCCAATCTGTAGGCGAGCTTTCCAATTCGCTCGATGATCGGGAATGGTCCAACAAATCTCGGAGTCAATTTTCCTTTCTTCCCGAATCGAATAACATTCTTCAGTGGAGAAATCTTCACAAAAACCATATCTCCCACGTCGAACTCCAAATCCTTTCGACGCTTATCAGCATAACTCTTCTGACGGTCTTGGGCTGCCTTCATTCGTTGCCGAATGATCTCTATGCAATCCGAAGTCTGTCGAATCATCTCTGGCCCAAGTATCAGCTTTTCCCCAGTTTCCAACCAACATGTCGGAGAGTTACACGGTCTTCCATACAATGCCTCATATGGTGCCATACCAATACTTGACTGGTAACTGTTGTTGTACGCAAACTCCACCAAATGAAGGTGATCTTCCCATGATCCTCCGAAGTCCAAAACACATGCTCTAAGAAGATCTTCCAAAACTCGGTTGACTCTCTCGGTCTGACCATCTGTCTGAGGGTGATAAGCTGTACTCAAACACAACTCGGTTCCCAAAACTTCCTGGAAGCTCTTCCAAAATCCACTAGTGAACAATGGATCTCGATCGCTCACTATACTCTTCGGAATACCATGGAATCGAACTATCCACTTCACATACAACTCAGCCAACTTTGATGCAGTCCTAGTCGATCGAACAGGAGTGAATCGTGCACTCTTAGTCAGACGATCCACAATGACCCAAATCCCTTCATTTCCCGTTCTGGTTCTAGGCAATCCATCAATAAAATCCATCGACACTTGTTCCCACTTCCATGTAGGAACTTCTAAGGGTTGAAGCAATCCACTTGGCTTCCTCTGTTCAGCCTTTACCAACTGACAGTTCATACACTTGGAAATGAAATCTCCAACATCCTTCTTCATGCCTTCCCAGTAGTAGTTTCTCTTCATATCCCGATACATCTTATTTCCACCTGGATGAATTGTCAACTTCGAGTGATGACTTTCCTTCAGAACTTCACTCCTCAATTCATCTATATCGGGAACCACTAGTCGTCCTTGCTTTCGAAGCCAACCTTCTCTATCGACCTCGAATCCTTTATCCTTTTCTGGCTCCAATCCAGATTCCATTTCACGGATAATCTTGACAAGCTTATCATCTCGCTTTTGACTCTCGCCAATCCTTTCCACAAGAGTCGGTCTTATCGATAAGTTTGCCAACATTTCAGGTTCCAATTCGCATCTAGGCCTGAAGTCAAATCCAGCTAAATACTCGAGACTCTTCCATTCAGAAAACATGGCTCCCAATCCTGCATGTCTTCGACTTAACGCATCAGCCACTGCGTTACCTTTTCCCGGAGTATAAGCTATACCAAAATCATATGATGCTAAAAACTCTAGCCAACGTTGCTGTCGAAGATTCAAATCCTTCTGGGAGAAAAGATACTTCAACGACTTATGATCCGTAAACAACTCGAATCGAACTCCCAACAGATAATGCCTCCACATCTTCAGAGCAAATACAATCGCCGCTAACTCCAAATCATGAGTTGGGTAATTCTTTTCATGCGGCTTCAGTTGTCGACTAGCATACGCAACAACTTTATCCTTCTGCATCAGCACTGCTCCAAGTCCAGTACCACATGCATCGGTGTAAACCACCATCTCATCATTCCCACTTGGAATAGTCAAAACAGGAGCACTCGTTAGTCGCTCTTTCAGGATTCCGAAAGCTTGCTCACACTTAGCATCCCAACTGAACACTTGGTTCTTTTTCGTTAATCCTGTTAACGGTGCAGCTACCTTGGAGAAGTCCTTGATAAACCGTCGATAATATCCTGCTAATCCAAGAAAACTTCTCACCTCTGATGCATTCTTAGGTCTAACCCAATCCTGGATTGCTGCCACCTTAGCGGGATCAACCGCTATTCCATTTCCAGAAATCACATGGCCTAAGAACCTCACTTCACTCTTCCAGAAGTGACACTTTGAAAACTTAGCCTTCAGTTGATGTTTCCGCAGGATTTCCAAAACAATACGCAAGTGCGTCCTGTGCTCTTCTTCCGTTCTGGAATAAATCAGAATATCATCCACGAACACAAGTACGAACTTGTTCAACTGATCTCTGAACACTCTATTCATAAGATCCACAAAATATGCTGGCGCGTTAGTCAATCCAAACGGCATTACCAGCCACTCAAAGAAACCGGATGGTGTCCTAAAAGCAGTCTTCGGCACCCTATCCTTAGCCACTCTCAACTGGTGAAATCCCGTTGCCAAATCCATCTGAGAAAACACCTTAGCTTCGTGAAGCTGATCAAACAAGTCATCTATTCTCGGTAATGGATACTTGTTCTCCTTAGTCACCTTATTCAGCTCACGATAATCGACGCACAATCTCAACGACCCATCTGCCTTGGTTGCAAACACAACTGGTGCACCCCACTCGGACACACTACGCCGAATGAATCCTTTCTGCAAAAGATCATCAACTTGCACCCTCAACTCTTGCTGTTCCCTAGGCGCCATCCGCCTAAGAGGCATCACAACAGGTCTGGCTCCTTCAACTAGATCTATACGAAACTCGATCTCTCTATGCGGCGGCAACCCTTTGACTTCGTCAAAGACATCCTCGAATCCATTTGCGATTGGCACTAAAGACAGTCCATCCCGTGGAACAACTAGCGAATACATGAAGCTCATGAAGACGCCTTCCTCATGCTTACATCGTATCACAATCTTTCGCCCTTCCACATTCTCGACTGTCACCTCCAGCCTCTCACAGTCAACCTTAGCCGCATACTTCCTAAGCCAGTCCATACCCAAAATAATTCCGAACCCCGCAAAGTTCAGAACAAAACAATCACAAACAAAAGAGCAACCATGACTCGACACAACTAGACCACGGCATAACATACACAAACAAGACGAACCCCCAACTGGATTAGTCACAACCAATGGCCTATCAACAATATCCGGCTTCAAACCTAACCGGCCTACTAGTTCATTACACACAAACGAATGCGACGCTCCAGTATCAAACAGAACTCTAACTGGAACACCACATAGGAAAAGAATACCTTGAACAACCACACTCTTTCCCTTCTCTTCAGCAGTAGGAGCTATCGAAGACGACGGAACAGCTCCTAAAGCATAAGCCTGCACAATCTGCTTGTCCCTACTCGGTTCTGGACAATTCTTCCTGAAATGCCCTGGCTTGTCACAGTTGTGGCACTTCGCCGGCGCCTTCGGATTCTTGCAATCCTTGGAGAGATGGCCTTTCTGCTGACAGTTGTAGCAAGTCACTTCGCCTTTCGGCTTCTTCTGACCATCCTTACCCTTCTGCTGCTGCTGCTTCCTCTTCTTGTTTCTACCCTGCTGGGGTTTAGACTCTTCCCTGGTCACAGCAACAACAGATCCTTCCTTAGGAAACAGATTCTCATGTCTGAGAGCTTCCTCCACAAGCTTCCTAAATGAATCGTCCAAGTGATCCATCAATCTTGGAGCCTGTACTTGATCCCCAACATCTACTGATGGCCCCGGGGCTGACATCCTTCTCCTGATCGAAGTCATCATGGTTTCGAACATAGCAACATAATCAGCAGCCCCTTCAGTAGCACGGCCTTCCCTAGCAGCTGGTTTCCCTTTTTGACTCATTCTCAATATCTATAAAAAGGAATGATTAGAACATCTAGAGAAACAACTGCATAAAGGACTCAAACCTACTAAGCTACTATATTATATATAGTAATCATCCATCAAAATACAATTACGTCTCTCATACGTAGTTACTTCAGCGAGCGTTGGGTAAAATCGATCAACCAATGCTCTGATACCAAATGTGACGACCGCCCATGACCCCTGCACCGAATCTAGAGATAGAGCGCTGTAAAGTGTGCCAGGCGACCATGGACGATTGTCAAGGTAAGATTAAAACAACAGGATCTATCGTATTACTCACAGCGCATGGACAAAATACAATAGAACATATGTATAGTGAAGCTTTACAGAATAAAATGACATCATATAAAACTCCATAATAGTTGAATACAAGCATCCACATAGTCAATACATCCAGCCTCACTACATAACTCTCAGAGAATACAAAACAGCGGAAAAAATCCAGTACATATAAGAAGATAATATGCAACCCTCTAGCTCGTCTTCGATATCAGCATCGTGAGAAGAGAACAGCACCTGTCACCTGCTACCTAGTCTGCCCGTCCCAAAATGGACGAACAGCCCAAGGCAATAAGAATTAAAACATAAAGCCTTGAGTCAGACAACAGTCTTAGTGAGCAGTAAATTAACTAACAACATACCAAAAGAGCATAAAGGAAAAGGAATAGGAATACAACCCTCCCACTCCAACCTCATTCTACAGTGATAGCCCCCAGACACACACTAAGCAGAAGCAAACATAGCAGAGCATACAATTTAAAGTAAAGCAATTGTCACTCGAGTCAAGAGCGATGTTTTCCAAGTACAAATCCCAAGGTCTAAAACCAAGGTCAGATAAGCACCCAGGAAATACCGCTCTTGAGACCGAATGATGATACAACCAAACATCCATGACTCGGCTATCACTGTTATCATTGTTGCGATATCACCGTTAATTGAATGACCGGCACATTCTTTCAGCCGTCCGTCAAGGGCTAATGGTAACCCCGGTTCTAGACATAACTCCCGCACGTCATCGTGACCCGTGCCTAGGATTATCGAATCTACCCAGAGTACTCGACCATCAACTTAGTCTTTTGGGCGTCCCCATGTACTCTTGCTTAGAGCATGCTAGAACCTTCAACAACGATGAGATCTCAACCTCCTAGTCATCCTCCTCGACGACTATTGCCATACTAGCTCAAGCGCCTCTCGAGCATCCATTATCCTCAACTCGAATCATATCACCGAGTTATCAACATGCTTGGAATGATCCCGCCTGGATTAGACCAAGTCTTCATCATATGATTGCCTCGCTTCATTACATCCTCGCAAAGCCTCATCTCATCACCACATCATCAAATCTATGCATAAGAGCTTCATCATCCCGCTACATATGCCACGTGCAGCTTTTCCATTTTCAAGAGCCTTTCCCTTAGCTTTTGAATCATCTTCGATCTAAATCTAATCATCAATCATCTAGTTCATAACAAGCAATCAAATCAAACATCAATCCAAGCAATCAAGCATTCAAAAATGATCTAAGTAGACAATTATAACAATAATGGCATTTTCGTAATTAAAGAGTTGAAAGTCCAATAAGCATTAAAACATGGATTATATCTCTACAAACTTGATGAATGAACTTGCATAGGTTAACATATGATAAAATGGATGCAACATCATCATGAACAATGGATCTACATGGATCTATACATAGGATGAAGAAAATGCATGGAAATCACTATTTTAACACCAAATCGAGCCAACAATCCGATATACTCCTTTGGATCCGTGTGAGAGATAATCACCACTCACCAAATCACCTAAACAACCTCAAATCAACACACTTCAGATCTGGACAGCGAAGGATGAAGCTAGATCTACCACAAATCCGCTTCAAATGAAGAAATCTCTCTTGAAAAGATGAAGATCTTCAATCTAAGCTCTTGAATCTTCAATCTTGATCTTCGATTAGGATGGATGGAAGCACTAGATTAAAGTGGAGAAAAGAAGTGAAGAAGTGTAGAAGTCGAGCTCTCAAAATGGCAGCACTTCGTCGCTTCAAAAATCCGGATCCCAAAAAGTGAGAACAACCCCTCCTATTTATAGCTGAAATCTGTCCTTAAGTCGAAATCTGGCTATCTCCCTAAGTCGCTTCCGACCTAAGCGACCTAAGCCTCTCCGACCTAAGCCTCTCCGACCTAACAGATGTACGTCTTAACTTCTTTGCGACCTAACACTTAGGAAACCCAGCGACCTAACAACTTAACGACCTAACTATCTAAGACTCAGTTGGGTTGCGACCTAACACAAGTCGACCTAAAACAACACGCGACCTAACACTTGAACTATCCTAGCGACCTAACAACTTAGCAACCTACGCGACCTAACACAACAGCCTAACTCCTAAGGTCGCCAACTTGTTAACTTCTTAGGTCGCCAACTTGTTAACTCCTTAGGTCGCCAACACGGAACCACTAGGTCGCTAACTCAGAACCACTAGGTCGCTAACTCAGAACCACTAGGTCGCTAACTCAGAACCACTAGGTCGCTAACTCAGAACCACTAGGTCGCTAACTCAGAACCACTAGGTCGCTAACTCAGAACCACTAGGTCGCTAACTCGGCAACTACTAGGTCGCTAACTCGGCAACTACTAGGTCGCTAACAAGCTAACCCCTTAGGTCGCGAACTATTATAGGTCGCTAACCACTAGTTTCCTTAGGTCGCTGCCGACCTAAATATACTAGCCCGGCACCACTAGGTCGCTCATCCCTAGATCGTCAACTACTGGGTTTACTTAGGTCGCTACCAACCTATCTCTTAGGTCGCTAACACCTTAACTCGCCAGAAACTCTAAAGTCTCCTTCCTTTTAGGTCGTCTACGACCTAAACCCTTACCATCCATCACACGACCTAACTCCAAACCTTAAAGTCACCAATCCCCAACATTCTTAGGTACGACTTATCTCCTAAGTTGCCAACAATACTTAACTAACCTCTAGGTCGCATACGACCTAGGACTTAGGCAAATTTCAACCAAGATCTGGAATAACTAGAAAATGCTGAAAATCCCAGATTTTGACAAACTTTTCGATCCGAAAAATACGGGTCGTTACAGATATTTTATAAATCAAAATAATGGGATTGTAAAGGAGTTTTATAATTGTTAAAAAGAAGTTATAAAGGAATGATTTTGTAAATAAGAGAATTATAAGTGAATTAACTTATAATTTAGATTTTTGGCATGTAAATGAGATATGTATGAAATTGGTAAATAAAGGAATTTTATAAATTTAAGTTTTTATAAAATATAAATATGATTTATAGACATTGTTTTTTAAATCCGATATCAATTGAATTTGATAAGTTAAATGTGGAAGTTTATTAAAGGAGATATATTCATGATTTTGGACAGTGGATAATCCTTTAATAAATGTGCAATAGTAATGAATTTGGTTAGGAATTATATTCACGATTTTGGACAGTGAATAATCTTTTAAATTAAATGAATGTTTTGAAAAGTGATCTTTTAAAATGGGGTTAAATGGTTTGAAGATGTTTTAAAATGTGTTAAGTATCGAAACCATAGATTTCAAAAACTATTGTTGAAGTAGACGTTTTCGAGAAGCAAGGAAAGCATGGACTATAACACTGTTGTTATAGTAAATGATTTTTGAAAGGAGATGTTTTGTATAGTATATGAGATTTATATATCTATCTAATTATCGAATCCCTATACTGATGATGTTGGGTTGTCGTAACGATGTTTTACGCAACATTCATTCTGACCCAAATAAATATGTTTAAGAGAATGTTTCCTTTAAAGATTAAAATATATACTTAGTCTTGATTTAAGTATATGTAATATTTTCTAAGTGTTGAAAATAAATTTATTTGTGAATTACTTATTATTATATAAGTATATGGAAATGTTTTCCAAATAGTGAAATATTGAAATGGGTTTGGAATTATATCTTTTTAAAGATAATTTGAAGTGAATAATTGGAAAGTGATTTAATTAATAAAAGATTAATTAAAAGGGCCTAGTGATTGCTTATGGTGCTAGACATTTGTTGTTTGCTTTGATAGTTAAATAACCGACTAACAAATTTGGCTATTTTAGTTCCTCGACTTGACGTGCGAACAATTTAGTCGTACACTTAGTACATAGCCTTCTACGTAGGCTTGATTATCATTTGTGTTGAGAATGTTGGTTCATGTAGTGCGGAGTATTACTCCAGTCTATCGAACTTCCTTCTTGGCTGAAGGATAGCAAGTTGAAAGTTGGAGACGTGATAAGTCTATGAGACCTAGTTTCTGTGTGAGGTTGAGAAACGATTTTGCATTGTTGGTGCGAAGAGACTGGGATCAGATTTATCTGAAAACTACTTCAGACCAACATTTATGCGACGACTGTGCAGGTTGGTTGTGATGATATTGATATTCAGGATTTTCATAGTGGAGGACTGCTTGTTAATCGTTTGGGGTTAAAATCCTAATATACATATAGTAGAAGTAGTCTCTTCGTTATGAAATATCCAATGCAAGGACTGTCGCTACTAATCCTAGAGATTTCCCATCAGGATGTGGTAGGAAAGTACCTTCGGGTTGTCCTATTCCTGGACAACTTGTATGGATGTTTGTCTGACATTGCATTTCTAAAGATTACGTACATTGGTTTTTATAAACGTACATCAGTGGTGGCAGAGAAGGCAACTTCTCTTAGCTTAACACCCTCCTTGAGACATACGAGCTCACGGGCTGTATTTTTGTGGAAGGCAATTAGTAGTCAACGGAAATGGCCGTGTGGCATTCTAAGTGATGTGATATGTGATATGTGATATGTGAAAGGTAATCGTTACCTCAGGCCTCATCAACCGTAAATGACCGAAACTGGGTTAGATGCGGCAAGGCTAAGTTGATCATTCCCAATTAGGATATGATCATCCTCTTCTAGATATATTTCTTCCCGCTATGACGTTCAGGATGTAAATTATTGTGGTTTGTATGCTATAAGAGCCCTCGGAAAGGTCGGTAACGACCGGAGGATGATATATTTGGTACTATCTAGCTACAGAGATAGGCCGGTCTTGTGTTGGTAGAGGTTCCTTTGTGATGTTCCTCGGTACATTCCTTTAGAGATGTACTGCCGAAAGGTAGTCCGTTCACCTAGTCATTTGTATGGAAATCCAAACTTCACTACGTGCCTGCCATTTTGATTGTATTACCATTTTAGGGTATATGCTAGAATTTAATAATGGTAACAATTTCGGTTATGATTAATATTATTTGTGCAATAGACACTATTATAATATAAGAGAATTTGATATGAAATGTTTTGGTTATCGTAAGGTAAAAATATGTCGGTGTTTATGTGTGGGCGTGTTTTACAAGATACTTTTTTTTGAAAAGGAAAAGTTTGGTAATTTAATAAGTTCAGTTGAGTGTGTTTCTCACGCTGGTTTACCAGACTGATCGAGGCGTTCTTACCTTTCATTGCTCGGATCAGATCGAGTATATTTACAGGTTCAGATTTGGTGCTTTTGGAACTTCAGCAGGCGAGCTGGAGATCTTCATTTTCGTATACACGTATCTATTTATTATCTGCTGCTTAGTTGTTGTATATTATCGGCAATTATGAGGACATGTTATTATAACTGTCCAGGCTGATGATTAGTGGTTGATTATTGAACTCTGATTGACGTATGTATATACAGTTTCTGTTTTGTAAAGATCATTTGTAACAACCCTGGTTTTGGAGATTACCTGTTAATATTAAATTATAATGGTAGTTATAATTTAATATTGTAAATTAAATAAAATTAGAAGTTTTATATTGTTTATTTGGAATAAACAATGAATTTTGAAAATAAAATGAGAAAAATAAATTTTGGAACTTTATTTTATTTATTTGGGTTAATAATGATGGAAAATGATCTTTATTTAGAGAAAATGAAATAATTTTATAAATTATTGCCAATTACTTCTTTTAATAATTTTTAAATGAAGTATTTAATTTTTAAAGGGTGTTTAATTAAGTTAAAAGATGGAAATTGGTTTAAAAATGAGTTTTGGTTATAAATAAAGTTTGGATATGGTTGGAAATATTTTTCTAAGTGAGAAAATTATTTTTGTTGAATTTTTGAAGTTAATAATAAGGTTTTATGTATTTTTTGTGTAAAATTGGTTATTTATGAAAAATAAGAGTTTTTAATAATAAAAATGTTTTATAACATAAATTATCTGTTTATTAAGTGTAAAATATTATATTTAACTTGTAGATATGTTTACGTTATTTATTGTGTTAAAACTCAGTGGAAAATGTTGTTTTATTAAGTAACATATGTGTAAATTTTGTTTAAGTGATGAATTAATTAATTTAGGCCATCATACTTTCTTTTGTTTAATGGGTCCATTAAGCCCATTATCACTTAATCTGGTTTGAGAATGTGAGAAAAAGATGACAGTACGTTCATTTTACTCTTCCTTCTTCCTCTTTCCGCAAAAATAGAAATACAATAAAACACAATTCCATTTCCTCCAACCTAAGCTTTAAACTCAATAGTCTCAATGCAAACTGATATCTTTCGCAAATTAGAGAAAAATTAAAAGGTAATCAATCTCCAAATCCTACAATTTCATCAAATTCCTAATTTTAGAAGTAGGTTTTCTAATTTACTATATTTTTCCTTTTTGCATGTACTGTTTTTTAATTCTATAGGTTATTGGAAACTTCTTCTCCTCAAAACTTGCTTCTTTCAGCAAAAATTTGAGGTTTGATCATCTCTAATTCAAGGTGAGTTGAAAACTCATATTTTCTAGCATAGATTGAGATTTAAAGCTTAGAAACCTAATTTTATTTTTGTTGCATGTTCATTTGTGAATCGCAGTTAGTAAATTAGAAGTATCTTTCTTGTTTCTTGTCGGATTTGGATGATTTTTGAAGTTCCTGAAAGCTTATTTTGTGTGTGACAACTTTCATGTTGAACACATTTGCATATTTTGAGCATAGTTTGAACAAAATCCCGTTGCAAACTTTCAGCTCGGACACTTTGATAATTACATTATCCAAACTAAACACAGTTAGTAAATTGGGCATATCTTCCTTGTTTCTTGTCGGATTTGGATAATTTTTGATGTTCCGGAAAGCTTATTTTGTGTGTGAAAACTTTCACGTTGAATGTATTCGCATATTTTGAGCATGGTTTGATCAACATCATATTGCAAACTTTCAGCTCTGTCATTTTGATAATTACATTATCCAAACTAAACACAGTTAGTAACTTGGGCATGTATTTCTTGTTTCTTGTCGGATTTGGATGATTTTTAAAGTTCTGGAAAGCTTATTTTGTGTGTGATAACTTTCATGTTGAACACATTTACATATTTTGAGCATAGATTGATCGGAATCCTGTTGCAAACTCTCAGCTCTGTCATTTTGATAATTACATTATCTAAACTAAATACAGTTAGTAAATTAGACATATCTTTCTCGTTTTTTGTCGGATTTAGATAATTCTTGATGTTTTAGAAAACTTAGAATATTTTATAAAACTCTCTTGTTTTGAGTTTTGCAAAATTTTGAGGTTAAGATAGTCGACACCTTATTGCTTTGCTGTTGCCCTGAGAATAAACGACAGCGATAGTGAATGTAAAATGTGAGAATTATATTAGCCATATCTTTCACGTTTCTTATCCAAATTCAATAATTTTAGATGTTCCGGAAAGCATAGATTTTCTGCTAAAAGTTTCATGTTTTGGGTTTTCTGAAATTTTGAAATTAGCTTGGTCAAAACTAGATTTGTTTGTTGTTATCCCGAGAGCAAAACGACAGCAATAAATCATTGACTTGAGAATTTGTACTGGCTTATTTTTGCTCTCATTATTGTTCGATTTTGATGTTGTTTTGAAATGTTTTGAGAGCTATGATTCCTATCAATAAGCTAGCTATATTTGGAGAATTTGAAATTCAAATTTAAATAGAATTTGAATTGATTTTGGGTTAAATTTGAATTGAATTCTTATTGAATTCAAGTTATCGGTCTTGAGTTATCTTTCTTGTTTTTCATTATTTTCGAGCACGGTTTTCACTAAACCATTTTGAAGTGATTTTTGAAATAAATGGACATTTCAAATTATTATTATATAGTATTTTAAAATTATTTTTCTAATATAAAATCTATTTATTTCCTATAATAAAGGAATTTCAAATATTGTTTTTATTAATCTTTTCGGGAAAAGTTTTAAAAGCTTGTTTTCTCTAGTAAACTATTTTAAATGTAAACACACACTTTTGCACTTCGAACATATGAGAAAGAGAATTAAACGATTTAGTAAGACACGTGGTATGGGACATGTGCGTTTACTATTTTGGTTAATTTCGTACTTGTACGATCGAAGCTATTTGAAATTATTGATTTTGAGATGTTTTGCCATTTTATGGCATATTTTGAGTTTTATACTTCCTATTTATTGGAATTATTTAAGATGGCCAATATTTGGAAAGTATTATGGTTTGGGATCTCTTATGTAAGAGTATAGTCGATAACCATCACGATGTTTTATTTACTTGCCAATGATATAAGGCAAGTCTTGAGTATATGATTTCATATTTTGAGATTTATGGTTTATGAGGAACCATCACGATGTTTTCACTTGTCGATGAAATGAGATAAGTTACGATGCCATTTAATACTTGTCGATGAGATGAGACGAGTATGGTGTCTCTTTATCACTCGTCAATGAGATGAGGCGAGATATGATTTTCTGAGTTTTATAATGTTCCTAGGGTGGCATCGACTAGCGGCTAGTAAACCGCTAAGTGCGAACGTGTGGTATGCGACACACGTTAACACTTTTCGGGTTCTTATCCGTAAGTTTGTGACACATTCACGATGTTTACCTAACAGAACTTCTTTGAGAGGTGTTAGCGACCTAGTCATGAGGAAGAATTGCTTAGGGAGGTGTTAGCGTCCTTGTTAGGGATGACAAAACGGCTTGGAGAGGTGTCATCGACCTTGTCATGAGGACGAATTGCTCTGGGAGGTGTTAGTGATCTTGTCAGAGGCTTTGGCCATCTGAGAATGGCACGTGCAGCATCACTTCGGCATGCAAATGGGATTTGGCCAATCTTGGGAATTTTTATGAGTGTTTGATTTCGATTTCACCAATTTTGAGATGATGAATTTACTTATAGCATTGAGTTAGAGAAAGGCTTATATATATGTTGTTTTATGGTGATTTCGATATGGGGATTATAAACTCTTATTGAGTTTCATGAGTTTTAATTTGGAGATTTTCATCGGCGATTGTTTATATTATTTGAGTGTTATTGTCGAGTTTACCTCTTTTGAGGTCTTTGTATACTTAAATTACATTGTTTCACTTAAGTCATGAGTATGTGTTCTTTCTATTGCCTCTTCTCATTTGAGAAGAATTATCACCTTGTATCTTATGCTTCATACTATCGTCTATCCTTATTAACTGATTATTTTTGCTAGACTGACCCGCGTATTTTATACTCGGGTCAGACCATGTTGTTTCAGGTTCGCTATCAGTTTCAGGACTTAGCTTTGATGCATCTGCTTGGATATCAGCCTAGCATTTTTGTGTAGTTTATATTTCTTTCCGTTTGACACTGATGTGTATTTTGATTCGATGTATATAATGTGGTCTCTGAACCACTTCTGTATATTGTTTTGTATTGTACTGGGATGTATCGGTGTATATGTATTTATATATATGATGATTACTGTTCGGTGATGTGATATGCATTCTGTTATTGTACTTTGTTCTGATAGATCCATTAGCCACCTATAGTTTTGTATTAAGCATTTATTGGGTATGTCGATCCACTTGAAATAGAAAAAAAATATAGAGCATTTATCGACGTATGCAGTAGATGTTTAAGACAAGATTATAGATGGTTTCTCCTAACCAGCCCTATTCTCCGCATTAACAGACGGAATTACCCGATAATTCTCTTTTTTAATGTGGGTCTCGGGGTGGGGCGTCATAGCTTGGTATCAGAGCGAGGTTCAGAACAAAGTATGATAAACACGGAACAGAAACACATATTACGGTACATCTAAGTGTAATACAAGTGTTACGAATCCCTTAATCATCGTGTCCTTTACCTTATCGTGTCTTTTGGAGTAGATAATTTGGGATATGTCTAGGAATATGTTTTATTTCGTAATATTCCAAAATTTAACTAATGACATCTTATCTTAGGAGATAATCCTCTTTGGATACTCAATTGTAGTCATAATTGTGAGATTACTTCACTCGAAGTAATGATATTTTGTTAGTGTTCTTCTTCTCATTCGTGAAGGTATCTTAACCTTACTCTTATATCTCGTTGATCTCCTTTTAATCCACTAAGTGGTGCTAGGGTCATTCCTCGGCTTGACCCTATACCGATTTTTCATGAGCTACGAGTTGCGGAGGATAGCGTTACTCTTACCGCATTCCGCACTCGTTAAACGTCTTGTGAGTGGTTCGTTATACCATTCAGAATAATGAACACTCTAGTCTTTTCCATCAATCTTGAGGATCGAGTATTCTGGGAATACCTCGATGAGCTCTATTTGTGTTCCTTGATTTTGTGAATAAGTAATAAATTGTGTTTTCAAATTTTCAAAAATTGAAGATAAGTTTCTAAGAGAAATTGGATTTTGTTTTTGGGTAAAACAAAGAATATTTTGAGTATTATATATGAGGTATTTCTTTTTAAAGAAAATGAATTTTTGTGTTGGGTTGTCAGCCCAGTGCTTTAAGAATTCCGGTCGACGCGTTTGGCCAACGTTATCGATAGGAATTTCCTAAACACTATGATGAGACAGTCAGATACGGTAAATTGAGTTTGAATAAGTAAAGTTTGAAAATAATTAATATGATGGAGTATTAATTTTATTTTAAATGTTTAATAAAGCCCTTGAACCATAATGAGTGTTGGATGAGTGGCGAGGCAGTTTTGATCATTCGATCAACTCTGCAGCCAATCAATGAGGTCATTCATTATAAATCAATAGCGAGGAAATACCCTTAAACTATTTGAAATTTATGAAATTTAATATGGTAATTTGAGTAAGTAAAGTGAATAATTCTAATTAAGGAGATGTCTTAATTAGAAGAAAATACCATTTGATGCTTTGATCAATAAAATGGCGTATTTAAGGTAAAAGAATACTTTAGTTTGAAAATTAAAATATTAATTGAATATTTTAGTACAAGTAATTAATGATGACTATAAAAATTTATTTTGATGGATAATTAATAATCATCTCTTGATAATGGAAGAAATTAATTATCTCTTCCAAAATGAGTTTTCATAATTAATTGTTTTAAAGCTAGATTTTGGAAAGTAATGAAAATATTTCCACTTAATAGAATATTTTATGATAATTACATAAGGTTGATGATAATTTTATATCTCTTAGATTTTTGGGGAAAAAGAGAATCATTTAATAAATGGTTTAGCAAAAAGCTGTTTGAAATTGTAGTTTGAAATTAAAATGGTTTGGGAGAATTTCAAATTTTAAATTGATTTTAAAAGCTGAAATTTCATTTAGAAAAGTGCTGTACTAAAACAGAGATAACTTGAGATTTATAACTCCAAATGAGCTGAATCCTTTTGTAAATGAAAGAGCTTTCAGTAAGTAATAAAGTTTCTTTTTATCACTTTAAATGATTTTGCTTTTTACTGAGCTTAAAATGGGTTTGAATGTGGATAGGCAGTTCTGCCCTATTGCAAAATTCTCTAAGACTTAAGTTGAAAGTAAATTTAGCATAATTTTCAAACCGTAAATCTGATTTTTATGATCTTTATATTGTAGAAAATTTTAGACTGAGTAGAACAACTTTCATATTATAAAGTTTTTCAGATTTTGTTGTTTGATGGGTCAAAATAGGTCTTTTTTACAACATGTCTGAAATAAAATTGTTCTATTTCCCTTAATAGTTAAGTGTAGCACTTTTATCTATGAACATGAACTAATATCATCTATTTGAGTACAGGTGAAAAGAGGATAGTTGGACTATATTTTGAGCAAAAAAAAAGAATATATATAAGTTTGTGCAAACTCGCTAAAAAAAATTGCTAAAAAGGAAGGTATGTTTCCGGATTAATTTTAAATTGTTAAATGATGATATATATTGTGTTTCCGACCTAATGGTCGATGTATATTATATAATTCATTTTTGTAATATTGTATACGGCCCTCCATACAAAGGAGACTCCGCCGATTTTTTCCGAAAAGTCCTAACACTTAGAAAATTTGAGAAACAAATTGAAAAAAATAATATGTTACAAACTAGAGTATACCTATGGAAGAATTAGAGAATAAACAACTTAAACTTTATTTACTCTAATGAAGAGTAATAAATTTAAATTTAAAATCTAAGCAAGAAGTTTTGAAAAAATTTCAAGTGTTGAAAATTATGGTTATAACTATAAAGATATTGGATTTTTGGAACTCTAAGAATTTTTAATTGAGAGTTTATACATATATTTTAGTTCCTTGTGATTATCTTATCTTGTGCTATTTTCTAATGACGTGCATTTATGCGGTCGTTCGACTTTGAAACCACCTTTTGGTTGAACTATCTTGCCTCTATTGTTTCTATCTTGTGTCGATGCGTTTCCTTCCGTAATGTCATACAGAAAGATCATATAGATAATCATCTCGTTGATTAGAGTTCGGGTTGGAGTTGTGCTAAATCCCGACTCTACTCGAGGAGATTTTGAGAAATCAATCTCATTTGATTGATCCTTTGTGTAGCATCTTGTTGTGCTCTTATTCGAAGGTGAGACGCCTTCGAAATCTTGTGTGTTGATCGTAAAATTCAATGGTTCGCTAATTCCATATTTGCACTTTAAAAGCCATAGAATTAATCGAGCAATCTTATCTTGGTCTTCTTTCATCTTGACTTGTAAGTGAGGAATTTTGATCTCGTGCTTGTCTATCCTTCTTTGATTGATGAAATAATTGTGTTGAATTGTTAACGGTAAAAAGTGAACGCTAACACCCGGTGTGTGTAATAAACTTGTGAAAGCACCACCCGTTGGTACGGGAACAGAATATGAGCTGAGAATAGCAGAAAAACAGTAAATGAACAACAGATTTATAGTGGTTCGGCCCGTAATTGAACCTACATCCACTTTATATCTTTTATTGCTGATTTGATTACAATTCGATACAATATCTCTTTAAATACAATACAATTTGATCATGAGAAACAATCTTGACTACTAGCTCGATCTTTAATGATGAAACTCGACGAATCCGCGTTGGATGTTAGGAGCTCTTCTCGAAGATCGTTGTAGTGTCTCGAATGCTTGAAGATCTTTGATTGCTGAATGAGAGGAGGTTTCGACAGCGTAACGGCGCTTGGAGAAATGAATGGCCAAAAGTCCCCTCCATGTTGGAAGTGATGGGGTATTTATAGAAGCTGATCTGGACTTAGGAAATTTCTCTAAGTCTTTAAGTCGTCGCCGACTTAGTGTAGGTCGCTGCTGGTTTATGATAGGTCGCTGAAGACTTAAGATCAGTCGGTGACTCGTTAGGTCGGAACCTCCTTAAATCGGAGCATTTTGTAGCTCGGAATCTTCTCTAGGTTGTAACCTTTAGTTCGCAGTACTACTAGGTCGCGGAGTCTTTAGGTCGCAAGCTTCCTTAGGTCGCGACTCCCCTTAGGTCGTGACATTCCTGTAGCCTTAGGTCGCTGGGCAAGTTAAGTCATAAGTCGGCAATCTGTTAACTCGGCAGGCCTTGCTAACTCACAATTTGCTAGGTCGGTAGGCTTCTTAAGTCAGCAGGTTCCTAACTCGGCATCCTTCTTAACTCCTGAGACAGATCTTCTTAAGTCGGCAGGCTCCTAAGTCGGCAGCTCTTCTCAGTAGTTAGATCGGCAACTGTTGGGTCAGAGCTTTCCTTAAGTCGGTTACGCCTTTAACTTGTTAGGTCGTCTTCTGTCTTAGGTCGGCAAGCACCTTAACTCGGCATACCTTCTTAAGTCGGAGCACTGCATAACTCGGAGAGCTTTTAGGTCGCAACATTGTTAGATCGCAACGTTCCTTAGGTCGCAGAGCCTCTTAGGTCGCGGACTTCTTTAGGTCGGCAGGCTCCTTAACTCGGCATACTGCTAGGTCGTGAGTCGAAAAGGGGTTAACATTTGCCCCTCGAAGTATACGCCTAAACCATAGGTCGTATGCTTCGATTCTCTTAACTCTTTGGTTAGGTCGGTGCCGACTTAGCGTAAATCTTAAGTCGTACATCATGTGTCGATTCGTCTTTCACTGCCCCAGTGAGTAAATAGCTTAAGCCACCCCTTCTCTTCCTTCACTTGTTCCAACTTCCTGTGCCGCCATTAACAAAGTTCTTCAATTTCGAATACAAATTCAAGTCCACCACCCAGCGATTCACCTTTGCTATCCAATTGCGTAAGCGTTTCGATCCTTTTTCACTTCACGTTCGCCATTGAACCATGAATTCTAACCTCCGAGCCCCGAATCGGAATCATACGTCGCGCTTCACTTTGAATCGTGCTGTGATCAATTTTTAATCGTCACTAGTTGTTAACGTGATTTACGAACGCATGACAGTAGGTCAGGTTTATGACAGATCGGAGATGTGTTGAATTGTTGTTCCAGCGACTTGGTGATATGAAGGGAATGGTGGATTTCCAGTTGATTGGTGGAAGGAGGTGAAATTTATGGTGGAGGAGAAGTAGCTTGAGACGACTCAAAACATTCATGCGACCTAACTATCTCAGCAGCCCAGTTTTCCTTGCGACTTAACTATTCGCCGACATAAGCCTTAGGTCGTGGCCGAGCTAGGACTTAGACATTCATGCCGTTCTGACTTGAGACCTTTTGCACGCAGCCCGACTTAACTTATCACACAGCTTCTTGAATTAGGTCGTGACCGACCTAGAACTTGGAATAATTTCAACGACTTATTTTTCACAACAAGGCTTTAGGTCGCAGCCGAGTTAGGACTTAGAGAATTTCTGGTTGCCTCGAACTAATTTTTTGTTCCTTTATTCGACCTAAGACTCGGGGACTGCCGACCTAGACCCATAGGGAATCTCTTAAGTCGTTACCGAGTTAATACTTGGGTTTTCAGCAAACTAAGCAGATGACTTTTGAACTTTGCCTGGACTTTGAACTGTCGAACTATAAACCATGTTGCATGTATTTCTTTTTACGGATTGCTTCAATTTTGTAAACTAACAATCCTGCTTAAAACAACATTCACAGAATACTGGGACGAATATACTGTCACTGACTGCCCATATCGAATGACAGATTAGTTGGTAAAGAGAAAGTTAAATTAAGTGAATATGAATGAGATGCTGTACAATAACCAATTCAAGTGAAGTATTAAAACAAAATCATAATAGTCAAATGAAACTGACTTGTCTGTATTAACACTGCACTTGATCATTGACAAGTTCTGAAATTCTGTAATCGATTGATTGTCAACTAATTTAATTCCAGTTATGCTTGTCTTTTATTTTCATTAGTTTTTGCACAACACTTCACACTTTTAGGGAACGTGCACCTTCACATTTGAACATTCAGCTGATTGTGTAGAATGTCTTCTCCACAAGAAGGAACAGAGCAAGCTGAAGATGTATTTCCAGTTGCTATCCCGCTGAACGATCCTCCAGAGAGGACTCCTACTACCTTGAGCCATAAAGCCTTTCGTCAGCTATGCATCCAGTTTGGCATTGCTGAAGCTGACGCTTTGCTTCCCGAAACAAATGATACTGCTGACAGGCCGCCCCATGGCTTCGTTGCAGTTAACCGTCAAATGTGCTTGAGCGGAGCTATCCCCCCATTCAATGATTGCATTCGAGAACTTCTTCTCCAACTATCTATCTCCCCTTTTCAGTTACATCCCAATGGCTACGCCATCTTGCTGGGACTATGCGTGCTTTTTAGGAGAACGCTGGGCCGCTTTCCTACCTTCGGAGAAATTCGCTATCTTTGTACCTTTGCCAAGAATAAAGATCATCCCTCCATCATAGTCGTAAGGAGTGCGAGGAATCGTAAATTGATCACCGGTCTCCCTGAAAGTGTTCACAGTTTCCTGAGCCCGTTCTTTTATGTCCGCTGTCCTCCTGGGTTTTATGCTATTTGGAGAATAGGGAGTAAGATCACTTGCACTTGTCTCTTATGTTCCTTCAAACTTACCGAAGTTCGGATTATCAAGTGCTAACTTCGATCTTTTTTTTTCTTTTCAGCACTTCCTTCTCCTTCTAAAAATCTCAGTCACAAAGTGACTTTCGAGAGGCTTATGGCGGTGCCTGTGGAGGAGAGGAGTATCCAGTTTCTATTAGATGATGAGCTTTTGCACCAATTTGGGCTTCTACACCCTTCCAGGTCGACTCGAATTCATGAAATTCCTAGCTCTGATGCGGAAACGTCGGCTGCTTCGGGTTCTCAAGCAGAGGCGTCAAATGCCCCAGTTTCTGCGGAAGAAGCTGCATCAAAAACACTTGTCATGGATGCTGCTTTGATAAAGTGTTCTGGATCCACTGATGTTGTAGGGTTAGCTGGCAAGTCCGCACTTCCCCCAATTATTGAGGAAGAAGAGAATCTTCGAGCTTCTGAAAAATCAACTGATGTGGAAGTTGAGAAGGAGAAATCTGCCGAACACTTGGGCGATGACACCTTTGATGGCTTGAGTGACATTATGATTACTTCTCAAGAGCTTTTCAAGGATAATATTCCAAAGGCAAACTCTCCTGTCATTGAAGCGACTTCCTCTTTGAAACAGATCTCGACGCCTTCGACACCTGTCGTCTCCGTTCCTGCACTGAAGCGTGGTTTGTAATTTGACGCGCGTAGTTCGCACGCCGCACACACTTAGGATTTTTCTGCACTTATAAGCATTTACTTTTTCTTTCTGGAAATTTCTAAACTTTACTTCTTTCCTGTTTTCAGATTCTCCGATGGGACGCTCCGGCTCATATTATGACTCATTTCAGCGCCATGGAGGCCGTGGATCCTATGACTTCAGGAAATATCTTGGTGACCATAGAGAGACAGATGAGGAACGGGCCCAAAGGAAGGCTCAAGAAAAATGGGATTATGAGCAGCGGCAGAGAAGAAGAGATGCTGATCGATACGATTCTTCTTACAAAACTTACGATTCTCATAAGCGAAAATCTTATGATGACAAAGGAAAGACTCAAATTACTGATGAATCGAGCAAACGGTCTAAGCCAAGTGACGCGTCTGCTATTTCTGAAAAGACCAACGCTCCCATTTCTTCTGACATTCCGGCCGGTTCTCCTCCTCTAAAGGAAACTGACATTCAAACCATCATTAACAGGCCACAATATCTAGTTAAAGATGGCCCTCCAACGCTTCAGAGCCGATTTCCGAATTGGTGTCTAAGAGGAGTCCGCTTTGACTTAGATTTGATTCCCATTGATAAGCAGGCAATGCTGAGGAATGTCGACGCTGTCAAGCTTGATATTGAAAGAATGTCTGGATGGCAGAAGTTGGTTGATGAACTTCAAAGGGTCAACCACCTTAACCTTGAGGCGATGATGACAGTGGAGAATGATAAAGCAGAATGGGACAAATGGCGTAAGCAGCATGACGCGGAAATGACGAGTATTGCAGATGACAATGCAAAGCTTGCGTCTGAAGTTAAGCAGCTTAAGGAAAATCTCGCTTCTTCTTCTGCATCATATACTCAAAAAGAAGAAGTCTTTCAGAAGCAGGTGCGGGACGCACACGCTGCACAAAGAGATGTAGAAATGAAGCTTGCCGCCGAACAGCATGTCAATGAGAAGTATCGTGCAGAGAACGCCGAACTGCGGGCAAAAGTCACCTCCCAGAACGTGGAGATTGAGTAATTAAAGTCTCAACTTGCTAAAGCTGAGGTAGCTCGTGATGAGGCTATTACTGGTAGGGTTGCTGCCATTGCCGAAAAAGAAGCGACTGAACAGTCACATGAGGCAACGAAAGCAAGCATCAGTTCTACCTTATTCGACTTTTATTTACACTGCGTTCTGGGTCGTGGGAGCCTTGCTTTTCTGGGTCCAGATTATGAAATCACCCTGGCGGAAGTGTGGGAGGCCGCACTAGATATGTTTAAAGGTGCCGGCTATGATGAAGCAAAATTTGAGGAAGCAAAATTTGAGGCTCGCTATCTTGATGATGAGGCTCGCGCCGCTCTGGTTAGAGGGAAGGAGCAGCTTGCTAGGGCACGGGCTGAATCATTGGGAGAAGAACTCTCAAAAGAGGAAGCTCTTTTAACTGCCCCTGTTCATGCTTCCACTTCGGCTGATGCAAACATTATGGATTCCAGCTCTCATCCTTCACCTCCAGTTGTGACCACTCCTACAGAAGAGGAGGCAATGAAGGACTTTCAGGCTCGGGAATTTGAGATTGATCTTGCCAAATCGGCTTCTCCAGGTAACTTTGACGATTCACGGTCTTCTTTTTTCTCGAGGAATACTAATTTTGATTTCTTTTATTATGCAGTAGTCGCGCCGGAAACTGCACCAATTCTTCCTTCTTCAGCTGCCATTCCTTCTTCTCAAATTACTCCTCTTCCAGCTTCTCAACCAGGTTCACAGGAAGAACCGATAGCAGCCCTTCAAGGTTTGGACGAACCATCTGCTTCCGAGGAACAGAAAGCAGAAGATCTGGAAGATAGCGAGAAGACCCCGGAGCGGTCTTTCGACTACGACACAAAACTTTCTACATTTCTTACTCCGGGGAGTGAATCTTCTTCCAAGAAGAAGGGGAAGCGTGTGGTTTCAAAGAAAGGAAAGAGGAGTTCTTCTGCTGCTGGAGATGAGGCAGAGATTGATCCGGCTGAGTCTCTTTCTCCTTCTTCTCCGACGCGGCCTACGAAGCTAATTACCAGGCCGGGTAAAAGTTCCAAGGGTGGGAAGAAGGGGAAATGAGTTTGATTTTGCATTTTCTGCTTTTTGTATTGACCGGGGATTGTGCGGATTCCGGTCTCCTCTTCTTTTTGTAACCTGTACAATGTAAAAATTTCTCATAGTGTTGAAATAAATAGATATTTTTCTTGTACAAATCCTTGTGTATGTAGGAATACATCTGTTTTTCATTTGAAGTGTAGAGTAAATGATTCTTTTCGCTTATAAAATTTTTTTGTCTGTGTTTCAAGAACGCACTTACTCCACATCTTTATTACGTGATATTGCAATGAACTTGTGGTATGTTGCTTGTATATTACTTTTATTAATGTAACTGAATTGTATAATGTTGCCCCCATACCACAAGTATATTGTAATATTTCTTGATTTCACAAGACCGATACTCTTATTTTAGAGAATAACTTTCCACTTTTTCAGGGAAGAATTATTCTGCTTTTAATAGAGTATATCTTGTCTTTGGAGAAATCTTTATTTTCTTTTTCTTCCTGAAGAACACTTCGACTTCTGGGAATGATCACTTTTATTTGTTTGAAAGTGAATTTTCCTGTACAGTGAAATGAGCTTCTGAAGAAGGTTTTGATTTTTCGTGTCCCGGTAAAGGGTTTATTTTTGGTACTTCAAGCAAGGTGAAGTACACCTCTGAAGAGGTCTTTTGGTCTCCGAAGAGAAGCGATTTTGGTCTCCGAAGAGAAGCAGTTTTGGTCTCCGAAGAGAAGCAGTTTTGGTCTCCGAAGAGAAGCAGTTTTGGTCTCCGAAGAGAAGCAGTTTTGGCATTTCATCTCTGGTGAAGTGGGTCTCCGAAGAGAAGCATTTTGCACTTCTACACGGGTGAAATGTGCCTCCGAAAAGGGCTTTTTAGCCTTTCATCACTGGTGAAGTGGGTCTTCGAAGAGAAGCATTTTGCACTTCTACACGGGTGAAATGTGCCTCCGAAAAGGGCTTGTGCCTCCGAAGAGGGCTTTTGCCTCCGAAGAGGGCTTGTGCCTCCGAAGAGGGCTTCTGCCTCCGAAGAGGGCTTGTGATTGCCTGGAAGTTACTTTCTCATGGTCGGAGGGGTCCACGGGACAAGCGTAAGTCATTCGATTGGATGTTTGTTTGTACAAACGATCGCAATCGATTAACAAGGTGCCCCTTTTTGGTAGTCCCACCGATCTTTTTGATTGAGGAAAGCTCTCCATTTATTGGCGTGCCTCGTTAGAGGGCTTTGTTGATCCTTGGGAAGGAGCATCAGTTGGTTGGCGTGCCAGGAAGGTTGCGTCTTAGGGGCAAGTAGATCCATGGGATGGACACAAGCTGCCTGATCGGATGCATCACAATCAGCCAGCGATGGTCTTATTCCTTCTGCTTGGGAAGGTATCCCTTTAGTGGATCTACCTGCTTTCCTGTTGAGAGGCATGCCTTCCTTTGGCTGCTTCCATGTTTGCCTGCTCATGTTGTATCATCATTCGCCAATCTGCGATCCTTTATCATCATTTCCAAACGCGTGCTTCTTTCTTTTGCAAGTAAATTTCTTTATCCGAAGAAGTAGACTTCACTGTTGAATGACTCCACAGAGTAAACGCAAGTTATTTGGTTGGATGCCTTTTTATATCAACGATCGCAACCAGTTAACGAGGGCTTGACACAGTGGAGCCGTCAACTTTTTATGTGAAGTTCCTCTTGTATGGGATTTGAGTTTGAAATTTTTGTTGCTTGAAATTTGCTAAATGATTTGTAAGGCTCGCTTAGCTTTGCGATGGGTGAGCTTTGCTTTAATGACCTACAGTATTAGATCGATATTTTAGCAATACATTTAGAGCATTTACACATCGAAATATAACAGGCATTTTATAACAGAAAACACAATGCATAGTTTTTTCATTATTGGTTTACGCCGATTTCTCAGCTGTTTACAATGCAGAAGTTACACATCTATCATTATCTTTACAAATTCAAGCAATGCTGTTAAGTAAGAATGAATGATAGTTATTGTTGTTTCAGAATCTCCAAGCTGGATTTCCATTTATGCTTGATTCATAGCTTTTGGATTTTTCATGTTAGAGAAAGCGAGAGATGCCCCAGTCGCAGTTTTGTGAGTGATTAGTAGTCATCCCAACTTCTGCTTGCTGGGTATGGTCCCCCTGTGATAGCATTAATGACAAGCTTTTCTGAATCTTGCACTGCAGTGTTGTTGAGAGAATCGGATTGATGGGTAGGACGTTGTTGATCCCGAGTGGATGGGGTTGGATCGACTCCGCTTCTTTTTAGAAGTAGGTTTTCTAATTTACTATGTTTTTCCTTTTTGCATGCACTGTTTTTGAGTTCTATAGGTTATTGGAAGCTTTCTTCTCCTCAAAACTTGCTTCTTTCAGCAAAAATCTGAGGATTGATCATCTCTAATTTAAGGTGAGTTGGAAACTCATATTTTTTAGCATAGATGGAGATTTCAAGCTTAGAAATCTCAATTTTATTTTTGTTGCATGTTCATTTGTGAATCGCAGTTAGTAAATTAGACGTATCTTTCTTGTTTCTTGTCGGATTTGGATGATTTTTGAAGTTTAGGAAAGCTTATTTTTTGTGTGACAACTTTCATGTTGAACACATTTGCATATTTTGAGAATAGATTGATCGAAATCCGGTAGCAAACTCTCATCTCTTTCGCTTTGATAATTACATTATCTAAACTAAATACAGTTAGTAAATTAGACATATCTTTCTCGTTTCTTGTCGGATTTAGATAATTCTGAGTGTTTTAGAAAACTTAAATTATTTTATAAACCTTTCTTGTTTTGAGTTTTGCAAAATTTTAGGGTTAAGATAGTCAAAACCTTATCGCTTTGCTGCTGCCCTGAGAATAAACGACAGCGATAGTGAATTTAAAATATGAGAATTATATTGGCCATATCTTTCACGTTTCTTATCCAAATTCAATAATGTTAGATGTTCCGAAAATCTTAGTCTTTGTGCTAAAAGTTTCATGTTTTGAGTTTTCTGAAATTTCGAAGTTAGCTCGTCAAAACTAGATTTGTTTGTTGTTGTCCCGAGAGCAAAACGATAGCAATAAATCATTGACTTGAGAATTTGTACTAGCTTATTTTTGCTCTCATTCTTGTTCGATTTTGATGTTGTTTTGAAATATTTTGAGAGCTATGATTCCTATCAATAAGCTAGCTATATTTGGAGAATTTAAATTTCAAATTTAAATAGAATTTGAATTGATTTTGGGTTAAATTTGAATTGAATTCGTATTGAATTCAAGTTATCGGTCTTGAGTTATCTTTCTTTTTTTTCGTTGTTTTCGAGCACGGTTTTCACTAAACCATTTTGAAGTGATTTTTGAAATAAATGGACATTTGAAATTATTATTATATAGTTTTTTAAAATTATTTTTCTAATATAAAATTTATTTATTTCCTATAATAAAGGAATTTCAAATATTGGTTTTATTAATCTTTTCGGGAAAAGTTTTAAAAGCTTGTTTTCTCTAGTAAACTATTTTGAATGTAAACACACACTTTTGCACGATTCGAACGTATGAGAAAGAGAATTAAACGATTTAGTAAAACACGTGGTATGGGACATGTGCGTTTACTATTTTAGTTAATTCCGGACTTGTACGATCGAAGCTATTTGAGATTATTGATTCTGAGATGTTTTTCCATTTTATGGCATATTTTGAGTTTTATAATTCCTATTTATTGGAATTATTTAAGATGGCCAATATTTGGCAAGTATTATGGTTTGGGACCTCCTATGTAAGAGTATGGTCGATGAGAACCATCACGATGTTTTATTTACTTGCCAATGATATAAGACAAGTCTTGAGTATATGATTTCATATTTTGAGATTTATGGTTTATGAGGAACCATCACGATGTTTTTACTTGTCGATGAAATGAGACAAGTTACGATGCCATTTAATACTTATCGATGAGATGAGACGAGTATGGTGTCTCTTTATCACTCGCAAATGAGATGAGGCGAGATATGATTTTTTGAGTTTTATAATGTTCCTAGTGTGGCATCGACTAGCGGCTAGTAAACCGCTAAGTGCGAACGTGTGGTATAGGACACACGTTAACACTTTTCGGGTTCCTATCCGTGAGTTTGTGACACTGTAACAACCCGTATATTTGGACCATTTAAATTGACAATAATCCACATATGTCAACTTAAATAATACAAAACACGATTCATTATGGGATTATAAATACATAAATGTAAATGAGAATCAATACAACATTACAGACACAGAACAGTCACAGAATAATGCAGCGGAAAATACATCGTCATAATAGCAGTTCATGAAGCTACTACATAAAATACAACAATGTCTTAACATAAAGTGACTAAAAGAAAATACATAAATGTCCAATAGACTAGGACATCAATACAGGAATAGAAATAGACTGATAAAGATAAATGCTAAGCCTTCAGCATCTTCAACCAACCTTGATCAGCAACTGGATAGCTTCAAACTGACCCGAGCATATACAAAAAGAAACACTCGAGTAAGGACTCAAAATCTTATACAAGAAAATCAAGTGCAAGGGAAAAAGTCCATAACTTAAAGATGAATAAAATAAACATCTCTAAGGATCCGATAAACTATGTATATATAAAATAGAATACGATAGATAGATAATGTCTAATCAGTAAAGTACAATATTAAAATAGTGTTAAGGCGTTACCATAATCCCCCTTAACACATTTTATTCCCAAGAGCATATACAAGACCGTAGTTTCCCCAAAACCGAAAGTCACCAGAGGGCAATCCATATACTAAAGGTACAAACCAAAACGTAGAGGTCGCGAATAGGAAAATCAGTATGACAAGGTACATGAGGCGATACCAACTAGGATACTAGTAGTTGCGTGATCCGGACTCATGTTGAGCATAGCAGCTACTACCTCAACACCACGAAACAACACTCCCAAATCAAGGGGTGCACCCAAATCGAATCACAAAAGTAATAGATATGGTATCGAAGAAGCGTGTCCGCTAGAGGTGGCAAACCTCAATGGCCCGGCGCGGCTCCTGTTTTAGTCATGTCAGGGGTCATCTAAACTCGTTCTCTTTCTTCAGTCAACGCGTTCACCAAACCATCCACTTCGTTCTGATCAACACTCCGCGTATAATAGTTATTAAAGTGGTTTTCGGTATCGACAGAGAGTATGTCCATTCCCGATCCTGGTCTCTTTAATAACTACGTATTCACTACCCGATGATCGGTTAAATTAACGTTTAAACAAATCAAAGTCCAAAAGTCAAGGTGCAAATTTGACTTCCAAAATTTGACATTTCACGATTCAATTTATTTCGGATATTAAAACATCTTTCCAAATGCAATCTTTAGTTCAACATTTGAGTTAACAATAAAATTACGTGTTCCTGTTCAATTTAATAAGATCTAAATTTCACTTCCTAAATTTAGTTAATACTCCAATTAATTCGATTTATTGGTAAATTTTAGTTCACATCATTAAACCAAATTCCATTCATTTCGATTCGTATTTACATTCATCGTTACATTAACCATAATCATAAATTTGATTAAATCAATTTTATTAAATGTAAAATCATTTTAAATTTAAATTATCACTAAATTAAATCCATAAAACTTTAGTTAGTTTCGTATTCCACTTAAGTCAAATTTTCTAAATCTCAAACTCAATTTATGACAAGGTTCAAATCTATTTAATTTAAAACCGATTTTAAATCTAAATCTATCAAACCTAATAAAATTTCAAATTATTAAATTCTAAAACTTCCTTGTTTTTAAATCTCATTTCAAATAAATTTGCCAATTCATTTTATTCAATTAAATAGGTTTATCAATCCGTTTCAACTAAACTCCATTAATTTATTCCTATTAATTTATTTCGATTTTATCCATTAATTAAATCCATTAAGTTCGTTACTTAATTTCCAAACAAATTGTTAAGTTCATTCCTTAATTTCAAATAGATTTCAATTTCAAAAAAAATTTGTTGACCAATCGGGTTTCTTACTTTTAATTATCTATCCTAGGCCAAGTTGTTTAATTGGGTATTTATCATTTCAACCCAATATCATTCAATATAAAACAAAGCATAGCAAAGGGAACTTGCAGTGTGATAACTGGGATGGTGTCAAAGTAAATAAACAAGCAGTAGCAAACATACATAACAATTTATTTAAATAATCCCGAAATAATCGTATTAACTTACATTTGTTATTTATGCAAATTAATATAATTATTCCTAGAATTCACACCATCGTTTCATGCAGATTAAAGATTATTACATTATGGTTTTCACTTGGTGTCTATTATCACTTTACTACATCAATCATACATTTTAAATCGTTAACTATCCTATATCACATTCAATTTCAGATTTATTATTGTTTATTTTTAACAACCAATTTCAACATGACATAATAATTTTTAATGTCACAACTATTTACCATAAACCAACATTAAATCACAATTTATCACATTAAATCTTCTAACCATACATGGCGTCAATTTAGAAAGTTTAAATTCTATCAATACTCCATTTTAACTTGTATAGCAATTTTATTTCAAAAATTTCAACAATCAACAATTTAATATCCAAATTAATATTAACAACAATTATCACTTGATTTTCATAGCATAATAGGTTGAGTCGTGAATGAAATATTCACCTTGCGTGGTTAGAGAAGATGGCGAAGCATGAAGACGAATAGATGAAATAGACCCTAACAAGCACGATGAAAAACGAATACAACTGCAATCAAACAAATAATTTAATCAATAATCTGTTCATTGCAATATATATATCGATTGAATATATTTATATAAACCATACCAATGTAAAGAACTAGATAGATCCGATAATCTGAATGGAAGCCTAAGTTCTCGAAGCAGTAGCTGGTATAAACATAGTAAAACATTGTGTTATAAGCAAATTAAAATTCCAAAGTATATAATGCCATATAATATAACAGTTTTATATATGTATACTTATATATAAAATAGAGGTGCACTGAGCATGATTTGCGGCCAATGCGAGGCACAACGGTGATGGCGGAGCGGCTGGGCGGAGCGGTGCTGGGGAAGCGGGGCTGGGATGGGGCTGGGCGGACTGGGGGAGCTGGAGCGGGCTGGGGACGCGGGCGGACTGGGGCGGGCTGGGCGAGGCTGGGGGAGCGGGGCTGGGACGGGGCTGGGCAGACTGGGCGAGGCTGAGGGAGCAGGCTGAAGCGGGGCTGGGTGGAGCGGGGCTGACTGGGCGAGGCTGGGGGAGCGGGGCTGACTGGGCGGGCTGGGCGAGGCTGGGGGAGCGGGGCTGACTGGGCGGGCTGGGCGAGGCTGGGGGAGTGGGACTGTGACAGGGCTGGGCGAGGCTGGAGCGGGGCTGGGGGAGCGCGGCTGGGCGAGGCTGGGCGAGGCTGGGCGAGGCTGGAGGACGGACTGGGGAGCGGGCTGGGGAGCAGGCGGCAGTGGGTTGTGGAGGGCGGAGCGAGCTGGTGGGTGGACGTGCATCATGGAGGTGTTTGGGTTTGTGAGTTTCACTTTCACAATCTGGAGAGGGGAAAAATAATAAGAATAATGATGAAGGAGGGAGAAGAACACGTACCAGAGAAGTAATATGAAGTGAACTGAGTAATTAATGCAGGCAGAGGGTAGCAGATATATACAGAGGGGTTCAGAGTTCAAGGTCAAGGCAATGATGATTTTGCAAAGTGATGGCTATTGGGTTTCCAAGACAGCTGAATAGACTCCTTGAATTATGAACGTTGGAAAGTTGGGTACCGGTTTGTGCTGCGTAACGGACCAGTTTGTAATCCGTTAACCAATTATAATTTGCAACGCCGAACTCCGATTGACACAAATAAATATACCATTTTGATCAGCGCGACGAGGTGAACGCAACGGTATGAAGATATTGATAGTTTGACATTGTTTGCGAAGTGGTTATTCTTATTGAACCATTTGGTCGAGCGACAATTTAACTAGCAATTAAAAGCGGAATTTGATGAAACGAAATGCGCCGTCATGATCAGAATATTTTTCTTATGCAACATTGTGAAAAATATTTGAGTTCGGACGATAGAAAATTTACACATAAAATTTAAACAAATATGCAAATGCGACGAGTGAAATTTACTTCCATATTATTCGACGTAATTTGGCATATGCCTATGTCTATCTAGGCGCATTCCAATTGTGAAGTTTGAATAGCAACAGAAGTTGTTTGTGAAAATTTGAAATTTTCTATTACAGAGAATGCAGCAAAACACAGAAGAATAAGATCGACGGAGCTAAAGATGTTCGAATTTTGAAAAACGAAAAATGACGTCTTTTTTAGAAGATGATTTAGAATTTTTCTATGTAATAATATTCAGGTTCGGAAGATAAAATTTTCACGTTTTAAAATGAACTGATGTGCAATAAAATGCGAACGAAATTTACTGCGGTATTTCCGACGAAACTTTACCCATATCTATAACCATCTAGGTGCAATTTAGAAACAAAGTTTGGACGTTAATTAAAATCGTATGTAAGTTTCACATTTTATATTAAAATAATGGTTCTAAAATTTTTAAAATTGGGTCAGAATTTCAGGGTCGTTACATTCTCCCCTACTCAAAACTTTTCATCCTCGAAAAGGAACAAGGTAAAGAGTGGAAGAACAGATAACAGAGATACGATGGATATAGAATAGATTATCGAATTAAGTATAGAATATCGAATGGAATTTACCTTCAACAAATAATTCTGGATTAGAATCTCGGATACTCTCCTCGGTTTCCCAAGTACAATCACGATCATCAGGACTCCATTGGACTTTGACTAGGCTAACAGATTTCCTTCTAAGCTGCTTCGTATCCCTATCAATAATACGAAGTGGTCTCCTCTCTATAGTCAAATCCGGCTCAATATCAACCTCATCTAACTGAGCAAAAGGAATGGTCATGGATGGATCATGTACAACCTTCCGAAGATGTGAAACGTGGAATATGTTGTGCACACCCTCAAATTTCTCCGGCAATGCAACTCTGTAGGCTAGTGTACCAATTCTCTCAGTGATAGTGAATGATCCAACAAATCTAGGAGCGAGCTTCCCTCTACGACCAAATCGAATAACATTCTTCAAAGGTGATACCTTAAGGAATACCTCATCCCCAACCTGGAATTCCAACTCTCTTCTACGCCTATCTGCATAGCTCTTCTGCCTATCCTGTGCGGTCTTCATCTTTCTTCTGATCTCATTAACCTTCTCGGATGCTTCTATAATCATATCTGGGCCAAGAACCAATCAATCACTAGGCTCAATCTAACAAGCTGGCGATTTGCATGGCCGTCCATATAAAGCTTCGAACGGTGCCATATCGATACTTGCCTGATTTTAAAGATAGTTAAATTTCAATTCAATTTTTACTTATTCAAATTAAAATTTTGACATACCCGATAACTGTTATTATAAGTGAAATCAACCAAATGGAGATGGTCTTCCCAAGATCCACCGAAATCAATAATGCAGGCTCGTAGCAGATCTTCCAAAATCTGATTTACCCTCTCAGTTTGGCCATCTCTCTGAGGATGATAAGCTGTACTCAGATTCAGTTTAGTGCCCAAGACATCCTGAAATGCCTTCCAGAATTTACTAGTGAATAAAGGATCTC
This sequence comes from Allium fistulosum, assembly GCA_030737815.1. Lineage (NCBI taxonomy): Eukaryota > Viridiplantae > Streptophyta > Magnoliopsida > Asparagales > Amaryllidaceae > Allium > Allium fistulosum. The sequence continues at coordinate 478,633,096 of CM060907.1, forward strand.
TACCGCACATAATACTAGATGGAACTCCATGAAGTCTAACAATCTCTCTCATATAAGTCTCGGCCAAACTCGAAGCAGTACGAGTGGTCTTAACAGGAATAAAGTGAGCAGATTTGGTCAACCTATCAACAATCACCCAAATACTCTCGTTATCTTTTCTGGTCCTCGGTAATCCGTCAATGAAGTCCATAGAAATCTGATCCCATTTCCAACACGGAATCTCTAGGGGTTGAAGTAATCCTGCCGTCTTCTGGTGATCGGCTTTGACTTGCTGGCAAGTGGTGCATCTACTGACATATACAGAAATGTCTCTCTTCATCCCACTCCACCAATATAAACACTTCATATTTCGATACATCTTGGTGACACCAGGATGAAATGAAAGTGATGACTGATGGTTTTCTCTAAGCACTTCTTGTCTCAATCCATCGACATTAGGAACGCAAATACGATTGTCAATCCTCAGAACTCCATAACTATCTATCTGTGCTCCCACTTTACTGTCAGCATTTCCAACTCTACCAAGAACTAACTCCTTCATGCGATAGAGCAAGGTGTCCTCATATTGCTTAGCTTTGATGCGATCCATAAGATATGGGGAGACAATAAGCTGAAAGAGCATGCCTTCTACAAGATTACAACATGACAATGCTCTGCTACGGCTCAAAGCATCAGCCACAACATTTGCTTTCCCAGGAGTATAATTGATGTCGAGATCATATGCAGCTAAGAATTCGAGCCATCGGACTTGTCTATGGTTCAAATCCTTCTGAGAGAAGATATACCTCAAGGACTTATGGTCTGTGAATAATTCAAATTTTGTTCCTAAAAGATGATGCCTCCATAGTTTCAAAGCAAATACAACTGAAAGAAGCTCAAGGTCATGAGTTGCATAGTTTACTTCATGGATCTTCAACTGACGACCATCATAAGCAACAACCTTTCCATTTTGCATAAGAACAGCGCCTAAACCTTCTCGGCAAGCATCTGTATAGACAGTTAATCCTTCACATCCATCGATTACCGCAAGAACTGGAGCTGAAGTTAACTTACACTTCAACTTATTAAAAGCTGATTCGCACTTCTCACTCCAAATAAACTTGACATCCTTTCGGGTTAAAGCAGTGAGTGGGGCAGAAATCTGGGCAAAGTGCTCAATAAATCTGCGATAATAACCGGCCAAGCCCAAGAAGCTACGGATATTAGTAGGAGTTTTGGGAGTCTCCCAATCCTGTAGATAAATTTTCAAATTAGAAAGGAATAAGAGGGATTGAATGGAAATAGCGAATAGGATAGAACTTACATTGATTACGGCGATCTTAGCTGGATCGACCGAAATCCCATTTTCAGAAACTATGTGGCCCAGGAATCTCACTTCGTCTCGCCAGAAGTGGCATTTAGAGAACTTGGCTTTTAGCTGATGATTTCGGAGAGTTTCCAAAACATAAGCAAGATGTGTCTCATGCTCCTTCTCATCTTTGGAAAAAACGAGAATATCATCAATGAAAACAAGAACAAACTTGTTAAGGACATCGCGGAAGACTCGATTCATTAAGTCGACGAAATAAGCAGGTGCGTTGGTCAAACCGAATGGCATAACCAACCATTCATAGAATCCGTTTTCGGTATGGAAAGCTGTTTTATAAATACTATCTTCTGCTACTCTGAGTTGGTGGAACCCAGTGACAAGATCAAGTTGGGAGAAAACTTTAGCTCCATGGAGCTGATCGAATAAATCATTGATGCGAGGCATCGGATAGCGGTTCTTGAGAGTGCGTTTGTTCAGTTCCCTGTAATCAACACACATGCGAAGAGACCCATCTGATTTGGTGACAAATACAACTGCGGCGCCCCATTCTGAACAACTTCTCCTAATCAAACTCCTAGCAAATAGATCATCAATTTGAGTTTTAAGTTCAGCTTTCTCTTTAGGAGCCATTCTTCTGTGAGGGAGAACTATGGGAGTAGCTCCGGGAATAAGGTCAATGCGGAAAGCGATCTCTTGTTTAGGCGGTAGGGAGTTGACCTCTCCAAATACATCGGGAAATTTCTGAATAATAGGAGTAGAACTAAGATCATCAGGGTGAGAATCAAGAGAGAATACGAAGCTTCCGGCATATTTCTGAGGTGATTTGCATTCAATGACAAGCGGTAGACCCTTGTCATTGACTAGAGAAACAGAACGAGCTTTGCAAGAAATAACAGCATCGAATTTCCTTAACCAATCAAAACCCAATAAGATGTCGAATGCTACAAAGCCAAGCGCATAAAAATCCCAAGTGAATCGATATCTTCCATACAAGAGCACAACCTCTTTACAAATTCTACTGAGGTTGGCAAGTCCTCCAATAGGGTTGGAGACGCATAAGGAAGTAGTAGCAAGAGTAGCTTCTAAGTTGAGCTTATTACAAAGATCAATAGATATGAAGCTATGAGAAGCACCAGTATCAAATAATACCCTAATAGGTAAATCATGTAATGAAAAAGTACTTCGTAAGGTACCTTGGTCATCCTAAGCAGGTGGTGGAGGTGGTGTAGGAGTGGTGATAGCAAATACTCCAGATGGTGTGCCACGCTTATGCATTGGGCAGTCTTTCTTGAAATGACCCGGCTGGAGGTAGACATAGCATAAATCTCTCCTAGTCGTAGAAGGTGGGGGAACAGCAGCTCCGGTAGATGGGCAACTATTAGCATAATGGCCCTTCTTATCGCATTTGAAACAAGTGATATTAGCAAGGTCGATTGGGCTTTTCTGGGCATATCCCAATCCAGTAGTCTTCTGTCAAGCTTTCTTTTGTTGATCAAAGTTCATCTTCCTCTTCCCGGGCTGGCTAGAGGAGGGCTGAGTAGGAGTGGCCTTGGCAGTGGGTCCCCTAGGCTTCGCCTCATATCTAAGAGCATAGTCAACAAGCTCTGTGAAGGTGCAGTGAGTGTGGCCAGTAAGCAAGTCATAATACTCTGGTCTTGCTCCCAGAATGAACTTCTCGTTCTTTAGAAGGGGTGTATCAATCAATCCCGGGCCGAACTTGGAGAGTTCGTTGAATTTCCTCTCATACTCCGAAAAGGTCATACTGCCTTGCTTAAGATCCATGAAAGCTCTATAAAGTTGGGTTTTCCCAGCAGCTGGCATCCATTGTGCCGAGAAAGTATCCCTAATCAAAAGATAGGCTAGATGAATAACATTCCAAAGATTAAAAGAAGAATTTAGACTACGAAATCCAAATAATTTAATACCTAAACTGGGCCCAAGTGATGGTGTTCTCCTCGATACGAGAAGTAACTGATTCCCACCAATCTTGCGCGGCATCCTGAAGTTGCCAGGCAGCAAGCTGACGCTTTTGAGCATCAGTGATATCCAGACTAGAAAATATCTTCTCTAAGCCTTTAAGCCATTGCTGAGCCTCGATAATGTTCTCGGATCTAGAAAACTTAATACCTCCCAGCTGTGTATACTCCTTACTAAGAGTGGTGAATTTGACAGGAGCTGGAGCGGCAGGTGCAGCCTGAGCAGGACCATGGCCCCTTCCTCCCCTATTGTTTCCTCTGGTACCCATCCTGAAATACCAAAAGTGATTTTTAGAACCAAGGATAGAAAATCATAGAATTTTAAGGAAAATCCAATCAACGAATCAAAGAAGTTTGAAATGAAAGGATTTGGATATTGAATCGATTCTCCTCATTCTAGGGTATTGCTACCCCATCTCTAATGAGTTTATATATAATCCCAAACTAAGGTTTTTAGGGAAACCGAAGCTCTGATACCAACTGTAACAACCCGTATATTTGGACCATTTAAATTGACAATAATCCACACATGTCAACTTAAATAATACAAAACACGAATCATTATGGGATTATAAATACATAAATGTAAATGAGAATCAATACAACATCACAGACACAGAACAGTCACAGAATAATGCAGCGGAAAATACATCGTCATAATAGCAGTTCATGAAGCTACTACATAAAATACAACAATGTTTTAACATAAAGTGACTAAAAGAAAATACATAAATGTCCAACAGATTAGGACATCAATACAGGAATAGAAATAGACTGATAAAGATAAATGCTAAGCCTTCAGCATCTTCAACAAACCTTGATCAGCAACTGGATAGCTTCAGACTGACCCGAGCATATACAAAAAGAAACACTCGAGTCAGGACTCAAAATCTTATACAAGAAAATCAAGTGCAAGGGAAAAAGTCCATAACTTAAAGATGAATAAAATAAACATCTCTAAGGATCCGTTAAACTATGTATATATAAAATAGAATACGATAGATAGATAATGTCTAATCAGTAAAGTACGATATTAAAATAGTGTTAAGGCGTTACCATAATCCCCCTTAACACATTTTATTCCCAAGAGCATATACAAGACCGTAGTTTCCCCAAAACCGAAAGTCACCAGAGGGCAATTCATATACTAAAGGTACAAACCAAAACGTAGAGGTCGCGAATAGGAAAATCAGTATGACAAGGTACATGAGGCGATACCAACTAGGATACTAGTAGTTGCGTGATCCGGACTGATGTTGAGCATAGCAGCTACTACCTCAACACCGCAAAACAACACTCCCAAATCAAGGGGTGCACCCAAATCGAATCACAAAAGTAATAGATATGGTATTGAAGAAGCGTGTCCGCTAGAGGTGGCAAACCTCAATGGCCCGGCGCGACTCCTGTTTTAGTCATGTCAGGGGTCATCTAAACTCGTTCTCTTTCTTCAGTCAATGCGTTCACCAAACCATCCACTTCGTTCTGATCAACACTCCGTGTATAATAGTTATTAAAGTGGTTTTCGGTATCGACAGAGAGTATGTCCATTCCCGATCCCTGTCTCTTTAATAACTACGTATTCACTACCCGATGATCGGTCAAATTAACGTTTAAACAAATCAAAGTCCAAAAGTCAAGGTGCAAATTTGACTTCCAAAATTTGACATTTCACGATTCAATTTATTTCGAATATTAAAACATCTTTCCAAATGCAATCTTTAGTTCAACATTTGAGTTAACAATAAAATTATGTGTTCCTGTTCAATTTAATAAGATCTAAATTTCACTTCCTAAATTTAGTTAATACTCCAATTAATTCGATTTAATGGTAAATTTTAGTTCACATCATTAAACCAAATTCCATTCATTTCGATTCGTATTTACATTCATCGTTACATTAACCATAATCATAAATTTGATTAAATCAATTTTATTAAATTTAAAATCGTTTTAAATTTAAATTATCACTAAATTAAATCCATAAAACTTTAGTTAGTTTCGTATTCCACTTAAGTCAAAATTTCTAAATCTCAAACTCAATTTATGACAAGGATCAAATCTATTTAATTTAAAACCGATTTTAAATCTAAATCTATCAAACCTAATAAAATTTCAAATTATTAAATTCTAAAACTTCCTTGTTTTTAAATCTCATTTCAAATAAATTTGCCAATTCATTTTATTCAATTAAATTGGTTTATCAATCCATTTCAACTAAACTCCATTAATTTATTCCTATTAATTTATTTCGACTTTATCCATTAGTTAAATCCATTAAGTTCGTTAGTTAATTTCCAAACAAATTGTTAAGTTCATTCCTTAATTTCAAATAGATTTCCATTTCAAAAATATTTTTTGTTGACCAATCGGGTTTCATACTTTTAATTATCTATCCTAGGCCAAGTTGTTTAATTAGGTATTTATCATTTCAACCCAATATCATTCAATAGAAAACAAAGCATAGCAAAGGGAACTTGTAGTGTGATAACTGGGATGGTGTCAAAGTAAATAAACAAGCAGTAGCAAACATACATAACAACTTAACAATTTATTTAAATAATCCCGAAATAATCGTATTAACTTACAATTGTTATTTATGCAAATTAATATAATTATTCCTAGAATTCACACCATCGTTTCATGCAGATTAAAGATTATTACATTATGGTTTTCACTTGGTGTCTATTATCACTTTACTACATCAATCATACATTTTAAATCGTTAACTATCCTATATCACATTCAATTTCAGATTTATTATTGTTTATTTTTAACAACCAATTTCAACATGACATAACAATTTTTAATGTCACAACTATTTACCATAAACCAACATTAAATCACAATTTATCACATTAAATCTTCTAACCATACATGGCGTCAATTTAGAAAGTTTAAATTCTATCAATACTCCATTTTAACTTGTATAGCAATTTTATTTCAAAAATTTCAACAATCAACAATTTAATATCCAAATTAATATTAACAACAATTATCACTTGATTTTCATAGCATAATAGGTTGAGTCGTGAATGAAATATTCACCTTGCGTGGTTAGAGAAGATGGCGAAACACGAAGACGAATAGATGAAATAGACCCTAACAAGCATGATGCAAAACGAATACAACTGCAATCAAACAAATAATTTAATCAATAATCTGTTCATTGCAATATATATATCGATTGAATATATATATATATAAACCATACCAAAGTAAAGAACTAGATAGATCCGATAATCTGAATGGAAGCCTAAGTTCTCGAAGCAGTAGCTGGTATAAACACAGTAAAACATTGTGTTATAAGCAAATTAAAATTCCAAAGTATATAATGCCATATAATATAACAGTTATATATATATATACTTATATATAAAATAGAGGTGCACTGAGCATGATTTGCGGCCAATGCGAGGCACAACGGTGATGGCGGAGCGGTTGGGCGGAGCGGGGCTGGGGAAGCGGGGCTGGGATGGGGCTGGGCGGACTGGGGGAGCTGGAGCGGGCTGGGGACGCGGGCGGACTGGGGCGGGTTGGGCGAGGCTGGGGGAGCGGAGCTGGGACGGGGCTGGGCGGACTGGGCGAGGCTGGGGGAGCAGGCTGAAGCGGGGCTGGGTGGCGCGGGGCTGACTGGGCGAGGCTGGGGGAGCGGGGCTGGGACGGGGCTCACTGGGCGAGGCTGGGGGAGCGGGGCTGACTGGGCGGGCTGGGCGAGGCTGGGGGAGCGGGGCTGACTGGGCGGGCTGGGCGAGGCTGGGGGAGTGGGACTGTGACAGGGCTGGGCTAGGCTGGGCGAGGCTGGAGCGGGGCTGGGGGAGCGGGGCTGGGGGAGCGGGGCTGGGAGAGGCTGGGACGGGGCTGGGCGAGGCTGGAGGACGGACTGGGGAGCGGGCTGGGGAGCAGCCGGTAGTTGGTTGTGGAGGGCGGAGCGAGCTGGTGGGTGGACGTGCATCATGGAGGTGTTTGGGTTTGTGAGTTTCACTTTCACAATCTGGAGAGGGGAAAAATAATAAGAATAATGATGAAGGAGGGAGAAGAACATGTACCAGAGAAGTAATATGAAGTGAACTGAGTAATTAATGCAGGCAGAGGGTAGCAGATATATACAGAGGGGTTCAGAGTTCAAGGTCAAGGCAATGATGATTTTGCAAAGTGATGGCTATTGGGTTTCCAAGACAGCTGAATAGACTCCTTGAATTATGAACGTTGGAAAGTTGGGTACCAGTTTGTGCTGCGTAACGGACCAGTTAGTAATCCGTTAACCAATTATAATTTGCAACGCCGAACTCCGATTGACACAAATAAATATACCATTTTGATCAGCGCGACGAGGCGAACGCAACGGTATGAAGATATTGATAGTTTGACATTGTTTGCGAAGTGGTTATTCTTTTTGAACCATTTGCTCGAGCGACAATTTAACTAGCAATTAAAAGCGGAATTTGACGAAACGAAATGCGCCTTCATGATCAGAATATTTTTCTTATGCAACATTGTGAAAAATATTTGAGTTCGGACGATAGAAAATTTACACATAAAATTTAAACTAATATGCAAATGCGACGAGCGAAATTTACTTCCATATTATTCGACGTAATTTGGCGTATGCCTATGTCTATCTAGGCGCATTCCAATTGTGAAGTTTGAATAGCAACAGAAGTTGTTTGTGAAAATTTGAAATTTTCTATTAAAGAGAATGCAGCAAAACACAGAAGAATAAGATCGACGGAGCTAAAGATGTTCGAATTTTGAAAAACGAAAAATGACGTCTTTGTCAGAAGATGATTTAGAATTTTTCTATGTAATAATATTCAGGTTCGGAAGATAAAATTTTCACGTTTTAAAATGAACTGATGTGCAATAAAATGCGAACGAAATTTACTGCGGTATTTCCGACGAAACTTTACCCATATCTATAACTATCTAGGCGCAATTTAGAAACAAAGTTTGGACGTTAATTAAAATCGTATGTAAGTTTCACATTTTATATTAAAATAATGGTTCTAAAATTTTTAAAATTGGGTCAGAATTTCAGGGTCGTTACATTCTCCCCTACTCAAAACTTTTCCTCCTCGAAAAGGAACAAGGTAAAGAGTGGAAGAACAGATAACAGAGATACGATGGATATAGAATAGATTATCGAATTAAGTATAGAATATCGAATGGAATTTACCTTCAACAAATAATTCTGGATTAGAATCTCGGATACTCTCCTCGGTTTCCCAAGTACAATCACGATCATCGGGACTCCATTGGACTTTGACTAGGCTAACAGATTTCCTTCTAAGCTGCTTCGTATCCCTATCAATAATACGAAGTGGTCTCCTCTCTATAGTCAAATTCGGCTCAATATCAACCTCATCTAACTGAGCAAAAGGAATGGTCATGGATGGATCATGTACAACCTTCCGAAGATGTGAAACGTGGAATACGTTGTGCACGCCCTCAAATTTCTCCGGCATTGCAACTCTGTAGGCTATTGTACCAATTCTCTCAGTGATAGTGAATGGTCCAACAAATCTAGGAGCGAGCTTCCCTCTACGACCAAATCGAATAACATTCTTCAAAGGTGATACCTTAAGGAATACCTCATCCCCAACTTGGAATTCCAACTCTCTTCTATGCCTATCTGCATAGCTCTTCTGCCTATCCTGTGCGGTCTTCATCTTTCTTCTGATCTCATTAACCTTCTCGGATGCTTCTATAATCATATCTGGGCCAAGAACCAATCGATCACTAGGCTCAATCTAACAAGCTGGCGATTTGCATGGCCGTCCATATAAAGCTTCGAACGGTGCCATATCGATACTTGCCTGATTTTAAAGATAGTTAAATTTCAATTCAATTTTTACTTATTCAAATTAAAATTTTGACATACCCAATAACTGTTATTATAAGTGAATTCAACCAAATGGAGATGGTCTTCCCTAGATCCACCGAAATCAATAATGCAGGCTCGTAGCAGATCTTCCAAAATCTGATTTACCCTCTCAGTTTGGCCATCTGTCTGAGGATGATAAGCTGTACTCAGATTCAGTTTAGTGCCCAAGACATCCTGAAATGCCTTCCAGAATTTACTAGTGAATAAAGGATCTCTATCGCACACAATACTAGATGGAACTCCATGAAGTCTAACAATCTCTCTCATATAAGTCTCGACCAAACTCGAAGCAGTACGAGTGGTCTTAACAGGAATAAAGTGAGCAGATTTGGTCAACCTATCAACAATCACCCAAATACTCTCGTTACCTTTTCTGGTCCTCGGTAATCCGTCAATGAAGTCCATAGAAATCTGATCCCATTTCCAACACGGAATCTCTAGGGGTTGAAGTAATCCTGCCGTCTTCTGGTGATCGGCTTTGACTTGCTGGCAAGTGGTGCATCTACTGACATATACAGAAATGTCTCTCTTTATCCCACTCCACCAATATAAACACTTCATATTTCGATACATCTTGGTGACACCAGGATGAAATGAAAGTGATGACTGATGGTTTTCTCTAAGCACTTCTTGTCTCAATCCATCGACATTAGGAACGCAAATACGATTGTCAATCCTCAGAACTCCAGTACTATCTATCTGTGCTCCCACTTTACTGTCAGCATTTCCAACTCTACCAAGAACTAACTCCTTCATGCGATAGAGCAAGGTGTCCTCATATTGCTTAGCTTTGATGCGATCCATAAGAGATGGGGAGACAACAAGCTGAAAGAGCATGCCTTCTACAAGATTACAACATGACAATGCTCTGCTACGGCTCAAAGCATCAGCCACAACATTTGCTTTCCCAGGAGTATAATTGATGTCGAGATCATATGCAGCTAAGAATTCGAGCCATCAGACTTGTCTATGGTTCAAATCCTTCTGAGAGAAGATATACCTCAAGGACTTATGGTCTGTGAATAATTCAAATTTTGTTCCCAAAAGATGATGCCTTCATAGTTTCAAAGCAAATACAACTTCAAGAAGCTCAAGGTCATGAGTTGCATAGTTTACTTCATCGATCTTCAACTGACGACCAGCATAAGCAACAACCTTTCCATTTTGCATAAGAACAGCTCCTAAACCTTCTCGGCAAGCATCTGTATAGACAGTTAATCCTTCACTTCCATCGATTACCGCAAGAACTGGAGCTGAAGTTAACTTACACTTCAACTTATTAAAAGCTGATTCGCACTTCTCACTCCAAATAAACTTGACATCCTTTCGGGTTTAAAGCAGTGAGTGGGGCAGAAATCTGGGCAAAGTGCTTAATAAATCTGCGATAATAACCGACCAAGCCCAAGAAGCTACGGATATCAGTAGGAGTTTTGGGAGTCTCCCAATCCTGTAGATAAATTTTCAAATTAGAAAGTAATAAGAGGGATTGAATAGAAATAGCGAATAGGATAGAACTTACATTGATTATGGCGATCTTAGCTGGATCGACCGTAATCCCATTTTCAGAAACTATGTGGCCCAGGAATCTCACTTCGTCTCGCCAGAAGTGGCATTTAGAGAACTTGGCTTTTAGCTGATGATTTCGGAGAGTTTCCAAAACATAAGCAAGATGTGTCTCATGCTCCTTCTCATCTTTGGAGAAAACGAGAATATCATCAATGAAAACAAGAACAAACTTGTTAAGGACATCGCGGAAGACTCGATTCATTAAGTCGACGAAATAAGCAGGTGCGTTGGTCAAACCGAATGGCATAACCAACCATTCATAGAATCCGTTTTCGGTACGGAAAGCTGTTTTATGAATACTATCTTCTGCTACTCTGAGTTGGTGGAACCCAGTGGCAAGATCAAGTTGGGAGAAAACTTTAGCTCCATGGAGCTGATCGAATAAATCATTGATGCGAGGCATCGGATAGCGGTTCTTGAGAGTGCGTTTGTTCAGTTCCCTGTAATCAACACACATGCGAAGAGACCCATCTGATTTGGTGACAAATACAACTGCGGCGCCCCATTCCGAACAACTTCTCCTAATCAAACTCCTAGCAAATAGATCATCAATTTGAGTTTTAAGTTCAGCTTTCTCTTTAGGAGCCATTCTTCTGTGAGGGAGAACTATGGGAGTAGCTCCGGGAATAAGGTCAATGCGGAAATCGATCTCTTGTTTAGGCTGTAGGGAGTTGACCTCTCCAAATACATCGGGAAATTTCTGAACAATAGGAGTAGAACTAAGATCATCCGGGTGAGAATCAAGAGAGAATACGAAGCTTCCGGCATATTTCTGAGGTGATTTGCATTCAATGACAAGCGGTAGACCCTTGTCATTAACTAGAGAAACAGAACGAGCTTTGCAAGAAATAACAGCATCGAATTTCCTTAACCAATCAAAACCCAATAAGATGTCGAATGCTACAAAGCCAAGCGCATAAAAATCCCAAGTGAATCGATATCTTCCATACAAGAGCACAACCTCTTTACAAATTCTACTGAGGTTGGCAAGTCCTCCAATAGGGTTGGAGACGCATAAGGAAGTAGTAGCAAGAGTAGCTTCTAAGTTGAGCTTATTACAAAGATCAATAGATATGAAGCTATGAGAAGCACCAGTATCAAATAATACCCTAATAGGTAAATCATGTAATGAAAAAGTACTTCGTAAGGTACCTTGGTCATCCTAAGCAGGTGGTGGAGGTGGTGTAGGAGTGGTGATAGCAAATACTCCAGATGGTGTGCCACGCTTATGCATTGGGCAGTCTTTCTTGAAATGACCCGGCTGGAGGCAGACGTAGCATAAATCTCTCCTAGTCGTAGAAGGTGGGGGAACAGCAGCTCCGGTAGATGGGCAACTATTAGCATAATGGCCCTTCTTATCGCATTTGAAACAAGTGATATTAGCAAGGTCGATTGGGCTTTTCTGGGCATATCCCAATCCAGTAGTCTTCTGTCAAGCTTTCTTTTGTTGATCAAAGTTCATCTTCCTCTTCCCGGGCTGGCTAGAGGAGGGCTGAGTAGGAGTGGCCTTGGCAGTGGGTCCCCTAGGCTTCGCCTCATATCTAAGAGCATAGTCAACAAGCTCTGTGAAGGTGCAGTGAGTGTGGCCAGTAAGCAAGTCGTAATACTCTGGTCTTGCTCCCAGAATGAACTTCTCATTCTTTAGAAGGGGTGTACCAATCAATCCCGCGCCGAACTTGGAGAGTTCGTTGAATTTCCTCTCATACTCCGAAAAGGTCATACTGCCTTGCTTAAGATCCATGAAAGCTCTATAAAGTTGGGTTTTCCCAGCAGCTGGCATCCATTGTGCCGAGAAAGTATCCCTAATCAAAAGATAGGCTAGATGAATAACATTCCAAAGATTAAAAGAAGAATTTAGACTACGAAATCCAAATAATTTAATACCTAAACTGGGCCCAAGTGATGGTGTTCTCCTCGATACGAGAAGTAACTGATTCCCACCAATCTTGCGCGGCATCCTGAAGTTGCCAGGCAGCAAGCTGACGCTTTTGAGCATCAGTGATATCCAGACCAGAAAATATCTTCTCTAAGCCTTTAAGCCATTGCTGAGCCTCGATAATGTTCTCGGATCTAGAAAACTTAATACCTCCCAGCTGTGTATACTCCTTACTAAGAGTGGTGAATTTGACAGGAGCTGGAGCGGCAGGTGCAGCCTGAGCAGGACCATGGCCCCTTCCTCCCCTATTGTTTCCTCTGGTACCCATCCTGAAATACCAAAAGTGATTTTTAGAACCAAGGATAGAAAATCATAGAATTTTAAGGAAAATCCAATCAACGAATCAAAGAAGTTTGAAATGAAAGGATTTGGATATTGAATCGATTCTCCTCATTCTAGGGTATTGCTACCCCATCTCTAATGAGTTTATATATAATCCCAAACTAAGGTTTTTAGGGAAACCGAAGCTCTGATACCAACTGTAACAACCCGTATATTTGGACCATTTAAATTGACAATAATCCACACATGTCAACTTAAATAATACAAAACACGAATCATTATGGGATTATAAATACATAAATGTAAATGAGAATCAATACAACATCACAGACACAGAACAGTCACAGAATAATGCAGCGGAAAATACATCGTCATAATAGCAGTTCATGAAGCTACTACATAAAATACAACAATGTTTTAACATAAAGTGACTAAAAGAAAATACATAAATGTCCAACAGATTAGGACATCAATACAGGAATAGAAATAGACTGATAAAGATAAATGCTAAGCCTTCAGCATCTTCAACAAACCTTGATCAGCAACTGGATAGCTTCAGACTGACCCGAGCATATACAAAAAGAAACACTCGAGTCAGGACTCAAAATCTTATACAAGAAAATCAAGTGCAAGGGAAAAAGTCCATAACTTAAAGATGAATAAAATAAACATCTCTAAGGATCCGTTAAACTATGTATATATAAAATAGAATACGATAGATAGATAATGTCTAATCAGTAAAGTACGATATTAAAATAGTGTTAAGGCGTTACCATAATCCCCCTTAACACATTTTATTCCCAAGAGCATATACAAGACCGTAGTTTCCCCAAAACCGAAAGTCACCAGAGGGCAATTCATATACTAAAGGTACAAACCAAAACGTAGAGGTCGCGAATAGGAAAATCAGTATGACAAGGTACATGAGGCGATACCAACTAGGATACTAGTAGTTGCGTGATCCGGACTGATGTTGAGCATAGCAGCTACTACCTCAACACTGTGAAACAACACTCCCAAATCAAGGGATGCACCCAAATCGAATCACAAAAGTAATAGATATGGTATCGAAGAAGCGTGTCCGCTAGAGGTGGCGAACCTCAATGGCCCGGCGCGGCTCCTATTTTAGTCATGTCAGGGGTCATCTAAACTCGTTCTCTTTCTTCAGTCAACACGTTCACCAAACCATCCACTTCGTTCTGGATCAACAGTCCGCGTATCATAGTTATTAAAGTGGTTTTCGGTACCGACAGAGAGTATGTCCATTCCCGATCCCGGTCTCTTTAATAACTACGTATTCACTACCCGATGGTCGGTTAAATTAACATTTAAACAAATCAAAGTCCAAAAGTCAAGGTGCAAATTTGACTTCCAAAATTTGACATTTCACGATTCAATTTATTTCGGATATTAAAACATCTTTCCAAATGCAATCTTTAGTTCAACATTTGAGTTAACAATAAAATTACGTGTTCCTGTTCAATTTAATAAGATCTAAATTTCACTTCCTAAATTTAGTTAATACTCCAATTAATTCGATTTAATGGTAAATTTTAGTTCACATCATTAAACCAAATTCCATTCATTTCGATTCGTATTTACATTCATCGTTACATTAACCATAATCATAAATTTGATTAAATCAATTTTATTAAATTTAAAATCATTTTAAATTTAAATTATCACTAAATTAAATCCATAAAACTTTAGTTAGTTTCGTATTCCACTTAAGTCAAATTTTCTAAATCTCAAACTCAATTTATGACAAGGTTCAAATCTATTTAATTTAAAACCGATTTTAAATCTATATCTATGAAACCTAATAAAATTTCAAATTATTAAATTCTAAAACTTCCTTGTTTTTAAATCTCATTTCAAATAAATTTGCCAATTCATTTTATTCAATTAAATAGGTTTATCAATCCGTTTCAACTAAACTCCATTAATTTATTCCTATTAATTTATTTTGATTTTATCCATTAATTAAATCCATTAAGTTCTTTACTTAATTTCCAAACAAATTGTTAAGTTCATTCCTTAATTTCAAATAGATTTCAATTTCAAAAATAATTTTTGTTGACCAATCGGGTTTCTTACTTTTAATTATCTATCCTAGGCCAAGTTGTTTAATTAGGTATTTATCATTTCAACCCAATATCATTCAATATAAAACAAAGCATAGCAAAGGGAACTTGCAGTGTGATAACTGGGATGGTGTCAAAGTAAATAAACAAGCAGTAGTAAACATACATAACAACTTAACAATTTATTTAAATAATCCCGAAATAATCGTATTAACTTACATTTGTTATTTATGCAAATTAATATAATTATTCCTAGAATTCACACCATCGTTTCATGCAGATTAAAGATTATTACATTATGGTTTTCACTTGGTGTCTATTATCACTTTACTACATCAATCATACATTTTAAATCGTTAACTATCCTATATCACATTCAATTTCAGATTTATTATTGTTTATTTTTAACAACCAATTTCAACATGACATAACAATTTTTAATGTCACAACTATTTACCATAAACCAACATTAAATCACAATTTATCACATTAAATCTTCTAACCATACATGGCGTCAATTTAGAAAGTTTAAATTCTATCAATACTCCATTTTAACTTGTATAGCAATTTTATTTCAAAAATTTCAACAATTAACAATTTAATATCCAAATTAATATTAACAACAATTATCACTTGATTTTCATAGCATAATAGGTTGAGTCGTGAATGAAATATTCACCTTGCGTGGTAAGAGAAGATGGTGAAGCACGAAGACGAATAGATGAAATAGACCCTAACAAGCACGATGCAAAACGAATACAACTGCAATCAAACAAATAATTTAATCAATAATCTGTTCATTGCAATATATATATCGATTGAATATATATATAAACCATACCAAAGTAAAGAACTAGATAGATCCGATAATCTGAATGGAAGCCTAAGTTCCTGAAGCAGTAGCTGGTATAAACACAGTAAAACACTGTGTTATAAGCAAATTAAAATTCCAAAGTATATAATGCCATATAATATAACAGTTTTATATATATATATATATTTATATATAAAACAGAGGTGCACTGAGCACGATTTGCGGCCAATGCGAGGCACAACGGTGATGGCGGAGCGGCTGGGCGGAGCGGGGCGGACTGGGGGAGCTGGAGCGGGTCGGGGACGCGGGCGGACTGGGGCGGGCTGGGAGAGGCTGGGGGAGCGGGGCTGGGACGGGGCTGGGCGGACTGGGCGAGGCTGGGGGAGCAGGTTGAAGCGGGGCTGGGTAGAGCGGGGTTGGCTGGGCGAGGCTGGGGGAGCGGGGCTGGGACGGGGCTCACTGGTTGAGGCTAGGGGAGTGGGGCTGACTGGGCGGGCTGGGCGAGGCTGGGGGAGCGGGGCTGACTGGGCGGGCTGGGCGAGGCTGGGGGAGCGGGACTGGGACAAAGCTGGGCGAGGCTGGGCGAGGCTGGAGCGGGGCTGGGGGAGCGGGGCTGGGCGAGGCTGGGCGAGGCTTGAGGACGGACTGGGGAGCGGGCTAGGGAGCAGGCGGCAGTGGGTTGTGGAGGGTGGAGCGGGCTGGTGGGTGGACGTGCATCATGGAGGTGTTTGGGTTTGTGAGTTTCACTTTCACAATCTGGAGAGGGGAAAAATAATAAGAAGAATGATGAAGGAGGGAGAAGAACACGTACCAGAGAAGTAATATGAAGTGAACTGAGTAATTAATGCAGGCAGAGGGTAGCAGATATATACAGAGGGGTTCAGAGTTCAAGGTCAAGGCAATGATGATTTTGCAAAGTGGTGGCTATTGGGTTTCCAAGACAGCTGAATAGACTCCTTGAATTATGAACGTTGGAAAGTTGGGTACCGGTTTGTGCTGCGTAACGGACCAGTTTGTAATCCGTTAACCAATTATAATTTGCAACGCCGAACTCCGATTGACACAAAAAAATATACCGTTTTGATCAGCGCGACGAGGCGAACGCAACGGTATGAAGATATTGATGGTTTGACATTGTTTGCGAAGTGGTTATTCTTATTGAACCATTTGCTCGAGCGACAATTTAACTAGCAATTAAAAGCGGAATTTGACGAAACGAAATGCGCCGTCATGATCAGAATATTTTTCTTATGCAACATTGTGAAAAATATTTGAGTTCGGACGATAGAAAATTTACACATAAAATTTAAACTAATATGCAAATGCGACGAGCGAAATTTACTTCCATATTATTCGACGCAATTTGGCGTATGCCTATGTCTATCTAGACGCATTCCAAATGTGAAGTTTGAATAGCAACAGAAGTTGTTTGTGAAAATTTGAAATTTTCTATTACAGAGAATGCAGTAAAACACAGAAGAATAAGATCGACGGAGCTAAAGATGTCCGAATTTTGAAAAACGAAAAATGACGTCTTTGTCAGAAGATGATTTAGAATTTTTCTATGTAATAATATTCAGGTTCGGAAGATAAAATTTTCACGTTTTAAAATGAACTGATGTGCAATAAAATGCAAACGAAATTTACTGCGGTATTTCCGACGAAACTTTACCCATATCTATAACCATCTAGGCGCAATTTAGAAACAAAGTTTGGACGTTAATTAAAATCGTATGTAAGTTTCACATTTTATATTAAAATAATGGTTCTAAAATTTTTAAAATTGGGTCAGAATTTCAGGGTCGTTACATTCTCCTCTACTCAAAACTTTTCGTCCTCGAAAAGGAACAAGGTAAAGAGTGGAAGAATAGATAACAGAGATACGATGGATATAGAATAGATTGTCGAATTAAGTATAGAATATCGAATGGAATTTACCTTCAACAAATAATTCTGGATTAGAATCTCGGATACTCTCCTCGGTTTCCCAAGTACAATCACGATCATCGGGACTCCATTGGACTTTGACTAGGCTAACAGATTTCCTTCTAAGCTGCTTCGTATCCCTATCAATAATACGAAGTGGTCTCCTCTCTATAGTCAAATCCGGCTCAATATCAACCTCATCTAACTGAGCAAAAGGAATGGTCATGGATGGATCATGTACAACCTTCCGAAGATGTGAAACGTGGAATACGTTGTGCACGCCCTCAAATTTCTCCGGCATTGCAACTCTGTAGGCTATTGTACCAATTCTCTCAGTGATAGTGAATGGTCCAACAAATCTAGGAGCGAGCTTCCCTCTACGACCAAATCGAATAACATTCTTCAAAGGTGATACCTTAAGGAATACCTCATCCCCAACTTGGAATTCCAACTCTCTTCTACGCCTATCTGCATAGCTCTTCTGCCTATCCTGTGCGGTCTTCATCTTTCTTCTGATCTCATTAACCTTCTCGGATGCTTCTATAATCATATCTGGGCCAAGAACCAATCGATCACTAGGCTCAATCTAACAAGCTGGCGATTTGCATGGCCGTCCATATAAAGCTTCGAACGGTGCCATATCGATACTTGCCTGATTTTAAAGATAGTTAAATTTCAATTCAATTTTTACTTATTCAAATTAAAATTTTGACATACCCGATAACTGTTAGTATTAGTGAATTCAACCAAATGGAGATGGTCTTCCCAAGATCCACCGAAATCAATAATGCAGGCTCGTAGCAGATCTTCCAAAATCTGATTTATCCTCTCAGTTTGGCCATCTGTCTGAGGATGATAAGCTGTACTCAGATTCAGTTTAGTGCCCAAGACATCCTGAAATGCCTTCCAAAATTTACTAGTGAATAAAGGATCTCTATCGCACACAATACTAGATGGAACTCCATGAAGTCTAACAATCTCTCTCATATAAGTCTCGGCCAAACTCGAAGCAGTACGAGTGGTCTTAACAGGAATAAAGTGAGCAGATTTGGTCAACCTATCAACAATCACCCAAATACTCTCGTTACCTTTTCTGGTCCTCGGTAATCCGTCAATGAAGTCCATAGAAATCTGATCCCATTTCCAACACGGAATCTCTAGGGGTTGAAGTAATCCTGTCGTCTTCCGGTGATCGGCTTTGACTTGCTGGCAAGTGGTGCATCTACTGACATATACAGAAATGTCTCTCTTCATCCCACTCCACCAATATAAACACTTCATATTTCGATACATCTTGGTGACACCAGGATGAAATGAAAGTGATGACTGGTGGTTTTCTCTAAGCACTTCTTGTCTCAATCCATAGACATTAGGAACGCAAATACGATTGTCAATCCTCAGAACTCCATTACTATCTATCTGTGCTCCCACTTTACTGTTAGCATTTCCAACTCTACAAAGAACTAACTCCTTCATGCGATAGAGCAAGGTGTCCTCATATTGCTTAGCTTTGATGCGATCCATAAGAGATGGGGAGACAACAAGCTGAAAGAGCATGCCTTCTACAAGATTACAACATGACAATGCTCTGCTACGGCTCAAAGCATCAACCACAATTTCCCAGGAGTATAATTGATGTCGAGATCATATGCAGCTAAGAATTCGAGCCATCAGACTTGTCTCTGGTTCAAATCCTTCTGAGAGAAGATATACCTCAAGGACTTATGGTCTGTGAATAATTCAAATTTTGTTCCCAAAAGATGATGCCTCCATAGTTT
Source organism: Allium fistulosum (assembly GCA_030737815.1). Taxonomy (NCBI): domain Eukaryota; kingdom Viridiplantae; phylum Streptophyta; class Magnoliopsida; order Asparagales; family Amaryllidaceae; genus Allium; species Allium fistulosum. The sequence continues at coordinate 478,652,648 of CM060907.1, forward strand.
CAAAGCAAATACAACTGAAAGAAGCTCAAGGTCATGAGTTGCATAGTTTACTTCATGGATCTTCAACTGACGACCAGCATAAGCAACAACCTTTCCATTTTGCATAAGAACAGCGCCTAAACCTTCTCGGCAAGCATCTGTATAGACAGTTAATCCTTCACTTCCATCGATTACCGCAAGAACTGGAGCTGAAGTTAACTTACACTTCAACTTATTAAAAGCCGATTCGCACTTCTAACTCCAAATAAACTTGACATCCTTTCGGGTTAAAGCAGTGAGTGGGGCAGAAATCTGGGCAAAGTGCTCAATAAATCTGCGATAATAACCGACCAAGCCCAAGAAGCTACGGATATCAGTAGGAGTTTTGGGAGTCTCCCAATCCTGTAGATAAATTTTCAAATTAGAAAGGAATAAGAGGGATTGAATAGAAATAGCGAATAGGATAGAACTTACATTGATTACAGCGATCTTAGCTGGATAGACCGAAATCCCATTTTCAGAAACTATGTGGCCCAGGAATCTCTCTTCGTCTCGCCAGAAGTGGAATTTAGAGAACTTGGCTTTTAGCTGATGATTTCGGAGAGTTTCCAGAACATAAGCAAGATGTGTCTCATGCTCCTTCTCATCTTTGGAGAAAACGAGAATATCATCAATGAAAACAAGAACAAACTTGTTAAGGACATCGCGGAAGACTCGATTCATTAAGTCGACGAAATAAGCAGGTGCATTGGTCAAACCGAATGGCATAACCAACCATTCATAGAATCCGTTTTCGGTACGGAAAGCTGTTTTATGAATACTATCTTCTGCTACTTGGAGTTGGTGGAACCCAGTGGCAAGATCAAGTTGGGAGAAAACTTTAGCTCCATGGAGCTGATCGAATAAATCATTGATGCGAGGCATCGGATAGCGGTTCTTGAGAGTGCGTTTGTTCAGTTCCCTGTAATCAACACACATGCGAAGAGACCCATCTGATTTGGTGAAAAATACAACTACGGCACCCCATTCCGAACAACTTCTCCTAATCAAACTCCTAGCAAATAGATCATCAATTTGAGTTTTAAGTTCCGCTTTCTCTTTAGGAGCCATTCTTCTGTGAGGGAGAACTATGGGAGTAGCTCCGGGAATAAGGTCAATGCGGAAATCGATCTCTCGTTTAGGCGGTAAGGAGTTGACCTCTCCAAATACATCGGGAAATTTCTGAACAATAGGAGTAGAACTAAGATCATCCGGGTGAGAATCAAGAGAGAATACGAAACTTCCGGCATATTTCTGAGGTGATTTACATTCAATGACAAGCGGTAGACCCTTGTCATTGACTAGAGAAACAGAACGAGCTTTGCAAGAAATAACAGCATCGAATTTCCTTAACCAATCAAAACCCAATAAGATGTCGAATGCTACAAAGCCAAGCGCATAAAAATCCCAAGTGAATCGATATCTTCCATACAAGAGCACAACCTCTTTACAAATTCTACTAAGGTTGGCAAGTCCTCCAATAGGGTTGGAGACGCATAAGAAAGTAGTAGCAAGAGTAGGTTCTAAGTTGAGCTTATTACAAAGATCAATAGATATGAAGCTATGAGAAGCACCAGTATCGAATAATACCCTAATAGGTAAATCATGTAATGAAAAAGTACTTCGTAAGGTACCTTGGTCATCCTGAGCAGGTGGTGGAGGTGGTGTAGGAGTGGTGATAGCAAATACTCCAGATGGTGTACCACGCTTATGCATTGGGCAGTCTTTCTTGAAATGACCCGGCTGGAGGCAGACATAGCATAAATCTCTCCTAGTCGTAGAAGGTGGGGGAACAGCAGCTCCGGTAGATGGGCAACTATTAGCATAATGGCCCTTCTTATCGCATTTGAAACAAGTGATATTAGCAAGGTCGATTGGGCTTTTCTGGGCATATCCCAATCCAGTAGTCTTCTGTCAAGCTTTCTTTTGTTGATCAAAGTTCATCTTCCTCTTCCCGGGCTGGCTAGAGGAGGGCTGAGTAGGAGTGGCCTTGGCAGTGGGTCCCCTAGGCTTCGCCTCATATCTAAGAGCATAGTCAACAAGCTCTGTGAAGGTGCAGTGAGTGTGGCCAGTAAGCAAGTCATAATACTCTGGTCTTGCTCCCAGAATGAACTTCTCGTTCTTTAGAAGGGGTGTATCAATCAATCCCGGGCCGAACTTGGAGAGTTCGTTGAATTTCCTCTCATACTCCGAAAAGGTCATACTGCCTTGCTTAAGATCCATGAAAGCTCTATAAAGTTGGGTTTTCCCAGCAGCTGGCATCCATTGTGCCGAGAAAGTATCCCTAATCAAAAGATAGGCTAGATGAATAACATTCCAAAGATTAAAAGAAGAATTTAGACTACGAAATCCAAATAATTTAATACCTAAACTGGGCCCAAGTGATGGTGTTCTCCTCGATACGAGAAGTAACTGATTCCCACCAATCTTGCGCGGCATCCTGAAGTTTCCAGGCAGCAAGCTGACGCTTTTGAGCATCAGTGATCTCCAGACCAAAAAATATCTTCTCTAAGCCTTTAAGCCATTGTTGAGCCTCGATAATGTTCTCGGATCCAGAAAACTTAATACCTCCCAACTGTGTATACTCCTTACAAAGAGTGGTGAATTTGACAGGAGCTGGAGCGGCAGGTGCAGCCTGAGCAGGACCATGGCCCCTTCCTCCCCTATTGTTTCCTCTGGTACCCATCCTGAAATACCAAAAGAGATTTTTAGAACCAAGGATAGAAAATCATAGAATTTTAAGGAAAGTCCAATCAACGAATCAAAGAAGTTTGAAATGAAAGGATTTGGATATTGAATCGATTCTCCTCATTCTAGGGTATTGCTACCCCATCTCTAATGAGTTTATATATAATCCCAAACTAAGGTTTTTAGGGAAACCGAAGCTCTGATACCAACTGTAACAACCCGTATATTTGGATCATTTAAATTGACAATAATCCACACATGTCAACTTAAATAATACAAAACACGAATCATTATGGGATTATAAATACATAAATGTAAATGAGAATCAATACAACATCACAGACACAGAACAGTCACAGAATAATACAGCGGAAAATACATCGTCATAATAGCAGTTCATGAATCTACTACATAAAATACAACAATGTTTTAACATAAAGTGACTAAAAGAAAATACATAAATGTCCAACAGATTAGGACATCAATACAGGAATAGAAATAGACTGATAAAGATAAATGCTAAGCCTTCAGCATCTTCAACCAACCTTGATCAGCAACTGGATAGCTTCAGACTGACCCGAGCATATACAAAAAGAAACACTCGAGTCAGGACTCAAAATCTTATACAAGAAAATCAAGTGCAAGGGAAAAAGTCCATAACTTAAAGATGAATAAAATAAACATCTCTAAGGATCCGATAAAATATCTATATATATAATAGAATACGATAGATAGATAATGTCTAATCAGTAAAGTACGATATTAAAATAGTGTTAAGGCGTTACCATAATCCCCCTTAACACATTTTATTCCTAAGAGCATATACAAGACCGTAGTTTCCCCAAAACCGGAAGTCACCAGAGGGCAATCCATATACTAAAGGTACAAACCAAAACGTAGAGGTCGCGAATAGGAAAATCAGTATGACAAGGTACATGAGGCGATACTAACTAGGATACTAGTAGTTGCGTGATCCGGACTGATGTTGAGCATAGCAGCTACTACCTCAACACCGTGAAACAACACTCCCAAATCAAGGGGTGCACCCAAATCGAATCACAAAAGTAATAGATATGGTATCGAAAAAGCGTGTCCGCTAGAGGTGGCGAACCTCAATGGCCCGGCGCGGCTCCTGTTTTAGTCATGTCAGGGGTCATCTAAACTCGTTCTCTTTCTTCAGTCAACGCGTTCACGAAACCATCCACTTCGTTCTGGATCAACACTCCGCGTATCATAGTTATTAAAGTGGTTTTCGGTATCGACAGAGAGTATGTCCATTCCCGATCCCGGTCTCTTTAATAACTACATATTCACTACCCGATGGTCGGTTAAATTAACGTTTAAACAAATCAAAGTCCAAAAGTCAAGGTGCAAATTTGACTTCCAAAATTTGACATTTCACGATTCAATTTATTTCGGATATTAAAACATCTTTCCAAATGCAATCTTTAGTTCAACATTTGAGTTAACAATAAAATTACGTGTTCCTGTTCAATTTAATAAGATCTAAATTTCACTTCCTAAATTTAGTTAATACTCCAATTAATTCGATTTAATGGTAAATTTTAGTTCACATCATTAAACCAAATTCCATTCATTTCGATTCGTATTTACATTCATCGTTACATTAACCATAATCATAAATTTGATTAAATCAATTTTATTAAATTTAAAATCATTTTAAATTTAAATTATCACTAAATTAAATCCATAAAACTTTAGTTAGTTTCGTATTCCACTTAAGTCAAAATTTCTAAATCTCAAACTCAATTTATGACAAGGATCAAATCTATTTAATTTAAAACCGATTTTAAATCTAAATCTATCAAACCTAATAAAATTTCAAATTATTAAATTCTAAAACTTCCTTGTTTTTAAATCTCATTTCAAATAAATTTGCCAATTCATTTTATTCAATTAAATTGGTTTATCAATCCATTTCAACTAAACTCCACTAATTTATTCCTATTAATTTATTTCGACTTTATCCATTAGTTAAATCCATTAAGTTCGTTAGTTAATTTCCAAACAAATTGTTAAGTTCATTCCTTAATTTCAAATAGATTTCAATTTCAAAAATAATTTTTGTTGACCAATCGGGTTTCTTACTTTTAATTATCTATCCTAGGCCAAGTTGTTTAATTGGGTATTTATCATTTCAACCCAATATCATTCAATATAAAACAAAGCATAGCAAAGGGAACTTGAAGTGTGATAACTGGGATGGTGTCAAAGTAAATAAACAAGCAGTAGCAAACATACATAACAATTTAACAATTTATTTAAATAATCCCGAAATAATCGTATTAACTTACATTTGTTATTTATGCAAATTAATATAATTATTCCTAGAATCCACACCATCGATTCATGCAGATTAAAGGTTATTACATTATGGTTTTCACTTAGTGTCTATTATCACTTTACTACATCAATCATACATTTTAAATCGTTAACTATCCTATATCACATTCAATTTCAGATTTATTATTGTTTATTTTTAACAACCAATTTCAACATCACATAACAATTTTTAATGTCACAACTATTTACCATAAACCAACATTAAATCACAATTTATCACATTAAATCTTCTAACCATACATGGCGTCAATTTAGAAAGTTTAAATTCTATCAATACTCCATTTTAACTTGTATAGCAATTTTATTTCAACAATTTCAACAATCAACAATTTAATATCCAAATTAATATTAACAACAATTATCACTTGATTTTCATAGCATAATAGGTTGAGTCGTGAATTTAATATTCACCTTGCGTGGTTAGAGAAGATGGCGAAGCACGAAGACGAATAGATGAAATAGACCCTAACAAGCACGACGCAAAATGAATACAACTGCAATCAAACAAATAACTTAATCAATAATCTGTTCATTGCAATATATATATCGATTGAATATATATATAAACCATACCAAAGTAAAGAACTAGATAGATCCGATAATCTGAATGGAAGCCTAAGTTCCCGAAGCAGTAGCTGGTATAAACACAGTAAAACACTGTGTTATAAGCAAATTAAAATTCCAAAGTATATAATGCCATATAATATAACAGTTATATATATATATACTTATATATAAAACAGAGGTGCACTGAGCACGATTTGCGGCCAATGCGAGGCACAACGGTGATGACAGAGCGGCTGGGCAGAGCGGGGCTGGGGAAGCGGGGCTGGGACGGGGCTGGGCGGACTGGGGGAGCTGGAGCGGGCTGGGGATGCGGGCGGACTGGGGCGGGCGGGGCTGGGGGAGCGGGGCTGGGACGGGGCTGGGCGGACTGGGCGAGGCTGAGGGAGCAGGCTGAAGCGGGGCTGGGTGGAGCGGGGCTGACTGGGCGAGGCTGGGGGAGCGGGGCTGACTGGGCGGGCTGGGCGAGGCTGGGGCAGCGGGGCTGACTGGGCGGGCTGGGCGAGGCTGGGGGAGCGGGGCTGACTGGGCGGGCTGGGCGAGGCTGGGGGAGCAGGGCTGGGACGGGGCTGGAGCGGGGCTGGGCGAGGCTGGGCGAGGCTGGGGGAGCAGGCTGAAGCGGGGCTGGGTGAGCGGGGCTGGGCGAGGCTGGAGGACGGACTGGGGAGCGGGCTGGGGAGCAGGCGGCAGTGGGTTGTGGAGGGCGGAGCGGGCTGGTGGGTGGACGCGCATCATGGAGGTGTTTGGGTTTTTGAGTTTCACTTTCACAATCTGGAGAGGGGAAAAATAATAAGAAGAATGATGAAGGAGGGAGAAGAACACGTACCAGAGAAGTAATATGAAGTGAACTGATTAATTAATGCAGGCAGAGGGTAGCAGATATATACAGAGGGGTTCAGAGTTCAAGGTCAAGGCAATGATGATTTTGCAAAGTGGTGGCTATTGGGTTTCCAAGACAGCTGAATAAACTCCTTGAATTATGAATGTTGGAAAGTTGGGTACCGGTTTGTGCTGCGTAACGGACCAGTTTGTAATCCGTTAACCAATTATAATTTGCAACGCCGAACTCCTATTGACACAAATAAATATACCGTTTTGATCAGCGCGACGAGGCGAACGCAACGGTATGAAGATATTGATGGTTTGACATTGTTTGCGAAGTGGTTATTCTTATTGAACCATTTGCTCGAGCGACAATTTAACTAGCAATTAAAAGTGGAATTTGACGAAACGAAATGCGCCGTCATGATCAGAATATTTTTCTTATGCAACATTGTGAAAAATATTTGAGTTCGGATGATGGAAAATTTACACATAAAATTTAAACTAATATGCAAATGCGACGAGCGAAATTTACTTCCATATTATTCGACGCAATTTGGCGTATGCCTATGTCTATCTAGACGCATTCCAAATGTGAAGTTTGAATAGCAACGGAAGTTGTTTGTGAAAATTCAAAATTTTCTATTATAGAGAATGCAGCAAAACACAGAAGAATAAGATCGATGGAGCTAAAGATGTCCGAATTTTGAAAAACGAAAAATGACGTCTTTGTCAGAAGATGATTTAGAATTTTTCGATGTAATAATATTCAGGTTCGGAATATAAAATTTTCACGTTTTAAAATGAACTGATGTGCAATAAAATGCGAACGAAATTTACTGCGGTATTTCCGACGAAACTTTACCCATATCTATAACCATCTAGGCGCAATTTAGAAACAAAGTTTGGACGTTAATTAAAATCGTATGTAAGTTTCACATTTTATATTAAAATAATGGTTCTAAAATTTTTAAAATTGGGTCGGAATTTCAGGGTCGTTACAGACACATTCACGATGTTTACCTAACAGAACTGCTTTGAGAGGTGTTACCGACCTAGTCATGAGGACGAATTGCTTTGGGAGGTGTTAGCGTCCTTGTTAGGGCTGACAAAATGGCTTGGAGAGGTGTCATCAACCTTGTCATGAGGACGAATTGCTCTGGGAGGTGTTAGCGACCTTGTCAGAGGCTTCGGCCATCTGAGAATGGCACGTGCCGCATCACTTCGGCATGCAAATGGGATTTGGCCAATCTTGGGAATTTTTGTGAGTTTTTTATTTCGATTTCACCAATTTTGAGATGATGAATTTTCTTATAGCATTAAGTTAGAGAAAGGCTTATATATATGTATTTTTATGGTGATTTCGATATGGGGATTATAAACTCTTATTGAGTTTCATGAGTTTTGATTTGGAGATTTTCATCGGTGATTTGCTATCACCACTGGAGTATTTGCTATCACCACTCCTACACCACCTCCACCACCTGCTCTGGATGACCAAGGTACCTTACGAAGTACTTTTTCATTACATGATTTACCTATTAGGGTATTATTCGATACTGGTGCTTCTCATAGCTTCATATCTATTAATCTTTGTAATAAGCTCAACTTAGAACCTACTCTTGCTACTACTTCCTTATGCATCTCCAACCCTATTGGAGGACTTGCCAACCTCAGTAGAATTTTCTTATAGCATTGAGTTAGAGAAAGGCTTATATATATGTATTTTTATGGTGATTTCGATATGGGGATTATAAACTCTTATTGAGTTTCATGAGTTTTGATTTGGAGATTTTCATCGGTGATTGTTTGTATTATTTGAGTGTTATTGTCGAGTTTACCTCTTTTGAGGTCTTTGTATACTTAAATGACATTGTTTCACTTAAGTCATGAGTATGTGTTCTTTCTATTGCCTTTTCTCATTTGATAAGAATTATCACCTTGTTTCTTATGCTTCATATTATCGTCTATCTTTATTAACTAATTGTTTTAGCTAGACTGACCCGCGTATTTTTTACTCGGGTTAGACCGAGTTGTTTCAGTTTAGCTATTAGTTTCAGGACTTAGCTTTGATGCATCTGCTTGGATATCAGCCTAGCATTTTTTTGTAGTTTATATTTCTTTCTGTTTGACTCTGATGTGTATTTTGATTCGATGTATATAGTGTGGTCTCTGAACCACTTTTGTATATCGTTTTGTATTGTACTGGGATGTATCGGTGTAAGTGTATTTTATATATGATGATAATTGTTCTGTGATGTGATATGCATTCTGTTATTGTACTTTGTTCTGATAGATCCATTAGCCACCTATAGTTTTGTATTAAGCATTTATTGGATATATCGATACACTTGAAATAGAAAAAAAAATATAGAGCATTTATCGACGTATGCAGTAGATGTTTAAGACAAGATTATAGATGGTCGCTCCTAACCAGCCCTATTCTCCGCATTAACAGACAGAATTACCCGGTAATTCTCTTTGTTAATGTGGGTCTCGGGGTGGGGCGTCACAGCTTGGTATCAGAGCGAGGTCAGAACAAAGTATGATAAACACAGAACCGAAACACATATTACGGTATATCTAAGTGTAATACAAGTGTTACGAATCCCTTAATCATCGTGTCCTTTACCTTATCGTGTCTTTTGGAGTAGATAATTTGGGATATGTCTAGGATTATGTTTTATTTCGTAATATTACCAAATTTAATTAATGACATCTAATCTTAGGAGATAATCCTCTTTGGAACCTCAATTGTAGTCATAATTGTGAGATTACTTCACTCGAAGTAATGATATTTTGTTAGTGTTCTTCTACTCATTCGAGAAGATATCTTAACCTTACTCTTATATCTCATTGATATCCTTTTAATCCACTAAGTGGTGCTAGATTCATTCCTCAGCTTGACCCTATACCGATTTTTCATGAGCTACGAGTTGCGGAGGATAGCGTTACTCTTACCGCATTTCACACTCGTTATACGTCTTGTGAGTGGTTCGTTATACCTTTCAGAATAATGAACACTTTAGTCTTTTCCATCAATCTTGAGGATCGAGTATTCTGGGAATACCTCGATGACCTCTATTTGTGTTCTTTGATTTTGTGAATAAGTAATAAATTGTGTTTTCAAATTTTCAAAAATTGAAAATAGGTTTCTAAGAGAAATTGGATTTTGTTTTTGGGAAAAACAAAGAATATTTTGAGTATTATATATGAGGTATTTCTTTTTAAATAAAATGAATTTTTGTGTTGGTTTTTCCGTCTAGTGCTTTAAGAATTCAGGTCGATGCGTTTGGACAACGTTATCGATAGGAATTTCCTAAACGATATGATGAGACAGTCAGACACAGTAAATTGAGTTTTAATAAGTAAATTTTGAAAATAATTAATATAATGGAGTATTAATTTTATTTTAAATGTTTAATAAAGCCCTTCAACCATAATGAGTGTTGGATGAGTGGCGAGGTAGTTTTGATCACTCGATCAACTCTGCAGCCAATCAATGAGGTCATTCACTATAAATCAATAGCGAGGAAATACCCTTAAATTATTTGAAATTTATGAAATTTAATATGGTAATTTGGGTAAGTAAAGTGAATAATTATAATTAAGGAGATGTCTTAATTAAAAGAAAATATCATTTGATGCTTTGATTAATAAAATGATGTATTTAAGGTAAAAGAATACTTTGGTTTGAAAATTAAAATATTAATTGAATATTTTAGTACAAGTAATTAATGATGACTATAAAAATTTATTTTGATGCATAATTAATAATCATCTCTTGATAATGGAAGAAATTAATTATCTCTTCCAAAATGAGTTTTCTTAATTAATTGTTTTAAAGCTAGATTTTGGAAAGTAATGAAAATATTTCCACTTAATAGAATATTTTATGATAATTACATATGGTTGATCATAATATTAAATGTCTTAGATTTTTGGGGAAAAAGAGAATCATTTAATAAATGATTTAGCAAAAATCTTGTTTGAAATTGTAGTTTGAAATTAAAATGGTTTGGGAGAATTTCAAATTTTAAATTGATTTTAAAAGCTGAAATTTCATTTAGAAAAGTGCTGTACTAAAATAGAGATAGCTTGAGATTTATAACTCCAAATGAGCTGAATCCTTTTGTAAATGAAAGTTCTTTCAGTAAGCAATAAAGTTTCTTTTTATCACTTTTAATGATTTTGCTTTTTACTGAGCCAAAAATGGGTTTGAAAGTGGATAGGCAGTTCTGCCCTATTGCAAAATTCTCTAAGACTTAAGCTGAAAGTATATTTAGCATAACTTTCAAACCATAAATCTTGTTTTTATGATCTTTATATTGTAATAAAACTTAGACTGAGTAGAATAACTTTCATATTGTAAAGTTTTTCAGATTTTGTTGTTTGATGGGTCAAAATAGGTCTTTTTTATAGTAGGTCTGAAATAAAATTGTTCTATTTCCCTTAATAGTTAAGTGTTGCACTTCTTATCTATGAACATGAACTAATATCATCTATTTGAGTTAAGTATAGGTAAAAAGAGGATAGTTGGACTATATTTTGAGGAAAAAAAGAATATATATAAGTTTGTGCAAACTCGCTAAAAAAAATGCTAAAAAGGAAGGTATGTTTCTAGATTAATTTTAAAGTGTTAAATGATGATATATATTGTGTTTCCGACCTAATGGTCGATGTATATTATATAATTCATTTTTTTAATATTGTATACGGCCCTCCGTACAAAGGAGACTCCGCCGATTTTTTCCGAAAAGTCCTAACACTTAGAAAATTTGAGAAACAAATTGAATAAAATAATATGTTACAAACTAGAGTATACCTATGGAAGAATTAGAGAATAAACAACTTAAACTTTATTTACTCCAATGAATAGTGATAAATTTAAATTTAAAATCTAAGCAAGAAGTTTTGAAAATTTTTCAAGTGTTGAAAATTGTGGTTATAACTATAAAGATATTGAATTTTTGGAACTCTAAGAATTTTTAATTGAGAGTTTATACATATATTTTAGTTCCTTGTGATTATCTTACTCTTGTGCTATTTTCTAACGACGTGCATTTATGAGGTCGTTCGAGTTTGAAACCACCTTTTGGTTAAACTATCTTGCCTCTATTGTGTCTATCTTGTGTCGATGTGGTTCCTTCCGTAGTGTCATACATAAAGATCATATAGATAATCATCTTGTTGATTAGAGTTCGGGTTGGAGTTGTGCTAAATCCCGTCTCTACTCGAGGAGATTTTGAGAAATCAATCTCACTTGATTGATCCTTTGTGTAGCATCTTGTTGTGCTCTTATTCGAAGGTGAGACGTCTTCGAAATCTTGTGTGTTGATCGGAAAATTCAATGGTTCGCTAATTCCATATTTGCACTTTAAAAACCATAGAATTAATTGAGCAATCTTATCTTGGTCTTCTTTCATCTTGAGTTGTAAGTGTGGAATTTTGATCTCGTGCTTGTCTATCCTTCTTTGATTGATGAAATAATTGTGCTGAATACAAACACTTCTCTAGAAATTGCGAGGACGCAATTTTGATAAGGGGGGAGTCTGTAACAACCCTGGTTTTGGAGATTACCTGTTAATATTAAATTATAATGGTAGTTATAATTTAATATTGTAAATTAAATAAAATTGGAAGTTTTATATTGTTTATTTGGAATAAACAATGAATTTTGAAAATAAAATGAGAAAAATAAATTTTGGAACTTTATTTTATTTATTTGGGTTAATAATGATGGAAAATGATCCTTATTTAGAGAAAATGAAATAATTTTATAAATTATTGCCAATTACTTCTTTTAATAATTTTTAAATGAAGTATTTAATTTTTAAAGGGTGTTTAATTAAGTAAAAAGATGGAAATTGGTTTAAAAATGAGTTTTGGCTATAAATAAAGTTTGGATATGGTTGGAAATATTTTTCTAAGTGAGAAAATGATTTTTGTTGAATTTTTGAAGTTAAAAATAAGGTTTTATGTATTTATTTGTGTAAAATTGGTTATTTATGAAAAGTAAGAGTTTTTAATAATAAAAATGTTTTATAACATAAATTATCTTTTTATTAAGTGTAAAATATTATATTTAACTTGTAGATATGTTTACATTATTTATTGTGTTAAAACTTGGTGGAAAATGTTGTTTTATTAAGTAACATATGTGTATATTTTGTTTAAGTGATGAATTAATTAATTTAGGCCATCATACTTTGTTTTGTTTAATGGGTCCATTAAGCCCATTAGCGCTTAATCTGGTTTGAGAAGGTGAGAAAAAGATGACAGTACGTTCATTTTACTCTTCCTTCTTCCTCTTTCTGCAAAAATAGAAATACAGTAAAACACAACTCCATTTTCTCCAACCCTAGGCTTTAAACTCAATAGCCTCAATGCAAACTGATATCTTTCGCAAATTAGAGAAAAATTAAAAGGTAATCAATCTCCAAACCCTACAATTTCATCAAATTCCTAATTTTAGAAGTAGGTTTTCTAATTTACTATGTTTTTCCTTTTTACATATACTGTTTTTGAGCTACAGTTTATTGGAAGCTTTCTTCTCCTCAAAACTTGCTTCTTTCAGCAAAAATCTGAGATTTGATCATCTCTAATTCAAGGTGAGTTGAAAAATCACATTTTCTAGCATAGATTGAGATTTCAAGCTTAGAAATCTCAATTTTATTTTTGTTGCATGTTCATTTGTGAATCGCAGTTAGTAAATTAGACGTATCTTTCTTGTTTTTGTCGGATTTGGATGATTTTTAAAATTCCGGAAAGCTTATTTTGTGTGTGACAACTTTTATGTTGAACACATTTGCATATTTTGAGCATAGTTTGATCAAAATCCTATTGCAAACTTTCAATTCTGTCACTTTGATAATTACATTATCCAAACTAAACACAGTTAGTAAATTGGGCATGTCTTTCTTGTTTCTTGTAGGATTTGGATGATTTTTGAAGTTTCGAAAAGCTTATTTTGTGTGTGACAACTTTCATGTTGAACACATTTGCATATTTTGAGAATAGATTGATCGAAATCCTGTTGCAAACTCTCAGCTCTGTCACTTTGATAATTACATTATCTAAACTAAATACAGTTAGTAAATTAGACGTATCTTTCTCGTTTCTTATCGGATTTAGATAATTCTTGATGTTTTAGAAAACTTAGATTATTTTATAAACTTTTCTTGTTTTGAGTTTTGCAAAATTTTGAGGTTAAGATAGTCGAAACCTTATTGCTTTGCTGTTGCCCTAAGAATAAACGACAGCGATAGTGAATTTAAAATGTGAGAATTATATTGGCCATATCTTTCACGTTTCTTGTTCAAATTCTATAATTTTAGATGTTCCGGAAAGCTTGGACTTTGTGCTAAAAGTTTAATTTTTTGAGTTTTCTGAAATTTCGAAGTTAGCTTGTCTAAACTAGATTTGTATGTTGTTGTCCCGAGAGCAAAACGACAGCAATAAATCATTGACTTGAGAATTTGTATTGGCTTATTTTTGCTCTCATTCTTGTTCGATTTTGATGTTGTTTTGAAATATTTTGAGAGCTATGATTCCTATCAATAAGCTAGCTATATTTGGAGAATTTGAAATACAAATTTAAATAGAATTTGAATTGATTTTGGGTTAAATTTGTATTGAATTCGTATTGAATTCAAGTTATCGGTCTTGAGTCATCTTTCTTGTTTTTCATTGTTTTCGAGCACGGTTTTCACTAAACCATTTTGAAGTGATTTTGGAAATAAATGGACATTTTAAATTATTAATATATAGTATTTTAAAATTATTTTTCTAATATAAAATCTATTTATTTCCTATAATAAAGGAATTTCAAATATTGGTTTTATTAATCTTTTCGGGAAAAAGTTTTAAAAGCTTGTTTTCTCTAGTAAACTATTTCACTTTTGCACTATTCGAACGTATGAGAAAGAGAATTAAACAATTTAGTAAAACACGTGGTATGAGACATGTGCGTTTAATATTTTAGTTAATTCTGGACATGTACGATCGAAACTATTTGAGATTATTGATTCTGAGATGTTTTGCCATTTTATGCCATATTTTGAGTTTTATAATTCCTATTAATTGGAATTATTTAAGATGACCAATATTTGGCAAGTATTATGGTTTGGGATCTCCTATGCAGGAGTATAGTCGATGAGAATTATCATGATGTTTTATTTACTTGCTAATGATAGAAGGCAAGTCTTGAGTATATAATTTCATATTTTGAGATTTATGGTTTATGAGGAATCATCACGATGTTTTCACTTGTCGATGAAATGAGACAAGTTACGATGCCATTTAATACTTGTCGATGAGATGAGACGAGTATGGTGTCTCTTTATCACTCGTCAATGAGATGAGGCAGATATGATTTTCTGAGTTTTATAATGTTCCTAGTGTGGCATCGCCTAGCGGCTAGTAAACCACTAAGTGCGAACGTGTGGTATGGGACACACGTTAACACTTTCCGGGTTCCTATCCATGATTTTGTGACACATTCATGATGTTTACCTAACCGAACTGCTTTGAGAGGTGTTAGTGACCTAGTCATGAGGACGAACTGCTTTCGAAGGTGTTAGCGTCCTTGTTAGGGCTGACAAAATGGCTTGGAGAGGTGTCAGCGACTTTGTCAAGAGGACGAATTGCTCTGGGAGGTGTTAGCGACCTTGTCAGAGGCTTCGGCCATCTGTGAATGGCACGTGCAACATCATTTCGGCATGCAAATGGGATTTGGCCAATCTGGGGAATTTTTATGAGTTTTTTATTTCGATTTCTCCAATTTTAGATGATGAATTTACTTATTGCCGTGAGTTAGAGAAAGGCTTATATATATATATATGTTGTTTTATGGTGATTTCGATATGGGGATTATAAACTCTTATTGAGTTTCATGAGTTTTGATTTGGAGATTTTCATCGGCGATTGTTTATATTATTTGAGTGTTATTGTCGAGTTTACCTCTTTTGAGGTCTTTGTATACTTAAATGACATTGTTTCACTTAAGTCATGAGTATGTGTTCTTTCTATTGCCTCTTCTCATTTGAGAAGAATGATCACCTTGTATCTTATGCTTCATATTATTGTCTATTCTTATTAACTGATTGTTTTAGCTAGACTGACCGGCGTATTTTATACTCGGGTCAGACCGAGTTGTTTCAGGTTAGCTATCAGTTTCAGGACTTAGCTTTGATGCATCAGCTTGGATATCAGCCTAGCATTTTTGTGTAGTTTATATTTCTTTTCGTTTGACTCTAA
The DNA here is from genome assembly GCA_030737815.1 of Allium fistulosum. Classification (NCBI taxonomy): domain Eukaryota; kingdom Viridiplantae; phylum Streptophyta; class Magnoliopsida; order Asparagales; family Amaryllidaceae; genus Allium; species Allium fistulosum. The sequence goes on from CM060907.1 coordinate 478,668,362, forward strand.
TGTGTATTTTGATTTGATGTATATAGTGTGGTCTCTGAACCACTTTTGTATATAGTTTTGTATTGTACTGGGATGTATCGGTGTATATGTATTTATATATATGATGATTACTGTTCTGTGATGTGATATGCATTCAGTTATTGTACTTTGTTTTGATAGATCCATTAGCCACATATAGTTTTGTATTAAGCATTTATTGGATATGTCAATCCACTTGAAATAGAAAAAAAAATATAGAGCATTTATCGACGTATGCAGTAGATGTTTAAGACAAGATTATATATGGTCGCTCCTAACCAGCCCTATTCTCCGCATTAACAAACAGAATTACCCATTAATTCTCTTTGTTAATGTGGGTCTCGGGGTGGGGCGTCACATCATTGATAAGATATTATATGTTTTCCGCTATGATGTGAGATTCGGTATTGTTCTGTTTGTGTAACGACCCGGTATTTTCAACCATTCGCATCCGCACATGCCGGACTTGAATTGCTCAAAATATCAGATTGTTAATTTAAATTTGGAAAAAATCAGCATATACAGTAAATAAATCAATCACAGAATCACAGATACAGAGTAATATAACAATAATGCAGCGGAATAGATAAATAGTAGTTCATGAAGCTACTATATAAACATCAGAGTTAGAAATAAAAATACAACAGAATATCTCAAATACAGTGAAGTCTCCAATCCAAGCAGATGACTTCTGTGAACAAATCAACTGGAAAAGCTAGAAGCTGAATCGATAGTTGGATCTCCCAACGAAGCTCCAAACTCCATAGGTGAGTCTCGAATGCGGAATTACTCAATCTGACCCGAGCGTAAAGCAAAACACAAAACACTTGTGTCAGGATTAACATTCTTATATCAATAAATCCAACTCAAGTGAAATATCAACTGAAATACAATTAACTTAAAGGATGTTGGGGATACCCATCCTCTATCCGTGGAACTATCCACAATGTAGAAATATACACTATAACACCGTGGTCATTTCAAATTAATTTATACTTCAAAACCCAAATATCATTTCATTTCAGATATATCTATTTTCCAAAATAGTATATATATATATATTAAATAATTTATAAAGTAAACTATTTTTCACAAATCGCTTCAAAATCAACTCGACTTTCCATTCAAATTAAATTCAGTCTCAATTTATCAATTTCCATTCAATTCAGTTTCTGACTAAACAAATTCAAATTTTATCGATTTCAAATACAGATTTGAACCACAAAATAAACCATTTAAATTTTAATATAATTCAAAGTTAATATATTTCGAAGCTTTAAATATTCAACATTTCAAAGACTAAATTTGATAATTGCATTTATCTATCAATTTGACTTCACTATTATTTAGTTTTGAAATATTCACTTAATAAATTCAATATTATTTGTATGACCTTAAATTACATTTTTACTAAATATTTCCTTAAATTTATTTAAACGAGAAATATTCATTAAATTACTTAAATCAAAACCAATTTATAAATCATATCTTAAATCTTAATTTCAATAACTTTCAAATCGGTTTAATTAAATAAAATTATTTATTGAATATAATTCCAAATAAATTCAAATTATCTTCCCAACCTTAACTTATTCAAATTATTACCAAAAATCTATTTTGAAATACAAATTTAAATAAATACTTAAACATATTATATGTATTAAATCAATCTTAATTAAATCAAATATTATTATTAAATCAATATATATCATTACCATTTATATATAATATTTTAAGAATCACATTTATTAAAACCATATATTCCTTTCCAAACCCATAGAAATTATTTTCAAAATATTTATATATGGACCAACGGTGTCTGCATATAGAATTCTATCATATGGTCAAGTGATACAGATATTTATCATTTCAATCCGCAATTTAAATATATACGGGTAGATATCATTTCTCATTTCAACCCGTAATCCCAATTCAATTCAAATGAAAATTGCTTGGGTTTATCATTTCAACCCATAACGATTTTCTCCTATTCTAAAGTCCATTCAGGTATGTATAATTTCAACCCATAGTGAATTCTATACTAACAGGGAAATTGCAGAGTGATAACAGATATAATAATAATATAACATGCATATATCATCAATAACGATATAATATAAACAGCAGGATATGGTATCATATCCCACATGTGAACAATTACAGATAATAGCATATATAGCAAATGAAAATAACTATCAACGGTATATTTCAATTGTCATTTCAATTGAAATCAAATTTAATAAATACAAGAACGTTAATCGTGAGTGATTGCTCAACTTTCGAGGCTAGAGAGATTTGAAATGGGTTACGAATCCAAGATCAAATTTCCAAACAAACAAGATTGGCACAAATTGGACGAACAGGGCTGATAAATAGAGATCGATGAAAATAGATCAGAAACTGCTCGATGTAGACCGAAACAAAATATATATTATTCTAATATATTATTTGCTTAACCAATATAAATTTTGAAATTCATTAAAATTATATATACGTTTTCAAAAATCATAGTTTTAAACTAAACACATATATAAATCAACGTATATACAAAATCATAAATTTATATAAAATAAAGTAGAAATTAGCCACAAGGGCCTCTTTAGCTAGTGCAATTAGTTTATAGGACGCACAACTGAAATAATTACTTTTAAGGACAAAATGCAAAATAATTAGTTTCTAAGACCTAAAAACCTATGAAATTATGTCCTTGAAAGTAATTGGACTGCTGACTTTGTCCTTAAAAGTAATTATTCTGCTGACTTTGGCCTTGAAATTAATTTCTATGGATGTGTGTCCTAGAAACTAATTGGACTGCAAAGTTTGTCCTTCTAGTGAAATGCCCCTAAAATAAATATATTACCACTTAACTTTACAAGTATGTACGTAAGTAACTATATACATATTTATCTATACAGAAGTCTACAAACCAAATTTTTATATAAACCTCATATGTATCTATCTATAAATGTACCCAGAAAAAAAAATCTCGTGCACTTATTTATATACGAACAGAATAAAATTTTTAAACTCTAACTTATAAATGCCACAGACGTGGACCATATATATACCTAGTAGTAAAATATATTTCATACTAACCTATACGTATTATATAGCTAATATAAAATAAACTGACACATAAAACTTTATATAAACAACAGTATACCAAATTATATCCTACTGTAACCACTTATATGCTCAACTAATCGGCAAAATATATACTAACCTCTTTACAAATATAGTGAATATAATAGATGGAAGGGGACCCATGGCAAGGCTGCTCTGGGTAAACAAAGCGGAGAGAGAAGCTATGGGTTTGTTGCCGAGGAGGGGCGGAGGCCTACGGATGCGGAGGCGAGCGGTGGTTCACGGTGGTCGGGAGTTTGGGTTGCTCGAAGGAGATGAGCAGATCTGGGAATGGAGAGAAAAAAATAAAAAAATAAAAAATGAGAAGAGGAGAACGTGAGTGGCGAAATTTAACGCACGAGATAAATATACAAGGAGATGAGCTGGCTGCAATTAATTATTTACGTTTTGGTGGAACAGTTTCTTTCCTTTATAAAGCAACGAAGACAGAGAGAGAAAGAACAAAGAACGGCAACAAATCTATCAATCAAAGGGAATGGAAAAGTCACACCATAATTCAAGAAGATAATAAAAGCAATAGTCGTTGGGTGAATACACGGTGGGGATTTAATAGGCCCAAGAAATCAAAACACACAAAACAGGTACCGTTACAACGAACAGTTTATTGTTTTTGTCGCGTACTGGACCTCAAAATATTGAAATAAATATACCGTAGTGATCAACACGACAAGACGGTCAAAACGGTATACAAATATCAGTGGTACGATCATCCGATCAAAAGTCAATAATCGGTACCAATATACGTTGCTATTCCGTACGAAAAATCCAAACGGAGCAAGAAACGTCCGAATTTCGCGAAACAAATTTCGCAGTCTGATTCAGAGTATTCTAAATAAATTTTCTCATGTTGACATTTTTAGGTTTCGGAAGACTTTTAAATTCAACTTTTATTAACTGATTTAAATTGAAATAGAATTTCACAAGAAAATAAACATTAATATTATCAGATGAAAATTTACCAGTTGCTATGTTTAAATAGACGTATTCCAAATAATAATTTTTTTTTTATTTTCAAATTTTATTGTTTAAAATTTCACAAAATTTTAATTAATTTAACAAATAAAATCACTAAAATTTATAGGTCGTTACAGTTTGGTTCTCTCTTCTCTCTTTTTTCTCTTCTCTTCTTCTCTCTTCTTTTCTTTCTCTTGACTTTCCGTCAGTCTGTGCTTTTTGGGTCGGACATGTGTGGTTTATTGTCAATTCAAAGGGTACAGAATTACGGGTCGTCACAGGAAGTTTAAAATTAATTTAGTTTAAATGTATAGTTCATTAAATACACTCAACAATTGTTTATAAGAGTTAATTTAGGAAAGGTAACCTTTTATTTCTTTCCCTTAAAAAAGTAATTAATTGAGAGTATAATAAACATTATATGAAGTGAGAAACCTTCCATTTTCTCTCTCTAATTAAAGTGATTGGGTCATTAAATGATATTAATTGGCAATTTATTTATGGCATAAAATGTAACTATTTTCCAAAATTTATTTTACTGTAAATTATGCAAGTGCAACAAATCAGATAGTGTACATAGATGATATTTCCTACATATGTGTTTTTATTGTCCATATTATTATTTAAAATACATATACGTACATATATTTACATTTATATCCAATAAACATATACATATGGATGAGATAAAATAAAGAGTCACTTTTATAACTCCAAAAGGTCAGCAATTTTAAACCTAGTTTCAAAACTAATTTTTATGGTTAAAAATTATGATTTTACATAGAAGTTCATCATATAAATTCAATTCAAATTATATATATACATATATATATATATATGTATGTATGTATGTATGTATGTATACATACGCACATAAATTTGTGTGTGTAGATGTACACATACAAAATTCACTATAAATAATGTTTTAAACTTAATGCATCTTTATGTTAAAATTTATAATTTAGTATATGTTTCAATATAAAGTAACAACTAAAGCTTAACTTTAATTTTAAAAGTAAATCCAAGGGTTTATGATATTTTGCAATAAATTCTAGTTACATTTATATAGAAAACTTTTTTTATAACTTTAAACAGAAGTATTCAAAAACCAAAAGATTGAATTTGAAATATTGAACACAAAACATACATGCAAACATAAATAAATTACATATTTTTATATTTAAATTAATAATAGAAATATTACATTAATTAAAACTTAGACTGTAATCAAAAAGTGTATTTTTTTTAAAACAAACTTGAAACAACAACAAAATAGATAGGACAAATCAGACACATATGTATACGTTGCAAAGATTTCAGTACGAAGAATATTTAAATATGGGATCATATAATGTAGATCTAATAATGACAATATGAATTGGCAAACAATCAAAATATATCTTGAAATAGATTCAAATTAAAATAACATGGTGAACATATGTCATTAATTAAGATGGAGCAAAAGGGATCTAATCTATTTGATCAAATAAACAAATACATAGATAAGATGAAATTGAATATGGATATAAATTACATAAACAAGTTGATTGATGAATATATAAAATTAGAATAATCACCTTGAGATGTTTCCAAAAGAATGCACCGTGAATGATGAATCAATGGCTCTTAGATTCCATGAATCAATCCTCGAATTTTGCAAGAATTAAGAGATTAGAAGCACCTTTTGTTATTAATTTTATTTGATATATATTATTTTGGAAATTTAGAGGTGAGGAAGACATGAAAATTCGAAATTCTCTAATAGAAGAGCAAGTGGGATGATTATGACAGGAAATAAATCGATCATGTAAGTAAATAAAAGGAGATGTGATTTAAAGAATGAAAGAAACCTTTCTTATTCTTTCCTTAAAATTTTCCCCTATTAATTCCTTTTTAAATGTTAATCAAATCCTCTCTTGTCAACATGCATAACTAGCCATAGATGGTGCCACATAGGCCCTCAAAAATTTCCAAAATCTCATTAGAATCAATTCCTGTAACAACCCGAAATTTAACTCATAATAATTAATCTGTTAGTTAATGAAATAATAAAATAGCTTTGTAAAATTATCAGAATCGAGCCATGGGAGTGGCACCATTATGTCCGCGGTAATTTTCTGGTCAATTTCCATATATAGAACATCAGAATCTGAGTTATAAAAGTGACTCTTTATTTTATCTCATCTATATACATACATATATTTATCTCATTAGAATCCAATTTACATTTTTTGGTGGCTCCTATTTAGCCTATGACGTGGTTGCATCCTATTCAATCCTCAAATATGATGGTCTGAGATCCACTTCTATCTCTATAAATAAGACCCTAGGCTTAACATTTTTTCTCATTCTAAGATTTTCTCCAATTGGATCACCTTTTCAGGAAGGACCCTAAACGGAATAATTTTCCAAGGAGGAAATTGTTTTAAATAAAAATATTTAATAACCCCAAGTGGATCTAGGAAGACCTGAAGGGAAGAGCTTAGGACCACAAGTGAGTGATTGTAATTATTTTAGATTCCTTTAAGTAATTTAAAATAATAGGGTTTTCAATAGTTGTAGTTTTTACTACGATTTTTAGAATAACCTTTTTAGTAATTTATTTACAGTTTTTAGAATTATTTTCAGTCTATTTCTTTTAGCTATTTTTTGCAGTTAATTTTAGTTTAATTCTGTTAATTATAGATTTTCCATTTATTTACAATTTATTTACAGTATTTTAATTTATTTACTTCTATTTATGCATTATTTACATCTTTTTCCTACGCTTTGTATTTTCTTCTATTTTTAGTTTTCTTTTATTTCTCCTTCTTGTTCGTATATGGACTAGAATAGATTAAAACGTGAATATGGATTAAAATTATAAGAATACTAAAATAACTAAAGATAAAATGTAAATTGTAAAAACTGTAATAAAAATGGAATTAAGACTGAAGTTGAGCCTAATGTTAGAACTGGACCAATTAAAGATAATTGGCCTAGTTATAACTTAGAATTATAACTAAAAAAGAGCAAAGATGAAAGGAGCTTATTTTGTTTACACTTTACTTTTGGGTTAAGTAAATAAGCTAAATTATAACGTAGGTTATAATAAGAAAAAGAATAGAATGAAGCTTATTTTAAGACTTAGGATAAATTAATAAGCACGGATAGCAAAAACAAAAGTAAAGGCTTATTTAAATAATTTATCTAAGTTAATAAGCAAGAATTAAGTAGGACCTGTACCAAATAGCATTCCCCTATTATTTCTATGGACACAGTGTTTCACATAATCCTGAAGTGAGACAAGGGGCATGCTTATGCTAATAATGGTAGTAATTGGTCAATAAGTAGAAGTCCAAAACATGGGGATTTGGGCAAGGGGCGCAACTAGATACTGTTTGGATGACGGGCCATTACCAACAGCATTTCCCCTATTTTCTATAGACACGGTGATCTCACATTAGCCTGAAGTGGGATGAGGGGCACGCTTATACTGGAGCATGAGGTAATAAGAAGACCCAATAGGTAGAACAACAGGTAACATGAGCATGGTGGTGGTTACACGTGCGACTTCCATTCGGGTGCTCAGTAAGTGTTATGAGTTCCAAGCGCTTAGTATGTGTGCCTTTCGTAGGCACTATTGCCTTCTGTGTAGGGAGATATATAAAGTCTAGTCCACAGTAGATTCTTTGTGTGTCATTCGTATACACCATTTTTGTATAGGGAGCTATATAGCGTCTAGTCCGTAGTAAGGTCTATGGAGTAAGAGGCCGATCAAAGGGTAGAATTAGAATTTCATCCTAATTATAGGATTAGGGATTCAGTCTAATCAAAATGGCAATCAAGGATAAGTGCAGACAATCAAAGTTAATTAATTTAGTTAATTCGTATTTATTTCCAGCTTATTCCTTCTTCCTATTTCCTTTGTTCCCTTTTATATACTAGAACTGTTGTAAGGTCTATTAATTTTACTTTGCTTAAACCTTCTAGTAATTACTATCATTCACTGGACTTTTAGTTTGACCCACTCCTCTATTTTTTTCCTTTTCCCCCTCCATAGGCAATCAGGGGCAAGGAAGATAGCCCGCAGCTTCTTAGAGACTTGTTGGAGATTATATATATTTTTTCTTTCCTTTAGTTTTAGTTTTTATTTCTTTTGTTGAGCTGGTATTTTGAGAGGGATGTATTATACTCTGATATTATTTGAGGCTTTGGTTTTTGATTTCACGAGACTTGTATTGGATATTTGGTGACTTATTTTTATCATCTTATATTATGGAATTTGATTTTTAGCAAAATTCTATAATTGTCTCCGCTGTGTTACTATTATTATTATTATTTGATTTTTGTCTTGTGAATCTTAGTCTCTGCTAGTTTTAGTTATACCTACAACGCACCATGCCTTTTAGTGTGTCATTTTGGGTATACTAAGGGGTGTGGAGTATTTCATTTGGTATCAGAGCCTAAGGTTACAGGATTCCTAAAAATTTATTTTAAAAGTAAAGTATTTTTCAAAATAACTTGCTGATGTGCACGTAAATGTGCGTATATTTACATCCATATTTTATCTCTTTTTATTTAAATAAACATCATATTTGGGCATTTTTACATGTTAAAATCAAAATTCAATTATTTTCAAACCATCATATTTTCATCTTCATTCAGGGGCAAAATGGTCATTTGTGTGCATGTTTTAATTTAAGAATTTTTACTTGGACAATTTTTATGATTTTTATAGGATATTTTGCTGCATTTGGAAGTGGGATTCATGATGATATATGCATGCACAAGGAAATACAAAGGAATGAAGAGGAAATAATTCAAGTTCAATATCATGGAGGACCCCACCCACTTACCTAACTTCCAATTAGAAGCTAAGCATATGCTAAAAGGACTTAAAGCTTCATGTACATATTAAGTGGGGGATTACTGAATGTTAATGATTACTTGGAGGCTACACCACCTCAAGGGTATTTTGGGAAGCTCCCTAAAAAGAGAATTAGGGTTTTATGCATGTATAAATAGCCCTCTTATCTACATGAACATGGATCTACTCTTTCATTTTACTTAGGAAATTAAGAGATCAAATTGTAAGCTCAATGTTATATGAAATAAAAATGGCTTCCAAGCCTCTTTCTTCTCTCTTTTCTACATGCTTTTCTTTGTGTTATTGTTAATGTTTATTTCTATGCTCTCTTTCCTTTAATGTTCATAGCTTAGATTTACATTTATGCAAGTAGTGTAGCTTTAATTTTTATGCAATTAGTTACTAGTTAATCTCTCTTTCTTCCTTTGCTTAGTTTTCATTTCTTTGCTCTTTCATGTTGAAATTTACAAGTGTTGCTTCAATGCCACAAATGAGTAGCTAAACCCTTCAATTTAGGGGTAATGAAGCTCTCAAATATTATGTAATTTCAACATTTCTATGATTTATGATCTCTTTGTTTATGCTTCATGAAAGTAAATTTTGATGCAAGTTTATACAAGTGGGTTTGATAGCTTATGTTGCTTTTGCAAATGAGCTATTCTTATTCAACCTAAACACAAGTTGCATCATCATTTGCTAATCCATTTTTGATTTTGAAATGAAAGTAAAAAATGAAATTTGATGTTCTATATTACTAGTTACAATAGTAAATAGATCATACTTAAAATAACTTTTGCTTTGGCTTCATTTTCATGAGAATTATAAGTGGTATAATTGTTGTATTATAGTTTGATGGTTTGAGTTATGTTAATTAATAACATAAACAAACCATACTTATGATAAATGCAACACTTATTTCACTTAATATCAAAGTTAGAGATCATAAATTCTATGTTTGTTGATTTACAAAAATATTAGAGTGGATTTGCCTCTAAATTGTTCTCTAGTTTAATAGTTTTTAAATCACGTTTTAGTTTTAGCTTCATTTTTAGTTAACAATTTCTCCTCCATTTGATCTAATTTGATTGAATAGATTTTTAATATCTCACAATTCCCTACGGATCGACCCGTACTCGCCACGTACTTCAATAGTACGCCGTGCGCTTGCGGTTATTTTTATTTCTAAATTTGTTCGACGGTTTTCTAAATCGATAGAATTTCCGTCGACGAACAAGTTTTTGGCGCCGTTGCCGGGGAATTTGTTTTGATTTTAGATTTTCTATTCTTCGAATTATTTTTGTTTGATTTTTTTTGTGTGTTTGTTGTGTGTGTTTGCATTTGTAAAATATATATATATATATTGTTTGTAGTGTGATTTTTGATTGCATTTTCTTTGTGTGCTTGTTTTCTTTTCATTTTCCATTTGCATTTTCGAAAAAAAAAAAATTAAAACATCCACAATTTCATAAGCAAAAGAAAAAAAATTCCATTCCATTTTGCATTTGCAATTTTCATTTTTACAATTTCTTGCTCTATTTACAATTTTGCATTCTCTGTTTCATTCTTCACTGTTTCTTTGCATTTCTCTCCTTCTCCCCTCTGTGCTTCTGTTTCTTTGCATTTCTTCACTGTTTTATATATAATTTCTTCATTTCTTCACTGTTTCTTTGCATTGCAATTGCTTGCTCGGATTCTCACTTCTCAACCTGACCATTTCCTCTTATTCAAACTTGCTGTCATAAATCCAATCTACATCATCGCCCTAGACAATCAACACTCCACTGCTTCACGCAAGTTCAACAACCATCCCAGTACCACTGCCTCTCCCAAACACTTGCACACATCTACATTCAATCAGTACATATTCAATCTACAACAACCATAGACCAACTACAAACATCCACTTGAAACTTCCCATTGCCTTCTTCCAATCAATACAACACCAACACCTGTACAAAACAGTAGTGCAACAAATACTTCACTATCAAATACAACACCACATCCACAGTCCCATTCATCAATTGCCTGTGCACATCAAACCGTGCTTGTGCACTGTTCCATCTTCATCACTGTCTCATTGCTATCCTCATCAACTGACCAACCACCCTCCATCTAAAACATCATCCAACTTCCCCTTTCCTACCATGAACATTCACCTCGACTGCAACCCATCAAATCAGCTACCCAAACTTGCTTTCTCTTCCACCTAACCACCCTTGCCACAAGAGCACATACCATCCCCAATCACTTAACCTCTTCACCGTGCCACATATCAAATAATAGTCACTCTTCAAATCCTTGACCACAACATAGTCGCCTATATCTGCCTTCAACAATACAGCAGCAGCAACTCCACCATATATCCAACACAGCAGCACTTGCCTACTTGAATACGTGACTACGACCCGACATTCACTACAGTAGCACTTCACTTACATCAATACACCCATACTTCAACGAGACTTCTTCCAATACCCCTCATCTCCAAAAAAAAAACCCAACCAACATCGACCTCACAGAACAACATCTCACAGAGAACAGCAACCAACATTCATCGCAATACTACATAGTCCCATCGCCTCCTATCTCCTCCACAAATTGCATTCTAATTCAATCCAGGACCCTTACCTGAAATCACCTGATTCCGCCATCGAATCCAGCAGCGATCGAATCTACCCCATACAACTGCAGTAACCACTGCAATACACTATTCCACCACTTACCACTGCCACGACTACTCACCTCAATCCACTTTCGTATCACAACATTAATCTCTCCACTTTCCCTAACCATACCAAAAACAACCCACATCTGCCTTAACCCATTCAATCGAACTCTTCAGTGAACCACCCTCCTCCGAAGACTACGAAGCCAAATCGAACAAACCCAATCGTGTGAGCCATCGTGAACTACACCTCCCTACAGCCGACTGCCAAACCAATTCGAACAGTTAACATCAACTTGCCTCCAACATCTACCACTACAGTACGTCTCCACATAGCACCTCCCTCAACCAAACACGAACCACTCGAATTCAACTCACGAGCCAAACATCTCGCCTGACAAATCGCAAGTTCCCAAATCACTACGACCCTCTGCAACCACCATCGCCTCCCAATTCGTTCCTGAATCGCCCTAAAGCAACCCATTTCGAACCAAAATGTAACACTTTTTAGCAAAGTACGAACCTCTAAAACAACAACGAATTACATCTCCTCGCCATTCGAGTAAATCCGCGAACGAAAAGGATTTGAGTTTTTTTCAGGAATTGAATTGTTCTACTGCGTTAATTTTTATTTTAGAAGTTCATCGGGTTTGAATAATTTTGGAACGAGAAAGTTTCGTTTGTTTTAAGGGCCGGATAAAGTAAGTTTACAGGCCTGTGAATATATATTGTGCTTTCTTTTGATTTAGTAAGGTGTTTTGATTTGTTTTTTTTGTTCTAGTTTTTTTTAGTCCATTCTATTTCCTAAAAAGAAAAAAATATCAGTGTGTTTTTGTTTTCCTTTGTTATTCCAATTTGTTTGGTGCTGTTATTCCTTTGTTTTTAGTTTTCTTTTGCTCTCAAAATTTAATTTTTTTTTAAGTAAAACGCTACTTTTCGGTTTCCTTTCCAAAAAAAAAATTAAAAAAAAATTCCAAAAAAAAAAGTTCAACTTTGTTTAATTTTCATTTTCCATTTGTTTTCACTTGTTTTTGTTTTTCGCTTATTTTGTTTTTCATCTTTGATAAACATACTAAATAATAATAATAAAAAAAATTGTTGAATATATCTTGTGTTTCATCTCAGGTTGCCAAAGCAGAAATTCCAAAAGGAAGAAGTGCTTGCCCAAATAAACTGCTTTGCCTTGCTTAAAAAAAATTTGCCGCTTAAAAAAAAATTGCTAATAATCTGCACGCTCTGGTATTGTGCTTTCATCTCTAGTGCATTGTTGGTTGCTTGCATTTGCATTTATATATACAAAAAAAAAATTACAAAACCCAAAAACAAAAACAAACTTCATTTTAGTTGCATTGTAAATTCACGTTTAATTTTTGTTTTGCATCCATCTCATCTTATTTTCTTTTCTAAGGGCAATACCCCAATTCACATAAGGTGAGGGAATTCATCACCCTTTCCTTAGCCCACAAACGCATTTCATCGTAGAATTTGACTAATAATAAAGGTTAGACATTCGACTTAAGGGTGTCGCGAGCTCATCTAGGGCTTAATTGTATCTTCACAATTGTTTTCTTTGAACAATTTTATTTCTTGGTGTCTAGGCTACGGCAGAGTAATAACCAGTTATAAAACTTACGGTGATACGTAAATATTATATTGGTTGTTCCTCTGAAGGTACTTAAACCTTCGGCTGCATTGCTATGGTGATTCGTGGTGCACCGATAACCCCTGCCCATTACCTGGCTGAGAAATATTTTTGTTGATTTAAGACAAAGTGTGATTATACAATTTTGGGTTAGGAGCTACTAAGGACAGAAAACTGTAATTAAGTCCTTTGCATTCATTTAGTTGCATTAGTTCATGCATATATAAAAAAAATTCAAAATTCCAAAATCCAAAAAAAAAAATTTAACTTAGTTTTTAATTCCACAAAGAAAAAACCTTCTTAAAAACAAAAAAAAAGAACAAAAATTTGAAAAACCAAAAACAAAACAAAAATCAAACTTCTCTTTTGAAAATAAATTTCACTTGGTAAATATTTTTCTTCCTCTAAAAAAAGTTTTCACTTCGATTTTCAAATCTTCTTTCATTCACTAAACTCGATTCTAACTTCTTTCTCTTCTCGACTTTCACTTGTGCATGAGTACTTGGACTTGTGACACAACAACAAATCGTTGGACTCGAGACCCTTCTACAAACCGTTTAACTCGAACAGACGATCCTCCTGAAATGGGGAACGAGAACGCCCCTCGAACTCTTATGGATAGAATCTTTCCCGATAGAGTTTCTATTCCATCTTGCATCACGTTACCCGCCCCTATGGGTAACCATTTCGAAATTCACTCAAACCATATTGCCACTCTTCCGAAATTTGGCAATTTCGAACACGATGATCCATACATCTTCTTGACTAAAGTCGAACAAGTTTGTGCAACCATTAAACTCCAACAACTTTCTGATGATGGAATCAAACTTCGATTAATCCATTCGCTCTTACGAATTACGCTGAAAAATGGTTGTACAGCTTACCATCGAGCTCGATTAAAACGTGGGAAGAATTCGTAAAAACTTTCTTAAAAAAGTTCTACCCTTTGGAAAAAACGAGTAGAATTCGAAACGAAATTGTAAACTTTCATCAATTCAAGGGAGAGCCATTCGGAAAATATTTTGAAAGATTCAAAGAGCTTTTGATAAAATGTCCACACCATAATTTCAAAAAATGGACGATTTGCCAAATTTTATACGATGGACGCGAAAATAGCTCACGTACCATGCTCGAATCAATGTGCCAAGGCAACTTTCTTGCCCAACATCACAACGATGCTTGGCAATTTCTTGAAAATCTCGCCGAAAAATCATCCCAATGGGAACGATCGAACGAAAAATCAGTTTACTCACGATCGAGTGCACACTCGATAGGATCCTCTGTTGCTTTGGAAGCTAAGATCGACGCAATGATTAAAAAATTCGATAACGTTTTCTCATCGAATCAAATGAACCAAACTTCCCAACCGATGTGTTATAAATGCAACGATCCTAATCATATAGCCGATCAGTGTCCCAATTCTGTTGAACAAATCAATGCTTTCAATAAAGCCAAAAATGACCCGTTTTCTCCAACGTACAACCCTGGTTGGAGAAATCATCCGAATTTTGCGTGGAACCAAAAAAATCCCAACACAAATACAATTCGTCCCAATTTTCAAGCATTTCCGAATAATGCTTCGAATCCCCCCTTTCAGCCCAATAATTTTCAACCAAACCTTGCGGGTCCGTCGCATAATCAGCCGCAACAAAATGCTGCTCATCCTCCCCAAAACGATAAACGCTTAACTTCACTTGAGAAAACTCTTGAAACGTTGGCTAAAGCAACCACTCAAAGCCTTCAATCAAACAACAATTTGCAAAATTTATTGACTTCATATATGCAAAACATGAACCAATCAATTGCAAAACTCGAAATGCAAATGAGTCAATTAGCCACGTCTGTGAGCGAACGTGAACGAGGAACATTCCCAAGCCAACCCATTTCAAATCCCAGAAATCAAAACGCAAATTTAAATCAAGCCCATGTTGTTCAAGATAGCAACGTCACCCAATTGAATGCTATCACAACTCTTCATTCCGGGAAACAAATCGATAATCAAGTCGTTAATCCAAACGATTTACCGGAAACTTCTCTCGATACTTCTAAAACAACAAATGAACCTGAACAGAACGTGGAGCCAAATGTTGAATCGAATGCCAGTCAAAATTCTTCTTCTTCTACTCGAGTAGACCCGCCTACCGAGTACGTGTCCCATTTCCACATCGTCTTCGACCTAAGAAACACTCGGACCAAATGGAAAAGATGTTGGAAATATTTAAACAAGTCAAAGTTAACATTCCGCTTCTTGACATCGTTCAGCAAGTCCCAACATACGCGAAATTCCTTAAGGACTTATGTACCCAAAAGCGACACACTCAAGTGCCCAAAAAAGACTTCCTAGCCGCCAGTTTGAGCGAAGTCTTGTCCCAATCCATGCCCGTTAAATACAAAGATCCTGGCTGCCCTACGATTTCATGTACAATTGGTGACAAGACGATTAATAAATGCTTGATAGACTTAGGCGCGAGTGTCAACTTGATTCCATATTCCGTGTATGAACAATTAGGCTTAGGTGAGCTCAAACCCACAAAATTCACGCTTCAATTTGCCGATCGTTCCATTAAGAAACCCGTGGGAGAAATCGAAGACGTGCTCATTCAAGTAGGGCAATTCATATTCCCCGTTGATTTTATTGTTCTCGAAACACAACATGTGACAAATCCCGCAAGTCAAATTCCATTGATTTTAGGCCGGCCATTCTTAGCCACCTCAAACGCCTTAATCAATTGTCGTAACGGTTCTATGAAAATTTCTTTTGGAAACATGACTTTGGATCTTAACATTTTCAATCTTGAAAGCCAATCAAATGAACCTCGTGACCAAGCATTGGAAGTTAGTGCCATTCATGAAAACTTTGAAAACGAGACACTTGATCTTAACGATGAACGCGAGGCCGAGTACGAAAAATTGTTTTATGAAATTCCCAACGAGATTGAATACACTCTTCCCTTTGAATCGCTTCAAGTTGAATCCGAATCTCAACCCAATTCTGCAATCGAAAAACTCCCGAAGTTGGACCTCAAACCACTTCCTGATCACCTTAAGTACGCTTACTTAGGTGAAAACGAAACTTGTCCTGTCATCATTTCTAACAATCTTTCTCTTGACCAAGAAGTTTCTCTTCTCTCTATTCTTTTGAAAAATAAAGAAGCAATTGGGTGGTCCATTACCGATATTAAGGGAATTAGCCCTGCTATTGTCCAACATCGTATTCATTTGATTGGCGAAGCCAAACCCACTCGTGATGCACAACGAAGACTTAACCCAAAAATGAAAGATGCGGTTCGTGACGAAATTCTTAAGCTCCTCGATAATGGTATCATATACCCCATCTCCGATAGCCCATGGGTTAGCCCAATTCATGTCGTGCCTAAAAAGTCCGGACTTACCGTCATAAAAAACGACGCTAACGAACTTATTCCAACTCGTACTCAAACGGGTTGGCGTGTTTGCATTGACTATCGAAAACTAAATGCCGCAACACGTAAGGATCATTTCCCTCTTCCATTTATAGACCAAATGCTCGAACGTTTAGCCGGCCACGAATTCTATTGCTTCCTTGATGGTTATTCCGGCTATAACCAAATTCCAATTGCTCCCGAATATCAAGAGAAAACAACTTTCACATGTCCATTCCGTACCTTCGCTTATCGACGTATGCCATTCGGACTTTGTAACGCTCCTGCGACTTTCCAACGATGCATGGTTGGAATCTTTTCTGACATGATTGAGCGCTTTCTAGAAGTCTTTATGGACGATTTCTCAATCTTTGGCGATTCTTTTTCTCAATGTTTACATCATCTCGAGTTGGTTTTGAATCGATGTAAAGAAAAACACTTGACTTTGAATTGGGAAAAATGCCACTTTATGGTCAAACAAGGCATTGTCCTTGGACATATCATCTCAAATAAAGGCATTGAGGTAGATAAAGCGAAAATCGATGTTATTGCAAATCTACCCATTCCCAAAACTGTTAAGGACATTCGATCATTTCTTGGACACGCTAGCTTTTACCGACGCTTTGTGAAAGACTTTAGCAAAATTGCTCGTCCTTTGACGACTCTTCTTGGAAAAGACGTTCCTTTCGATTTTAACTCTGATTGTATCTCTTCTTTTGAACGTCTTAAGAATGAACTCATTTCTGCTCCAATCATTTGTGCGCCTAATTGGGATCTTCCTTTCGAAATAATGTGTGATGCTTCGAACTTTGTCGTTGGTGCTGTCTTAGGACAACGCATCAACAAGATCCTTCACGTGATTTACTACGCGAGTATGACTTTGAACGACGCTCAACTCAACTACACAACAACCGAAAAAGAGCTTCTAGCTGTCATTTTTGCTCTCGAAAAATTCCGACAATACTTGATAGGGTCACACATTACTGTGTACACAGACCACTCCGTACTTCGATATCTCTTCTCTAAAAAGGATGCCAAATCCCACTTGATTCGTTGGATCCTTTTACTTCAAGAATTTGATGTTACAATCAAAGACAAAAAAGGATCCGATAATGTCATAGCCGATCACTTGTCTCGTCTTCCGAACGCACCATCTTCTTTGCCGATCAATGAAAACTTCCCCGATGAACAACTTCTTTCAATATCTATTGACCCATGGTATGCTAATATAGTGAACTACTTAGTCACTAAAGAAACTCCTTCATCGTGGTCCAAACAGGACAAATACAAATTCATGTCCCAAGTGAAATATTTCTATTGGGACGATCCATACTTGTTCAAATATTGTCCCGACCAAATCATCCGACGTTGCATTACGGATAATGAGATAAGGAGTTTTCTTTCGTTTTGCCATGATCAAGTGTGCAGTGGACATTTCGGTCCTTGAAAAACTGCTAAAAAGGTGCTTCAGTGTGGTTTCTATTGGACTTCTCTCTTCAAAGACTCATTCGAATTTTGTAAAACTTGCGATCGATGTCAAATGCTTGGACGAATTTCTAGACGAGATATGATGCCTCTAAACCGCATTCTTACCATCGAAATCTTCGATGTTTGGGGTATCGACTTTATGGGACCTTTTCCCAATTCTTTTGGAAACTTATATATCCTTCTCGGTGTTGACTACGTCTCAAAATGGGTCGAAGCCGTTCCTTGCAAAACCAACGACCATAAGATTGTTGTGAAATTTCTCAAAGAAAACATCTTTTCGAGGTTCGGCACACCTCGCACAATAATCAGTGATAACGGGACCCATTTTTGCAACCGTTCTTTTGAAATTTTAATGAAAAAATACTCGATAACCCACAAGTTATCCACTCCGTATCATCCTCAAACTTGTGGCCAAGTTGAAGTTTCAAATCGACAAATAAAACAAATCTTGGAGAAAACTGTCAACAAAAATCGAAAAGATTGGTCTTAGAAATTGACCGACGCGCTTTGGACTTACCGTACTGCTTTTAAAACTAACCTTGGGATGTCCCCATTTCGTTTAGTTTACGGTAAAGCTTGCCATTTACCCGTTGAAATCAAACACAAAGCGTTGTGGGCAATAAAAAAATTAAACTTTGACCTTGAAAAAGCTGGCGAAGACCGAAAATTGCAACTCAACGAACTAGAAGAACTTAGGAATGACGCGTATGAAAACGAGAAAATTTACAAAGAAAGAACAAAAGTTTTTCATGACAAGTCAATCCTTAGAAAAACGTTTTCGCCTAACCAGAAAGTTCTTTTATATGACTCGAGACTTCATTTATTTTCGGGGAAACTTAAATCAAGATGGATCGGACCATTTGTGGTACGAACTGTTTTTCCATATGGTGCCGTAGAAATAGAAAACCCCAGGGATGGATCAATTTTCAAAGTCAACGGTCATCGTTTGAAACCTTTCTTGGAATTACCAAATAACCAAGAGGAGGAGCTCATGATCCTTCATGAGCCAAGCTACGTCTAGTAAGAATGTTAACCCTCTTTTGTAAATATGTACATATTTTTCCCGTTACACTCATTATATCACGCATTGACTATGGGGACACAGTCAAAATTAAGTGTGGGGGGAAGTCTCATTTTCATTTTTTTTTCATGGTTTTTCATGGCATTTTTGAATTTTCATCTTCTTACTTCAAAAAAAAAAACTCAAAACTTCTATATCTCAAAAATATTTTCTTTTTACCATTTTGATTTATTTTTGATGAAACACTATGGGTTAAGTATAAGTTTTGGTTAATATATTGAAATTTTTGAAAATTTGTTTGTCTTAACAAAAATAAAAATGAAGTTTAATTACAAATAACAATGGTTTAACTGGTATATAGGAAGGTTCATCTATGTTAATTATGAAGTATGTTCTAATTGAAAATCTTTGTTTAAAAAGTGGTAAATTTAAAGTAAAGGATATAACATTTTTGTCTTCTAAGTTAAATGGTGCTAAGATAATTTTGCAAAACTCTCTCTCTCTCTCTTAAAAATATAAAAATAATAATAATAACATCAAAAGTATTCACTCTCATTTAAAAGTCCTCACGGTTATGCATGGGTGAATTACTTGGAATCTTTAATTATGTGCTTTCATACTCATTTAAAAGTCCTCACAGTTATGCATGTATGGAACACATGTAAAAAAAAGAAAAAAAAACAAAGAACAGACTTAATAAAAAACCACCTACGGTCGATAGGTGTATGCATGAAAATGTGTGCACTCGCCATGCTCTGTACTCCCCTCACATAAGCCCGAAAGGCAGTGCATGGGTGGTATATCTGGCCTCAGTTTACCTGAGCTAGGTGTGTAATTTATTTTCTTACAAATAATAAGAGAGCAAGCAATTGAAATCCTAGCACTATTTTTACTTATTTGATTTGATTTGTTATTGAAAAGAAATGAAAATACCACTTTAATAAACTTTGATAATCAACTAAGGATTTATTTCATAGTTACACTTTGTTATCAACCGAAACATCAAGTTAAACTATTGTCTATTTGCTATGATAACTTGATTTTTGTTAGAAGTTTTGATGAGGAATGACTTAAATTTTCAAGATAATGACCAAGACTTATATTTAACTTCTTTGTGTCGATTTAAGAGTAAATCCGTCATTTGTAAATATTTTCAAAGAAGTTGCATTCATCCCATTGTAAATAAATCTTGCATTTTGTAAATATTTTCACTTTGCATCTGGATTTTGTGGGTAGTATCCGCTGAAAACCCTCACGAGACAACACTCGTCCTACTGGGGACACCCAGAGGTTTAACGGCTTGTTGCATACGCTCAATGCAATCGTGCTCCCTACGAAAACGGATTTATCTAATTTTTCCTTTATTCGAGGATGAATAAAAAGATATGTGTGGGGGTATTTGATGTGCACGTAAATGTGCGTATATTTACATCCATATTTTATCTCTTTTTATTTAAATAAACATCATATTTGGGCATTTTTACATGTTAAAACCAAAATTCAATTATTTTCAAACCATCATATTTTCATCTTCATTCAGGGGCAAAATGGTCATTTGTGTGCATGTTTTAATTTAAGAATTTTTACTTGGACAATTTTTATGATTTTTATAGGATATTTTGATGCATTTGAAAGTGGGATTCATGATGATATATGCATGCACAAGGAAATACAAAGGAATGAAGAGGAAATAATTCAAGTTCAATATCATGGAGGACCCCACCCACTTACCTAACTTCCAATTAGAAGCTAAGCACATGCTAAAAGGACTTAAAGCTTCATGTACATATTAAGTGGGGGATTATTGAATGTTAATGATTACTTGGAGGCTACACCACCTCAAGGGTATTTTGGGAAGCTCCCTAAAAAGAGAATTAGGGTTTTATGCATGTATAAATAGCCCTCTTATCTACATGAACATGGATCTACTCTTTCATTTTACTTAGGAAATTAAGAGATCAAATTGTAAGCTCAATGTTCTATGAAATAAAAATGGCTTCCAAGCCTCTTTCTTCTCTCTTTTCTACATGCTTTTCTTTGTGTTATTGTTAATGTTTATTTCTATGCTCTCTTTCCATTAATGTTCATAGCTTAGATTTACATTTATGCAAGTAGTGTAGCTTTAATTTTTATGCAATTAGTTACTAGTTAATCTCTTTTTCTTCCTTTGCTTGGTTTTCATTTCTTTGCTCTTTCATGTTGAAATTTACAAGTGTTGCTTCAATGCCACAAATGAGTAGCTAAACCCTTCAATTTAGGGGTAATGAAGCTCTCAAATATTATGTAATTTCAATATTTCTATGATTTATGATCTCTTTGTTTATGCTTCATGAAAGTAAATTTTGATGCAAGTTTATACAAGTGGGTTTGATAGCTTATGTTGCTTTTGCAAATGAGCTATTCTTATTCAACATAAACACAAGTTGCATCATCATTTGCTAATCCATTTTTGATTTTGAAATGAAAGTAAAAAATGAAATTTGATGATCTATATTACTAGTTACAATAGTAAATAGATCATACTTAAAATAACTTTTGCTTTGGCTTCATTTTCATGAGAATTATAAGTGGTATAATTGTTATATTATAGTTTGATGGTTTGAGTTATGTTAATTAATAACATAAACAAACCATACTTATGATAAATGCAACACTTATTTCACTTAATATCAAAGTTAGAGATCATAAATTCTATGTTTGTTGATTTACAAAAATATTAGAGTGGATTTGCCTCTAAATTGTTCTCTAGTTTAATAGTTTTTAAATCACGTTCTAGTTTTAGCTTCATTTTTAGTTAACAATTTCTCCTCCATTTGGTCTAATTTGATTGAATAGATTTTTAATATCTCACAATTCCCTGCGGATCGACCCGTACTCGCCACGTACTTCAATAGTACGCCGTGCGCTTACGGTTATTTTTATTTCTAAATTCGTTCGACGGTTTTCTAAATCGATAGAATTTCCGTCGACGAACACTTGCTTTAAAGTATTTTTTAGAAAAGATCTCTTAAAAGTAGTTTTTAAGTATAAAAGAGTTTTTATAAAAATCCCCTCAAAAGTCAATCTCCCTTCGACTCTTTCCTAAACTATCCTTTTCGTTTCATAGAATGAAGGATGCCCCGAACCCTCTCGAGGGCATTCCAATCCCAGCCAGGTTTCGTAGGTATCTACAAGCCACGACTTTAGAGGTACGCGGGCAAGCGCCCAATCCAGCGCTAGTGGATGGGAATCCCATCAACCCACCTACCACTGCCAATTTCTCTAAGCTTTGTAAGGGTTTTGCAAGTTTGGGTGGAAAAACATTTTCTAGTAAGGAGACTTTTGTGGAGGCGAGAGCTTGGCTTAGAGACATAGAGAGGATATTCGAACTATTGGGATTAGATGATCAGCAGCGAGTTCAGCTAGAATCTTGGCAGTTGAAAGAGGAGGCTTTGAATTGGTGGGAGGTCATTGAGTTAGAAGGAAGAGAATGACTTGGAATGGGTTCCGGGAGCGATTTGAATTGAAGTTTTTGTCTCAAGCAGAGGAGAGTGTTCAGCTGGAGCGATTCATTAATTTGAAGCAAGGGAGTCTGTTGGTGAAGGAGTACATCAATCAATTTAATGAATTGTCTCAGTTCGAAATGGAGTTAGTGAATATGCCGCACAAGAAAACTATGAAGTTTGCGAAGGGATTGAATCAGCCCCTTTTGGGATTATTGTTGACTCACGTACTAATGGGAGCTACTTATGAGTCTTTGGTAGAGATGACACTTATGTCTGATGCAGTCAAGGAGGGAGAGTCTAAGGAAGTTGTTAAGTTGGAAGGTCCAAAGAAGAAATGGTGGAGGAACAACAAAGAGAAGAAGAAAGGCGATGGCCATCAGAAGCAGATTTAGAAAGGATTGAGGTGCAGTGGCTGTGGAATTATGGGACATATCGCCAAGGGTTGCAAAAGGGAGAAGATGAAGGAAAAGTGCTTTAATTGCGGCTAGCCCAGTCACTTGAGTCGGAGTTGTCCCCAGAGGATGGGACTGGGAGCTAGTATATAAGTTGCGCAGATTCAGGCATTAGACGCAGCACCTTCAGGCGGCATTTCAGATAGAGGTAGGAAAGTCACAGTTGAAGGTTTGGTTTCTATTTCTGATTTTCCCATTCGAACTTTATTCGATTCGGAGCATCACACTCTTATATCTCTAGTTCTCTTGTGGATTGTTTGCACTTAGAGATTTCTTTAGTAGTGGACCCCATCGCTGTTTCAAACCCCATTGGAGGACCAGCACACTTATCTATGGTGTGTAGGGGTTTGACAATTTATATCCTAGACGCAGAATTTGACCGAGATGCCTATGTATTGGGATTTTTGAGGTATGGGATGATCTTGGGGATGGATTGGCTATCCACATATGGAGCTACATTAGACTGCGAGAGGAGAGTCGTTAGACTAGAGACATGTAGGGGTAGGACTTTCGAGGTTTCTTACGACCCGCAAGGGTCAGTCATGTTGAGTTTCCTTTATTCCCTCGATTCTTTATCGTCAGAGTTAAAATAGGTTCCTATCGTCAGAGATTTTCCAAACATCTTTGAGGAGGTTAGGGGACTACCCCCTAAGAGAGAGATTGTCTTCAGGATTTATTTGACTGAAAATGCTAAGGTAGTAGCATTACCCGTGAGGCACATGGCACCTAGGGAGAGGAAGGAATTGAGCAAGCAGATTGGTAAGCTTTTGGAGAAAGGTATCATAAGAAGGAGCATATCGGAATGGGGAGAAACAGCCGTCTTCGCTGCTAAGGCGGATGGTTCTCTTCGACTTTACGTTGATTATAGAGAATTAAATAAGCTCATAAAGAAGAACCGATATCCACTCCCTAGGATTGATGATCTCTTTGACCAGTTAGTTGGCTCTTCAGTATTCTCCCAGCTTGATTTAGCCACAGGATTCCATCAGCATAGGGTCCCCGATGACAGCATAGATAAGACTGCGTTTAGGACTCTAGATGGATTTTATGAGTGGTTGGTCATGCCTTTTGGGCTAACCAATGCCCTGGCCTACTTTGTGGACTTGATGAGCCGCGTCTTTAGAGAGATCCTAAATAAGTTTGTGGTGGTATTCGTGGATGACATCTTGGTATTTTCCAAGAATATGGAGGAGCATGTTGTTCATTTAGAGGAGGTTCTTTGCACATTTCGTAGTCATCATTTGAGAGCTAAGTTTTCGAAGTGTCACTTCTGGAGAGAGGAGGTACGTTTCTTGGGGCATGTGGTCTCGAAGGAAGGTTTGGCTGTTGACCCCGCTAAGGTGATTGCAGTGCAAGATTGGAAGGCCCCCAAGAACGTCATCGAAGTTAGGAGCTTCCTAGGATTAGCGGGCTACTATAGGAAGTTCAGTAGAGACTTTGCCAAGATTTCAGCACCACTCACGCGCCTTACTAAGAAGAATAAAAATTTCGTGTGGGACGTGGATTGTGAGGATTCCTTCATGAAACTTAAGAGATCCCTTACTAGTGCACCAGTGTTAGTTCTAACCGATGGAGCTAGGCCTTTTATTGTATACATTAATGCATATGGGAAGGTGTTGATGCAATAAGATAGGGTGGTATGTTCTGATAGTATGCAGTTGAGGAAGCACGAGAAGAACTACCCTACCCACGATTTGGAGTTAGCTGCTATAGTTTTTGCATTCAAGTCTTGGAGGCACTACTTGCTTGGAAAGAGGTTTGAGCTTTTCACCGAACACAAGTCATTAAAGTACCTATTCTCGCAGAAGGATTTGAACTTGAGGCAGCAGTGGTGGATGGAGTTTTTGGTGTCGTACGATTTTGAGATAGCTTATACCCCTGGCAAGGGTAATGTGGTTGCAGATGCATTAAGTAGGAAGAAGGCAACCCTTATTCCTTTGTTCGTAGAGTGGAAGAGCTTGGAGTTTATTTCTATTTTTGATTTAAATCCCTCTATGGACATTACCCCTAGATTGTTAGCTACGCTTAAAGTGAGGCCTACCCTTATGGATCAGATTGGCTCGAGGCGACGAGAGGATTCAGAGCTCATGGACATTATGGATAGGATTAGCCGAGGAGAGGTCTCTAGACATCTCCAACGCTATTCCATAGATGGAAAAGGATGACTTAGGAGAGATGGGAGGCTTTGTGTTCCCCGCACTAGTGATTTGTCGAAAGCGGTTTTAGAGGAAGCACACCATTCCCGTATGACTATTCATCCGGGTGGTGACAAGATGTATAGGGATATGAAGAGGATGTTTTATTGGAATAGCATGAATAAGGATGTGGCAGAGTTTGTAGCTAAGTGTCTTATTTGCCAAAGGGTTACGGCAGAGCAGCAGAAACCGGTGGATTACTTCAGCCCTTAGATGTGCTAGAATGGAAGTGGGAGAGCATTTCGATGGATTTTATAGATGGTTTACCCCGTTCTAGGAAGGGGAATACTAGCATTTGGGTGTTTATTGATCAGATAACCAAGAGTGCCCACTTCATTCCAGTTAAGAGAAAACGTACGACATCTTATTTGGCATCCTTGTATGTTTGAGAGATAGTCCGACTAAAATGGAGTTCCCTCTAGCATGGTGAGCGATAGAGACCCCCATCTTCACTAGTGAGTTTTGGAGAAGCTTACAGGAGGTGCTAGGGATGCAGCTTAGGTTGAGTACAACCTATCATCCACAGACAGATGGCCAAACAAAGAGAGTGAATAGAAAGCGCGAGGATTTGTTGCTACTTAGTTATACCCACAATGCACCATGCCTTTTACTGTGCCTTTTTGGGTATACTAAGGGGTGTGGGGTGTTTCAATTCCATTTAAATCCAATTAAAATGTGCACGCGTTTATAATCTTTATATATGCACACCATTAAATGCTAATGTTATTCAAATAAATTAAACCTAATAATTAATATTTCACAAATACTAATTAATTTAATTTATTTAATGCCCCCTTTTAGTATTTATCATGTTTAAATCAAATTTAAACACTCTAAAGATATCATATATCAATATGCACGTTTATAAATTATATATATACGCACTTTACTAAATGCGAAGTGCACTCAAACAAATTAAATAAAAATTTAGCAATTAATATTTCATAAATATTAATTAATTTACAATAATTATAAATTAATTAAATCATGTAGTTCATTTAGAGCATTCATTATTTCAGTTGTGCGACTCATAGGTGTAAATTCAGTCAACGATTAATATCGAGCTATTCGAATATTAACGTTCACACGTCGCTTAGCAGGTGGTGTAATATTTTGACCAAATTTACCGTTTACACATCTTTTAGTAAAAACCAATTTTACTTATTATAAGCGGTACCTAATAGTGACAATTATTTACACCAATTCTCTTCGTCAAAACTATATCACTTTGGATTTATTGAATTTGGTAATGGTCAAAATTCTAATGTCATCCACATTCAACTTTATTGTCTAAATATAAAGTCCTTGGTTCAATAATAACAATTATTATTAACCAAAATGTTCTGGCTAGAGACTTGGACTTTGAGTTGACTTGATTTGACCATGATACTAACCCCATATAACTGAGGAGACGAATCCTCTCTTGAATAGTGCTTCACTTATAATACTTCCACTCAACCCAACTATAGTCATTCGATGGAATGCCATGCCATGATTTCACTATAATCAAAGCGGAGCTTTCATATTGAAGATCCACAGTATTCTCAAGTCGAGAGAACTATGTAAATCAGTCACATCAATATTTTCTATTTGACCTTAGTTAAATTAACTAGCAGAAAACCATCGAGTGAGTCGTTCCATAGTTATCCAATAACTATCAGTATGTAACCCCTAGGTACCCCCAGCAGTCATGAGAATACACTGCCCAACATTTGGAGAGCGTTACATACTTTAATCTCAACGGATACACCGATATCCAGTCTTGATGTATCTTGACTAGAAACATTTAAAATGGTGTATCAGTTTCATTGTGATAAATTACTCACGGTTACAACAATTTGTAACTTCTCTAATCAGTTTTCTCAAAACCAATTAGGTCAGTCCCTTTGTGAACGGGTATGCTATTATGTTTTAATTATCTACTTTGTCAATCAACTCTCTCCGACGGTGATAAACTGCTTTATCATGTGGAACAATTCGGAGTATGTCTCTTGACCTCTAGTGAGATCTAAGTTCTATTACGAACAATGTCACGACATTGTTATCATGTACCAATGTTATGAGATTCTCAACATTTGGAATCAGCTCGATTATAAATTTGTGCACTTATATTTTTGTATACGTTATTTTTATTTCGGCAATATTCAAGGCGATGTACGTAGCCTTTTCATTGAATCAACCATAATCTTTCATTTGGAACATTTCCAACTTAAAAATTCTTAACTTAAATTTATTATTGACATATTATACTTAATATCACTTATGAAGTTCGAGTCCGAGCACTCCTTTGTAAGGTGTTTTTGTTTTTGTAAATAATTCTCTAGTATTTCATAAATACATGAGAACACTTTAAACAACCATTAAGTGATATC
The DNA here is from genome assembly GCA_030737815.1 of Allium fistulosum. Taxonomy (NCBI): domain Eukaryota; kingdom Viridiplantae; phylum Streptophyta; class Magnoliopsida; order Asparagales; family Amaryllidaceae; genus Allium; species Allium fistulosum. Next base: position 478,696,048 of record CM060907.1, read on the forward strand.
AAATTTGGATTTGATATTTGTTTCATGTATCAAATACATAAACAAATTATGACATCGTAGACAACACAACATGTATGATAATTCCTATTGCCAATGCAAAGGAATCAATCTTACATGTTCGGTATTAAACATTTTAATAAGGTGTCCATCCATATCATTTAGGACATTCCCGACATCTTTTACACTTACTATAAAAGTCATCATTTATTAATCCAGTGTTGAGTATTACAACAACAATGGCTAATCTTAACACAGTACATCGTTAAAATCCACAACTTGTTGTTTACTTATAGTTTAGAAATATCAATGTACCTCTTAACGTTCTCTCTTATGAACACACGCTTCCTTTGCATTTTGATTATAAATCAAACTATTTGATATTTCTATCAAAATACTTATTCAATCATGATGCTTATAAAAAAGATACTTTCATATCATTTCTTGGATCATATCTAAAGACTCACAAACACAATATCGCTCCCAATGACATTGAAACATTTATGGTTAATATATGTAAACAACTTATTCTAAATCATTATTTAGAAATTCCTGTTTCAATACATATGTTCCAAAACACTAGGACTTATCAAGAGATAATTTTGTGAGTAAATCCAAATTGACTTGAACATGTTGAATATCAAATCTACTATGTTAATTTGAACAGTTGAAATTTGCAATATTATTTTTATCAACATTGCTCATTTAATTCCAACTGCATTGGTCTTACTCATAAAGACACAATCGAGATCGATGGATCATATCCCTTCAGTTACGGCCACCAAAATCTATATTTTGATAGCTTACTTGGAATTATTTTGGATTTGCACATCATACCATATAGAGTCAACACCTCTCAATGGTTTAATTAAACAATCTAGGATTATATATTTTCGACATTAATAAGAAACTCATAGTTTCTCTTTGATGTGCGAGGATACTTATTAGACATTCTAATGCTATGTGTTCATTTAAGTAAGTTAATTTCATTTCATCTCATATAATCAGTTCTCTCTATGGATCATATCCAATTACATTTGCTACCAATAATTTCTTCACAATGAAGTTGGTATATTTTAAACAACAATTATTTCTCAGTGCAATAGAATAGGTATTCATAAATGTTTAATGAATTTCTTCATTTATAAAACTGATTTGGTTTTAGTTTACAAAAATTATGTTCAAAACATAAATATGTCATCCAATGACAGTCTTTTCGAAATCCTTTTGGTGAGATTCATACAAGATCCCTCATGAACAATTATTACGTGCAATCTTTCGACTCGCACAACCTGCCAATTCCTTGGCCTAGGATATGTCAGAGTTTCTTATAAACTCTTATCATGTAAAATTTTATAAACTATTATGTAGATGAAATAATATTAACCATGAGTACTACCCTTAAGTACATTACCTTATAGAAAGAAACTAACTCAATTCCACTCATAATTATTCATACATTGTCCAACAAAGTTCAATTATTCCATATCGATGCATCATTATGTATCATATTGAGGAGTAATTTTGAGATTGAATCTTTATTCATTTTAGGTACGTTCAAAATGTTTTCCAATATACTCACGCATTCGATCAAATCAAATCATTTTTATCGCATGTTATTTTATTTACTTCTGTTTCATATTCTATAAGTTTACCATAGACATACTACATGTGTATCAAATACACATGTTCATGTCGACGATAACTTATTGGTGAATATGACGAAGTACATGGAACTGTTTTGGTATTTATAGAATTATGATTGCATACATCTATATGTATCAATTCGAAGAGTTCATCAACTCTTATGATACTCCCACTAAATGGGTGCATAGCTTTTTATTGTTTGAGATATAATTAACAAGTATCATATGATTCAAAATCATACAATAAAATTATTTCTCAAAACTACGGCTTAGTCTATAATTCCAAAACAACTATAAATAATATTAGATACTTTTGTAATTTCCAATCCATCACTTTTGTTATAAAAAATTACCACATTATAGTTTTATTTCACAAAGAATATTCATAATATTCATATTGAACTATAGCTATATCTATTTTTTTCAATCGATAACGAAAAATAATCATTATTTCATAAATAATGTTTGGTAAGCTTTACGAAAACAATTTTCGTACTATGATGCAATTAATAAGTGCTATATGGCAGCTCTCACTATTTCCACCATTACTATAACGGCATACTAAATTCGAAGGTCCGTCATTCACTTAATACAATTTGTTTATATCATACACTGCAACTATTTACAGTGGAGAATTAGTTGATCAAATATTTTGAGCTTAAAGAAATAAATCTCATAGAAAACAATTTTCTATATGAAAATACATTTTGGAATAGAAATCATATTTCTTATTCCAATATTAAGTATCAAATATTATTATAATTCTCGTTTCCAATGTTTCTCTATGGAGCATAAGTGACTATTCATTCTATTCATCCCAATAGTACCTTAAATTACATCTATTCTTATACATTTGTTTTCCTTTCAAATGGTCAAACTATTCAAAATAAAACCTTACTACAATATCATAACAAACTCTTTATAAAAGCGCATTCGATTATCCTTAACATTTAAGGATATCAAATATGTTGCACTTTACGTAAACCAATCAAAATAACGTTTCAGCGATCGAGTTCTTAGGTCTATCTTGTAGTATTTGGTTTTGTGTTACAATAACACAATACGATCCCTTTTTCAATCAATCAAGTTGATTGCATGATCTCAAAAATACCATTTATTGGCTTATTTCCAATGAACTATATTCATTGAAGTATCATGCATTACGAACTGTGATCGTTCACCATATAACATTTGTAAATGATTGTATATGGATCAAATATCCATAGTCATGTATTGCTTTTAGAGTTTGAAACTCATAGAATGCAATACATGGTTTTGACCAAATAAATGCATAAGTGACCAAACCACGAATGTATTCGGTAGTTGTAAAATCAGGCACTTGCATGGGTGTTGAAACGTTAACATGCGATACGAATTTAATAGCGAGCATTATATTTCCATCTATCAACTTTCAATTTTGTTCGTTTGTATATGTTAATTGATAAACATTTTATCAATCATATTAAATGCACAAATTTACCATTGTAGGTAATTATAACATTATTTAGCACATGTTCTTACAATATTCGAAAGGTTAAATGTTACCATTTCATTTTTCTAATAAGGCTCTCACTAGTCTTTTATGTTTCTCCCAACCCTAAGATGAAACATAGAAATCTTTCAACTTCACTAGTTGGTGTTAGGACTCGTCTCTCTTGGCATTCTGACCTTGATTTTGCTCAACAAATAATAGCTCTACAAACGATGGATCCCGAAGTAAATGACTAGTTTGAATAAATATATATATATATTTATTTCAAACATTTTGAAATAAGAATTCGGGAATAAAGTCCAAAGAGATAATTTACGTAAAGTTAATTAGATTTGAAAATCTAAAATTAAAGATTAAGACTAAGTGGGTAGTTTTAGGAATTGCATATTGTTTGTTGCATTGTAGGCTCCATGAGTTCTATTTATGGCAGGAGAACTATGTTGGCTTGATCCTGTATCTAATTGGGTACCCAATTAGATAGGGGTACATAGGCAGTCAAAAGTGGTAGTGATGCAGCCCCTAAAATAATATAACCCTTTCATGTTTATCTGTTATTGGTTGTTGTTTATCTTGTGTTATTGTATCTTTCCTGCTTACTATTTTATTCTACATTTAGATTGTTTATTGAGTTCGCAGGCAAGGATAGTGTTGTCTCTCTCATCAGAGTTGTGCAGTGGTGGATTTATAGTCATTGTATTTGGTATATATTAAAGCACACTTATGTAGAATTAATAAATTAATTAATTACTCTGATAAGTTGTATAATTGAAATTGTATCTTATACATTTAGTAATATTTAATATTTATCAAATATGGTGTATTAAGTTGGTAGTTTTCATTAGTAGTTTTAGAATGGATGGATTTTTCAACAATTTTAACTGGTATGAAAATCCGGGTTGTCACACATGGTATCAGAGCTTAGGTTAGGTGCCTAAGCAAAATTCATCTAGGGTTAGTCTATCAACCTAGGAATTTTAAAAATGAAACTACCTTAATTTGATAAATAAAATAGATAAGATAAGGCACCGTATCTCCGACTGGGTTATGGGTGATATTACTATTTTTGGTGTGCTTAACTATTCGTTAATTGTTTGTCTTTCGTTTGTTTTTCCATTATTGTAATTTCGAGGACGAAATTCTTTTAAGTAGGGGAGAATGTAACGACCCGTAATTTTACCACTTTGAAATGGAATATTTAATTTATTTAAATATTGAAATGTAGAATTTTCAAATTTAAACAATCATGTTTTATATGATAAATAAGAATCGTAAACTTATTTTTGATATTGGATACAGATTTTGGATTCCCATTGTAAAATTGACAAAAGTCGGATTCCGATAAAGTAGGATAAATATTCGAGAAATTTGTTTAAAGGGTAAATAATTCCTTTTAAATATATAAATAATCGATATCAAACTCATTTGATAATAATAGTAATTTAATTTTTAATTGTTCGATAAAAATATAAAACTTGTTTTATAAAATTGACAAATTTCATCGCATATCGAAAAATCGATTTCGTATTTTTGTAAGAAGATTTGGATATTGTTGTAAATTATTCTATAATCAAATATGCTTGTTTTAATTATTTAAAGATAATAAGAAATTTATTTTGAAGTTTGGTTTATATGAATAATAGTTTAACAAAAACGTCAAAATTTGACCAAAAAACGTTTTGTCGAAAATCAATGTTTTGTTCAAAATAACTTGCCACAACATTATCGCACCTTTGTTAACATGTTTTAACATATATATTACACATTTTAATAACTAAACATGTTTACTTTTACTAAATAGGATTAGAAAACTTCTAGAAGTCATTAGTAAAAGTAAGTAAGAATTAACAAAAGTAAACATCAAATCACATCAAATCAAAATCCAACAAAATAATTACTTTTCTTTACTTAATCGTTAAGTGACTAAGACATAAAGTAAGAAGTGCAAGAATGATGTTAAGTATTGAAAAGGTGGATGTTGCTTTAGGTTGAAGTAAGGATAGTTTGGTAATTTGGCAAGAGGTTATTTTGGTAAATTTACTTCTTTCTTTTTCTATAAATACCCACCTCATTCTTCACTTTCATTCACATTTTATTCTTCTTCTTTTCTCAAGCTTCTTTACTTTCTTCCTCTTCTCCTTAATGGCTTTCAATCCATATGAAAAAATTAGAAAGAAATAATGTCAAAATATTTACAAAATATTCAAAAGAAATTAATGTTCATCCTCTTCAAATCAAACTCATTTTTTCTCCATATTTTACCTCTTCTTCTCTCGGCCATAAAACAGTACCAAAATGCAAAATTATTTTTTTAAATCATGTATTTTTCCAGTGGCTACAACTTTCATGTTGACCACTTTGTCTTAATCTAAAATTTACCATGTAAAAAATCCACTTCTTTCAGGTGCATTCTATGGCCTAGTTTTTAAGCCAAAGAATATGCCATTTTATTTGGATCATAACTTGATCGCATTTGATCCAAATTAAGGAATTCTTTTTTTTAACATTATGAAATTCTAGTGGCTACAACTTTTGTGTTGATCACTATTTCCAGTTTTGAGGTTTGCTATACTTGAAACTCAATTCTTTGAAGTACATTTTCGGGCTTTATATTTGTGAATTCGAGAATAGCTCCTTTTCTTTTGACCATATCTTCCTCAAAACTAATCAAAATCAAGTGAATATTTCTTTTAAATTCAATAGAAAATAATTTGCAACAACTTTACAACTAACTAGTTTTTCAAATTTTGAGAGTAATAGAGTCAAAAACAATAGAGAAAATGATCTATTTTTCGGGTCTAATTTTGAGAATTCAAGGTCAAAGCTCCACCACTTCTTCTCTATACTTTCGGCCAACCTCCATCTCAAGCTTGGCTAGGCACTAGGAAGGAGAAATCAAACTTATTTTGATTTTGTTTCCAAACATGGTAGGAAGTATGAGTTAGATCTTAATTTCCTTGCCTTAAAGTTTGACGGAGTGGAATCCAAAGTAAGTTATTTCTTATTTTAAGTTCATTAAAACCATTGCTAAGTTGAAAGAACTTTAAGTGTTAAGTGTTGATTGAAAACCCTTGTTGAATGCTTGTTTACTTTGTTTTCTTTAACAATGGTTTGATTTCCTTGCTCGATATTATGTTTGGATGGTTAATTAAGTAATTTAAAATTTAGAAGTTGAATACTTAATGGGGTATGCAGAAACGACTAGTACATGTGTTTCGTCTGTGAGATCCAAGGAAACTTGGGTGAGGGACGGAACATACCGAAAGGAAAGCCCGATGCTCCAAAATAAATATCAAACCGTTTTAACCCAAGATAAAATAAAGTGTTATAAATATTTGATAGAATGAAGCGTTGATTATCTTTTATTGTTGCGTTTATTTCATTGATTGATTGTTTGAATTAGGCTCGACTAGTTTATGAGCATTGATTATTATTTATTGATGTTTGACTTTGCTCAACCAGTTTATGAGTAATTAATTATCCATATGCATGGGTTGGGTAGAAAACAATTGTAGGCTAACACCTTGTGATTTATTTCACGATTTGACTATAAGGTGTTTAGCGGTAATATTTGGCTCACTTAAATTTAATGAACTGTTTTGAAGATTGACTTTAAAGTTGAAATGCTATGAAATGTTTTCCTTTAAAAGGGGAAAAAAGAGATATTTGAGAATAAATATTTTGAAGTGATTTATATAAAGAATGGTTTTATAAAAGTGTTTTATAAAACGGAAAGAATTTCGAGGACTAAACCCGATGAATTTTTAAAGGATTTAGAAATGGAAATTATTATAGATTTGAAATATTTGTAATTATTAGTGTAAATGATTTTGCCACTTTGGGATATAAAGTGATTTGTTATGTTACCGATGATTCGGGTAACCCGAAAAAGTGGGCATATGTTTTTGGCATAGTCTACTCTTGGAATAGAGAGGGATGTACTTATTTATCGACTGTATGAAGGCTGAGACCTAGTTGCCTTGTTATGGCTAGAAACCTCCCGATCAGGTACCATATAGTTTTGTATGCTTGCATATTGATATCGTTTTCAAAAAGTGATTTGTTTTCAGATCCCGAAGTAAATGACTAGTTTGAATAAAAAAATATTTATTTCAAAAGTTTTGAAATAAGAATTCAGGAATAAAGTCTAAAGAGATAATTTCCGTAAAGTTAATTAGATTTGAAAATCTAAAATTGAAGATTAAGCCTAAGTGGGTAGTTTTAGGAATTGCATATTGTTTGTTGCATCGTAGGCTCCATGAGTCCTATTTGCAGCAGTAGAACTATGTTGGCTTGATCCTGTATCTAATTGGGTACCCAATTAGATAGGGGTAGATAGGCAGTCATAAGTGGTAGTGATGCAGCCTCTAAAATAAATATAACCCTTTCATGTTTATCTGTTATTGGTTGTTGTTTATCTTGTGTTATTGTATCTTTCCTGCTTACTATTTTATTCTGTATTTACATTATTTATTGAGTTCGCAGGTAATGGTAGTGTTGTCTCTCTCATCAGAGTTGTGCAGTGGTAGATTTATAGTCATTGTATTTGGTATGTATTAAAGCACACTTATGTAGAATTAATAAATAAATTAATTACTCTGATAAGTTGTATAATTGAAATTGTATCCTATACATTTATTAATATTGAATATTTATCAAATATGGTGTATTAAGTTGGTAGTTTTCATTAGTAGTTTTAGAACGGACGGATTTTTCGGCAATTTTAACTTGTCCGAAAATCCGGGTCGTCGCATTTATATTGGGCATATCTATTGTAACCTTTATAGTGTATACTACCACCTTTATAATATAACACATATATCTTATATATGCGTATTTTTTATTTAATTAGTTAACCTTTAATTAATTTATTTAATTAAATAATTTTAATTAAATTTTATCAATTTCAAAATTTATCTTACATACATGTATACTTATGTTATTTTAATACTTTAAAATAACATAACATATATCAACATATATAATACATGCATATAAGTATTAATTAATTAACTCATTTAATTTATTTATTTTATTAATCTTATTAATAAATTTTAAAATTTGAAATTAATATTTTCAAACATTTTGAAATTTTCATTACATTTTCAAACATTTTGAAAATTTATGTTATATTATAACCTTTTATAAAAAACATGTTTTTATTTTAAATTTAACTTTTAAATTTAAAATCATGTCTTAATTTCAAAACTGTTTTGAAAATTAGCCCAAGGCCCAACTCAAATTAGGCATTTTCTATTAGGGCAACCTTTGGGCTCACATCACCTTAGTAGGACAAAATACTTGATTACCCAATTCTAATACTAGACATCACCTTTCTAGACACCATACTAAGTTCACAAGCTTAATTAGTTGGCCCTAGCATGACTAATTTAGACCACATAAACTATTGGGCTCTGATACCTTTGAAGGAACTGGGCCGGCCAGCAACAGAAGAAATGAGTTAATTTCAAAAAAAATTACCATTTTGGATCTTTAATGAGCCGATGAAGTCTAAATGTATATTAGATCCAATCTAATAAAATATTAAATAAAGTCTTATTTTATTTAAAGTTGGTTAAAAGGAAGTTTAAAATTAATTTAGTTTAGATGTATAGTGCATCAAATACACTGAACGATTGTTTATAAGGGTTAATTTAGGAAAGGTAACCTTTCATTTCTTTCCCTAAAAACAAGTAATTAATTGAGAATATAATAAACATTATATGAAGAAAGAAACTTCCATTTTCTCTCTCTCTTTAATTAAAGTGATTGGGTCATTAAATGAAACTAATTGGCAATTTATTCATGGCATGAAATGTAACTATTGTCCAAATTTACTTTACCGTGAATTATGTAAGTGGAACAAATCTGAAAGTGTACATAGATGATATTTCCAACATATGTATCTTTATTGTCCATAGTATTATTTAATATACATATACATACATATATTTACTTTTATATACAATATACATATACGTATAAATGAGATAATTAAGTGTCACTTTTATAACTCCAAAACGTCAGCAATTTTGAACCTAGTTTCAAAACTGAAAGTTTTTCAGATTAAATTTTTTGATTTTACATAAAAGTTCATCATATAAATTCAATTCAAATAATATATATGTATGTATGTGTGTATGTGTGTATACACAGGCATATAAATTTGTGTGTATACATATACATATACAAAATTTACTGTAAATAATGTTTTATACTTAATATATCTTTATTTTAAAATTTATAATTTAGTATATGTTCCAATATAAAGTAACAACTAAAGCCTAACTTTAATTTTAAAAGTAAATCCAAGGGTTGATATTTTTCCAATAAAGTACAGTTACGTTTATAAAGAAAACTTTTTTTATAACTTTAAACCGAAGTACGTAAAAACCAAAAGATTGAATTTGAAATATTGAACACAAAACTTACATGCAAACATAAATAAATTGCATATGTTTTCTATTTGAATCAATAATAGAAATATTACATCAATTAAGACTTAGATTTCAATAAAAAAGTGTTTTAAAAAAACAAACTTGAAACAACAACAAAATAGATAGGACAAATCAAACACATATGTATATGTTGCAAAGGTTTCATATCTAAATAGTTAAAGAATAATTAAATATGGGATCATATAATGTAGATCTAATAATGAAAATATGAATTGGCAAACAATAAAAAAATATCTTAAAACAGATTCAAATTAAAATAACATGGTGAACATATGTAATTGACTAAGATGGATCAAAATGGATCTAATCTATTTGATCAAATAAACAAATACACAAATGAGATGAAATAGAAGATGGATCTAAATTACATAAACAGGTTGAATGATGAATATATAAAATTAGAATAATCACCTTGAGATGTTGCTAAGAGAATGCACCTTGAATGATGAATCAAAGGCTCTTAGATTCCATGAATCGATCCTCAAATTTTGCAAGAATTAAGAGATTAGAACCACCTTTTGTTATTAATTTTATTTGATATTTTATTTTGGAAATTTATAGGTGGGGAAGCCATGAAAATTTGAAATTCTCTGATAGAAGAGGAAGAGGGATGATTATGACAGGAAGTAAATCAATCATGTAAGAAAATTAAAGGAGATGTGTTTTGAAAGAATGATAGAAACCTTTCATATTCCTTTCTTAAAACTTTCCCCTATTAATTCCTTTTTAAATGTTAATCAAATCCTATCTCTCATTTATGAGCATGACTAGTCATAGATAGTGCCACATGGGCCCTCAAAAATTTCCAAAATCTCATTAGCATCAATTCCATTTAAATCCAATTCAAATGTGCGCGCATTTATAACTTTTATATATGCACACCATTAAATGCTATTGTTATTCAAATAAATTAAAATAAAATTATAATAATTAATATTTCAAAATACTAATTAATTTATTTTATTTTAAGCCCCCATTTAGTATTTATCGTGTTTAAATCAAATTTAAACACTCTAAAGATATCATATATCAATATGCGCATTTATAGCTCATATATATGCGCACTTTACTAAATGTTAAGGACATTCAAACAAATTAAATAAAAATTTACTAATTAATATTTCATAAATAATAATTAATTTAATTAATTTGCAACAATTATAAATTAATTAAATCATATGGTTCATTTAGAGTATTCGTCATTTTGGTTGTGCGACTCAAAGGTGTAAATTCAGTTAGCGATTAATATCAAACTATTTGAATATTAACGTTCACACATCACTTAGAAAGTGATGTGATCTTTTGGTTGAATTTATCGCTTACACATCTTTAATAAAAACCAATTTTACTTATGATAAGCGGTACCTAATAGTGAGAATTATTTACACCAATTCTCTTCATCAAAACTATATCACTTTGGATTTATGGAATTTGGTAATGGTCAAAATTCTAATGTCATCCAAATTCAACTTTATTGTCTAAACATAAAGTCCTTGGTTCAATAATAATAATTATTATTAACCAAAATGCTCTGGCCAGAGATTTTGACTTTAAGTTGACTTGAGTTGATCATGATACTAACCTCATATAACCGAGGAGACGAATCCTTTCTTGAATAGTGCTTCACTTCTAATGCTTCCACTCGACCAAACTATATTCACTCGATGGAACGCTTGCCATGATTTGACTATAATCGAAGCCGAGCTTTCATATTGAAGATCCATGGTATTTCAAGTTGAGAGAACTGTGTAAATTAGTCACATTGATATTTTCTGTTTGACCTTAGTTATACCAACTAGCAGAAAACTATTGAGTGAGTCGTTCCATAATTATCCAATAACTATCAATATGTAACCCCTAGGTGCCCCAAGCAGTCATGAGTGATACATTGCCTAACATTTGGAGAGCGTTACATACTCTAGTCTCAATGGATACACCGATATCCAATCTCGATGCATCTTGAATAGGAACATTTTAAATGGTATATTTGTTTCATTGTGATAAATTACTCATGGTTACAACAATTTGTAACTACTATCACAAAACATGCCATTCGTGGATATTCTATTAAATATACTTTTAATTAAATTGATTATTTAATATAACCACATTATATTAAGTATATAATAGAAAGAAAAATACCTTTATTTCAAACAAGATTGGTCAATGAGTTAGATATATGTAACAAATTACAATATTGCCCCTAGGGCATACCCCTAACTCTATCAGGCCTCTCAATCGGTAACGAGTAAAGCAGGGATGTGCCGTAGGGCTTTGTAGGTCGCTCCCATTAGGGTATGATCATTACTTGTACCTAAATTGACATTTATTTATGGATTGTGTATGTATGTGGCCACGAAATAGGTTTGTCAGGGACAACTGGAGGGGTGATCATATTCGATACTATCTAGGAAGGAGTAGGCAATAGTAGAGATGAAAATGTTTTGCAGCCTCGGGACATTTTCTATAGAGGTATACTGTACGAAAGGTATGTTCTTACCTTGTCATTGTATGGTATCCATTCTCCAAAAAGTGCCCATCGAACTTAGTTGTATACCTATTATGCTGGAATTTAATTAATGTAACGATTTGACTATGATTCAACGTTTATTTTAAACCCTATACATTATTATAATATCAAAAGATTTCATATGAAATGATTTGGTTAAAAATCCATCCATGTTTATGTACGGTATGGTCTTATGAGATACCTTTATTTTGGAAGGTTTTATAACATTAAAATCCATTTGATGTGTGTTTCTCATGCTGGTTTACTAGACTGATCTAGACGTTATTTTCTTATAATGCTTGGGTTAGACCAAGTATATTTCAGATTTAGATATGGATGCTTTGGAGCTTCAGGAGACGAGCCGGATGCCTTTAAGACGTATTCACTTATATTTTATTTCCGCTGCATTGGTTATTTACATTTATCAGGAATTAGAAGGACATGCTTTTATAACTGTCCATGTTGATGATAGATAGTTACTCTATTTGATGTATGTATATTACAGTTTTCTTTTATAAAGACCCATTGTATATTATATATTACTAGCCATGATGTGAGATTTCGTTCTGTCTTTTCTTTCTTTTTCCCCAACAATATGTCCTTCCATCATTTGGATGCTAGACATGTGAATACCGTGGATATATTAGTTTCGACTTTTGAGGGTCAAAAGGGCAGGTTGTTACACCCTCGACTAAGAGTGAAGCCGACAGGTTAAAGCTCTATTGCATATATCCCTACACGAACATCAGTCTAAATTCCTATAGATAGACAAGCCTATTTTATCGGCTTATAGAGCTAAGTATACGACTAAACGTTTTCCATAGATAAGTAAACATACAAGGCACGATCAAGTCACATAAGCAACATCTAATCCTCTTTTTGTTTAATTAATACTTTTATTGATTAAGACATCTTTTTTTAGTGGAACTTCTTTTATTTAATAAAATATTGTTTATCAATTTTTATTATTCATTTGTACTATTTTCGATACTTCAAAACATATTTATATACTTATCTCAAATGGTATAAGTATATTCACAAATCATTAACAAGATTTCTTACTTTAAACTTTTTATTTTTATTACTTTTCTCAAAGGATTCCTTGCTCATAATTTCCTTCAAAATATTTATTTTAAGGGTCTAAGTACTTTCACATATCCATTCAAAAGGTTTAAGACTAAAGTTACTTAAACATTATCACTACAAACCCAAAACCATTCACTTATGCTTATCTTCAAAACATTTAAGATCTATTTACATTCACAAGTATAATAAAAAAAGATTAAAGTATCAACATATAGTCATAACAAACCCAAAACCGTTTCATACTTGTATTACCTTTAAAACATTCTTTTAAAGATCTAAGATAATATTTAGTTAAGTTCGATAGTCAGCTAATTGATTATCTAGTTAAAGTAATTGTTTATGCAAATCGATGTTCGTATACTTAACTCGTTTCCAATATTTCAACTTAACTATTCCCCGTCGAAGAGTGAAGCTAGGTAAGTTAATGCATCGGTCGCAACAAAGCCTTGCCTAGGCACTTCATTCTTGAATCTCACAAATAGATAAGTCTACTGGTCGGCTTTTAGTGTTAAGTATAGTATTGATAATTTCCATAAACTAGTAACAAATGACATGGTTAACCCATTTCTGGCATTTTTGACTTAACTATTCCTCGTTCAAGAGGGAAACCTGTAGGTTAGAGCTCTATTGCTTATATCCCTACTCGATATCAATCTTAACTTTCACAAATAGATAAGTCTACTTCGTTTGCTTTTAGTATTAAGCAAAGTTAATTGCATTTCAAAAAATAGAGTAAATAACGAGATTAACATGTTTCCAACATCCCAACTTAACTATTCCTCAACCAGTAGCTTCAAGCTATATTGCTTCGTCCCTACTCGACATTAATCCTAACTCTCACAATGGCTTTTAGTATTAAGCCTAGTCAATTACCATTTTCAAAACTTATATATAAAATACATGTAAACAAGATTTAAATATATTTGGAAAATATTACTTGAAAATAACTGACTTATAATTTGATAAAAAAACACGGTTTACAATACAAAACCTCTTTACTTTGAAAATACATATATAATTGTTAAAAATATACTTAAACTTCAAACAAACTTTAATAGAATTCAAAACATGTTTTAAAACATCTCTACAAAAATTAGAGAAAATTACCAAATTTAATTAACATTTTTAAACACTTAAACCCATAAGCAACATACTACAGCATTTATAAATGCCATTGAATGTCTTTGTTAAAAACAGCATTGAAAAACATGATCTTTACGACTAGTTTTAACCACTTTATCAAATGATTTAAGACTTGAAATTATTATAGTAAGTACTACCCTTAGTGTAATTTAAAATCGTGGGAAGAAATCCCTAAAAATATCCCCCATTTATTTATTAAAATTCCCGAAATAGGCTATATTTTCAAAGTGTATTTATAACCACATTTTTGTTCTAACTTTTACAATTTTTGTTCACAATTTATGTAACTTTCCAAACCATTTCTTTACTGTACAATACACAAAAATATGTGTAGAGAAAAACCAAATCAAATCATCCCAAGTTAAGATCATAAATATCCAATTTACACAAGATAAAATTAAGGGATATCGAAGTGCACTTATAACGACTATTCTAGCTTCAAACACTTTCAAACTTATTTCAATTAAACACACAAGTCAAACAACCATTTAAACATCAAGCAAGGACACGTTGCATGTTTAAAGGGTAATGGAAGTTATTCTATACAGTATAAAATTATCATTTTCTTTCAAAAGTAAGGGGGATCCAAAGTTTACAACTTTAATTAGTTAATGTCACTTTAAGTTTATACTTTGCATGCAATTGCTTGCACACAATATATACTTATAAGATAGTGAGATAACTCACTTAGATCTACGAGAAACCCAAGCACAAAGGCATAAGAATCAACAAACCATCTCATACCATTCCCAAAAGCCTAATGCAACCTTTAGCACTTTCAAACCATGGCAATACCTCCCCACCTCTTTCATTGCTCACGGCTCATCCAAGATCCCCCCTCTTCCTCTCACCTTTTCCTAATTTTGACTTGATATTCATATTTCCCATGATATTCTAGGCCTATAGCAAAAGTTTAGAAGATATTGGATATGATAGGTTAAGACTTGAAAAAGTTGGAGAAAAATTAGTGGATTAGTGCTTAAGCTCTTCCATCATTTTTATTCTCATACTTCATTTCATGCTTTGGTGAATTTTTGATTTTCTTCTTACTTAATGGTGTATTTATAGGTTTGTGCAAGAAGTCACTACCACTTTCTACCTTCCATGGTAGTCATAAAGGAGCCTCCCTCTCATATGCACATTTACACTTTGATAACATCACACATGACATCATCCAAAAAGTTTATTTACATAAACGAAAAAATATTTTAATTTCATTTAATTCATTTCCTAAGCAAATAAGTGCATGCAAAAAAAAATCTGAACAACATATAACGGTTAAAAAATTGTTTATCAATAAAATGATTTTTGGTCACATTATCGATATTTTTTCAAAGTGATGTTTTTTATAAAAAAAAATCCAAAACAAGTTTACCATCATTACTTATGATTTAAAAGGGGTTAAAAAGCTTATTAAATCATTTTAATAACATTTAATCCAAGATTCAAAAATTTAAATAATCCAAATATCTAAATACGAAGTGTCCGAAATTCCGAGTCGTTACAGCGTACGTGGAGCTGAGACCACTAAATAAAATAAATAAGACATAATATGTAATGGAAGATAATCAACATAAACTAGTATTATGTGTAAAATGTATAATTTACTAGTCACCAAAATGTTGTTTGACCCTTCCTCAGTACAACGCATAGGATAGCTTTAGAGGGACAAGTACTGGTGTAAGGCAGAAACAGAGGAATGATAGGTTTCTTTATGCATGCTCGACACTGACAATGACACTAGATATTGGAAGTGTCAACCTAGATCAGTAACTATATGTTTTCTTATATTTTACTATTCCGTTGTGAGTTATATCGACAATGCTCTAATATGCAATTGAATGTTTATTTGCAGGATGTCAAATCAATGATCCATACTTTGGTTGACTTTAGTATTCAATTTAGTGAAAATTCAAGCCCACTTGGGTGCGGGTTGTTATAGTTTTATTTATTTAATGCAATGTAATTGTTTAGAACAATTATTAAATGACTCACTAGATGTCTTCTATAAATTATTCTATCTAAGTCAAATAGAAGTTCAGATGTGACGATGTGTAATGGTTTTTCAATTTGAGAGCATTGTGGATCTTGTGGGTGGAGACCTTACTTCGACTATGGTTGGTCATGTAATATGGGTTCATGTTACATCCAAATCTGAGTTTGTGTCGAGACATAGGAAGTGGAACCTATTGAATAAATGGTTTGTCTCATTTGATATCGATAGTTAGTATCAAATATATTTGAATTTGGATCAAAGTCAAAATCTATGGCCTATGTATTTCGGTTACCGATAAATGCCATCATATTGAACCAAGTGACTTTAAAGGTTGAACTTAACAATTAAATATGGTCGCCATCAGAGTTTTAACCGTAAACCGAGCTTTATATGTCCAAGGGACATAGTTGTGGTGAAGAGCATACCGTTGATGACATAGTTGCTTAAAAGTGTCGCTTGAATGATAATAAATAGTAGAATTCATCCGAGATGCTTTATAAGAGATTGAACTTGTGTCCATCACTATACTTCAACAAAGTTTGAGGGTTAACTCAACACGTAGGATTTAGATACGTATGGTTCTCAATATACGACTGAAATTGATTTAATAAATTAGTTTATAAATATTAAGTAGACATCGTAAACAATTGATACACACATATTTAATTACTATTTGTGGTTGAATTCAGTTAATAAAATGTGTATAAATGTTATACATATTTAGTTAATTTTAATAAGAAGTTAATGTGACGACCTGACTCTCCACGCCCGGAAAATCGCATCGACAGTAAGAAAGAAAGGGATAGAAAAGAGAAAAGAAGAGAAGAGAGAAAGAAACAACAACAGATACTCACAGCGGAACGAATGAAATATAATATAACACATAAGATATTACATAGTATCATATACATCAGAGTTACACAGATTATACATCACATACTAGACAGTTATAAACATCTGTCTAGTTATTACAATTCAATACAATACAAAGATCTATACAAAGATCAACATAGCGGAAACTATATATATCTACAACGCTGAAGCCTCCTGCTCCATTGCTCCTCCACAATTCGTCAAAGCTAACATGAATCCCTTGGCTACTCGTAAAAATTTGAGTACCCAAGAGTTTATAAAACAGAAATAAACACTTGGGTCAGACATGGGTCTGGTGTGAGTAACAGGTTAAAATTGCTTAACTTTGAAAACCATTTGGAAAGAAAAGGTATCTCGTAAGACTTCCCGCACATAAACACGGAAAAGCTTTTACCTTACGATAACCAAAACATTTGATAGGAAATCCAGTTATATTATAATAGGTCTAGGGTTTTCACGTAAAATACAAAAATAGCTGGAATTGTTACATTATTAAATTCCAGCATACTAGCCACAAAGTGGGTTATACAATCAAGTCCGTTATCACTTATTAGAGATTGGATTCCATACAATGGCAGGGCTACCGGGGTACTGCCCGTCACAGTACGTGGCCTAGATCACCGTACCGAGGATCACGCCTAATCCCCTGCAACACAAGGTCGGAACATCCCTTAATGGATAATTCCCGCACAAGATACCCCACGGTTGTCATGATCAACCGCACACTAAGCCGAATAATAAGGAACATCTAGACAGAGGTAATCTTGTCCTACTTGGGTGCTACCCACTAACCTTGCTGCACCTCCCCTGTTTTAGCCATTCCCGATTTGTGAGGCTTGAGGCTACGATTACCTTTAAATAGAACACATCTATCTTAGAATGCTCATCGTCCTCCTGACGATGTTCTGAAAGCATTCAATCCATACAAGTTCGTTCCGGGTTCGAACAAAACCGAAGGCATTATCTCGTTACACTCATTTTGGAATCACCCTCAGAGTTAACGACAATAACCCTTGCACTCTCAATCTTCATCTTCACTTGAGATTCACGACCTATCGTTAATTTGGATCGATGTGGTATTCGGATATCCAAATTTGGAAACCCGATCCCGGTCTCATCGAAATCCAAAACGTATCTTTTAAGGCCAAGTTGTTTTAAAGTTAAAACAATATAATTCAATTATCTTTATACACATAGAAAGATAATTCACAACATCACAATAGATAATCAACATTATCAATATAAACAGATAATCCATATTATCATCACAATTCAACTAGAACATCCATATCACAAATCATATATCTCATCAGAGATATCAAACAATGCAAAGCATTCAATATTATTCATCCATTCATAAGTAATGATTTATACCTCTCTAATTAATTTAAAGTGAATTAAATTAATTACTTCATTCTATAAATCCTGCTTACTTAACCATTAATTAATTACAAATTAATTAATTATTCCCTAATTACCCTTTATTTTTTTTCAGGTAATTTATCCTTTAATTAATTACTCAAATTAATTATCCTTAACCATTTATAGTAATTAACCTTTAATTACTCCATTAATTAATTAACTATAATTAATTACATTACTCCTTAATTAATTACATTAATTAATCACTTCATTTATTAATTATTTCTTAATTAATCAACTCTTAATTACATCATTAATTATATTAATTAATGATCCTTAATTACAAATTAATTATTAATTACTCTAATTAAATTAATTACATTAAGTAATTATCCTTTAATTAAACAACATTTATTAATCACTCTTGATTAATCTCATTCAGTAATTAACTACCCTTAATTACTTCTATTAACTAAATTAATTACTTCTTAATTAATTTCTTAATTAATCCTTTGATTAATTCACAAGTAATTAAACTCAAATTACTTTCATTAATACATCATCATTCAATTAATTACTTCACGTAATTATCTATTATTTACTTCCCTAAATAATTATACCTTATTAATTACAATTAAGTAATTATTTATCAAATCATCCATTGATTATTTTAAATTAATTAAACTTAATTAATTAACTTAACTAAATCAAATTAACTTAATTAATTACAATGAGTAATTAATTTCTTAATTACTTCCATTAAGTAATTCATTTAAACAAATTCTATAATTGATTATCTTTAAATTAATTAATCTAATAAATTATTAAAATTAATCACATTAATTAATTATTTAAAAACCCATAGTTAATGACCTTCATTAACTATTAATAACTCTTTAATTACTTTTCTTAAGTAATTAACTTAGATTAATTATTATTAATTCCAAATTAATAAATCTTAATAACCAATTTAATTAATCTTTAATTATTTAATTAATTAAGTGTTAACCATAACTTAATTAATCTTTAATTACTTTATTAATTAATTCTTAATCATTAATTAATATTCTAATTTATAATCCTTAATTACAAATTAATTATTCTAATTAATTAATCTTAAACCTTAATTAAATTAAATTAAATCCTTAATTACTTAATTAATTAATACAAATCATTAATTAATTAAATTAATTAAACCATTTTAATTACCTTAAAGATTTAATGATTTTTAACTTTAAGATAAAACATTTTCTTATCCATAGTTCAATTATCATTCAAAATTACATTTGAAAATATCCATTTCAAATTTACTTTTAAATTTCATTTTAAATTTTGGATTTAAAATGAATATAAATTTTGTCTTTAACAAAGTTTAGAACCAATTTAAAAACTTTTACCTATTAAAGAATTTCTTATATTTTATAAAAGAATTTTTAAAAGAGCTTCAATCAAATATCTTTTTAAATTTAAAACATTTAAATATAACTAACATTTAAACCTATTTAAACATTTAAATTTAAAAATCTTATTTATCTCAAATCAAATATTAAAAACTAAACTTGAATCCATATATTAAAATTTTGATTTAAATTCTTGTTTAAATATTACTTCACAATTTAAATTTAGTTTAAATTGAAATTGACAGGTTTCTTAAAAACCTGGCAACCACTAAAGTACTCGAGACCATCCAAATCTACTTCGAGTCGCATCACTAAAAACTTCGATCCTCACATGCAATAAAACTCGAAAAACTCGAGACCTTCCCCTGCAAACACCCAGACTTTCCCCAAACACATTCACGACCGTGTGCACGTGCACCGGAGATACAGTCGCCTCCGACCATCGCCGAGTATCCCCACATGACGACGTTCATCCACCTACCAGAACACGACCATCCAATCTTCGATCAATTCGCGAAATCGAAATCGAGTACGTGAGCACCAAAAACTGGAACACAGACCAAATCTGGCAACGTCTCGACCACGACCCTCCGACCACCAGTCATTCTGCAACTCCGGCCATGTCATCGTTATCGACCAAACTTCACTCTCCCAAACGCCTGTAGCACTCGATCCAAAGAAGAAGTCGTGGTGATCATTTTCTAATCAACTATAGAAACTAGGGTTAAAATCTTTAATCCTCAATTCCTACCGCCTCAATACTTTAATTTGTTTTCCTAAAATTATCCTGATATCTTTGATCATCCCACTACCATTATTGAAGAATTCAATATACCAAACCATCTAGATCAACAGAAATACCCAAAACTTCATATTTAGTTTAAACCAGAACTGCTCCTTTAATACTAAACTAAAAGTTATGATTTTAATGTTAAAAATCATGTTATAGTTTAGATATTCAATTTATAATCCTGGATTTATGAATTACCTAGTTTGAATTTTCACTTATATATACATGCACTGATTTGTTTTTGGTTTTCCAGAGAAATTTCACATTCATTTTAAACTAAATCAACCTTAAAACTTTAGTTTATGATGAAACAAATAAATCTTGTTCAAAGCCTAAGTTCTAATAGAGATTAGACAAGGAGATAATGAATTTTGAATCAAAACTAGAGCTTGAAACTGTGAACAGGGGAATTACAGATATATCAACCACGCACACATGACACATCATATATTTAAAAACATACAGATAACTCGTATATACATTCACATAACATATTTATGTCCAGATGTAAACATGAAACCAATTTATACTTAAGTAAATTTTAACAAAATGTTACTCACCAGACAAAACAGAGACAAAGCCTTATCTTTGAAACTGCTTTTGAATTTTAACTTGAAGGCTTTTGCTTTTAAAACTTGAATTGATGGAGCTTTACTTATTGAATTTAAAACTGCATGCATGCTTGTCTCCAGGTTGAAAATGAAGACAGGCTTTTTGAAGATGATGCAGATTTGAAAAGAGTGCATACTAGTTTCTTGTATTGATTCCAGATTTGAAAGAAAATGTTGCAGACAGAAGACTTGATTAAATCTCAGGTTTGCAAAAGAACAGGCTTTGAGTTGTATTTTTGAATATGAGATTTCAGGGATTTGATTTTGAAAACTTCTAGTTTTGAGGCAATTGATTTCTGATTTCTGATTTGAACATGAACACATTTTGTTTGAGAAATAATTACTGCTTTTAAATCTCAGATTTTTGCTTAGAGAATTTGTTTGAGAAGGGTTACTGATTTATTTCAGACGTGTATTAGAGAAAGAGGTTTTGAGTTTATCTTGTTTTTGAGAAGGAAATAGAAAAGATGAAGTAAAGAAATGCATATGTGTATATAAGTGAATTTATGATTTTATAAAAATAAAAGAAAAATGAAATTAAATAAGACACTTGTCATATACATTAACTTCTTAAATTACACATGTTATACAAAGGCTTTAGATAAAGACACATGTCTTTTAAGTAATTATTCATATATATTTTTTAAAGTAAATAAAAGCCTTTTTCTTATTTATTAAACACTTATCTATATATATAAATCACTTTTTAAAGAAACAAACTAATTATATTTATAAATAGAAGTTTATACATATATTCTAAAATCCAAAACAAATTTAAATATTTATTCT
Source organism: Allium fistulosum (assembly GCA_030737815.1). Taxonomy (NCBI): domain Eukaryota; kingdom Viridiplantae; phylum Streptophyta; class Magnoliopsida; order Asparagales; family Amaryllidaceae; genus Allium; species Allium fistulosum. Next base: position 478,718,197 of record CM060907.1, read on the forward strand.
TTTGAATTTTAAACTTTAAATTCAAATTCAAATCAAATTAAATCCTAAGATTCAATTTAAAAATTAAGTTATAAATATATACATATACAACTACTTATCAATTTAAAAAAAATAACAATTCCATAGTCTTTAAAAATCCATTCATATTTATAAAAATAATACATTATACTTATTATTTAAAAATAACATATTTGATACTTAAAATAATTTATCTAAGAGATTATATTATCAAGTAATATTTTAAAAGAAATGAAACAAACCTTTTTGTTAAATCTTATTTATTTAAACTTAAGTTAAAATATCTCTTAAACAATTAAAATATTTATCCACAGTATTTTAACTATAGAGTTATTTATTTAAATATCCTTGAAAAGTCCATATTAAATTAAATCTAAATTTCCAATTTACCAAAGCTTCTATTTACAATATATACAAATAAATATATATATTCAAATAGAAAATATCTTATTAACTTTTAAAAGATAAAATCACCAATTAATACTTATTTAATCAGATTATTAAATTAAATTCAAATTTTATTATCAAAGATCATCAATATCAATTTAATTATTTAACAGAATATTAAATTGATATTGTTCAAATTTCCGGGATATCACATTCCTCCCCCCTTAAAATAATTTCGTCCCCGAAATTTAAACAAAGGTAATTTAATAATCTTATTAAAGATTTTAATTTTAAAACACAAGCATATATTATCAATCATATGCTAACAACCATAGCAACCAATTCATCCAATCAAACAATTCTAACTATCCAGACAAAATTCTAGATAGAACTTCCTAGAGTTTCCCAAGTATAAATACCGGAATACTCGCTCTACAGAATCCAAACAATCAATACTACTAAGCTATAGATCTCATACTCATCTAGATCTACAGAACTAAACAGGATATCAGACTACAGACGAGTCTGACTCAACTACCAAACCTTCCTGAACTGCTGATTCCAAAACCAAAGATAAATCTAACACGTACTCCCTTAGAGATACGTAAAACACATCGAATCCCAATTATCCAAACTGGCAATTCAATCCTGAAGACCAAATACTTATCTAAATCAGAACATAGAAGAGATCCAAATACAACTTTACTTCACAATTATCAGTAGATTCCAAACTTACTTCTCCTATCCAGAGATGCACTCTCAAACTGCTTCCGCTGCACCACTCTGATCTGAAAAAGGTAAGAATGCTGATGAAGAATACAAGAACAAACTGGACAACACATCCCAGAAATAAGGTTCACAGATCCATAAAGAAAACTCAGATACTCCATCAAAACTTGAGCTGCTTCACCAAACTTCTCTCTAGGAGACATCCTTCTACTACGCTGAACCACCGGTATCACTTCTGGAATCCAGTCGATAAGAAAACTCAATCTCCAGATGCGGACAAACTTCTGACTTCCCGAAGACATCCAGAAAAACTCTGATAACCCAAGAGAACACTCAAATAATCGCAAGTCACTTTTGCGATCAACCCATCCTATTTCCAAAGAAAAACTGTTCTCTCTTAACAAATCAGAACAGCTCATACTTAACTATCCAATCCATCGAAGAAATGGATCCACTTTGCTGCTTCTGAACTTCACCTTCAGAAAAATTGCTTAGCCAAAAACTTCCTACCAACACAGAATACTCTGAGCTGCACTGCTGACACTGATGCCAAGGACTTCCTATCCAAAGATCTTCGAGAAACTCGAACTCCAAACCAAACAGAAACACTATGCTGAACTCAGCCACAACACCGAAACAGACGCACTTCCTTAAACTTGTTCCAGAGAAACATCTTTGGGAACATCCATAGTCACTGTATCTCATCACACAGCTACTATTACCTGAGGTATCAAGATACCATCACTTGCTTCTGCTCAACCGACAGATCCAACTCTACTTATCCATCTTCAAAGATAAACTTTGAATCTTAATAGGTTTCCTTCAGAGATCGATGAAATTCTTACACCACAGCAAAACTTACTCGAGACGGTATTGGGTCTACAGTCTCAACAGATACACTTCCAACCTCAACACTCAAATTCCAACCATTGGTAGTCGTGTTTTACACACCACTATCCTATCTACCTTTATAACTCATATTGGAGAACCCGAACAGGTAACCCAACAAATAGGTAGAATAAATATATATATATATATATATATATATATATATATATAGTTATATAAAAATTACAAATACGCTCTCTCAAGATAGACACCACTCCAAAGCTTAGGTATTTGCTCAACCAATTGCTCTGATACCAAATGTGACGACCTAGGATTTTCAACCGTCGGTAGCGGCGACCGGTAGGCTTTGCAACCATCCCAGACCCACCGTGGCACACAGTGATACCTCGAATTTGCTTTTACGGCCAGCCTCTCGACTCGCAACCAACCCTCACAAGGCCTTTACCTCTCAGGGACATGTAGGGGTAAGAGTCTCCCGTTCGCCACCAAACCGCGAAGCGAGAACCCCCTATCATGTTGTACTGTAGCAAACCCGATCGCGGTCTCATCGAAATCCAAAACGTATCTTTTAAGGCCAAGTTGTTTTAAAGTTAAAACAATATAATTCAATTATCTTTATACACATAGAAAGATAATTCACAACATCACAATAGATAATCAACATTATCAATATAAACAGATAATCCATATTATCATCACAATTCAACTAGAACATCCATATCACAAATCATATATCTCATCAGAGATATCAAACAATGCAAAGCATTCAATATTATTCATCCATTCATAAGTAATGATTTATACCTCTCTAATTAATTTAAAGTGAATTAAATTAATTACTTCATTCTATAAATCCTGCTTACTTAACCATTAATTAATTACAAATTAATTAATTATTCCCTAATTACCCTTTATTTTTTTCCAGGTAATTTATCCTTTAATTAATTACTCAAATTAATTATCCTTAACCATTTATAGTAATTAACCTTTAATTACTCCATTAATTAATTAACTATAATTAATTACATTACTCCTTAATTAATTACATTAATTAATCACTTCATTTATTAATTATTTCTTAATTAATCAACTCTTAATTACATCATTAATTATATTAATTAATGATCCTTAATTACAAATTAATTATTAATTACTCTAATTAAATTAATTACATTAAGTAATTATCCTTTAATTAAACAACATTTATTAATCACTCTTAATTAATCTCATTCAGTAATTAACTACCCTTAATTACTTCTATTAACTAAATTAATTACTTCTTAATTAATTTCTTAATTAATCCTTTGATTAATTCACAAGTAATTAAACTCAAATTACTTTCATTAATACATCATCATTCAATTAACTACTTCAAGTAATTATCCATTATTTACTTCCCTAAATAATTATACCTTATTAATTACAATTAAGTAATTATTTATCAAATCATCCATTGATTATTTTAAATTAATTAAACTTAATTAATTAACTTAACTAAATCAAATTAACTTAATTAATTACAATGAGTAATTAATTTCTTAATTACTTCCATTAAGTAATTCATTTAAACAAATTCTATAATTGATTATCTTTAAATTAATTAATCTAATAAATTATTAAAATTAATCACATTAATTAATTATTTAATAATCCATAGTTAATGACCTTCATTAACTATTAATAACTCTTTAATTACTTTTCTTAAGTAATTAACTTAGATTAATTATTATTAATTCCAAATTAATAAATCTTAATAACCAATTTAATTAATCTTTAATTATTTAATTAATTAAGTGTTAACCATAACTTAATTAATCTTTAATTACTTTATTAATTAATTCTTAATCATTAATTAATATTCTAATTTATAATCCTTAATTACAAATTAATTATTCTAATTAATTAATCTTAAACCTTAATTAAATTAAATTAAATCCTTAATTACTTAATTAATTAATACAAATCATTAATTAATTAAATTAATTAAACCATTTTAATTACCTTAAAGATTTAATGGTTTTTAACTTTAAGATAAAACATTTTCTTATCCATAGTTCAATTATCATTCAAAATTACATTTGAAAATATCCATTTCAAATTTACTTTTAAATTTCATTTTAAATTTTGGATTTAAAATGAATATAAATTTTGTCTTTAACAAAGTTTAGAACCAATTTAAAAACTTTTACCTATTAAAGAATTTCTTATATTTTATAAAAGAATTTTTAAAAGAGCTTCAATCACATTTCTTTTTAAATTTAAAACATTTATATATAACTAACATTTAAACCTATTTAAACATTTAAATTTAAAAATCTTATTTATCTCAAATCAAATATTCAAAACTAAACTTGAATCCATATATTAAAATTTTGATTTAAATTCTTGTTTAAATATTACTTCACAATTTAAATTTAGTTTAAATTGAAACTGACAGGTTTCTTAAAAACCTAGCAACCACTAAAGTACTCGAGACCATCCAAATCTACTTCGAGTCGCATCACTAAAAACTTCGATCCTCACACGCAATAAAACTCGAAAAACTCGAGACCTTCCCCTGCAAACACCCAGACTTTCCCCAAACACATTCACGACCGTGTGCACGTGCACCGGAGATACAGTCGCCTCCGACCATCGCCGAGTATCCCCACATGACGACGTTCATCCACCTACCAGAACACGACCATCCAATCTTCGATCAATTCGCGAAATCGAAATCGAGTACGTGAGCACCAAAAACTGGAACACAGACCAAATCTGGCAACGTCTCGACCACGACCCTCCGACCACCAGTCATTCTGCAACTCCGGCCATGTCATCGTTATCGACCAAACTTCACTCTCTCAAACGCCTGTAGCACTCGATCCAAAGAAGAAGTCGTGGTGATCATTTTCTAATCAACTACAGAAACTAGGGTTAAAATCTTTAATCCTCAATTCCTACCGCCTCAATACTTTAATTTGTTTTCCTAAAATTTTCCTGATATCTTTGATCATCCCACTACCATTATTGAAGAATTCAATATACCAAACCATCTAGATCAACAGAAATACCCAAAACTTCATATTTAGTTTAAACCAGAACTGCTCCTTTAATACTAAACTAAAAGTTATGATTTTAATGTTAAAAATCATGTTATAGTTTAGATATTCAATTTATAATCCTGGATTTATGAATTACCTAGTTTGAATTTTCACTTATATATACATGCACTGATTTGTTTTTGGTTTTCCAGAGAAATTTCACATTCATTTTAAACTAAATCAACCTCAAAACTTTAGTTTATGATGAAACAAATAAATCTTGTTCAAAGCCTAAGTTCTAATAGAGATTAGACAAGGAGATAATGAATTTTGAATTAAAACTAGAGCTTGAAACTGTGAACAGGGGAATTACAGATATATCAACCATGCACACATGACACATCATATATTTAAAAACATACAGATAACTCGTATATACATTCACATAACATATTTATTTCCAGATGTAAACATGCAACCAATTTATACTTAAGTAAATTTTAACAAAATGTTACTCACCAGACAAAACAGAGACAGAGCCTTATCTTTGAAACTGCTTTTGAATTTTAACTGCTTTTGCTTTTAAAACTTGAATTGATGGAGCTTTACTTATTGAATTTAAAACTACATGCATGCTTGTCTCCAGGTTGAAAATGAAGACAGGCTTTTTGAAGATGATGCAGATTTGAAAAGAATGCATACTAGTTTCTTGTATTGATTCCAGATTTGAAAGAAAATGTTGCAGACAGAAGACTTGATTAAATCTCAGGTTTGCAAAAGAACAGGCTTTGAGTTGTATTTTTGAATATGAGATTTCAGGGATTTGATTTTGAAAACTTCTAGTTTTGAGGCAATTGATTTCTGATTTCAAATTTGAACATGAACACATTTTGTTTGAGAAATAATTACTGCTTTTAAATCTCAGATTTTTGCTTAGAGAATTTGTTTGAGAAGGGTTACTGATTTATTTCAGATGTGTATTAGAGAAAGAGGTTTTGAGTTTATCTTGTTTTTGAGAAGGAAATAGAAAAGATGAAGTAAAGAAATGCATATGTGTATATAAGTGAATTTATGATTTTATAAAAATAAAAGAAAAATGAAATTAAATAAGACACTTGTCATATACATTAACTTCTTAAATTACACATGTTATACAAAGGCTTTAGATAAAGACACATGTCTTTTAAGTAATTATTCATATTTTTTTATTTATTTTTAAAAGTAAATAAAAGCCTTTTTCTTATTTATTAAACACATATCTATATATATAAATCACTTTTTAAAGAAACAAACTAATTATATTTATAAATAGAAGTTTATACAAATATTCTAAAATCCAAAACAAATTTAAATATTTATTCTTTTGAATTTTAAACTTTAAATTCAAATTCAAATCAAATTAAATCCTAAGATTCAATTTAAAAATTAAGTTATAAATATATACATATACAACTACTTATCAATTTAAAAAAAATAACAATTCCATAGTCTTTAAAAATCCATTCATATTTATAAAAATAATACATTATACTTATTATTTAAAAATAACATATTTGATACTTAAAATAATTTATCTAAGAGATTATATTATCAAGTAATATTTTAAAAGAAATGAAACAAACCTTTTTGTTAAATCTTATTTATTTAAACTTAAGTTAAAATATCTCTTAAACAATTAAAATATTTATCCACAGTATTTTAACTATAGAGTTATTTATTTAAATATCCTTGAAAAGTCCATATTAAATTAAATCTAAATTTCCAATTTACCAAAGCTTCTATTTACAATATATACAAATAAATATATATATTCAAATAGAAAATATCTTATTAACTTTTAAAAGATAAAATCACCAATTAATACTTATTTAATCAGATTATTAAATTAAATTCAAATTTTATTATCAAAGATCATCAATATCAATTTAATTATTTAACAGATTATTAAATTGATATTGTTCAAATTTCCGGGATATCACAGTTAAATGCCTAAACAATATGAATATATACATTGGGTACATTTTTTATACATAATATTCTATAACACGGTAGCCGCCCTATGGGATTTAGTGGTGAAAATATCTAAATTTGAACTTAAATAAGTGAATAAAAAAGTCATAAGTAATCAAGATGTATTTGGATCTCTATTGATGACCTTAACCCTACATTACTACTATAAATGAGGCTTAAGTAAGGCTTAAATAGTCATTCTTTTATATATTACAATATTTTATATTCTATTATCTTCCATTAAATCAAATTCTCCATTATTTTATTGCTAATTATTTTGAAATTGGAAGTTGGATTTTCTAAAGGTGAATCGACGATCATGTATGTGTGCACCCTTGGCATCATTATCGTTATGTAGTCCTTTATAATTTATATATGCTTACATAAGTAATTTTATTATCGGTGCGCACACATTTTGTTAATAAGGGGATCTGTAGCACCCTATTTATTTGTTTTGGATCAAATATAATAGTTCCACCATTTCGCTAACATTTGTTATTCAAACGGAGAAACTAAAAAATGAAGCATTTGAGAAGTAGTGCGATTCAGTGCATATAGTTGGTCTTTTATTATACAAATTCTTCAAAACCTCTTACGAAAGATCATGATATGTTTAAATGGGGTCCCCTTGCAAGCCAACATTCAATTAAATTAGTTACAGGCTTCATGATAATCACACTACTTCTAACAGTGTCCCATCGTTCAGAGAATCTGGGATGATTCAGAAACTCAAAACCAAAACTTGTTTATGTGAAATATGCTGAAAACTGTCATTCTGACCTAAGACAAGATATGCCACTCTGACTATCTCAATTGTTCATCTTTTCTATGTGTGAGCAAGCTGGTTTATGAGAATATTCAGTTGTTTTTCGAATGCCCAATAAACAAAAAATATGGAAGGATGTCTTGCATGTTGGTGGGTATCACACCTCTTCTCTTGACAGCGAGGAGCATTGGTTGAGCATTTTTAATGCAACAAGGTGGAAAGATTTCAACTCTAAAGTTCTAGTTGCTTCTCTGAAAATAGTTATGTTGGAGCTTTGGAAGTAAAGGAATGATTGAGCTACAAAGCAGGAGAAGAAAATAAGAAGAAATTAAATGGCTCCGTGTTAAGACGATGTGGAGTTAAAGACTTAGTAAATGCCGATTGTAGAAAATTGTATGATATATATGGCTTGGTTTTTGATTTCAAACCACCAAGCAATTTTTGTTTATTTTTTTAAGTTCAATAAAAAAGGTAAGTGATCTCGTTAAAAGTCCTTCTTAAATTAACAATAGTACTAAATAAATAACACAATAATAATAATAATAATAATAATAATAAATAAACATTCTTAAAACAGTAACAATAATAAATAAATTGTGTTGCTAAAAACATAGGAATCTTCTTTCCAATATCAACACTAAAAAAATATCACAACTTAACATCAATTTCACTTCTTAATAACATACTCTCCTCCATAGGCTTCCATTATTGCATCTCATTCGTTTTACTGCTTAACTTCAATTTGATAATTCAATTCCACAAAAAATTCTCAATCCTAAATAAAGAGATGAGAAATCATTAGAAATCAACCAGAAGAGCATCGATTTTGTGGTGCAGTAAGCAAGGTTTTAAATATCGGATTTCGGTTACGTTTTGTCTCGGAATTTTAACACAAGTTATCTCGTATCGGGGGAGATCTCGGACGAGATGAATACATATCGGATGTACATCTCGGATTGACATCTCGGGTCTTATAATGCATCTCGGGAATATCTCAGATGTACTTATGTGTCTAAAATTGATGTGTCAAAAATTTATTTAACGGTTATAACTTTCTTAGTAAAAATAAAAATGGTAACATACTTGATTTACATGGAAAAATGAATATTTTTAGAAGAATAGTAGCTTGATTAGCTTAATTTATTTGATAATGATTGAATAATATCCTTTTATTTGAACATAATAAAGAAGTGAAACCTTTCACTTGACTCATTAAGATAAAAAGTAAAGAATATGTTCAAGTAGTTGGTAAATTATAATTGGATTGGGTAGTTTCTTTTGAATCAATATGAAAATAAAAAATATTATGCAAAATAAGAAAAATGTATAATTTCGGGTGAGATCTCGGATTGAGATTTTGATCCATATTTCAGATGAGATTTGAATATCTCGGACGAGATGGGTGTTGAGGGAGATATGGAGGAGATTTGATGTCTCGTCTCGTTTAAGTGTGAAAAGGAAATCTCGGACGAGATCTCGGGTGATATATAGGAGATTTAAAACCATGGCAGTAAGACACATTGCAACTACTTATATTCTCAGCAGCTCTCCTTCATGTAGTATTTTTTTAATATAATTATTCGTGTTTTAAATTATTATTTTGGATTCTTTGTTAATTACTTAGTTGGTATTTAATTGTTAATTCATGTTAGGTTTCGATTATAATTTATGTCAATTTTGTTTTTATGAACCTAGTTTAGTCTAGGATTGAAAAACTTGCGGTCAATGACATTTATGAGTATTGGTTTAGGAATGGAGTTGAATGAATTTCGATAATGTGGAGATCGATGGAAAACTCAATATCGTATTAGGAAGCAGGTTATTTTAATTAAATTTTATTAAAAATTTAACAGCATTAGAAAGGTGATTTGTGAATGCTTTTAGCAACGAATGATGCTAGAGAGGCCCGAAATTATAAGGCGAGGGATGTGCGGATCTTAAATTGAAAGGTGGAAATTAGTGAGGTTTACCATGTCGTAAGGATTGTTTTTGTCACTTTATTTGACATAGTTTGGGACATGCAAGTATTATTGTTTAGCACCACACTAAATAAAAGGAGAAAGAATACAAAAAAAGAAGAAGGGGGTATTGGACGACTTAAGACGTGCTTACTTTAGAGTCATTCAGCCTTTATTAAAGCCCAAAACTCTCCCGCGTCCATGTATAAATAGTTGCCAGGCACAAAAAACCCTAGCCGTCATTGTTCTCCTTTCTAGTCGTCTATCCCTCTCAGTAGGTCCGACCTCATTTCAATGATAGAGGATTTCTCAGCAATTATCGATTGGTGCAAAATTTTCGGGTTTCGATATTGAAGCCAAAATATGTCGATTTTTTCGCCCAATGCGATAAATCCACTAGCGTTATTCATCTGTCACGATTTGGCCCTAGGTGGCTAGAAATTAAGGTCGAAGATAGAAGCCATGATGTCAGCGTTCAATTTAGTCGTTTTTGATTCGCCTAGAAATGGGCAATGTCATTGGTACCAACAGATGTGCCTCCTACCGTGGAGCATAATAATGGTCGAAGATTAAGATTTATGCTTTGAAGTTGGTCGAGAACCGTGAACCAGGGTTCCTGAATGTCCTTTACTTGCGGCAGACGACGAATGGCGACCACAGAGCGCAACTCAATTTGGGCAGTCCATTGGCGGTGGTCGGCGGATTTGGTTTTGCCCGTGGTAGACGCAAACTGGGGTCAAAGGTAGTGTATGTGTCAATGATGTGCTCCAACAGGTGATGTGTAAAATTTCCTTTAGATTCCAGAAATCTATATCTATAAAGTTACTTCTTTAACTTTTAACGTGTATATTATTGGCATATTATGTCTGATTAAGGCATCGTTTGTGCTATTGGACTTGCTAGGGAATTTGCTATGCATTAGTGTGAATTGTGTTGCATTTGTAAAGCTTGGCTGATACGCGTTTGATATGATTGTGTCCTTTGTATATGGTTATTTCCCTTGATTGAGTTGGATCAACATTGATAATTGCATGGATTGCGGCATAGTAACTTGATTTTTATTGTTGGCGTCGACAGTTAGCTGCGTTATAAAAAGCATATTTGATTTTATGGTCACCTCGAGTATCAATTCCAGGTAGCAACTAGGAGTAAATAATGCAATAATTAATAAAAAAAAGTATTGATCAAATTACTCTATACAATGTTCAATAGGGACAGTGATAAAACCAATCAGCAGTTGTCATCCCATGTGGTAATTTGTGCCACCTGGACGGGTATTACTTCACGGTCGTCCTCAGCAGCAAGTCCCATCTGGCAAATGATATATCATGTACATCATTTGCATATGATGTTGATTAAGGCATCATTTGTGTTGTTGGACTTGCTAGGGAATTTACTGTACATTAGCGTGTTGTTTATGCTGTATTTACACTGCCTTTTCTACCAAAGTCATCCATTGGTGTTGTTTTTCATGTGTCATTTGTGGTATCTTTGGGGCTCTGGCTTGAATCTCTTTGGCATGGTATGTCTGTTTGTAACTTATATACCTATTTGTTCAACTCATTTATTGTAGATCTTACACATTTATCCTTTTGCTACTTTGGTATGGTTTATACCTTCTCGTTGTTGCATTAGGTTGGTTTATACCTTCCTCTTCATTGTTGGAAAATTGTACTTGCCTATGTTTAATTTGATAAGGTGTTTATGTTTGATTTTATACCATTGACTGGTTCATCAGCATAGTTATTTGATTGTGACCAAAATATCATGCCCCATAATAATAATATTCAATACATTCTTTTATGTTGGCATGTTAGTTGCTAATTAGCATCTGAGTTATGTGCTAACATTTGTGAGTTATGGAACTTGCTCACTTGGACATGTAGAAACAGTTGAGCTGACTTTGTTAAAAAGAAATATTCATGGGACTGATCCTGTAAGAGTAGGTAGGCAACCACTTAGGTTAAGTAGTGCAACCAATTTATACATTAGACAATTCCTATGTTGTATACCTTCATATATACACTAATTTTTAATGCAAGTACAAAGCTTAGGTAAGGTTTTGAAGAAGACGAGCTTAAGGCAGCGTAGCTATTCATTATCAAAATAGAAAAAAAATATCTATATGGAGTAGAATTTATATGTGCTGACTTGTATTTGTGCATGGTCAGCATAACACTCCTATGTTCAATGTTCATATTTTGATATACTATGTTGTGAGTTTTTTTAACAAAAATCCTAATTTATTTATTACAAATATAATCCTTCATATTAAAGAGAAAGCTGCAATGCTCTGACTTACTGTCCTTTACTGGCGACAGATGACAAACCATAGGCGGTCAAGTGGTGACCACCATGCGCGACCCAATTTGGGCAGTCCATTGGTGCTGGTCGGTGGCTTTGGTTCTGCCTGTGGTGGACACAAACTATGGCTTTGGTTCTGCCTGTGGTGCACACAAACTATGGCTTTGGTTCTGCCTGTGGTGGACACGAACCATGGTCAAAGCTAGTGTGTGTATTTGAATGTTTTCCTCCAACAGGTGATGTGTAAAATTTCCTTAAAGATTCTTGAAATATATAATTACAAATCTATCCCTATAAATTTAACGTGTTATCATTTGCATATGATGTCTGTTAAAGCATCAATTGTGTTGTTGGACTTGCTAGGGAATTTACTATATATTATTGTGGACTGCGTTGCATTTGTAAAGCTTGGCTTATATGTGTTAGATAGGTTGTAATTATATCTCTTTTTATTTTGCTGTTAATCTGTTATCCTGGTTATCTCACCATATAATTATATTCTTTGTGCATGTATATCCCCTTGATTTAGTTAGATTGCAGCATATTAACTTAATTTTTGTTATTGGGGGACAGTTTTGTTGTTTTTACCTCACAGCTATTGTGCAGATTCCAAGTTTGCTTTGTATTGTTTGTTTGGAGGTATTGACGGGGTGCCTTAGCATTACAAATATGTAAACATAAGTAATAATAGTGTTATAATAATTATTACAATTACATTCATCTTTTATTGACAGGTATTGATCAAAGTTATTTAACATAAAATCGCAAAATTATTATCATCTTTTATTTACCGATGCCGTCAATAACAATAATTTAAACCACGATTTGTTGAAAATAGACTATTTATTACTATTGACTGATTTCCACTAAAACGATGACTAATTATACTGTAACAATGATTCACTAAAAACATTGATGTTATTAATATTACCGATTTTTCACCGAAAATATAAATCACGTAATAAATAGTCTATTTTCAGTAAATTGTGGTTAAGTTATTGTTATTGATGGGTAAATAAAAGATGATAATAATTCTGTAATTTTATGTAAAATAACTTTGATCATTATCTGTCAACTTGAATAAAATTAATGGTTATGTACTTTATGTGAATTAACAAGCTTCATTTGGAAATTTATGAAAAGTTGCTATTTGTATCATTTTATAAAAATCACCATCCTTTATGAATACAAGGAGAATTTAATAGATTGTAACGACTACACGTAAATTAATAATTATCCTTTGCCTTGAAGCGATTCAGTTGGATACTAGATGTAATTTACAAACTCATGAGAATTTGTGAGTTATGATTACTGTTCAGACAAAAGTTTGTGAAGTTGATGTTTATTAACATGTAGGTAAACTAACAGTAATAACAAATTTTCCCTTATAAGGAAACTTTTTTCTTTATATATGCAAACCACTGACATCTTTATAAAGTTTACTTGCTTGCTTTGAAAAGAAAAGGGTAGATAGAATAGAAGCGTAGCTACTTTCAAGAGTATACTTTACACATATTTTTTGGATATTTTTGGGTAGAACGAAGCATGAGAATTATCTTAATTTGCAAGAGCAATTTATACCTACCGTTTGTGCGTGTTGTGTTTGCTGGATTTACGCTGCCTTTTCTACCGAAGTCATTCGTTGATGTTGTTTTTCATGTGTCATTTGTGGTATCTTTGAGGCTCTGGCTTGAACCTCTTTGGCATGGTATGTCTGTTTGTAACCTGTATACCTCTTTGCTTGACTCATTTATTGTAGATCTTACACACGTATCCTTTTGCTACTTTGGTATGGTTTATACCTTCTCGCCGTTGCACTAGGTTGGTTTATACCTGCCTTCTTCATTGTTGGAAAACTGTACTTGCCTATGTTTAATTTGATAAGGTGTTTATGTTTGATTTTATACCATTGACTGGTTCATCAGCATAGTTATGTGGTTGTGACCAACATATCATGCCCCATAATAATAATATTCAATACATTCTTTTATGTTGGCATGTTAGTTACTAATTAGCATCTGAGTTATGTGCTAACATTAGTGAGTTATAGAACTTTCTCTCACTTTGACATGTAGAAAAAGTTGAGCTATGTCATTGTTAAAAAGAAATATTCATTGGACTGATCCTGTAAGAGTAGGTAGGCAACCACTTAGGTTAAATAGTGCAACCAATTTACATTAGACAATTCCTATGTTGTATACCTTCATATATACACTAAGTTTTAATGCAAGTACAATGCTCAGGTAAGGTTTTGAAGAAGACGAGCTTAAGGCAGCGTAGCTATTCATTGTTAAAATAGAAAAACATATCTATATAGAGTAGAATTTATATGTGCTGACTTGTATTTGTGCATGGTCAGCATAACACACACACACACTGTTCAGTGTTTATATTTTGATTTCCAATATTGTGACTTTTTTTGGACAAAAAACCTGTATTTATTTACTAACATAAATCTAATCCTTTACACGTTCAAAGTATGTTTTCACTAGATTGATTGCCATTGTTAGATGTATGTGCTTGACGGGTTATTTTGTATTGTGTATATCTTTGATTAGATTTCTTTGCTTAGGCATGTTTATATATGTTTACTATGATTTGATACATTTGTTTATGCTTGCTGTATACATATGGCCATGCTTGGTATATTAGCCACGTTCATTTGTTTGGCTAGCAGCTACTCTTACAGTAAATTGTGGAGAGGAATTCCTTTAATAGGGGGAATCTGTCCTATATTTAGTCTGATTAAAAATAATAGTTCTTCCATTCCTAAAGCCGCTTGTCACAAGAATTGAGAAATTATAATTCGAAGATTCTCGAGTGGTGATGTGATTCTATGTCTATAGCGGGAATATCATCGTAAAACTTTTCAAGACATAACAAATGGAAAGATAGAGTTTTGGATGGGTTAAAGTGTGTATTTCAGTCATAGTTATCAAGACGCATGCCTAGGCTCAAAAATGTTCAGCGCATGTTGTGCGTCCTTTTGCAGTTTGAGTGCGATTTTTTGTAAAATTCAAATTTTAGTTTACAAAATGGTTAAATAAAAAAATTTAAATAGTTAAATGAATTATAAAATATGGTTTGAAATTTAAAATTTAAACAATAAAATAATTAAATAGTTGAATGAGTTATAAAGTATAGTTTAAAATGTAATTTGTAGTTGGTAAAATAGCAGATCAAACTTGTATAAAATGCACGCAAAAAGACCCAAGGCTAAAAAAAGCGAAAGGCTCAAGAATTACACCTTAGCGCCTTATCTACTGTGATTTTAGTACAAAGACATTTGTCTGAATTTAAACCCAAATTCTCCTGCCTCTCTGTATTAATAGTCATAGGAAACCCTAGTCGTCATTATTCTCATTTCTCATCTTTTACCCTCTTGCTGACCATAAACAAATACAAGTAAGTCAGAACATATAATTTTGACTCTATACAAATATATTATTATATCTTGTCAATGAATAATGCTGTGAAAATTTTGCTAATGTAGTGTGAAAATTTTGACAATGAATAACTCTCACTTTGACGTGTAGAAAAAGTTGAGCTATCTTTTTGTTCAAAAGAGAAATTCTGGTGCTGCAAGTTAGGTGGTGCAACCAATTTACATTAGACAATTCCTATGTTGTATACCTTCATACTTATATACTAAGCTTTCAGGTTAAATACAATGCTTAGGTAGGTTTTGAAGAAGATGGTTGAAGGCATATTTTTGCAAATTAAGTATGTAAATACAATGCTTAGGTAGGTCAAATATTTTGGCATATTTTGCTGCATTACTATTCATTGTTAAAATAGAACAACATATCTGTATAGATTCAAAATTTATGTGTTGGCAGACTTGTATTTGTGTATGGTCAGCAATAACACTCCCAACGTGATATTAAATTTTAGTAGTTTATTTTGTTTATTTCATATTATGTACTATGTTCAGTGCTCATACTTTGATATCCTATATTGTGAGTTTTTTCTTCAAAAATGCCCTATTTATTTATTCCAAATTTAATCCTTTACGAAGAAAGCAGTAAAGAGAAAATTGCAATGCTTTAATTTAATATCCTTTACGGGCGACAGATGACAAACCATAGGCGGTCAAGTGGTGACCACCGGGCGCTACCCAATTTGGGCAGTCCATTGGCCGTGGTTCTGCCCGTGGTGGACACAAACTATGGTCAAAGGAAGTGTGTGTGTGATGTGTAAAATTTCCTTTAAGACTCCTGAAATCTATAATTACAAATCTATCCCTACAAGTTTAACGTGTTTATCATTTGCGTATGATGTCTGATTAAGGCATCGTTTGTGCTATTGGATTTGCTTGGGAATTTACTGCATAGTAGTGTGGATCGTGTTGCAGTTGTAAAGCTTGTTTTGTATGTGTTTGATAGGTTGCAAGTATATCTCTATTTATTTTAGTGTTAATCTGTTATCCTGGTTATCACACCATTTGATTATATCCTATGTATATGGTTATCTCCTTGATTAAGTTGGATTGCAGCATATTAACTTGATTTTTGTTATTGGTTACCTCATAGCTATTGTGCAGATTTCAAGTTTACTTTGTATTGTTTGTTTGGAGGTATTGGCGTGTGCCTTAGTATTATAAATATTTAGATATAAGTAATAAAAGTGCTATAATAATGATTACAAATATTTACTTACAAAAATATACTCCTTTACAGAGAAAGCAGTAAAGAGAAAGATGCAATGCTTTAATTTCGGATATGCAAAAATAGGTCACATACAGCCAAGGAAAGCGAAAATCAAAGAAAATAACGCAAGTATGGATCAGACAACTAGAAAGGTAATGAATTATTTACCTGATATTTCTCTATTTTTAGTAATCGAGTGTGCTACCTTTAGCCTTATTTTTAAGCAATGGGGATAATGGGGTGTCACAAACATCAAAATATTAGTGCAAATTAAAACTGAGTAAGGAAGGAGAATTCTAGCTGAAAGAATTATGAATTACATTCGATCGAAATCGTCAATGTTCAAATAAGGTTTGAGAAATAATTATGCTTTAAAATTAGTTGGATCAGTTGTTAAACTGGTAAGGATCCACCAGTTGATCTGGTATAATTAGATATTATAATCGAGTATTTTCGTCCCTTTTTTGATCCATCAGTCTTTTGCAAGTCCTTTTAGGTTTCTTTACACGTGCAAAGTTTGTTTTCACTAGATTGATTGCCATGGTTAGATGTATGTGCTTGACTGGTTATTTTGTATGGCGTATATCTTTGATTAGATTTCTTTGCTTAGGCATGTTTAGATATGTTTACTATGATTTGATACATTTGTTTATGCTTGTTGTGTACGTATGGCTATGCTTGGTATATTAGCCACGTTCATTTGTTTAGCCAGCAGCTACCCTTACAGTAAATTATGGAGAGCAATTCCTTCAATAGGGAGAATCTATCATATATTTAGTCTGATTAAATATAATAGTTCTTCCATTCCTAAAGGCGCTTGTCACAAGAATTGAGAAATTACAATTCGAAGATTCTCGAGCGCCGATGCGATCCCGTGCCTATAGCAGGAATCTCATCGTAAAACTTTTCAAGACATAACATATGGAAAGATAGGGTTTTGGATGGATTAAAATGTGTATTTTAGTGCAAAGACATTTGAGTCTTAGCCGGCTGAAAGAGAGCCGGTTAAAAGAAAATCGGTTAAATTCATATTTTGCCTTAGGTTTTCTTTTAGCTTGCTAAGGCAAAATATGAATTTGTCGGATTTCTTTTAGCCGGTTAACCTTAGTCGGCTAAAAGAAATCCGGCTAAGACCACAACCCCATGGGTCCAAGTTGCCAAAGCAACCCAGAAGACCACAACCGACCCCTTGTTTCCCAACCGACACTCGGTTGGAAATGCTCTAAAGTCACTTGTCACTAGAATTGAGAAATTATAATCCGAATATTCTCGAGCGGTGATGCTATACCGTGCCTATTGTGTGAATCTCATCGTAAAACTTTTCAAGACATAACGTATGGAAAGATAAAGTTTTGGATGATTAAAATGTGTATTTTAGTACAAAGACATTTGGGCCTGAAGTTTTGCAACGACTACACATAAATTAATAATTATCTTTGCGTTGATGTGATATCCCGGAAATTTGAGCAGTATCAATTTAATAATCTGTTAAATAATTTAATTGATATTGATAATCTTTGATAATAAAATTTGAATTTAATTTAATAATCTAATTAAATAAGTATTTAATTGGTGAATTTTATCTTTTAAAAGTTAATAAGATATTTTCTATTTGAATATATATATTTATTGGTATATATTGTAAATAGAAAAGCTTTGGTAAATTGGAAATTTAAATTTGATTTAATATGAACTTTTCAAAGTTATTTAAATAAATAATCTTATAGTTTTAAAATACTTTAGTTAATGTTAAAATTGGTTAAGATATATTTTAACTTAAGCTTAAAATGAATAAGATTTAAGAAAAAGGTTTGTTTTATTTATTTTTAAAATATTACTTGATAATATAATCTTTTATATAAATTATTTAAATTATCAAATATGTTATTTTCAAATAATAAGTATAATGTATTATTTTTATAAATATGAATGAATTTTATAGACTATGTAATTGTTATTTTTAAATTGATAAGTAGTTGTATATGAATATATATATATATAACTTGACTTTTTAAATTGAATCTTAGGATTTAACTTAATTTGAATTTGAATTTAAAGTTTAAATTTCAAAAGAATAAATATTTAAATTTGTTTTGGATTTTAGAATATTTGTATAAACTTTTATTTATAAATATAATTAGTTTGTTTCTTTAAAAAGAAATTTATATATATAGATAAGTATTTAATAAATAAGAAAAAGGCATTTATTTACTTTTAAACTAAATAAAAATATATATATAATTACTTAAAAGATATGTGTCATTATCTAAAGTCTTTGTTTTAACATGTGTAATTTAAGTAATCAATGTTTATGACAAGTGTCTTATTTATTTTCATTTTTCTTTTATTTTTATTTATCATAAATTTACATACATATATACATTTGCCTATCTTCACTTCATTCTTTCTATTTCTTCTTTTTAAAACCAAGAGAAGCTCAAAATTTTCTCTAAATTAAAATTTGAAATCAGTAAACAAATTTTCCTCAAACCAAATCAAAGATCTGTAACACTCCTCAAACTTTAATTTTAAATCAACCTGTAACCAAGTTGAAAATCTGAAATCAAAAGGTCTGCATTCTTTTCATCTCTGAAATAAATTCAAAAACCAGTCTGCTTGCATTCTTTCTTCAATCTGGAAGCAAGAGAAATCTGGAAAAAAACTCAAAGCTGTCTGCCTTCATTTCTTCAATCTGGAATCATCTCAAAGCCTGTCTACATTCATTTGCAATCTGGAAGCAACATGCATTCTTCAACGAATCAAGATTCAAGTTTTAAAAGTATTAAAATTTCCAGACTCAAGCATTTTATCAATTCCAGTTTTCAAAAGCTAAACTACCCTGCTCTGCATGTTTGGTGAGTAACATTTTTTGTTAAAATAACTTAAGTATAATTATGTTGCATGCTTAATTCTGTGATAAATATTGTTTTGGTGTGAATGTATATAGATGGTTCTACATATATATATAAATGTATATATGTGTGCATGTTGCTTTGTATCAGTGTGTCTCTATTTCCTTTAATTCCAGGCTCCAGTTTTGATTTAAAATCATATCCCATGATCTAGTCTTGATTTGGATCTAAGATTTAAATAAAATTAGTTTGTTTCATAATAAACTAAAGTTTAAAAAGTTTAATTAAGTCAAACTTTTAACCTGAGTGCCTTTGTAAACCAAAATAACAGTGCATGTTATATAAAGTAAAAATTCAAACTTTGTAATTTATAAATTCAGGTTTATAAATTGAATAGATAAGCTATAACATGATTTTTAGTATTAAAATTATAATTTTTAGTTAAGAGATAAAGGTGCAGTTCTGTTTTTATCTAAAAATGAAAATTTGGTAATTCTGTTGTTTTCGATGGTTGAGTATGTTGAATTCTTCAGTAATGATGATGGGATGATTGAGGATGCAGGAAAAATTACTAGAATTGAAATTAAAACATAGAGGCAGAAATGATTTAGGATTTAAATTTTTAAACCTAGTTTTAACTAGGTTAAGAAAATCGATCACCACATTTTCTCTAGTGGATCGAGTGTTTCAGGATTTTGAGGGAGGGAAGCTTGGTCGTTGACGAAGTAGTGGTCGGAGTTGCAGAAGCTCTGGTGGTCGGGGTTTTGAAAACGAGGAGATGTTGACAGGTTTTGGAATTTGGTCTGTGGTTCCAGTTTTGGATTTATCCTCGATTTTGATCTCGTCTTCGTTTCGTTGCTCGAGTGATTCGATTCTGGTAGGTGGATGAACGTCGACTGGTGGGGGAAGTCGTCAATGGTCGGAGATGATGGAATCTACCGTGCACGTGCACGCGATCGAAATGTCTGGGTGAAGTCTGGGTTTTTAGCAGGGGAAGGCTACTCGAGTTTCTTGAGTTTTGTTTCGTGTGAGACACGGAGAACTTAGGGTTGCGACTCGAAGTGTTTTAGTGGAATCTCGAGTACTTTTAGTTGTTGCCAGTTTTTTTTAAGAAACCCTGTCTGTTTAAATTTAACTGAACTTAAATTTGTAAGAAAGATTAAGACTGAAAGTTAAATCAAAGTTTTAATATTGGGAGTAAGGTTTAGTTTTAAATTTTAGATTGAGAAATAAATAAGTTTTATAAATTTAAATATGAAGTTGTTTAGAACCTTTTAAACTTCTTTATTGAATGAGTATTTCTTTAACTTGTAAAATAAAAGAGTTTTAGAAATGTTGTTTAAAACGTTGTTAAAGATAATTTGTTTCCATTTTAAATTTTTAAGTTTAAAATGAATTTTTGAAGGTAAAATTAAAGTAAATTGATTTAAAATACTTTGTAAATGATAACTTGATCATTAATAAGAACAAAGTTTTATCTTAAAGTAAATTAGAATTTAAAGATTTGTGTTCATTAAATTTATAAGGAAATTTAAATGAATAATTAATTTATTTGATTAATTATTCATTTGGATTAATTAAATAGGTAATTAAAGGTTTAAACTAATTAATTAATAATTAAGATTAATTAATTAGGAATAATTAATTTGTAATTAAGGATTATAATTTAGAATATTAATTAATGATTAAGAATTAATTAATAAAGTAATTAAAGATTAATTAAGTTATGGTTAACACTTAATTAATTAAATAATTAGAGATTAATTAATTGGTTATTAAGATTTATTAATTTGAAATTAATAATGGTTAATCTAAGTTAATTACTTAAGAAAAGTAATAAAAAAATTATTAATGATGATCATTAATTTGAGATTATTTAATAATTAATAAATATGATTAATTTTGATAATTAATTTGATTAATTAATTAAGGATAATCATTTATGAAATTGTTTAAATATAATTACTAAATGGAAGTAATTAAAAAATTAATTACTTATTGTAATTAATTAAGTTAATTCGATTTAGTTTAAGTTAATCAATTAAGTTTAATTAATTTAGAATAATAAATGGATGATTTGATAAATAATTACTTAATGTAATTAATAAGGTATGATTATTTAGGGAAATAAATAATAGATAATTACTGGAAGTAATTAATTGAATGATGATGTATTAATGGAAGTAATTTGAGTTTAATTACTTGTGAATTAATCAAGGGATTAATTAAGAAATTAATTAAGGAGTAATTAATTTATTTAAAGAAGTAATTAAGGGTAGTTAATTACTGAATGAGATTAATCAAGAGTGATTAATAAATGTGGTTTAATTAAAGGTTAATTTCTTAATGTAATTAATTTAATTAAAGAACTTAATAATAAAATGTAATTAAGGATCATTAATTAATATAATTAATGATGTAATTAAGAGTTGATTAATTAAGAAATAATTAATAAATGAAGTGATTAATTAATGTAATTAATTAAGGATTAATGTAATTGATTATAGTTGATTAATTTAATTAATTATAGTTAATTAATTAATGGAGTAATTAAAGGTTAATTACTATAAATGGTTAAGGATAATTAATTTGAGTAATTAATTAAAGGATAAATTACCTGCATGCAAATAAAGGGTAATTAGGGGATAATTAATTGATTTGAAATTAATTTATGGTTAAGTAAGCAGGATTTATAAAATGAAGTAAATAATTTAATTCACTTTAAATTAATTAGAAATGGTATAAATCATTACTTATGGATGGATGAATAATATGGAATGCTTTGCATTGATTGATATGTCTGATGAGATATATGTTGTGTGATATGGATGTTTAGTTGAATTGTGATGATAATATGGATTATCTGCTTATATTGATAATGTTGATTATCTATTATGATGTTGTAAATTATCTATCTATGTGAATATAGATAATGAATTGAATTGTTTTAACTTTAAAACAACTTGGCCTTAAAAGATACGTTTTGGATTTCGATGAAACCGGGATCGGATTTGCTACAGTACAGCATGACAAGATTACCTCTGTCTAGATGTCCCTTATTATTTCGGCTTAGTGTGTGCGGTTGAATCATGACAACCGTGGGGTATCTTGTGCGGGAATTATCCAGTAAGGGATGTTCCGGCCTTGTGTTGCAGGGGATTGGGAGTGATCCTCGGTACGGTGATCTAGGCCACGTACTGTGACGGGCGATACCCCGGTAGCCCTGCCATTGTATGGAATCCAATCTCCAATAAGTGCCGTACGTATTAGTTGTGCCCAACTATGTTGGAACGTGAGATGTAAGCATTCCAGCTATTTCTGTATTTTACTTGAAAACCCTAGACCCTATTATAATATAACTGGATTTCCTATAAATGTTTTGGTTAGCGTAAGGTAAAAACTTTTCCATGTTTATGTGTGGGAAGTCTTACGTGATACCTTTGTTTTCAAAAGGTTTTGAAGTTAAGCAAGTTTAACCTGTTACTCACACCAGACCCATGTCTGACCCAAGTGTTTATTTATGTTTTATAAACTCTTGGGTACTCAAATTTTTACGAGTAGCCAAGGGATTCAGGTTAGCTTTGACGAATTATGGAGGAGCAATGGAGCAGGAGGCTTCAGCGTTGTAGATATAGATAGTAGTTCCGCTGTGTTGATCTTTGTATTGATCTTTGTATTGTATTGAGTTGTAATAACTAGACAGATGTTTATAACTGTCTAGTATGTGATGTATAATCTGTGTAACTCTGATGCATATGATACTATGTAATGTCTTATGTGTTATATTATATTTCATTCGTTCCACTGTGAGTATCTGTTGTTGTTTCTTTCTCTCTTCTCTTCTTTTCTATTTTGTATCCCTTTCTTTCTTACTGACGGTGCGTCCTTCTGTGTATAGAAGGGCGGGTCGTTACATTTGGTATCAGAGCGATAGGTTGAGTGAATACCTAAGCTCTGGAGTGGTGTCTATCTTGAGAGAGCGTATTTGTAATTTTTATATAACTATATATATATATATTTATTTATTTCTACCTATTTGTTGGGTTACCTGTTCGGGTTTTCCAATATGAGTTATAAATGTAGATAGGGTGGTGGTGTGTGTAACACAACTACCAATGGTTGGAATTTGAATGTTTGAGGTTGGAAGTGTATCTGTCGAGACTGTAAACCCAATACCGTCTCGAGTAAGCTTTGAAGTGGTGTAAGGGTTTCACCAATCTCCGAAGGAAACTGTTATGGTTTGGAGTCTATCTTTGAAGTGCAAGTTTGGATGAGTAGAGTTGGATCTGTCGGTTAGGCAGAAGCGAGTGATGGTATCTTGATACCTCAGGTAATAGTACCTGTGTGATGAGACGCAGTGAATATGAATGTTTCCGAAGATGTTTTCTTTGGAACAAGTTTAAGGAAGTGTGAATGTTTCGATGTTGTGGTTGAGTTCAGCATGGTTTTTCTGTTTGGTTTGGGTTTCGAGTTTCTCGAAGAGCTTTGGATAGGAAGTCATTGACATCAGTGTCAGTAGTGCAGCTCGGAGTATTCTGTGTGTTGGCAGGAAGTTTTCTGGCTGAGCAATTTTTCTAAAGGTGAAGTTCAGAAGCAGCAGAATGGATCCATTTCTTCGATGGATTGGATAGTTTAGTATGAGCTGTTCTGATTTGTTAAGAGAGAATAGTTTTTCTTTGGAATTAGGATGGGTTGATCGCAAAAGTGACTTGCGATTGCTGAGTGTTCTCTTGGGTTATAGCAGAGTTTTTCTGGATGTCTTTAGAGAAGTCAGAAGTTTGTCGGCATTAGAGATTGAGTTTTCTTATCAACTGGATTCCAGAAGTGGTACCGGTAGTTCAGCATAGTGGATGATAGTTCCTTGAGATAGAGTGGTGAAGCAGCTCAGGTTTTGATGGAGTATCTGAGTTTTTTTTCTTTATGGATATATTGAACCATTTTTCTGGGATATGGTGTCCAGTTTGTTCTTGTGTTCTTTATCAGCATTCTTATCTACTTCAGATCAAAGTGGTGCAGCAGAAGCAGTTTGGAGTGTATCTCTTGATAGGAGAAGTAAGTTTGGAATCTATTGATAGTTGCGAAGTAGAGTTGTGTTTTGGATCTCTTCTGTGTTCTGATTTGGATAAGTATTTGGTCTTCAGGATTGAATTGCCAGTTTGGATAATTGTGATTCGATGTGTTTTATGTATCTCTGAGGGAGTACGTATTTGATCTATCTTTGGTTTTGGAATCAGTAGTTCAGGAAGTTTGGTAGTTGAGTCAGACTCGTCTGTAGTCTGATATCCTGTTTAGTTTTGTAGATCTAAAATGAGTAGGAGATCTATAGCTTAGTAGTATTGATTGTTTGGATTATGTAGAGCGAGTATCCCGGTATTTATACTTGGGAAACTCTAGGAAGTTCTATCTAGAATTTTTTTTGGAAAGTTAGAATTGTTTGTTTGGATGTTTGGTTGCTATGGTTGTTAGCATATGGATGATAATATATGCTTGTGATTTAAAATTAAAATCTTTAATAAGATTATTAAATTACCTTTGTTTAAATTTCGGGGACGAAATTATTTTAAGGGGGGAGGAATGTGATATCCCGGAAATTTGAGCAGTATCAATTTAATAATCTGTTAAATAATTTAATTGATATTGATAATCTTTGATAATAAAATTTGAATTTAATTTAATAATCTAATTAAATAAGTATTTAATTGGTGAATTTTATCTTTTAAAAGTTAATAAGATATTTTCTATTTGAATATATATATTTATTTGTATATATCGTAAATAGAAAAGCTTTGGTAAATTGGAAATTTAGATTTGATTTAATATGAACTTTTCAAAGTTATTTAAATAAATAATCTTATAGTTTTAAAATACTTTAGTTAATGTTTAAATTGCTTAAGATATATTTTAACTTAAGCTTAAAATGAATAAGATTTAAGAAAAAGGTTTGTTTTATTTATTTTTAAAATATTACTTGATAATATAACCTTTTATATAAATTATTTAAATTATCAAATATGTTATTTTCAAATAATAAGTATAATGTATCATTTTTATAAATATGAATGAATTTTATAGACTATGGAATTGTTATTTTTAAATTGATAAGTAGTTGTATATGAATATATATATATATATATATAACTTGACTTTTTAAATTGAATCTTAGGATTTAACTTAATTTGAATTTGAATTTAAAGTTTAAAATTCAAAAGAATAAATATTTAAATTTGTTTTGGATTTTAGAATATTTGTATAAACTTTTATTTATAAATATAATTAGTTTGTTTCTTTAAAAAGAAATTTATATATATAGATAAGTATTTAATAAATAAGAAAAAGGCAATTATTTACTTTTAAACTAAATAAAAATATATATATAATTACTTAAAAGATATGTGTCATTATCTAAAGTCTTTGTTTTAACATGTGTAATTTAAGTAATCAATGTTTATGACAAGTGTCTTATTTATTTTCATTTTTCTTTTATTTTTATTTATCATAAATTTACATACATATATACATTTGCCTATCTTCACTTCATTCTTTCTATTTCTTCTTTTTAAAACCAAGAGAAGCTCAAAATTTTCTCTAAATTAAAATCTGAAATCAGTAAACAAATTTTCCTCAAACCAAATCAAAGATCTGTAACACTCCTCAAACTTTAATTTCAAATCAACCTGTAACCAAGTTGAAAATCTGAAATCAAAAGGTCTGCATTCTTTTCATCTCTGAAATAAATTCAAAAACCAGTCTGCTTGCATTCTTTCTTCAATCTGGAAGCAAGAGAAATCTGGAAAACAACTCAAAGCTGTCTGCCTTCATTTCTTCAATCTGGAATCATCTCAAAGCCTGTCTGCATTCATTTGCAATCTGGAAGCAACATGCATTCTTCAACGAATCAAGATTCAAGTTTTAAAAGTATTAAAATTTCCAGACTCAAGCATTTTATCAATTCCAGTTTTCAAAAGCTAAACCACCCTGCTCTGCATGTTTGGTGAGTAACAATTTTTGTTAAAATAACTTAAGTATAATTATGTTGCATGCTTAATTCTGTGATAAATATTGTTTTGGTGTGAATGTATATAGATGGTTCTACATATATATATAAATGTATATAGGTGTGCATGTTGCTTTGTATCAGTGTGTCTCTGTTTCCTTTAATTCCAGGCTCCAGTTTTGATTTAAAATCATATCCCATGATCTAGTCTTGATTTGGATCTAAGATTTAAATAAAATTAGTTTGTTTCATAATAAACTAAAGTTTAAAAAGTTTAATTAAGTCAAACTTTTAACCTGAGTGCCTCTGTAAACCAAAATAACAGTGCATGTTATATAAAGTAAAAATTCAAACTTTGTAATTTATAAATTCAGGTTTATAAAGTGAATAGATAAGCTATAACATGAATTTTAGTATTAAAATTATAATTTTTAGTTTAGAGATAAAGGTGCAGTTCTGTTTTTATCTAAAAATGAAAATTTGGTAATTCTGTTGTTTTCGATGGTTGAGTATGTTGAATTCTTCAGTAATGATGATGGGATGATTGAGGATGCAGGAAAAATTACTAGAATTGAAATTAAAACATAGAGGCAGAAATGATTTAGGATTTAAATTTTTAAACCTAGTTTTAACTAGGTTAAGAAAATCGATCACCACATTTTCTCTAGTGGATCGAGTGTTTCAGGATTTTGAGGGAGGGAAGCTTGGTCGTTGACGAAGTAGTGGTCGGAGTTGCAGAAGCTCTAGTGGTCGGGGTTTTGAAAACGAGGAGATGTTGATAGGTTTTGGATTTTGGTCTGTGGTTCCAGTTTTGGATTTATTCTCGATTTTGATCTCGTCTTTGTTTCGTTGCTCGAGTGATTGGATTCTGGTAGGTGGATGAACGTCGATTGGTGGGGGAAGTCGTCAATGGTCGGAGGTGATGGAATCTACCGTGCACGTGCATGCGATCGAAATGTCTGGGTGAAGTCTGGGTTTTTAGTAGGGGAAGGCTACTCGAGTTTCTCGAGTTTTGTTTCGTGTGAGACTCGGAGAACTTAGGGTTGCGACTCGAAGTGTTTTAGTGGAATCTCGAGTACTTTAAGTTGTTGCCAGTTTTTTTTTAAGAAACCCTGTCTGTTTAAATTTAACTGAACTTAAATTTGTAAGAAAGATTAAAACTGAAAGTTAAATCAAAGTTTTAATATTGGGAGTAAGGTTTAGTTTTAAATTTTAGATTGAGAAATAAATAAGTTTTATAAATTTAAATATGAAGTTGTTTAGAACCTTTTAAACTTCTTTATTGAATGAGTATTTCTTTAACTTGTAAAATAAAAGAGTTTTAGAAATGTTGTTTAAAACGTTGTTAAAGATAATTTGTTTCCATTTTAAATTTTTAAGTTTAAAATGAATTTTCGAAGGTAAAATTAAAGTAAATTGATTTAAAATACTTTGTAAATGATAACTTGATCATTAATAAGAACAAAGTTTTATCTTAAAGTAAATTAGAATTTAAAGATTTGTGTTCATTAAATTTATAAGGAAATTTAAATGAATAATTAATTTATTTGATTAATTAATCATTTGGATTAATTAAATAGGTAATTAAAGGTTTAAACTAATTAATTAATAATTAAGATTAATTAATTAGGAATAATTAATTTGTAATTAAGGATTATAATTTAGAATATTAATTAATGATTAAGAATTAATTAATAAAGTAATTAAAGATTAATTAAGTTATGGTTAACACTTAATTAATTAAATAATTAGAGATTAATTAATTGGTTATTAAGATTTATTAATTTGAAATTAATAATGGTTAATCTAAGTTAATTACTTAAGAAAAGTAATAAAAAAATTATTAATGAAGATCATTAATTTGAGATTATTTAATAATTAATAAATGTGATTAATTTTGATAATTAATTTGATTAATTAATTAAGGATAATCATTTATGAAATTGTTTAAATATAATTACTAAATGGAAGTAATTAAGAAATTAATTACTTATTGTAATTAATTAAGTTAATTCGATTTAGTTTAAGTTAATCAATTAAGTTTAATTAATTTAGAATAATAAATGGATGATTTGATAAATAATTACTTAATGTAATTAATAAGGTATGATTATTTAGGGAAATAAATAATAGATAATTACTGGAAGTAATTAATTGAATGATGATGTATTAATGGAAGTAATTTGAGTTTAATTACTTGTGAATTAATCAAGGGATTAATTAAGAAATTAATTAAGGAGTAATTAATTTATTTAAAGAAGTAATTAAGGGTAGTTAATTACTGAATGAGATTAATCAAGAGTGATTAATAAATGTGGTTTAATTAAAGGTTAATTTCTTAATGTAATTAATTTAATTAAAGAATTTAATAATAAAATGTAATTAAGGATCATTAATTAATATAATTAATGATGTAATTAAGAGTTGATTAATTAAGAAATAATTAATAAATGAAGTGATTAATTAATGTAATTAATTAAGGATTAATGTAATTGATTATAGTTGATTAATTTAATTAATTAATGGAGTAATTAAAGGTTAATTACTATAAATGGTTAAGGATAATTAATTTGAGTAATTAATTAAAGGATAAATTACCTGCATGCAAATAAAGGGTAATTAGGTGATAATTAATTGATTTGAAATTAATTTATGGTTAAGTAAGCAGGATTTATAAAATGAAGTAAATAATTTAATTCACTTTAAATTAATTAGAAATGGTATAAATCATTACTTATGGATGGATGAATAATATGGAATGCTTTGCATTGATTGATATCTCTGATGAGATATATGTTGTGTGATATGGATGTTTAGTTGAATTGTGATGATAATATGGATTATCTGCTTATATTGATAATGTTGATTATCTA
Organism: Allium fistulosum; assembly: GCA_030737815.1. Classification (NCBI taxonomy): domain Eukaryota; kingdom Viridiplantae; phylum Streptophyta; class Magnoliopsida; order Asparagales; family Amaryllidaceae; genus Allium; species Allium fistulosum. The sequence goes on from CM060907.1 coordinate 478,747,609, forward strand.
TTATGATGTTGTAAATTATCTATCTATGTGAATATAGATAATGAATTGAATTGTTTTAACTTTAAAACAACTTGGCCTTAAAAGATACGTTTTGGATTTCGATGAAACCAAGATCGGGTTTCCAGATTTGGATATCCGAATACCACATCGATCCAAATTAACGATAGGTCGTGAATCTCAAATGAAGATGAAGATTCAGAGTGCAAGGGTTATTGTCGTTAACTCTGAGGGTGATTCCAAAATGAGTGTAACGAGATAATGCCTTCGGTTTCGTTCGAACCCGGAACGAACTTGTATGGATTGAATGCTTTCAGCACATCGTTAGGTGGACGATGAGCATTCTAAGATAGATGTGTTCTATTTAAAGGTAATCGTAGCCTCAAGCCTCATCAACCGGGAATGGCTAAAACAGGGGAGGTGCAGCAAGGTTAGTGGGTAGCACCCAAGTAAGACAAGATTACCTCTGTCTAGATGTCCCTTATTATTTCGGCTTAGTGTGTGCGGTTGAATCATGACAACCGTGGGGTATCTTGTGCGGGAATTATCCAGTAAGGGCCTTGTGTTGCAGGGGATTGGGAGTGATCCTCGGTACGGTGATCTAGGCCACGTACTGTGACGGGCGGTACCCCGGTAGCCCTGCCATTGTATGGAATCCAATCTTCAATAAGTGCCGTACGTATTAGTTGTGCCCAACTATGTTGGAACGTGAGATGTAAGCATTCCAGCTATTTCTGTATTTTATAAACCCTAGACCCTATTATAATATAACAGGATTTCCTATAAATGTTTTGGTTAGCGTAAGGTAAAAACTTTTCCATGTTTATGTGTGGGAAGTCTTACGTGATACCTTTGTTTTCAAAAGGTTTTGAAGTTAAGCAAGTTTAACCTGTTACTCACACCAGACATGGGTCTGACCCAAGTGTTTATTTCTGTTTTATAAACTCTTGGGTACTCAAATTTTTACGAGTAGCCAAGGGATTCATGTTAGCTTTGACGAATTATGGAGGAGCAATGGAGCAGGAGGCTTCAGCGTTGTAGATATAGATAGTAGTTCCGCTGTGTTGATCTTTGTATTGATCTTTGTATTGTATTGAGTTGTAATAACTAGACAGATGTTTATAACTGTCTAGTATGTGATGTATAATCTGTGTAACTCTGATGTATATGATACTATGTAATATCTTATGTGTTATATTATATTTCATTCGTTCCGCTGTGAGTATCTGTTGTTGTTTCTTTCTCTCTTCTCTTCTTTTCTCTTTTCTATCCCTTTCTTTCTTACTGACAGTGCGTCCTTCTGTGTATAGAAGGGCGGGTCATTACAGTTGAAGCGATTCCCTAGGATAATAGTTGTTATTTACAAACTCATGAGAACTTGTGAGTAATAATTACTGAAAGGTTTCAAACGAAACTTTGTGAATTAGTTGTTTATTAACTTATTGGTAAACTAATAATAATAACAATTGTATGAGTTCAATTTAATGAATAGTATATTTCTTGGGTACTTTTTACATGCAAACCTTATATAGATTGTTTAACTTGAATAATAATAGTTATTCAATGAAAGTATATTTCTTGATAAAAGTTATTTATGTATGCAAAATTCGAATATCTTATAATGTTTACTTGGATGCTTTAAAAATAGAAGGATGGACAGAATAGAAGCACAGCTACTTTTCAGAGTATACACATATTTCTTGGGTATTTTAAGGTAAAGGGGGGATTTTCTTAATTCACAGAGTTACGTGTGTCGTGTTTGCTTGATTAGGTCAAATATTTTTGGGGCTCTGGCTTGAATCTCTTTGTCATGGTATGGCTATTTGTAACCTATAAATCTCTTTGTTTAACTGATTTATGCATGTCCTTGCCGAGACTCTAGTATGGTTTATACATTGCTTTTTGTTGCATTGGTTTGGTTTATACCTTACTTCTTCACTGTTGGAAAACTGTACTTGCCTGTGTTTAATTTGGTAGGCTTCATGTTTGATCTTTATACCATTGACTGGTTCATCAAAATAGTTATCTGGTTGTAACCAATATATTGTGCCCCATAATAGTAATATTTGATACATTTTTTTATGTTGGCATGTTAATCACTAGTTAGTTAGCATCTGAGTTATGTGCTGACATTTGTGAGTTATAGAACTAACTCACTCTCAGTTTGACATGCAGAAAAAAGTTGAGCTATCTCTTTGTTCAAAAGACAAATTCAAGGGACTGATCTTGCAAGAGTAGGGTGAGCAACCACTTAGGTTAGGTGGTGCAACCAATTCACATCAGACAATTCCTATGCTGTATACCTTCGTGTATATATATACTGAGTTTTCAGGTAAATATAATGCTTAAGCGAGTTTTGAAGAAGACGAGCTGAAGGCAGCTCATATGCACACTACATTGGCACAATTTTCATAGCATTACTATTCATTGTCAAAATATAAAAACATATCTGTAATTATATGTTCTGACTTACTTGTATTCGTTTATGGTCAGCATAACACTCAATGTGATATTAAACTTCATTAGTTCATATTGTTTATTTTACATTTCTGCGTCCAATGTTTATATTTTGTGAGGGTTTTTTTATACATAAGCCTCTATTTATTTACTAACAAATACGCAATACTGCTAGAAAGTAGCAAAGAGAGTGATGTAATGCTCTAATTTGGAACTTCAAAAAATAAGTGACATACAGCCAATGATATACAGTGATCTATATAGAATTTATAAAATAGTGTACAACTTTTAACACAATTATATAATTATTTATCTTATTTTTGAAAAAATATATAATATCGATTGTTTGGTAAGTAGAATGACAAATATTACAGTTAAACTCTGCAACCGTTAGATGATTGATTAGTTCAAAAGTTTTATACTAAGATGTTTACTTTTGATGTTAGTCCACGCGTGTTTTGCATCACCAAAATCTTGTGTGATATTATATGCAAAAGTTTACAACTATCTACGTTATAAAAAGCGCATTTGATTTTATGATCACCTTGGAGATCAATTCCAGGTTCAAACTTCCAAGAATTACTGTATACAATGTTCCAGCGGTAGCTAGGAGTTAACATGTATTATTTGAAGAATTACTGTATACAATGTCATGCTGTTGTTTGAAGCAATCCATGTTCCAGTGGTAGTAACTAGGAGTAAATAATGCAATAATTAAAAGAAAAACATTAGCCGAATTACTGTATACAATGTTAAATTGGGACAGACTAGCTTGGTTGTAAAATCAACCGTTAACAATTATTCTAATGGTATATGTTAGCGATGATGAGTTTATGCTAGAAACAAAATTTTGGATATTTGCTGAAGACTATACGACTGGCTCTTTAAATTGCATGCATGGTTTGGTTTGATGCATGCTCTTCATTTGGCTTTACCCCGTACGGTACAGCGTACATATTTCAGTTTTGGCACGTATTTTATTTAAACAGAATTATATCACCTTTTCTAATAGACATTTGTAAAATTTGAGTAATAAGTTTTTTTGTCATTGCTTGAAAAGAATTGGATGGTAAGATATTGGGTATTTGTAGGACCATTACAAACAATCTGTTATGTTCAGTCCATTCTCTTTGATCGTTGTCAACTGAGCGAACGAGCGGCACAACCAGGAAGGGGGCACTAGCCACGGACTGGTTTGGAAAACAACTTATAACCAAGAACAACACTCAGCGCCGCCACTTTCATTTTCCAATTACCCTCTTCCATTTCAGCCGAGAGCAACCCATTTTTCATCCCAACCACACAAATCCGCTAGTTTATCCAAATTAAAGGCCGTTTTTGAGATACACGCTCGAAGAGATGTCTAGATTGCTAAAAAAATTCGTCAAAAAGTTTATGCACTACAGTGCCGGTAGGAGCGGCGAAGAACAGAATATCGTACTGTATGGGCAGGAGCCAGGAATAGAAGATCTGCTTTTAGCCGTCGAAAATCTCGATAATCAGGGCTGAGGCGAAGAAGAAGGCGGCCGTCGCGGTCGCGGAGGCCGTAGGAGTGGTCAAGCGAGTAGGACGCGCAGGGGTGTGGGGCAGATTTTGCTCGACTCGCCGAGCTTGACGGATGTCAGGATCCGAACCTTAGCGCGGTGAAATTGCCTATGCTTTCCAACTTCCGCGCACTTCCAGATGGCGAAGTACATATCAGCACACAAACGAGTTTGGCTATAAGTATTTCTTTATATGGTTAAAATAATTGCAATACGTTGTTAGTTTAAATATATAGTATGCCTTTATTTAAATTTAACAGTCGCGCAATATCCATTTACGGGTTTTGTTAGGGAACACACTTAGATGTTTTCAATCAAATTTGACAAATAAGAATAGAGTCGTAGCACTATTACACGGGCTTGGATTTCACCATTTCTTAAGTAATCTAATGAACCATTTAATTAAAAAACTAGTTAATTTATCACTTTGTAATTTAACTTGTTATGTACTCTACAATTTTAGGAATCACCGATATTATATAAGGTGATGTGCAATTGTGCGCGGCTATTGCTTTACGGTGGTATAAAACCACCCACACCTTCCACTTTCCTTGCGGTGAGCTAGAAATTACATCGCTTGATTTCTCCATGCTTACCAGCATTAGCATTGGAGTAGCTGTTTTTCCATTGCTTCCGTTCGATGATTCTCGATGGCGTGATCCTGAGCATGTTCATGATCTTCTACCTCATTTTGACGCTTCCACTGCATCATATTAGACCGGAGGCGCTATTAGAGTCAGCGCTATTCATGCTGCCATGGATAGCATACTCAGTCATTACTCTCCTGATTACGATCTAGAGCTTGCGCGATTATTTGTCATATACCTCATGGGTAACCTGTTTTTCAGCACATCAAGCAGTAGTTTGGCTATTGAGATTTTTGAGGTCGTGGCTGATTTAAATTTCAACGGTGCTATTCTATATGATTGGGGTACACCTATTCTTGCATACTTGTATGGATGTCTCAACATACAGTGCACCATTTCAAACACACATGTTTCATTATTTGGTTTCTGGGAGTTATTACGGTACTGGTATTTTGAGTATTCCAGGAATTTTCATTTCATCACTTTGACTTCTGACGTGTCTACTTTTTTCCCCCATTTGTCATTTTGGTGCGCGAACAACAAGGGGTCCAGGGATAATGAATTCTGCCATGTGTATTCAGTTGCCCACAACTAGATCGATTTAAGGATGCACAGACACCTGATTATATGGCATTCATTTCATCACTGTGCCATATAACTCACATGTTTTTCCTATATATTTTCAAAGTTACGTTTTGCATCCAATTCCGATAGTTGGTTATTTAATATTGACTAAAAAACATTCAATTAGGGATTTAATTCCATAAGGAAACCAACATTGATTAAGCACCAAGCAACGCTAGGCCTTTAATAATTTATCTTTTATTAATTAAATTCACTCTGTAAATATTCGTCTCAAAATTCTTGTACAAAGATATATATATGTATATATATATGTGTGTGTGTGTGTATATATATATATATATGTGTGTGTGTGTGTATATGTGTGTGTGTGTGTATGTGTGTGTGTGTGTATGCGTGTGTGTGTATATGTATGTATATTCACAATCGCTATATCTTTAATACTTGGAGAATATCCATGTACTTATCTCAATGCTACATGTATATTCACAAAACTGGGAAATGTGTCCTTTCTATACAATTCAAAAATCACTTACAAATACCTTACCAATCTCAAAAACCATTTATAAATCCATTTATAACCTTTTTATAAATCCATGTAACTATTTATAAAGCTCTTCTTTTAAACCTACAAACCCATTTATAAATTTTCTCTATAATTATCTAAGACCATTTGCAAAGCCCTATTCATATATTATAAATGAATCTCCTTTAAGTCTCCAAAACATTTTTCAAACTTCACTTATAAAGCCCAAATCTATTTATAAAACGTTATTTATAAATCTCGAAAACATTTATAAATCAATAATTATCATTTACTTTAAAACACTGTTATATAATAATAAATATTATAAATAAATAAGTATTAACTTTAAACATCTTAAAAATAGTAATTGATAAATTTCAAAACATCTTAACAAACAATAATAAATTATCTTCAACATTTTTATAATTACCAACAATTAATTTCCAAATCTTTACTATTAAATAATTATAATCAATTTCAAACCATATTAATATTTTTAAATAATAATTTTTTCAAAATATTAAAATATTGATAAAGCACTTTTATATAGTACTAATATAAATAAACAACTTTTAAAACATAATTATATTCCTTTGATAACGAGTTAATGAAATTACGTCTCAACTCATCGGTTACGTTTTTCCACCTCAAAAAGCTTAACCTTCAAGCCAAATTACTCTTCTCCCTTTTGTTTTTTCTTGGTTTCGGACATTTTCTAGCTCAGTAGTTTTGAATCTCTTGGATCTTGGAGTCTATGGATAGAAGAATTAGATTTAGGTAACGATGGAGGAGAGGGACTGGTTGCGCTTTTCATGATAAGTCTGAAGAAGACGGTTCGATTTTGGTTTTCTTAACAATGGAGGAGAAGGACTGGTTGCGCATTCCATGATAAGTCTGAAGGAGACAGTTCGATTTTGGTTTCTTTCCTTTTCTTTTTGTTTCCATTTTTTCAAAGGAAAAAGTTCATGTGCTAGGTGATTCGGGGAATGAAAAGTTTTTGCGGTAAGTGGTTTGGGAAGAAAAACGTGGCAAATGCAAATGGCAAAAAAGGCCTTAATATACATAGAAACTTAAAAGGTCACTCTGGACATTTCAAAAGCTTCAAATGGAGGTATTTCTATTATATATAGATAAGTAATCTTTTCACTAATAATGGTTAAATAAAGATTTGTATAGTTTTGTTGTTCAAATATTGGTTTTCTACCTTACAATAATTTATAATGTATCATTTTCTAATATCTTAGAAAAACATTAAAATTAAGTATTTTCCATTCTTTCTATTTGAAAAGATTGTTGAGGTAGGTAAGTTACCTTTAGAATGTTTCCATTTGAATGTTTATAATCGCTTTCCAATACTGAAATAAATTGTTCAATATAATTTGCTCTAAACCAAGAAACAAAAGGAAACACTACATTTTTTACAAATGTAAATTTATAAAATTCATCTTGGAAATAATCTTTTCCCTCTTTCGATTTTTTTTTCAAAAAAATAATTACTAATTGGTTCCCATGTTGGAAGATTAAATTAAAATTTAATCTTTTATCGGGCTAAGAGCCATGATTAAGTCTATTTTGGCCGTACAATCCATTAAACAGAAAAATTCATTTCTGATTTGGTTATATCAACTACTTAATTATTGTAAGTGTCTTTTACAATATTATTTTTGTTAATGTATACTTTTTCAACGGGAGTATGTCTTAAAGATTCATCATCAAATGAACTTTTTTCGGTTTCTCTTATTTGAGAGGTTGACATTCTTGATGCAGGTTCAGCAATATAATCAAAAGATGAAATATGAGAGGGAAAAGATTTTGTTCTTGATAAATATGTTTTACTAAAGTTAGGTCTTGAGAGATTATTATCCATTTGTATAGTTCCTTCAGGAGTTTGTATAATATTTGTAATATTATTATTTATTACTAGTTATGGTGGAATAGTGTTTTCTATTTTCCACTTTTTTGGAAGAGGAATTTCTTTCCATTTTGTTGATCTTCTTGTAGTTATATTAGATCGATTAAAATTTGTTTTAATTAAAATTCTCTTATTAGAGGTTTATCAACATTTTTACATTGTGGATTTAATGTGTATAAAGGCTTATAATAAATTCTATAGCAAATACATATTACTTCAGATCCTGGAATGTAATTAAATCCATGGTGTTTGACAAAAATTGCACGAACACCCAATGGATTTAGTAGAGGATACAAGTGAAGAAAATAAATGAAAAACGAGTAAGAAAGTGCACATAGAGTTTATAGTGGTTCGACTAATATTAGCCTATGTCCACTTAATGATTTTTATTGCTTATATTCTGACTTGAAGGCTGTTGTTCTTACGAGTCGATAAAACTCGGACAGAGATTAAAAGAAATTAGAGAAAGATGAGTAAGAGACAAAAGATCTTGAAAAATGAGCCATACCCATCTGTTTATAGAGATAAGGTGCCTAAAATCTCGTCCAGAAGATCTCCACCTCATTTTCCATACCTTATACTGTTTCTCCACTAATAGGACGTCACCTCATCAACCTATACGGGTCGGCACGACTCCAAGGGCTTGGGTCGGTACAACTCCGTAAGATTGCCAATCTGGTCACCTTGATCTCTTCGTTTTGGCTCGTCTTGTGGTTAGCTTCATGATTTCACAGTTTGTATCAATGTTAGCTTGTTTTGAAGTCCAAAAGATGAAGTCATGGAAGAACAGAGTTGCCGATTCACGAGTTCATGGAGATCGATAGGGAATTGCATTGGATCAACAAGATAACACTTGGAATAGGTGTAACAACCCCGGATTTTAACTAAGTTTAAATTGATAATTTATTGAATTTTTGAATAAAAATTAGGAAATTTAATTGATAAAGTGATACGAGTTTCCCCGAAACCAAATAAAAATATATTGAATCATTTTTTTATTTAGAAATTGTATATACGTAATTTGAATTTAAATCTTAGATAAATGGTTTAAAATGTAAATAATAAAATGTTGGGTAATAAAACTTTAAAAGGAATTCAAAATAAGTGTTGATGTTAAACAAATATTTCGAATAAATCTATGGTTATATAAAATAAGAAAATTCACTTATATTATAAATTAGTAAGTATAAGAAGATACTAACATATATTTATCCATGTACACTTGGAAGAAAAATGAAACAAAGACATACATATGCAAATATGAAAACAAGTAAACAAGAGTTATTTAATGCTAATATCTTCAGCCGAAATCAAATATTAGCATAGTCAAAGCAAGAAGGAAAAAGAAACCCAAATATCTGTGTACGATCAAATGAAACAAGTGTGATTGTACAAAGCAAATTAATGCTAAATCTCCTTAGCACACAAAATAGATTTATATCAGCCGAGACAAGCAAGTATGGCTGAAGTAAAACATGATAAATGCAGCCTGTAAAGAAGTAGTATGCAAGACAAGAAGATACATAAACAAGTATGAACCAATTAAATAAGTGTAGACTGGTACAATGGCAATTAATGCAAGTATCTCTAGCCCATAACTAAAAACACTTCAGCCTCCAAAGAAAAAGATCTCTGATCTTATAGTATACAAGTAAATAGTAACCCTGTACAAAAGAATATAACATACTGTAAACTTTCTTTTCTTATATATCAATCCTCACTTCAATTTCGTTCATTTTTACTAAGAAAAAAAAACTGAGGAAACAAACAACTCAAATATAAACAACATTCCATTGAAAAACATCAAACAAAAATCCATGCAAGCAGAGAATCAAACTAGAAAGTTTCAACTGGAAATGCAAGTCTGTTTCAAGATGGAAACAGCTCTGTTCATTTTCCTCTAGAAAATCACGGTGAGTAACAGATATATTTTCATTTATTTTTAAGATATGAATTTTTGCCTTTACATCTGTGGATAACTGTTTGTCTATGTATGGATTCTCTGAGTGAATTTGAATGATGGAAGTATTTGTGTGCAGGTTGATATTCATATATGTCCTCTGTTTAAACTTCCAAACACAAGACTTTTATTTCAAAAATCTTTTCCACTTGTTCTATTTACTGATTGGACTTAAGTTTCAAACCAAAACTATTTGTTATAGCCTATACTCAAAACTTAAGATTTATTTAAGTTCGAACAACTTGTTAACATCCTTGGAAATCAAGAAAACTGGCAGAGCTTTAAATAAGTGAAAAAATTGAAACCTCTTAATTTATGGATTCAGGTACATAACCTGAATTCACATACTTTAACATGATTTTTAAAACAAAAATCATGATTTTTAGAGCCAAGATAAAAGGGCAGTTCGCGTTTGATCGAATTTCGATCTTTTGGTGATCACTGGCGATCCACGGGTTTGGAGGGGTCGAAATTTTGGATGGTGACGGACGAGCCTATGGTGAGTCGAGGAAAAATAGTTGGAGGTGGCCATGGCCACGGTGGCGATAGCGGCAGGCATCTGAAGTTTCTAACCCTAGCTTTAAGAAGGGGTTGCATTTTTGATTCGTTCTTCCTCCATGATGCATCAAGTGACGCGCGATTGTGGGTGATAGTAGAGGGAGTGTGGACGAAGGGTTGGCTGAAGTTTGGGATTTTCTGGTGGTCTAGGCGGCGAGTTAGAGGCGATGTTCCAGGTTTGGGGTGAATTCCTCGTTTGTTTTCCAAGTTTGAGTTTGAACAACTCAAATTCGATTTCGCACGCGTGAGGAAATTTGGATGGTCGGAGGTGGTTGCATGGATGCTGGCTGATGCGTAGAAGCCATTTGAGGTGACCGGAGTTGGTCGACGACCATGTACACGTGCACGCGAACGCTTTGAGCTGGGTTGTTTGTGAATGTGGGGAAGACGATGGTTAGTTCATGTAGCATGCGTGAAAATGTGGATTTGACCCGAAGGGATTCGTGATATTGCTCAGGGTAATGAATAATGTGAGGAACTCGAAGCAGGGATCGGGTACCTCGGCAATTTACTCGGGTTTTATTTAAATAGATAACAGGTTTTTAAATTTTTAATAAATCAAGTTTTAGGATTTTAAAACAACCAAGTTTTAAACTATCTTCTTAAGATAAATTATCTTTAAAAAGATTAATGATATTTAAAAGGGTTTGGATAAACATGAGTTTAACAATCTATTTTTAACTTGAATTAATCAAGTTAATTTTCAAGTTTATTTAAATAGATTAAATGGAGTAATTAAGAAATGTTTGTAAATTTAAATTAACTTAAAAGTTTAAGTTAGCCTATGGGCTAATAATGAGTTTTATTTTAAAGGTTAAATTTTAAAGTTTTATTGTTTTAAAATTTATTGATTAATTAAAAGTAAATTAATGTAGGAGAATTAATTACTTAAAGATAATTAAGTTTTAATTTATGATTAAAGTGGATTAATCAAGTGATTAAAGTATAATTACTCAATGTAATCAAATTGTGGTTTGTTAACATAAGGGATTATGGATAATTGCTTATTGTAATTGACTAAGAATAATTAATTAAATGGTAATTAATTAAGGGTTGATTAATTTATTAACGAATTATTTAAGGGAAATTAATTAAAGGACAATCAACCAAATGATTTGAAATTAATTAATGTTAATTAGCCATGATTGATGACTTACCTGATTTAAATTAATCAGATTATTAATTGAGCTTACTTATGGATGTTTGAATTCTGTTGATTATCAAATTGTTTGATATTTCTGATAAGTGATGCTTTGCAATATATCCTGATTTATGTTGTGATCTGTATGTAATTAATTTTCTGTGATGTGATTTATTATCTGGGATATATATATATATCTGTAATCTGTATATAAAAGATAAGCGATATAAGTTATACCACTTATCAAACACATTATTATATCTCGATCTATGATGATTGATGATGTTGCACTATTGTGTTAAACCCCTGGACTACACCATACACACACAAATATGGATTTCACGAGAAAATCGGTTAAGTCACAGATATTTTAAATTTAATATTTTAAAATTGAAATTTTAATTTCAATTGATTTTGGAAATGAATTTGGGTTAAATGTTAAAGCTTTTGAAAAGGAGTTTGTAAAATAAAAGTTATTTTAGATAACTTAATAAAGCTTTCAATTTAAATAATTCAATTCGAATTTGAATTCAATATTTGGAATTGAATTCAATGATTGGAATTTTGATTAAAGATATTATAAATGTGTTTTATATGAATTTAAACCACTTTTAAAATGTTGGTTTGAGAATTTGAATTTAACCCAAAGATTTTAACTCGTATGAATGAATCAGATTTCCGGAATGAAAACTATTTGTTTTCAAATGATAAAAGCTTTCATATAAGAAATGAATTTCCAATTTAAGTAAAAGAATTTCAAGTTTGAATTGAAAAATGGTTTTCCAAGTTATGAATGAATTGTTTTTGAATGCTATGAATTGAATCTGTTTATTTTTAACAGATTTAAAATGGTGATTTATTTAAACCATTCGAAATGAAATTGTTTTGAAAGCTATGAATTAAATCTTTGTTTTAAAGATTTAATGAGTTAAATCCAATTGAAATGGAAATTAATTTGGAAAATCCGTGAATGAATCTTTTGTTTAAAAGATTAAAGTGTGGAAATTGTTTAAACCGTTGAAGGTTGTTAAAATGAATCTTTTTGTTTAAAGATTTGAAAATGGTAATTTGTTAAACCATTTGAAAAGGAAAAGTTGGATAATAAGTTGTGACTTATTTGGAATCCTATTATCCATGTATTTTAATATTGCGCTCATTATTCGGATTAACCGGGAGAGGACCTTTGTGTCATATAACCTATTCCGAATATTGATCCGTCGTATATGGATAGCAATTGAAGACCGGTGGTGAAGACCGAGTATTTGCGAGAACGATAGGATAACCTATCGATTGTCTCTGCACTGAGTCGCCCCGGTATAGAGACTTCCTAAGTGATGGAAAGTCCGATCGGGATTGTGAATACCCGGAATTGCAAGGGCTTCTTCGGAAGTGCCTTCGGTTCTGTTCGAACCCGGAACAGACTTGTATGGTTACATGTCTGACATTACATTTTGAGATATAAAGCTGATTTCTTTCAAATACATTTCTGTTTGGTGGCGGAGAATTTATTCTCTTAGCTTAACACCCTTCTCTGAGACGTACGAGCTTAGAGGTTATGTAGTTGAAATTTATCAGCGATATACTCCCAATGTGGTAATGTGGCATGGCATGCTGAGTGTTGCTGTGTGTTGATGATCATTTATTGATCATTTGTGATCAAAGCGTGGCTTTGTGAAAAAGCGTAGCTTTGTGGACGAGACTTCGTCAGACCTCACAACCCGGAAATGGTCGAAATAGGAATATGCGGCAAGGTTATGAGGGTCGCGCCCTTTAGGGTATGTCATTTCCTTCTAGAAAAGGGTGGTATCAGGTATGGAGCCCTGGTATTTAACCTATGTGGATACTCCGATCTCATTTATAGTGTGATTGTTGTTTGATCGAGGCGCCTCGGATAAAGGTCCTAAAGGACCGGGAGGTGGCATATTCGTGAGTTACCTAGTTACAGGGGTAACCCGGCCTTGTGTTGGCAGAGAGAAGTTGTCTCTCGGGACGTCCAGCCAGAGGCGATCCCATTCGGCAGTAGGAAAGGAAGTTCCTTAACCTGACCATTTGTTGGAAATCCAATTTCCAATACGAATCTTGTACGGTATTAGTTGTAGAACCTGCCATTTACTTATGGTGGTCACCACTGTTTAAATGGTAGCTATAGTAGGCATACGATACTGGTCATATGTTGGCTAAGATTAATATTATACTTTCGAAATGTTTTCTTCACTATGCACTAGTAATAATATTCAATGATTTGTTTTGCGTAGTAAGTATCTTTGACTATCATAAGGAGAAATCTCCTCCGATTCTGCGTTTGCATTGTGTGTGTGTACGGGAGGCCTTATGGTAGTTTCATTTTCCAAAATCATTGCGGATTTCAATGTTTAAAATTCTTTTGTTGTTTGTTTTAAAGATAAACTGTTTTTGTTGCTCACACCAGTTCCATGACTGATTCAGAGTTTATTGTTCCTTTCCTAAACTCTAGGTGCTCATAATTTTCTACACGAGCAGTCTAGAGTTGGGGTTTTCAGATATTCAGGTTGAGTAGATTATCTGGAGCTAGTCAGTCCTTGGACGACTGACCTTGCTTTCCGCTAGCTATGGATTGGAGCATTCTATTGGAGATATTCTATCCACTACTGGTGTTATCTATTTTCTTTCCGCTGCTATTTGTTGTATCATATCTCTGATGTATATTGATATCTGTTGTATCATATTGTATCAGATTTTGTATCTGTCATCGTATCAATGTTATATATATTGATATATTCTTTTTCTTCCACTGTGTTGTTATATTTAATGGTGTTATAAGCTCCGGAGAGCCAGATTCGGCATTTGAATCTACGACATTTCGAGTACAAGTGAAGTACGGGTGTCGATTTTCGAAGGCCGAGTTTTTGGGTCTTTACAATAGGCTTCTAGCATCGAGTAGGGGTGTAGGCAGAAGGTGGCCCCCATTAGAGGAGCAATCTTGGATGGGTACTGAACCAAGATGTGCAGTCGATACCGACCCACCAGTGTAATTTTACCCTTCTTGTCTCAGGTTGGTTTAGTGTTTGTCATGTGGTTTTATTTGTGCTTGGTTTCTGGACTATTGGGCTATCTATCTGTGCTTTCTGCCTTGATAACTCCGAGTTTGAGTTGTCAAGTTTGTCCATAACTGCTTGGTCAAAAGGCAGGATAACACACAAGTCTTAACACTTAAAGTAATAACTTCTATAATATTAGCATCGGATAAATAAAACTGTAAATTAGGATAAACATTAAAATAAACTGGACTGTGAGCCAAACTAGACTGTATTGGTCCCATTAAAGATTTTTTTCTAATCTTAATTCCTACCATCTCTTAAAGCAGTTGTAAAGTTCTCTGGTAGGCCATCTAGAGTTAAAGCTTTAGATGCAATTGTATAAAACCTATATGAATAAATTTATGTGTCTGCCTATAAAGCTTTAAATCTTTTTCAATTATTAATTTAATAACTATTTCTTCATTATCAAGAGAAATCATTATTCCGTGGTCTAACCACTTGTTTTAATCTAAGTTTTTATAAAAGTACCTAATTGTTGTATTACATTAGGTTCAATTTTAGGAATTGTCCATTTATTAAGTAAATCTAAATTTACGTGTTTACCTATAAGACATACTATATGTATGTGTGTGTGTGCATGTTTGTATATACATACATACATACGTACATACATACATACATGTATGTATGTATGTCTACGGTATATATTAATAATATATGTGTATGTATGTTTACGGCATAAACATGTATCCATAACATCTCTTATTAAGACATCATTGTACATTACACGTAAATATTCAATTTATATATACCAGTATAAGTCACACGCACATGCATCTAATGGCTATAAATATTTACTCTTTCATTTAACAAAAATATTTATGCACTGATGCAGGCTATAAGTGCATAAGCTTTGATGGTCACAACACTTTTATTTCACGCAAATTGTTAGTGAAATTCCGTTGATGAGTGGTTGGTAAAGGAATGTTGATATAGGTTGCAAACCGATAATGAGATTTCGTTGATGGACATGGGGCATTTTTGAAATTTTAAAAAGATGTCGTTGAAATCCTATTCATTAAATTCTCCTTATTAACAGTACACACACATACATATATATTACATTATACAGATATTCCTACCGTTATCATATAAAATTATAATATATATATATATATATATATATATATATAACTAAATTTTAGTACAAATCTTCAAAATAAACTTGAATATTAAATATGGTTTAATATAAAATAAAACATTTATTTACAATAACATAAAAGGTATTGTGCAACTGTAAAAAATGATTTTTATTTTTTGAAATTTGCCCCCATTATCGTATTGTGTGATGTAACAGATCCAACAGAAGTTATATATCCCATATAAGCATTAGTTTTGGGCTAAGTAGTTAATATCTGATAATATCACTGATATATTGCATCTCGGAACTCAATTGATATTTCCTGTAAAATATTACTTCAAATCTCTTTTAGCGATATTTCAGTGATATATACCGATATTTGCCAATATTTCAGCGATATGACACTGAAATTTGACATTAATATCGGTGAAAATAGTAGAATATCACCATTAAGTAGAAAAGGTACGTGAATAACTCATATAAAAATTAAAATTTATATTGTATATGCAAATTCTTTATATAGATGTGTCTCCAAATATTTTAACAATTATCTAAAGTATCAAAAAGTGGATATTTGCACCTTTTATCATCCTATAATTTGTACAACTTCTTAACAAACATGTCGATACTGTTTTGATATCTCCCCAATGTTATACCGATATTTTACAATATCGCACATCGCTCCTTAACCGACATTTAACCGATACTGATATTAACCACTTACATTTCATTTTTCGAAAATGAAGGGTCTTCGTAATTACAATGTTCATTTTCAAGTCTCAAAAGGAGGGATAATATACTTGCATCCTTTATTTTCTTGTTTTGGGTACAAATATCGAGAAAGACATTGCGATTCCAATGAGACATTACTAGGATGGGTTGTTCTTATGCAACCATGAGGGGATATAGTTCGATACTTTTATGGTAGTGTAGTGCTATTATTTGCATGTTCCAGTGTTGTATTTATCCCTACATAGGTTTCTTTACATGTGAGAAACATGTTTTCACTAGAATGCTTGCCATGGTTAGATGTAGGTAGTTGAAGATTGGGTTATTTTGCATGGTGCATATCTTTGATTATGTTTTCTTCTTTAGGCAAGTTTAGATATGATTTACTACAATTGTTCATGCTTATTGTGCATATATGGCTATGCTTGGTATATTGAAGGGCAATTCCTTAAAGATTGGAGAATTTACAGAATGTCGTATGTTTAACCTTGATTAAACATAATAGCACTACCTTTTCTAAAGTCGCCTTTCACTAGAGTTGAGATACTAAAATACGATATTCTTGAATGGTGATGTGATTTGGGCTTATATTAGGAATCTCACCGTGTATAACTTTTTAAGATGTATGTTTTTACATATGAATAAATAGAGTTTTGGGTGCGTATTTTGTTACAAGATATTTGGGCCTTTAGTAAAGCCCAAAATTCATTTGCCTCTATATTAATAGTTGCAAGCCACAGGAAATCCTAGCCGTCAATATTCTCATTTCTAATCCTCCGCCCTCCCCTCATTAGGCCCGACCTTCTCCCTCAATGGAGATTATACATTTCAATGGTAGAAGATTTCTCAACAATTATCGATTTATGTAAAGTTTTCGGGTTTTGAGATTGAAGTCAAAACGTGTCTCGTTATATGTCGATCTGTTCGCCGGATGAGATGAATCCACTAGTGTTATTCATTTGCGCAATTTTATCCAAGGTTGCTAGAAATTTAGGTCGAAGATAGAAGCCATGAAGTCAGCGTTCGATTTAGTCATTATTGATTCGCCTCAAAATAGGCAACGTTAATGGTGCCGTTAAGAGCGCCTCCCACGGTGGAGCGTAATGATGGTTGAAGATTAAGATTTAGGCATTGAAATTGGTCAAAAACGATGAGCTAAGGTTCCTTAATGTCCTTTACTGGCGACATATGACAGACCATAGGCGATCAAGTGGTGACCACCAAGCACGACCCAATGGGGCAGTCCATTGGCGGTGGTCGGTGGCTTTGGTCTGCACGTGGTGGACACGAACTATGGTCAAATATATTGCATATGTGTGTGTTTTGCTCCACAGGTGATTTGTAAAATTTCCTTTAAACACCTGAAATCTATAATTACAAATCTACCCCTACCCTTATAACTTTAACGTGTATATCATTTGTGTATGTCGTTTGATTAAGGCATCATTTGTGATTTTGGACTTGCCAGGGAATTTACTGCGCATTAGTGTGGATTGTGTTGCATTTGTAAAGCTTGGCTAATATATGTTTGATAGGTTGTAAGTATATCTCTATTTATTTTACTAGTAATCTGTTATCATGGTACCTCACCATATGATTGTATCCTTTATATATGATTATCCCCTTGATTGAGTTGGATTGCAGCATATTTACTTGGTTTTTGCTATTAGTGTAGACAGTTTGGTTTTTTTTCCTCATTGCTATTGTGCAGATTCCAAGTTCACTTTATTGTTTGTTTGGAGGTATTGACACAAAAAATGGACAAACACCTCAAAGTTGTATGATTTAGTAGATCTTATGTTGTTCTTAGTGATTTTGGAGATTTATGCAAATATATGAAAAGTAGGGGCTAAACTGTAAAAAGACACGCAGATTTATAGTGGTTCAGCCAGAATGTGCCTACGTCCACTTTATATGTTATTTCTCTTTTCTTGTTTTGATTACAAGTACAAAGCTTTGATACAAGTAAAAGAAAGTCGTTTGAAAGTCCTATCCGTGCTTGAGCTCTCAAACTTGTCCCCCATTGTTGTACCCCTGCCCCTCTATTTATAGAGTGAGGCTGGGGGTAGGGGTCTTGGAGGTATATAGCAGCTGGTGGGCCTGGGCTGACGTAATCTAGCCTGGTGGAGCTGGTCCGGTTTGCTCTGGTTCGGTTGAAGGAGGTGAGTAGGTTGGTCCGGTGGTACTTGGTTCGGCATTGAGGTGGTTTACTCTGGTTCGGTGGAAGGAGGTGAGTAGGTTGGTCCGGTGGTACCTGGTTCGGCATTGAGGTGGTTTACTTTGGTTCGGTGGAAGGAGGTGAGTAGGTTGGTCCGGTGGTACTTGGTTCGGCATTGAGGTGGGGTGCGTGTTGGTTCGGTGGAAGGAGGTGGATGCCGAATGGAGTTTAGGCAAGCCTGGATGGATGAATCAAGCTTCTTGGTCTCGAGATCTTCTGGGTGAGAACACGCCCAACATTTGCCCCCCAAAGTGGGGCATATGCCGGCATGTGCCACGCTTTGTTTTAAAACTAATGACGTTAGCTTGGATGCTTTCGCCGAATCAGCCGGTCCGGTCGTCTATGGTTGCCTATAAGTAAGGGCCTAGGGCCTCCGTTACCTTCTACCGAACGAAACAGCCGAGCCAAGTCAGTCACATAGCCGAATCAGATATTAACCTACTGCCGAACCACTTTAGATTGCCGAATCAGGTACTCAATTTCCCTTCGCCGAATGGCTTTGCATTTGTGTTCACCGAATGAAGTGTGTGTGTCGTTCGTACCGAATGAATTTTAGTTGAGAATGCCGAATGAGTTCCTTGAGACGAGACTGCCGAATGGGCTTGTATTCTGGGTGCTTTTAAGCGAATGAATCCTTAGCTTGTTATGTTTCGATTATGACTCTTGTTCTAACAATATGCCTTTTCGGTGTTTACAGATAAATGTCTCGAAAAGCAGAAACTCGATCAGATAAAAAGAAGTTCCACGGTGAAGGAGAATCTTCCGCAGTGCCCCCTGCTCAGCCAGGACCGGAACGTCACGGACCTGTCCCGAGATCACTAGTGGACGGGTACGGTCCTCAGGAGCTTCTGAACTCCCCGCCCGATTGCTTTCCTAGCTCCCTTAAGGAAGAGCAGCTTGACGTCATCTCCCGTTCTTTTGGAATTGATAGGGCGCGCATGCTGTTGCCAGGGAGAGAAGTTATGCCATATGACCCTCCCGAAGGGTACTTTGCCTACAGCAGATACCACTGTATGTGTGGTGCCATCCCGCCTCTTAATGCTTGGGTACTCAGCTTTCTTACATATCTAAAGGTGGCCCCATTCCAGCTTCAACCCAACTCTTATACTATACTGGTGAGCCTCTTGGTTATCTTTCAGAGGAAGCATGGGCATGCTCCTTCCAACCGGGAGATCCAGTACTTATATAATCTGAGGGGCTATAAGAAGGGGTCCCCATACATCAGCTTGGAGTCAGCTGTAACCTTCAAGCCGGTCTTGGATCTGTATTCTAAGTACAGCATGTTCAAGAAGGAGTGGTTCTTTGTCAGGGATGACTCTGTTTCTATTCGGCGTTTCACCTCCGGATGTAAGTCGATGCTTTAATTATATTTTCCATTCTGGTTGCGATGCTTCTTCTCATACGTTTTCATTTTTTGCTAGCGACAGGTGGCTTTGCGGTCGTGGAGACTGATCGCCTGGTTCAGATGGCGGCTGAGATAGAAGCTATCCCTGGGAGAGATAGATCAGCTGCTTACCTAATCAGAAATGCGACCCTTCTGGAGTATAATTTGATCCTTCCACAGCAGTCAGTAGTCAAGCAGAGGGAAACGACAGAGGAGAGGGCGGCTGCTCAAGCTAAGGGAGGTATCACAGTAGAGAGTGGCAAGAGGAAACCTTTCTTAAAATCTCCAGTGGTCGGAGGTAAGAAGCTTAAGAAGTCGGATGGTCCTTCCCCCAGCAATTGTCCACTTACTCCAGGGAAGGATGATGTGGAGGAGGAGAGAGGTGAGGGTGAAGACGACCGGGAAGGTGGCGACGATGGCGATGGCATCGGGGCCTTGCTTCCTGGGCAAGCAGGCGAGATTCAGGAGTGGACGGATGATGCATTCCACCAAGCTTTCGAGGGGCTAGACGGAGAAACGGCTTTGGTAGAGAAATTCGGGAGAGCTGACAAGGCCGGGACCGATGCAAGCGAGTCTTCCCAGGCTATTCCAGCCAAGGTGGCTCCGATGACTCAAGGTGAACTCTTGACTCCTGCAGGCTCCATTTATGATAGGGACTTAGGAATATTTTATGATCCGCTCCCGTCCTGGAATGAAATCCAGGACTCATTGCAGTATCCTACTCCTCCCCAGGGTTTTTATAACAGATGCGTTTCCTTTCTTCTTTTAACTTTTAATTTACCGCGTTTCTCGAATTATGGATCATTGTAAGCTTGTGACACTTGTTCTTCATATCAGGAGCAGGTAAAATGGCCAAGGCCTCAGATCTTCGGCACAGGCTTGAACAATACAAGCTTTCCAAAGCTTCCGCCAAGCCGAAGCCTTCGACCCACCGTTCCGGGGATGTAGTCGGCTACCGTCCTCTTCTCGGGGTTATTGAAGAGGGTATTCAAAAGAGAAAGAGGAGTCATCCCTTATCCGAACCTTCACTTGGTCCTCAGCCCCCAGTTCAGCCTCTTCATGACATCACGGAGGAGGATACTGAGTTCGCACTTTCTCCGCACCCGTTTGAAAACCCTACCGTTACTCAGATTGATCGTCCTGGCTTGGCTCGTAATCCATTTGCGGGTCATCCTGATCTGGATCCAAGTTCCCATGATATTATCTTTGACGAGGTTACCGATGAGCACCTTCTTCCCCGCAATCCCATGGTACAGGTGCTTGATGAGGCCAAGTCCTTAGATCTCAATTTACTTACTACTCGGATAGTTACCATGGGAGAGGAGGCCAAGGCTAACATTGATCGGGTGGCGGAGGAGACTAGGAAGCTGATGGGGCATCATGCCCGGCTGGTTAAGGCTGGAGAGGAGATTGGGAGTGCCAACATCCGACTACGATTGATGGTTTCGGACCCAGCCAAACAACTTGCTGATCAGGCCATTCAGATTTCTCAGCATGAGCCTGCCTCCGGGCGGTTGAGGAAGACTATGGAGGAGGCTAGTAAGGCGGAATTGCGGAAGATGGAGGCTGCCTGCAAGGAGCAGATAAATATGGCCATCTCGACAGTGGACGAGGTTCGGAGGGCAGATCTCGAGCAGGTAGAGGAGCTGTCGAGGAAGCTTGAGGCTGCAGAGCTTGCTCAGGTCAGGCTAAAGGAGGAGATGGAGGTGATGAGGAGGTCCCTTCAGGCTGACTGCTCGCGATACCGACTGGAGAGGGATGCTGCCATTGCGAGGCTATCGGTTTCTGAGGCTCGTATGAGAGAGTTTGAGGAAAATGAGGGGATGATGGATGATATGCTGCAGGATATGTACTTTCGCATTTGGAAGCAGGGCAGCTTATCTTGGATGGACGACTACCCCCGGGTTATGGCTAGGATTTACCTCAGGGCTTTAGAGGAGGCCAAGGCTGAGGCGGATAATGAGGGTGGAGTGGCCTTTAGGATGGATGCGGTAACCGCTCAGTTCACCAAGGAGGAGAAGATAGCGTTGAAGGAGGGGATGCGGTTGTTTGCAGCTGAGGAGGCAGACGTGGAAGTAGGGGATGACGACCAAGATGATCAAGGGGAAGTTGCTGGTAATCTTTTCTTCTTTAGTTTCTTCTTTTGTTAACTCTGTTTGCTCATCGCTAATGATTCCATTCTCTGACCGAACAGGTGGGCAACAGGATAAGGTCAATACTCCGACGCAGCCGGCTCCTTGATTGGACTTGGAAAATTCTTTTTGTGGACTTGACATGGTTGTATATGTTAGCCTTAAAACAGTAGAGTAACTCTTAGGTTGTAATTTTTGCTACTTGTAATAAATAGCTCTATTCTTGATGTGTAATTCTTTAACTTAAGCTGATTTTATCGTCTTTTGAATGTTTTTTGCTATTTTGACATGTCGTATGAGAAATATAGCTATGCATATTCTTGTAATTAAATTGTGTTTGATGTCATAATTTCATGACTTGCAATGTTAGCGTGAGGTGTGAATAAATCATAGTCATATATGAAAGAAGGAAATACCGCCCTTTATATTTTGCTTGTAGATGGCAGCTTTGACTATCCTGTGTGACCGAGTAAGGGACGCGGTCCAGTATCTTGCTGTGAGTATCTGCTTCTATTAGCGAGCGTCTCTTGTTCTGTGTCCTGTACTTCAGGGATTGTTACAGAGGATAGGAGAAAAGTTTCTTAAGTAAAACTGAAATATGTGAAATAGTAAAACTTCCAATCACGGAAGGCCTTCGATGTGCTTAAGTTCGTGGAAAACGGGCTTTGTAGTCACTTTCCCTAGCTGTGGGTCTTGGAGACACTTGTCACCCATCTTACGCCTCTGCGGGGAGTTAATTCTTTTTTACCACAGCCGCACTTAAGACACATCGGAGCCGAGATCGCGCACAGTAACTACCCGGGCCATTATGACCCATATTCGTGGGTATTGTTCGATTTACTGTGGCCGGCTAGCGTGGGTGCCGATCGTCAACCGTGAACTGCCCCTGGCTGGCCACACCTTATGTTGGGGCTTATAGTCGGTTCACAGTTGCCGGCGAGCCGAACGCCGTAATGAGCTGCCTCGGCTATAATCGGCTCATTACAGTTGGCTTTAAGGGCCGTTGCGAGCAATGAGTTAACCCGCAGCAGAGGGATGCTGGAGTGAAAGTGTCTCATTGGCGAGGGCATAGATTCGCATAGTACCTGTTAGGTCTTGTCCAGATGAAGTTGTGCTGTGGAGTGCCTCGAATTGAAATGCTGTATGCACAGGATTTTGTCCAACAGAAAAGGATAAAGTTAACAAGCAGCCAAGATATAAAGGAACAGGTTAAAAAAGAGACAAGGTTTTTTTAAAGTGGTTCGGCACGAAAATGCCTACGTCCACTGATTCTCTTTGTTAATTCACTTCATATGGGCAATACAAGTTAAGAAAAGTATCGACGGAGTTGTTGGATGTTCCATGCCCTTTGGAACACCTCTCCGTCCACTGTTGACAAAATATAAGCTCCGTTGTGGAGATCTTTATGAATTACATATGGTCCATCCCAGATTGGGTCTAGCGTTCCGGGGCGAGGGAAGATTCGCTTGAGGACAAGATCCCCTTCTTGTAAGGTACGATGCTTGACTTTGGAGTTGTATTGTGCCGCCACTTTTTGTTTGTGGGCTGCTGCTTTAAGGACTGCATCATTTCTTCTCTCCTCAACTAGATCCAAAGATATGTGAAGGAGTTCTTCGTTCTCTTCTGGGTTATAGTGGATCCTACGGTGGGAAGGCACAATGGTTTCAACTGGGAGCATAGCCTTCGATCCGTATGCCAAAGAGAAAGGAGTGTGCCCCGTCGATGTTCTGAAAGATGTGCGATAGGCCCATAGTGCCGTAGGAAGTTCATCCACCCAAGCGCCCTCTGACTTTTCGAGCTTCTTTTTTATTAGAGTTTTCAGAATTTTGTTGACGGCTTCGACTTGTCCGTTTTCCTGGGGATATGCTACGGATGAGAAGCTTTTGTGAATTCCGTGCTCTTGGCACCAGTTGGCGAATTCCTCGCTGTCAAACTGAAGCCCATTGTCTGATATGATTTTGAGTGGGACTCCATACCTGCACAGAACATTTTTGATCAAGAAGTTAATAACTTTTGCTGAAGATACTTTATTCAGAGGTTCCGCTTCCACCCATTTGGTGAAATAGTCGACTGCCACTATAGCATATTTGGCCCCGCCTCGGCCCATTGGTAGCTCGCCGATTAAGTCAATTCCCCATATTGCGAAGGGCCAAGGGCTGGTCATTTGAGTAATCTCAGTTGTTGGTAGCCGTGGAATCTTAGCAAACTTCTGGCATCTGTCACACTTTTTGACAAAATCTAAGACGTCCTTGCTTAAGGTGGGCCAGAAATATCCATACCGAAGTATCTTTTTTGCTAATGTTTGCCCTCCGGTGTGATCTCCGCAGCTTCCCTGATGAATGTTGAATAAGATTTCCTTGGCTTCCCTCCCAGCGACACACCTTAGTAACGGGTTAGAGAATCCGCGCCGATAGAGGATGTCTTCTTGTATTGTGTAGCGGGAGGCTTTCCTCAAGATTTTCTTGACTTCGTTACGCCCGTTGGGTAGTGTGCCACTTTGTAGGTAGTCTCGGATGGGAGTCATCCAAGTTGCTTCTTCGGTTGCAGCTATCAGATTTACTTTCTCAAAACTTGGAGTCAGTTGCTTTGAGATGGTTACTGCTCCGAAGATGGCGATGTCTCTCATACTTGCTTGCTTTGCCAATTCGTCGGCCTCTTGGTTCTCTTCCCGAGGGATGTGTTTGACTAAGTAGTGGTCCAATCGGCTGAGAAGTAACTTGGTCTTCTTTAAATATGCTACGAGTCGTTCTTCTCGAGCTTGGAATTCTCCTAGTATTTGATTAACAATAAGTTGAGAATCGCTGTGAAGACACAAAGAATTGGCTCCGATTTCTACGGCAAGTTCTAGTCCGGCTATCACTGCTTCATATTCTGCGTCGTTGTTGGTGGCAGCGAACTCCAACCTTATAGCATAGTGCAGTTTGTTTCCCCTGGGAGTGATTATTACCACACCTGCCCCCGAGCCTTGTTCGTTCGATGCACCATCCACAAAGAGATTCCACTTGATGTCCTCTGCTATTTCCAATTGCTCCTTATCTTCGTTGGTAGTGAATTCTGCAATGAAATCAGCCATGGCTTGTCCCTTGATGGCGGTGCGAGGGTGATAGGTGATATCATACTGACTTAGTTCGATGCACCATTTAAGTAGTCGCCCAGAAGTGTCGGGACGGTGGAGTACCTGCCTCAGCGGCTGATCGGTCAGAACTTTGATGGAATGGGACTGGAAGTAGTGACGCAATTTCCGGGATGTGATTAGTAAACAGTATGCTAGCTTCTCAAGTTTAGGATATTTGACTTCTGCCCCCGTAAACCTCTTACTGACGAAGTAAACTGGCCGCTGCGTGCGGTTGTCTTCCCTTACTAAGGCAGCGCTTAGGGCGTGAGATGACACAGCAAGGTATAGGTATAATTCTTCGCCTTCACTTGGAGTCGAGAGTACCGGTGGTTTCTGGAGGTGTTCGATTAAGTTAAGGAAAGCGGTCAGGCATTCGTCGGTCCATTCGAACTTTCCTTTGTCTTTCTTTAGAGCTTCGAAAAAGGGGACACACTTGTCCGTTGCTTTGGAGATGAATCGGCTTAGGGCGGCCACTTTTCCATTCAGGCTTTGCATTTCCTTCCGAGTGGAAGGTATCTTGATATCCCTTAGCGCTCGGACTTGTTCAGGGTTTGCTTCAATCCCTCTGGCATGGACGATGAATCCTAAGAACTTTCCTGATGACACTCCGAAGGAGCATTTTAGAGGATTCAACTTCATTCCATACTGTCGAAGTACTTGAAACATCTCGCTTGGGTGGCTTACGTGATCGTCGGCTTTCCTTGACTTTACCAGCATGTCATCCACGTATACTTCCATAGTTTGCCCTATTAGCCCCGCAAACATCTTGTTGACGAGGCGCTGGTAGGTGGCTCCTGCATTTTTAAGTCCAAAGGGCATTACCTTATAGCAGTATAAACCCCGGTCGGTGATGAAACTAGTGTGGTCTTGGTCAGGAGCATGCATAGGAATTTGGTTATACCCTGAGTATGCGTCCATAAAAGATAAGAGCTTGTGCCCGGCTGTGCTGTCTACAAGCTGGTCGATTCGGGGAAGTGGGAAGCAATCCTTTGGGCAAGCGTCGTTTAGGTTGGAAAAGTCAATGCATGTTCGCCACTTCCCATTAGCCTTCTTTACCAGTACTGGGTTAGCGATCCATTCCGGGTAGATGGCTTCTCGTATGAAGTCATTGGCGAGCAGATTCTTTACTTCTTCGTCGAGGGCTGCTGACCGCTCTGCCCCCATACTTCTCTTTTTTTGTTTTACGGGCGCCTTGGTAGGATCAATGTTTAATATGTGGCATGCTATGTCGGGGGATATTCCGGTCATGTCAGCGTGTGACCATGAGAATACATCCAAGTTGTGGCGGAGAAAATCGATGAGTTGTTCCTTCAACTCTGCTTTTAGTTGGGACCCAATTTTCAATAGTCAACTTGAGTCGTGCTTGTCTACAGATACAAACTCCATAGCCTCTGCAGGCTCAGCGGTGGCTCCCTCCCCTTTATCCCTAGGGTCTAATTCATTGAAAGGGTCGCTGGTATATCGAAGAGGAGGGGCTTTCTTTAGTTGCTACGCTTCTAGACTTTTCGTGCAGAGGGAAACCTCTACACCCTTCCCTTTATCCTTCCTATGGTTGTTGCGTAGTTCAGTCACATAGCAGTCTCGAGCAACGTCCTGGTCTCCTTCTACTTCCCCTACTCCATTGTCCGTTGGAAATTTCATTTTTAGGCACCATGGGGCTAGGACAATTTGGAAGTCAGACAAGGCTGGCCTTCCTAAGAAGGCGTTATAGGCCGAATGGTTTTCTATTAGCACAAACGTCTGTTTTCGTACAATGGAGCGGGGATGGCTTCCAATCTCAACAAAGAGGTCTAGTTGCCCGAGGGGCATCTTCGCATCTCCAGTGAAACCGTGATATGGTTTATCGCAGGGAGATACATCCTTCATTAATAATTTCATTTTGTCGAATGCATGTTTGAACAGGATGTTCACTGAGCTTCCAGTGTCTACTAAGATTCGATAAACTTCGGCGGGACCAAGTCGGGCAGAGATAACCATGGGATCCACGTGAGGGTACTGCCTTCCTTCCAAGTCACGCTTACCGAATGTGATGTCATCACTTTCTTTCCGTTTCGGGTGGCGTTCTTCTATAACCGAATTGACACAGTCTTTACTGTCTCTAAGCGACTTTCCATATCTTTCCATCTCTTTCCAGCTCTTGTCTGCGATGTGCGGTCCTCCTGAGATGGTATGGACCACTATCTTCTCTTGACTAGAGCCGCTAGCGTTGCGGTTTCCTATGCCGGTCTCTGGTGAGGGTAGCCTTGGGTTTTCATTGGCAGGAGCTGGAGCCCTGTCCTGACTTTTTACATAACGTTCCAGTTTCTTCCTTCTGATGTGTTCCTCAATCAGATCCCGGAGATGATGGCATTCATTGGTATCATGCCCATGAGATTCGTGGAAGCGGCAGAACTTTCCAGACTTCTGCGCGTTATCTGACTCCTTCTTGTACGGTGGGCGTTTGTATCTAACTTCGCCTTCGGTGGCAAGGAAGATATTTTCGACAGTCTCGTTCAAAGGAGTGTAAGTGTCGAATCTCGGTCCAGGCCGATATAGGCACTTTTCTCCCTTCTTGCCCCCAGCATTGTCTCTGGAATCATTTCTTCGAACGTCCCTTGCTACAGCAGGGGCGTTGCTATGAGTTTCCTTATTCTGCTGTCCTGACTGCCCCTCAACGGCAGCATCCTAAAGCCTCATATATTTCCCGGCTTCATGGAAGAAATCGGGTAAAGTAGCTGGTTTTTCTTTCGTCAACCTTCTAGCAAATTTAGTGTCCGGATGCACACCACTATAGAGGGCCATTAGGATAAGTTTCTCATCGGCATCTTGGACCGCGGCTGTTGCGGCATTGAATCGAGTTAGGTATTGTTGCAGTTTCTCTCTAGGTTTCTGTTTGACGCTGGATAAGGAATAAGCGTCCTTAGGTTGTTCCACATGGATGCGGAACTGACTGATAAACTTTTCTTTCAACATTTCCCACGAGCTGATGGATCCCTGGGGTAGATAACAGAACTAGGAGGTAGCGAGATCTGATAAGAAGAGCGGAAAGCATTTGCACAGTACTCCCTCTGTCACTCCACTCATGAGCATATGTTGTGTGTACCTCTGTAAGTGTACAACGGGGTCGGAGGTTCCTTTGTAAGGTTCCATTGTTGGCATCTTCCATTCTCGGGGAGTGATAGCAATTTTGATATTGGGGCGAAAGGGCTGGTTACCCTAGCGCCTATCCCTCGATCTCTTTGCTCCCATTGGACGCACTCTCTGAATAAGCATGCCATCCTTTCATCAGAACTAGGAGCAGATAGAAATGAGTTTGGTTCTGTTCTGTAGGATTGATTCCGTCCAGATGACCTGTAGGGATGGTATCGTCTATCATTCCTCATATTTTCCAATGGCTGCCTTTGATCTTCTGGGAGCATGCTAGGGTCAGCTACAGTTGGCCCTTGCCTTGATCTTCCCCTGCTGGGTTCTAATCTAAGCACTTCCTCGGGTCCAACTTCGGGCTGGACTCTAGCTCGGCCCCGTTCACTGGCGTTTCCGTGGTTAGGCAGTATGACGGACTCAGCTACAGTTGACCTTCGTCCGGTACCTCCCCTGTTGGGTTCGGTACCAAACGTTTCCTCAGGCCTAACTTCGGGCTGTGCTCGATCTCGGCTCCTACCATGGCTACTTCTGCCGTTAGCTCCTTCGAAGAAGGAAGATCTTTGTTGTCTCTGAGATCCTTCAGACTGGGACTCGCCCCATGATTCAGTGTTGCGGTTGGATTCTTCAGCATCCCTTAAGCGTGACATGAGATGGTCCACCAAGGCTTCCTGCTGGGACGTGAAGCGGTTAGTTACTTCGACCACAACCCTGTCTAAATCTGCCCTAGTAATTGCCGCGGGCTGTTCTGTGGTAGGAGGGGTCGGATTAGCCTGTCCTTCATTTGTTACTGCTGCTGGAGGAGGACGATTTACTTGATTCGTGACAGCTGGATCTGGAAGACTGCTAGATGCGATGTTTTTTCCTTTGTTAACATCTTTTCTTGGTTTGGGAGGCATGTTTTCCAAGTGGCGAACAAGGCTGTTAGGAAAAATGTTAAGTGGATGAAGCTGAAGCTTCGAGCTTCTAGCTCTCAGTGAAAGCACCAAAAATGTTTGCACAAAAAATGGACAAACACCTCAAAGTTGTATGATTTAATAGATCTTATGTTGTTCTTAGTGATTTTGGAGATTTATGCAAATATATGAAAAGCAGGGGCTAAACTGTAAAAAGACACGCAGATTTATAGTGGTTCAGCCAGAATGTGCCTACGTCCACTTTATATGTTATTTCTCTTTTCTTGTTTTGATTACAAGTACAAAGCTTTGATACAAGTAAAAGAAAGTCGTTTGAAAGTCCTATCCGTGCTTGAGCTCTCAAACTTGTCCCCCATTGTTGTACCCCTGCCCCTCTATTTATAGAGTGAGGCTGGGGGTAGGGGTCTTGGAGGTATATAGCAGCTGGCGGGCCTGGGCTGACGTAATCTGGCCTGGTGGAGCTGGTCCGGTTTGCTCTGGTTCGGTGGAAGGAGGTGAGTAGGTTGGTCCGGTGGTACTTGGTTCGGCATTGAGGTGGTTTACTCTGGTTCGGTGGAAGGAGGTGAGTAGGTTGGTCCGGTGGTACCTGGTTCGGCATTGAGGTGGTTTACTCTGGTTCGGTGGAAGGAGGTGAGTAGGTTGGTCCGGTGGTACTTGGTTCGGCATTGAGGTGGGGTGCGTGTTGGTTCGGTGGAAGGAGGTGGATGCCGAATGGAGTTTAGGCAAGCCTGGATGGATGAATCAAGCTTCTTGGTCTCGAGATCTTCTGGGTGAGAACATGCCCAACAACTGTGTCTTAAGACTGTCCATGGATACCTGGAAAATTCGAAATTCATCCGTATCCGAAAAGCGGTCAGATATCCGATATCCGGAAAAATGAATGTGGATGCGGATGTGAAGACATCCACATTTGAAAATTAGCCGTCCGATTTTTGTCTAGATAATAGTTTAAATTATGTGTATTTTATACAAAAAATATATTTATATATTGTTTTGTTATGTTAGTAGGTTATATTATATGCACTTAATGCATATTAACTGCTTAAAACTATTTATTATCATCATATTTGTTTATTTTTAACACTTTTATAATGAATGGAATTGAACAAAATATGTTAAATTAAAATTTTCTTTTCATATTTCCCAATTTATCGGTCCATAGTAGATAGAATGATTATATGATATTTGTTTGTGTCCGCGGATGCGGATATCCGATATCCGAAAATAATTTTGGATGCGAAAGCGAATAAGTCACTAACCGTATCTGAAATTACCCATTGACAGACAGACCTGTTGTGCCTTGGTATTACAAAGTATTTTAATATAAATAATAATGATGTTATAATAATTATCATGAAATACGAATATAAATATGTGTTTGTATGTATATATATATACTTATATTAGCATTCATGTTAATTATTATGACACCATTTTTATTTATATTTTCAGTGGAAAATAAATAATATTAATAACAACATTATTGTTTTCAGTGAACCATTGTTTCAGTATTATTAGTCATTGTTTCAGTGGAAATCAATCAATAATAATAAATCGACTATTTTCAGTATTTGGTGGTTAAATTACTGTTATTGACGACAGTGTTAAATCAAAGATAATAATTTTGTAATTTTATGTAAAATAACTTTGAACTATCATTATCTGTCAACTTGAATAAAATTAATCGTCATTTCCTTTATGCGAATTAACAAGCTTCGTTTGGAAATTTATGGAAAGTTGCAATTTGTATGGTTTTAT
Organism: Allium fistulosum; assembly: GCA_030737815.1. Taxonomy (NCBI): domain Eukaryota; kingdom Viridiplantae; phylum Streptophyta; class Magnoliopsida; order Asparagales; family Amaryllidaceae; genus Allium; species Allium fistulosum. Next base: position 478,778,404 of record CM060907.1, read on the forward strand.
TAAAAATCATCATTGCTTATGAATACAAGGGCAATTTAATAGATTGTGACGACTACGCCTAAATTAATAATTATCCTTTCCCTTGAAGCGATTCGGTTGGATAATAGTTGTTATTTACAAACTCGTGATAATTTGTGAGTAATAATTACCGAAAGGTTTCAGATGAAACTTTGTGAACTTGACGTTTATTAACTTCTTGGTAAACTAATAAATAAATAATAGCAGTTGTATGAGTTTAATTTAATTCAATGAATATTATATTCTTTCATGTATCTCTTACCTGGTTTGTTAAATAGAAAGATGATACGTGTGTATCGTGGAACCATTTTAAAGAATAAAAATGTAATTTTCTCTTATAGGGTACGAAATATTTATGTATGCAAATTGTGGAAATATCTTTATAATGTTTACTTGGTTGCTTTGAAAATAAAAGGATAGATATAATAGAAGTACAGCTACTTTTAAGAGTACTTTATACATATTTCTTCGGTATTTGTAGGTGCAACGAAGCATGAGAATTTTCTTATCTTGCAAGTATAGTTTATACCTACTGTTGTGTGTGCTGTGTTTGCTGGAATTATGCTGCCTTTTCTACCAAAGTCAGTCATTAATGTTGTTTTCATGTTTCATTTGTGGTATTTTTGGGGCTGTGGCTTGAATCTCTTTGCCATTGTATGGCTTGAATCTTTGTATCACTGGTGTTGTATTCATGTGTCATTTGTTTGACTCATTTATTGGTGATGTAACATGCATATTCTTGTTCCAACTTTGGTATAGCTTATGCCTTGCTGGTTGTTGCATTAGTTTGGTTTATACCTTACTTCATCACTGTTGAAAAACTGTACTTGCCCGTGTTTAATATGGCAAGGTTCATGTTTAATCTTTATACTATTGACTTGTTGATCAACACGGTTATTTGGTTATGACCAACATATTATGCTCCATAATAATAATATCTGATACATTCTTTTATGTAGGTATATTGTTAAAATAGAAACATTTCTGTATAGAATCAAAATAGAAACATTTCTGTAGGTTAATATATTGGCATGTTTTTACTTCATTACTATTCATTGTTAAAATAGAAACATATCTGTATAGAATCAAATTTATATGTGGTGCCAGACTTGTATTTGTGTATGGTAAGCAATAACACTCCTAATATGATATTAAATTTTATTAGTTTATTTTTTTATTTTATATTATTTACTATGTTGTATGTTCAGTGTTCATATTTTGATATCCTATGTTGTGAGTTTTTTTATTATCAATAAAGCTCTATTTATTCCAAATATAATCCTTTCCGAAGTAAGCACTGAAGAGAAAATTGCAATGCTCTAACTTAATGTCCTTTGCTGGTGATAAATTAAAAACCATAGGCAGTCAAGTAGTGACCACCAGACGCTACCCAATTTGGGCAGGCCATGGTTCTGCCCGAGGTGGACACAAACTATGGTCAAAGGTAGTGTGTATGTGCGATGTGTAACATTTCCTTTAAGACTCCTGAAATCCATAATTACAAATCTATCCCTATAAGTTTAACGTGTTTATCATTTGGGTATGATGTCCGATTAAGGCATTGTTTGTGCTATTGGATTTGCTTGGGAGTTTACTGCACAATAGTGTGGATCGTGTTGCAGTTGTAAAGCTTGTTTTGTATGTGTTTGATAGGTTGCAAGTACATCTCTATTTATTTTAGTGTTAATCTGTTATTCTGGTTATCACACCATTTGATTATATCCTATGTATATGGTTATCTCCTTGATTAAGTTGGATTGCAGCATATTAACTTGATTTTTGTTATTGGTTACCTCATAGCTATTGTGCAGATTCCAAGTTTACTTTGTATTGTTTGTTTGGAGGTATTGGCGTGTGCCTTAGTATTATAAATATTTAAATACAAGTAATAACAGTGCTATAATAATGATTACAAATATTTACTTACAAAATTATACACCTTTACAGAGAAAGCAGTAAAGAGAGAGATGCAATGCTTTAATTTCGGATATGCAAAAATAGGTCACATACAGCCAAGGAAAGCGAAAATCAAAGAAAATAATGCAAGTATGGATCAGACAACTAGAAAGGTAATGAATTATTTACCTGCCATTTCTCTATTTTTAGTAATCGGGTCTGCTACCTTTAGCATTATTTTTAAGCAATGGGGATAATGGGGTGTCACAAACATCAAAATATTAGTGCAAATTAAAAATGAGTAAGGAAGGAGAATTCTAGCTGAAAGAACTATGAATTACATTCGATCGAAATCGTCAATGTTCAAATAAGGTTTGAGAAATAATTATGCTTTAAAATTAGTTGGATCAGTTGTTAAACTGGTAAGGATCCACCAGTTGATCTGGTCTAATTAGATATTATAATCGAGTATTTTCGTCCCTTTTTTGATCCGTCAATCTTTTGTAAGTCCTTTTAGGTTTCTTTACACGTGCAAAGTTTGTTTTCACTAGATTGATTGCCATGGTTAGATGTATGTGCTTGACAGGTTATTTTGTGTGGTGTATATCTTTGATTAGATTTCTTTGCTTAGGCATGTTTAGATATGTTTACTATGATTTGATACATTTGTTTATGCTTGTTGTGTACGTATGGCTATGCTTGGTATATTAGCCACATTCATTTGTTTAGCTAGCAGCTACCCTTACAGTAAATTGTGGAGAGCAATTCCTTCAATATAGAGAATCTGTCATATATTTAGTCTGATTAAATATAATAGTTCTTCCATTCCTAAAGGCGTTTGTCACAAGAATTGAGAAATTACAATTCGAAGATTCCCGAGCGCCGATGCGATCCCGTGCCTATAGCAGGAATCTCATCGTAAAACTTTTCAAGACATAACATATGAAAAGATAGGGTTTTGGATGGATTAAAATGTGTATTTTAGTGCAAAGACATTTTGAGTCTTAGCCGGCTGAAAGAAAGCCGGTTAAAAGAAAGCTGGTTAAAAGAAAACCGGTTAAATTCATATTTTGCCTTAGCAGGTTTTCTTTTAGCTTGCTAAGGCAAAATATGAGTTTGCCGGATTTCTTTTAGCCGGTTAACCTTAGTCGGCTAAAAGAAATCCGGCTAAGACCACAACCCCATGGGTCCAGGTTGCCAAAGCAAACCCAGAAGAGCACAACCGACCCCTTGTTTCCCAACCGATACTCGGTTGGAAATGCTCTAAAGTCACTTGTCACTAGAATTGAGAAATTATAATCCGAATATTCTCGAGCGGTGATGCTATACTGTGCCTATTGCGTGAATCTCATCGTAAAACTTTTCAAGACATAACATATGGAAAGATAATGTTTTGGATGATTAAAATGTGTATTTTAGTACAAAGACATTTGGGCCTGAAGTTTTGCAACGACTACACGTAAATTAATAATTATCTTTGCGTTGAAGCGATTCCCTAGGATAATAGTTGTTATTTACAAACTCATGAGAACTTGTGAGTAATAATTACTGAAAGGTTTCAAACGAAACTTAGTGAATTAGATGTTTATTAACTTATTGGTAAACTAATAATAATAACAATTGTATGAGTTCAATTTAATGAATAGTATATTTCTTGGGTACTTTATACATGCAAACCTCATATAGATTGTTTAACTTGAATAATAATAGTTATTCAATGAAAGTATATTTCTTGATAAAAATTATTTATGTATGCAAAATTCGAATATCTTATAATGTTTACTTGGTTGCTTTAAAAATAGAAGGATGGACAGAATAGAAGCACAGCTACTTTTCAGAGTGCACATATTTCTTGGGTATTTTTAGGTAAAGTGAGAATTTTCTTAATTCACAGAGTTACGTGTGTCGTGTTTGCTTGATTAGGTCAAATATTTTTGGGGCTCTGGCTTGAATCTCTTTGTCACGGTATGGGTATTTGTAACCTATAAATCTCTTTGTTTAACTCATTTATGCATGTCCTAGTCGCGACTTTAGTATAGTTTATACATTGCTCTTTGTTGCATTAGTTTGGTTTATACCTTACTTCTTCACTGTTGAAAAACTGTACTTGCCTCTGTTTAATTTGGTAAGGTTCATGTTTGATCTGTATGCCATTGAATGGTTCATCAAAATAGTTATCTGGTTGTGACCAATATATTGTGCCCCATAATAGTAATATTTGATACATTTTTTATGTTGGCATGTTAATTACTAGTTAGTTAGCATCTGAGTTATGTGCTCACATTTGTGAGTTATAGAACTAACTCACTCTCAGTTTGACATGCAGAAAAAAGTTGAGCTGTCTCTTTGTTCAAAAGACAAATTCAAGGGACTGATCTTGCAAGAGTAGGGTGAGCAACCACTTAGGTTGGGTGGTGCAACCAATTCACATCAGACAATTCCTATTTTGTATACCTTCGCCATATATGCTGAGTTCTCAAGTAAATACAATGCTTATGCAAGTTTTGAAGAAGACGAGCTGAAGGCAGCTCATAGGCACACTACATTGGCACAATTTTCATAGCATTACTATTCATTATCAAAATAGAAAAAATTATATGTTCTGACTTGTATTCGTATATGGTCAGGCATAACGCTCAGAAACACTCGGAATGTGATATTAAACTTCATTCATTAGTTCATATTGTTTATTTTATATTTCTATGTCCAGTGTTTATATTTTGTTAGGGTTTTTTTTAATACAGAAGCCTCTGTTTATTTACTGACAAGTATGCAATCCTGTAAGAAAGCAGTAAGGAGAATGATGTTACGTTCTAATTTGGAACTTCAAAAAATAGGCGACATACAGCAATGAAAGAGAAAATCAAAGAAAATAATTCAAGTAAGCTTTAGATAAAATGAAAGAGAAAATCAAAGAAAATAATTCAAGTAAGCTTTAGATAACTAGAACACAAAAAATTACTCGATATCCCTCTATTTCTAGTACTTGGGACAATCGCGTAAGTAACCTTTTGCATTATTTTAGGTAGCAGGGATAATAAGGTGTCACAAACACCAAAATATTAGTACAACTTAAAATTGAGTGACAAATGAGAACTCTAGCTGAAAGAATTAATCTTTACATTCGATCAAAATCGTCAATGTTCAAATCAGCTTTGACAAATAATTACGCATTAAAATTAATTCGATCAGTTATTAAACAGGTAAGGATCCTCTAATTTATCTGGTATAGTTGGATATTATTGTTGAGTATTATTCATCCCATTTTTTTAAGTTGGATTAATTTTAATTCAACCATTTTATATAGAACTGGGATAACCCATTCAAGTAGGATCCTTAACGATCATTTTGTTCATCTTGCCAAATATCAACCAATTCATTGAAAATATGATATACGGTGATCTACACAGAATTCATATCGGACTAAGTAGTTAATATCTGATAATATCACTAATATATTGCATCTCGGACCTCAATTGATATTTCCTATAAAATATTACTTCAAATCTCTTTTAGCGATATTTCAGTGATATATACCGATATTTACCAATATTTCAGCGATATGACACCGATATTTAACATTAATATCGGTGAAAATAGTTGAATATCACCATTAAGTAGAAAAGGTACGTGAATAACTCATATTAAAATTAAAATTTATATTGTATATGCAAATTCTTTATATAGACGTGTCTCCAGATATTTTAACAATTATCTAAAGTATCAAAAAGTGGATATTTGCACCTTTTATCATCCTATAATTTGTACAACTTCTTAACAAACATGTCGATACTGTCCTGATATCTCCCCAATGTTATACCGATATTTTACAATATCGCACATCGCTCCTTAACCGACATTTAACCGATACCGATATTAACCATTTACATTTCATTTTTTGAAAATGAAAGGTCTTCGTAATTACAATGTTCATTTTCAAGTCTCAAAAGGAGGGATAATATACTTGCATCCTTTATTTTCTTGTTTTGGGCACAGATATCGAGAAAGACATTGCGATTCCAATGAGACATTACCAGGGTGGGTTGTTCTTATGCAACCATGAGGGGATATGGTTCGATACTTTTATGGTAGTGTAGTGCTATTATTTGCATGTTCCAGTGTAGTATTTATCCCTACATAGGTTTCTTTACATGTGAGAAACATGTTTTCACTAGAATGCTTGCCATGGTTAGATGTATTTAGTTGAAGATCGGGTTATTTTGCATTGTGCATATCTTTGATTATGTTTTCTTCTTTAGGCAAGTTTAGATATGATTTACTACAATTTTTCATGCTTGTTGTGCATATATGGCTATGCTTGGTATATTGAAGGGCAATTCCTTGAAGATGGAGAATTTACAGAATGTCGTATGTTTAACCTTGATTAAACATAATAGCACCACCTTTTCTAAAGTCGCCTTTCACTAGAGTTGAGATACTAAAATACGAGATTCTTGAATGGTGATGTGATTTAGGCTTATATTAGGAATCTCAGTGTGTACAACTTTTTAAGATGTATGTTTTTACATAGGAATAAATAATAGTTGCATACGTATTTTGTTACAAGATATTTGGGCCTTTGCAAAGCCCAAAATTCATTTGCCTCTACATTAATAGTTGCAAGCCACAGGAAACCCTAGCCGTCAATATTCTCATATCTAATCCTCTGCCCTCCTCTCATTAGGCCCGACCTTCTCCCTCAATGGAGATTATACATTTCAATGGTAGAAGATTCCTCAACAATTATCGATTTAGGTAAAGTTTTCGGGTTTTGAGATTAAAGTCAAAACGTATCTTGTTATATGTCGATCTGTTCGCCGGATGAGATGAATCCACTACTGTTATTCATTTGTGCAGTTTTATCCAAGGTTTCTAGAAATTGAGGTCGAAGATAGAAGCCATGAAGTCAGCGTTCGATTTAGTCATTTTTGATTCGCCTCGAAATAGGCAACGTTAATGGTACCATTAAGTGCGCCTCCTACGGTGGAGCGTAATGATGGTTGAAGATTAAGATTTAGGCATTGAAGTTGGTCAAAAACGATGAGCTAGGTTCCTCAATGTCCTTTACTGGCGACTTATGACAGACTATAGGTGGTCAAGTGGTGACCACCAAGCACGACCCAATGGGGCAGTCCATTGGCGGTGGTCGGTGGCTTTGGTCTGCACGTGGTGGACACGAACTATGGTCAAATATATTGCGTATGTGTGTGTTTTGCTCCACAGGTGATGTGTAAAATTTCCTTTAAACACCTGAAATCTATTATCGCAAATCTACCCGTATATATTATTTGCATATGATGTCTAATTAAGGCAACGTTTGTGCTTTTGGACTTGCCAGGGAATTTACTACACATTAATGTGGATTGTATTGCATTTGTAAAGCCTTGCTAATATATGTTTGATAGGTTGTAAGTATATATCTGTTTATTTTGCCAGTAATCTGTTATCCTGGTATCTCACCATATGATTGTATCCTTTATATACGGTTATCCCCTTGATTGAGTTGGATTGTGGCATATTGACTTGGTTTTTGCTATTGGTGTAGACAGTTTGGTTGTTTTTACCTCATTGCTACTGTGCAGATTCCAAGTTTACTTTGTATTGTTTGTTTGGAGGTATTGACTGTGTCTTAAGATTGTCCATGGATACCTGAAAAATTCGAAATTCATTCGTATCCGAAAAGCGGACAAATATCCGATATCCGGAAAAACGAATGTAGATGCGGATGTGAAGACATCCACATTCGAAAATTAGCCGTTCGATTTTTGTCTAGATAATAGTTTAAATTATGTGTATTTTATACAAGAAATATATTTGTTTATTATTTTGTTATGTTAGTAGTTTATATTATATGCACTTAATGTATATTAACTGCATAAAACTATTTATTATTATCATATTTGTTTATTTTTAACACTTTTATAATGAATGGAATTGAAAAAAATGTTGAATTAAAATTTTCTTTTTATATTTCTTGATTTATTGGTCCATAGTAGGTAGAATAATTATATGATATCTCTTTGTGTCCGCGGATGCGGATATCCGGTATCCGAAAATAATTTTGGATGTGGAAGCGAATAAGGCACTAACCATATCTGAAAGTATCCATTGACAGACAGACCTGTTGTGCCTTGGTATTACAAAGTATTTTAATATAAATAATAATGATGTTATAATAATTATCATGAAATACGAATATAAATATGTGTGTGTGTATATATATACTTATATTAGCATTCATGTTAATTATTATGACACCATTTTTATTTATATTTTCAGTGGAAAATAAATAACATTAATAACAACATTATTGTTTTCACTGAACCACTATTTCAGTATTATTAGTCATTGTTTCAGTGGAAATCAGTCAATAATAATAAACCGACTATTTTCAGTAATTGCTGGTTGAATTACTGTTATTGACGACAGTGGTAAATAAAAGATAACAATTTTGTGATTTTATGTAAAATAACTTTGAACTATCATTATCTGTCAACTTGAATAAAATTAATCGTCATTTGCTTAATGCGAATTAACAAGCTTCGTTTGGAAATTTATGGAAAGTTGCAATTTGTATGGTTTTATTAAAAATCATCATTGCTTATGAATACAAGGGGAATTTAATAGATTGTAACAACTACGCCTAAATTAATAATTATCTTTCCCTTGAAGCGATTCAGTTGGATAATAGTTGTTACTTACAAACTCATGATAATTTGTGAGTAATAATTACCGAAAGGTTTCAGATGAAACTTTGTGAACTTGGCGTTTATTAACTTCTTGGTAAACTAATAAATAAATAATAGCAGTTGTATGAGTTTAATTTAATTCAATGAATAGTATATTCTTTCATGCATCTCTTACCTGGTTTGTTATGTTAAATAGAAAGATGATACGTGTGTATCATGGAACCATTTTAAAGAATAAAGATGTAATTTTCTCTTATAGGGTACGAAATATTTATGTATGCAAATTGCGGAAATATATCTTTATAATGTTTACTTGGTTGCTTTGAAAATAAAAGAATATATATAATAGAAGTACTGCTACTTTTAAGAGTACTTTATACATATCTCTTCGGTATTTTTAGGTATTACGAAGCATGAGAATTTTCCTATTCTGCAAGTGTAGTTTATACCTACTGTTGTGTGTGTTCTGTTTGCACTTTGCTGGACTTATGCTGCCTTTTCTACCAAAGTCAATCATTAAAGTTGTTTTCATGTTTCATTTGTGGTATTTTTGGGGCTCTGGCTTGAACCTCTTTGGCATGGTATGGCTTGAATCTCTGTATCATTGATGTTGTTTTCATGTGTCATTTGTTTGACTCATTTATTGGTGATATAACATGCATATCCTTGTTCCAACTTTGGTATAGCTTATACCTTGCTGGTTGTTGCATTAGTTTGGTTTATACCATACTTCATCACTGTTGGAAAACTGTACTTGCCCGCGTTTAATTTGATAAGGTTCATGTTTAATCTTTATACTATTGACTTGTTCATCAACATAGTTATTTAGTTTGACCAACATATTATGCCCCATAATAATAATAATATCTGATACATTCTTTTACGTAGGTATATTAGTTACTAGTTAGCATTTTAGTTATGTGCCAACATTTTTGAGTTGTAGATCTAACTCACTCTCACTTTGACATGTAGAAAAAGTTGTGCTATGCCTTTGTTCAAAAGAGAAATTCAAGTGACTGGTGCTGTAACCACTTAGGTTAGGTGGTGCAACCAATTTACATTAGACAATTCTTATGTTGTATACCTTCGTACATATATACTAAGCTTTCAGGTTAAATAGTTTTGAAGAAGATGGATGAAGCCAGCTCATACCGACAGATGACAAACCATATCTGCATATACAATGCTCAGGCAGGTTAAATATATTGGCATATTTTTGGTGCATATGTGATGTGTAAAATTTTCTTCTAAGACTCCAGAAATCTATAATTACAAATCTAATTAAGGCATATAATCTAACGTGTATATCATTTGTGTATGATGTCTGATTAAGGCATTGTTTGTGCTATTGGATTTGCTAGGGAATTTACTGCACATTAGTGTGGATTGCGTTGTAGTTGTAAAGCTTGTCTTGTATGTGTTTGATGGGTTGTAGACTTGTAGGTGTATCTCTATTTATTTTGGTGTTAATCTGTTATCCTAGTTATTTCACCATATGATTAAATCCTATGTGTATGGTTATCCCCTTGATTAAGTTGGATTGCAGTATATTAACTTGATTTTTGTTATTGGTTATCTCATAGCTAGTTATCTCACCATACTTTGAATGTTTCTCATTTGATTCATAGATATGTGTTTGTATTTTGCTCCATTGGCGGTGGTCGGTGGTTTGGTCTGCACGTGGTGGACATGAACTATGGTCAAATATATTGCGTATGTGTGTGTTTTGCTCTACAGGTGATGTGTAAAATTTCCTTTAAACACCTGAAATCTATAATTACAAATCTACCCCTATATATTATTTGCATATGATGTCTGGTTAAAGCATCGTTTGTGCTTTTGAACTTGCCAGGGAATTTACTACACATTAATGTGGATTGTATTGCATTTGTAAAGCCTGGCTAATATATGTTTGATAGGTTGTAACTATATATATATTTATTTTGCAAGTAATCTGTTATCCTGGTATCTCACCATTTGATTGTATCCTTTATATACGGTTATCCCCCTTGATTGAGCTGGATTGTGGCATATGACTTGGTTTTTGCTATTGGTGTAGACAGTTTGGTTGTTTTTACCTCATTGCTATTGTGCAGATTCCAAGTTTACTTTGTATTCTTTGTTTGGAGGTATTGACTGTGTTTTAAGATGGCCCATGGATACTTGAAAAATTTGAAATTCATCCGTATCCTAAAAGCGGACAGATATCCCGAAAAATGAATGTGGATGCGGATGTGAAGGCATCCACATTCGAAAACCATCCGTCTGATTTTTGTCTAGATAATAGTTTAAATTACGTGTATTTTATGCAAAAAAATATTTATTTATTGTTTTGTTATGCTAGTAGTTTATGTTATATGCACTTAATGCATATAAACTGCTTAAAACTATTTATTATCATATTTTTTTATTTTTAACACTTATATAATGAATGGAATTGAAAAAAATATGTTAAATTAAAATTTTCTTTTTATATTTTTTGATTTATCTGTCCATAGTAAATAGAATAATTATATGATATCTGTTCGTGTCCGCGGATGCAGATATCCGAAAATAATTTTGGATGCAGATGCGGATAAGGCACTAACTGTATCCGAAAGTATTCATTGACAGACTTTTTTTTGAAACCCAGGAGAACCCGGCGGATCGGTAAACTCCTGAGGAGGATATAGTAAAGCCGTCCGCTGATCCAAGCCCCCATACCCTCGGGTATCATTGACAGACCTGTTGTTCCTTGGTATTACAAAATATTTAAATATAAATAATAATGGTTTCATAATAATTATTATGAAATATGTAGTTATATATATCTATCTATCGGTATTTGATAATAATTATTATGACTCCATTATTATTTATATTTTCAGTGGAAAATAAATAATATTAATAACAACATTATTGTTTTCACTGAACCATCGTTTCAGTATGTCATTGTTTCAGTGGAAATCAGTCAATAGTAATAAATCAACTATTTTCAGTAATTGGTGGTCAAAATTACGGTTATTGACGACAGTGGTAAATAAAAGATAACAATTTTGTGATTTTATGTAAAATAACTTTGAACTATCATTATCTGTCAACTTAAATAAAATTAATGGTCATTTGCTTTGTGTGAATTAACAAGCTTCACTTGGAAATTTATGGAAAGATACAATTTGCATGGTTTTATTAAAAATCATCATTGCTTATGAATACAAGGGGAATTTAATAGATTGTAACGACTACGCCTAAATTAATAATTATCCTTTGCCTTGAAGCGATTCCGTTGGAAATTTATGGAAAGATACAATTTGCATGGTTTTATTAAAAATCATCATTGCTTATGAATACAAGGGGAATTTAATAGATTGTAACGACTACGCCTAAATTAATAATTATCCTTTGCGTTGAAGCGATTCAGTTGGATAATAGTTATTATTTACAAACTCATGAGAATCTGTGAGTAATAATTACCGAAAGGTTTCAGACGAAACTTTGTGAACTTGACGTTTATTAACTTCTTGGTAAACTAATAAATAAATAGTAGCAGTTGTACGAGTTTAATTTAATTCCTAAATTTGCTTCGAAGGTTTAGTTTCCTTCTCTCATTTAATATTTCTGTCAATGTACGAATGATTCAGTGCAATTTATTTAAAGCTGCTTGTAAATAAAAAAAGCGACGAAGGCGGCTGCTGTATTGCAATCATGTAACAATTTCATAATTTTGTTTCTTTTAATTCTGGAAATTTGGACGGTGTTTTATAATGCTGAAGTATACATTTTCTCGAGGCTGACATCGTGTTATCTATTTTTCTTGGTCCATACAGTATTAAATTACGTTGGTTCTAGTTCACTTTGGTGTAATGCAGCCAAACAAAGTATTGATAAGAAAAAAAAGGAAATTCTGTAAATTCAACTTAATTTTCAAAATTAATAACAAATTTAGGCATTTTGAAAACTTATTACAATTATTAATATGTTTCTGTCATGTTAACGGTGAATCAAACTTTTAAATGATGCATTTCAACTGAATTTGAAATACGCCATAAAGATTTTTTTTAAAGTTTTATATCAGTATGATATCAAACTAAACTCAATTTGGCGAATCCGTTGTAGACAAGTTTGAGAAATTGCCAAAGATTGTTGTCACCTTGCTGACAGTCTCAACATATGGCTGTAGGCTGTTATTCCACGTACTCGCTCTCCATCAACATATAAAAATTGCCCTCTAATTTATATTTTACTCTCTCAGGTGCATTTACCTTCAGCTCTACCAAAGCGACAAAGATTTATTTGGACATTGATTTGCAGGAACTAAATGACGATAACACCAGGTATGTTGTCCTTACATACTGGTTGTATTTTTAACTGTCCGATGCCATTTACCTTTGGTATTTTACGCCACATAGATCCAACCAAGATGAAGAAAAAAAATCGAGTACATAAACCACTCTGCTCCATGACCTGGTGGCGTATTAGAAAGGATTGATTCTACAATCACACAGCTTCTGAACGATGTTAGGACATTAAACTGTCGGGTACGTTATGCTTACCTATCTTTTTACCGATTCACCACTTTTTTTTTCCTTTTCCTTCATGCTACGCCAATACTCTGTGTACTCTCCGATATTAAAAAATTTTCAACTCTAACCCAATTGCAGTATTTATATTCAAATTTTGCATTTTGAAATTAAACTATTTTCACTGCTGTAGTTAATTACTGATTTAAACACTACTTTTATTTAGGGTAAAATATATGTCATACCCGCAACCATCGTGAAACTAAAAAGTTCTACCTGGAGCTATATTTCATGCGTGTTTTGTAAATCAATGGTTCACTTTGAGGGAACAAACTATTTTTGCTCCGGATGCCACCGAATGGCGGTAAATCCCATAAACATTTAACGTTCCGTTGATTCTTCATTCCATTTTTTGGGATATATTAACTACTACCTTTAAAACTATGTTCCATAGGTATCGTTTAAATGTGGATATATTGGACTCCTCTATGTCCACTACTATCACCGCTTTTGACAAGGAAGCCGAATGGCTGCTCAACCATATGGTTGAAGACATGCTTGCCATCCTTAACTCGGTAAAAATGCAGTATTATATATTTTACTACTCTGTCCAATTTATTTAATACTGTATATATTTAACATTAACTTCCATTGGGGTTGATGAATTTAATACCACACTCATCGTTACTTTCCTTATGCTGCATGCACGTTACTGAGCTTATGCAATTGACATCCATCCATCTATAATTGCTTACTGCATTCCATATTGTTTGACATCATGCCAAAGGCAAATTATTTTTCAAATTTAAGCATATCTGCAAGCGAGCAATCTGTCAACTTGAATAAAATTAATGGTCATTTGCTTTGTGTGAATTAACAAGCTTCATTTGGAAATTTATGGAAAGATACAATTTGCATGGTTTTATTAAAAATCATCATTGGTTATGAATACAAGGGGAATTTAATAGATCGTAATGACTACGCCTAAATTAATAATTATCCTTTGCCTTGAAGTTATTCAGTTGGATAATAGTTGTTATTCACAAACTCATGAGAATCTGTGAGTAATAATTACCGAAAGGTTTCAGACGAAACTTTGTGAACTTGACGTTTATTAACTTCTTGGTAAACTAATAAATAAATAATAACAATTGTGCGAGTTTAATTTAATTCAATGAATAGCATATTCTTTCATGTATCTCTTTACTGGTTTGTTATGTTAAATAGCAAGATGGTACGTGTGTATCGTGGAACCGTTTTAAAGAATAAAAAATGTAATTTTATCTTATGGGGTACGAAATATTTATATATGCAAATTGCGGATTTATCTTTATAATGTTTACTTGGTTGCTTAGAAAATAAAAGGATAGATATAATAGATTTATCTGCACAATATTAACTGCACCTTAGTGTGGATTGTGTTGCAGTTGTAAAGCTTGTCTTGTATGTGTTTGATAGGTTGTAGATGTATCTCTTTTTTTTTGGTGTTAATCTGTTATCTTGGTTATCTCACCATTTGATTATATCCTATGTATATGGTTATCCCCTTGATTGAGTTGGATTGCAGTATATTAACTTGATTTTTGTTATTGGTTACCTCATAGCTATTGTGCAGATTCCAAGTTTACTTTGCATTGTTTGTTTAGGGATATTGACGTGTGCCTTGGTATTACAAATATTTAGATATAAGTAATAACAGTTACAAGTATTTACTGACAAAAATATAGTCCTTTACAGAGAAGCAGTAAAGAGAAAGATGCAATGCTCTAATTTCGGATATGCAAAAATAGGTCACATACAGCCAATGAAAGTGAAAATAAAAGTAAATAACGAAAGTATGGATCAGACAAGTAGAAAGGTAATGAATTATTTACCTGACATCCCTCTATTTTTTGTAATTGGGATAATCGTGTGTGCTACCTTTAGCGTTATTTTTAAGCAATGTGGAGAATGGGGTGTCACAAACATCAAAAATATTAGTGCAAATTAAACCGAGTAAGGAAGGAGAACTCTAGCTGAAAGAATTACGAATTATATTCGATCAAAATCGTCAATATTCAAATAAGGTTTGAGAAATAATTATGCTTTAAAATTAGTTGGATCAGTTCTTAAACTGGTAAGGATCCACCAGTTGATCTGGTATAATTAGATATTGTAATTGAGTATTTTCGTCCCATTTTTGATCCATTAGTCTTTTGCAAGTTCATTTAGGTTTCTTTACACGTGCAAAGTATGTTTTCACTAGATTGATTGCCATGGTTAGATGTATGTGCTTGCCAGGTTATTTTGCATGGTTTATATCTTTGATTAGATTTCTTTGCTCAGGCATGTTTAGATATGTTTACTATGCTTTGATGATACATTTGTTTATGCTTGTTGTGTACATATGGCTATGCTTGGTATATTAGCCACGTTCATTTGTTTGGCTAGCAGCTACCCTTACAGTAAATTGTGGAGAGCAATTCCTTTAGTAGGGGGAATCTGTCATATAATTAGTCTGATTAAATACAATAGTTCTTCCGTTCTTTTGAGCATTCCCTACCGCGTGTTGCCAGGCATCAATTAAACTCATTCAAACAAAACCCACCCCCACTCTGTAAAAAAAGAAGCACAATTGTGCTTCTCCTTAACCGGCTTTGATTTAGCCTGCTAATGAAATAGAGTCTTAGTCGGCTAAAAGAAAACCGGTTATTCATATTTTGCCTTAGCAGATTTTATTTTAGCCTGCTAAGGCAAAATATGAATTTAGTTGGATTTCTTTTAGCCGACTAAAAGAAAGCCGGCTAAGGCCACAACCCCTAGGGTCAAGATTGCCAAAGCAATCCAGAAGAGTACAACCGACCCCCTGTTGGGGGTTGGTTGCATCCCAACCGACACTCGATTGGGAATGCTCTAAAGTGGCTTGTCATTGAGAATTATAATCCGAAGATTCTCGAGCGGTGATGCTATTCTGTGCCTATAGCGGGAATCTCATCGTAAAACTTTTCAAGACATAATATACGGAAAGATAGAGTTTTGGATGGATCAAAATGTGTTTTAGTACAAAGACATTTGGGCCTGAAGTAAAACCCAAATTCTTCTGCCTTTCTTTATTAATAGTTGCCAGGCGCAGCTTACTTAGCCGTCATTATTCTCATTTCTAATCCTGATTGATGCAAAATTTTCGAGATTCAACATTGAAACCAAAATGTGCCTTATTATAAGTCGATTTGTTCGCCCGATGAGATGAATCCACTAGTGTTACTCATTTGCACGATTTGATCAAAGGTGGCAAGAAATTGAGGTTATAGATGGAAGCCATGAAGCCACTGTTCGATTTAGTCGTTTTTGATTCGCCTCGAATTGGGCAATGTCATTGGTGCCAACAGGTGTGCCTCTTACCGTGGGGCATAATGATGGTCGAAGATTAAGATTTAAGCATCGAAGTTTGTCCACAACAATGAACTAGGGTTCCTGACCGTCCTTTACTGGCGATAGATGACAACCGACAACCATAGACGATAAAATGGTGACCGCTAGGCATGACAAAACATGCGATAAAATGTTGTGTTCGTTGGACTCAGGTTAAATATTTTTGGGGCTCTGGCTTGAATCTCTTCTGCATGGTATGGCTATTTGTAGCCTGTATACTTCATTTTTTGACTCATTTATTGTTGTTGATCTAACATACATATCGTTGTTACTACTTTGGCTTGAATCTCTTTTGCATGGTATGGCTACTTGTAACCCATACACCTCTTTGTTTGACTCATTTAATTGGCTATGTAACATACATATCCTTGTAGCAAATTCGGTATAGTTTATATGTTACCCAACCCATTAGGCCGTCCGTGATTGTGTTGCATTTATAAAGCTTGGCTAATACGTGTTTGATAGGTTGTAAGTATATGTCTATTTATTTTGCTGTTAATCCGTTATCCTGATTATCTCGCCAAATTTGGTAATTCCCTTTGATTTAGTTGGATTCAACATTGACAATTGCATGAATTGCGGCATATTGACTTGATTTGTTACTGGTGTAGATGGTTTGGTGTAGATTCCAAGTTTCCTTTGTATCGTTTGTCTGGACGTATTGATGTGTGCCTTAGCATTATGAATATATATAAATATAATTAATAACAGTGTCATAATAAATGCTATAGTTGAGATGGATGTATACATTCATATATGTGTGTATGTGATATCTATACATCCATGTTATCTGTACCATGTATTATGACACTGTTACTATTTATATTTTCAGTGGAAAATTAAAAATATTAATAACAACTTACGTTTCAGTGTTACAATATTATCGGTCATGGTTTTAGTGGAAATCAGTCGGTAGTAATAAGTAGAATATTTTCAGTAAATGATGGTTAAATTATTGTTATCTACTGCAGTGATAAGCAAAAGATAGCAATAATTTAATTTTATGATTTGATGTAAAATAACTTTGAAGTATCATTATCTGTCAACTTGAATAACACTAATGGTTATCTGCCTTATGTGAATTAACAAGCTTCATTTGGAAATTTACGGGGAGTTGCTATTTGTATGGTTTTGAAAAATCATCGTTATTTATGAATACAAAGGGAATTTAATAGATTGTAACAACTGCACGTAGATTAATAATTATCCTTAGGGAATTTAATAGATTGTAACAACTGCACGTAGATTAATAATTATCCTTTGCCTTGAAGCGATTCCGTTGGATAATAGTTCTTATTTACAAACTCATGAGAATTTGTGATTAATAATTACTGAAAGGTTTCAAACAAAACTTTGTGAATTTGATGTTTATTAATTTCTTGGTAAACTAATAATAATAACAATTGTACGAGTTCAATTTAAATCAACGATTAGTACATTTCTTGGGTATTCTATACATGCAAACCTCATATATAAATTATTTAGCTTGAATAGTATATTTCGTGACAACCCATTCAACTATTTTAAATAGCATATTCTATACATGCAAACCTCATATCTTATTCGTGCCATTTTTTTAATTGGATTAGTCTATTCAATTATTTTAAATAGGATTGGAGATAACCCATTCAACTGTGTCCCTTTCCATGTCAATAGGTTAAAATCTACCAACTCAATTATCATAACCATAATCCTTTTGGGCCATCTTCTCATGTCGTTAACTCCATCACATAATTTTTCATAATTGGATTTGTTTCGATTCAGTTACCATAATTATAATCTTTTTGGTCCTTCTTCCCATGTCATTAGGTTAATGTCTACCAATTCATTGAATATACTTTCATGTAACCTACAAAGAAATCATAAAAAAGTAAAAGGCTTTCAACACAATTATAACATTATATATATCTTTAAGTTTAACAAAAACTCTATAAGTTGATTGTTTGGTAAGTACATAATAACTTATCAGAGATTATAGTTTAAACCTCGCAACCTGCATATGGGATGACAATGGGACTGGTCTAAAATTCGAATCCGGTAGACCCGCCTTTGTTTTGGTCCGTTCAAACCCATTTCATTGAATCATCGGGGGATAGATCCGTGAACCGTTCTTGGGAGCTTCGGGTCTAAGGTACATGGAATCGAAGCTCGGCTGATCCGTCCCAACCAAACTGCACTACTGAGATCTCATGATATTGTTTTATTGTTGTAATGATGATTTGTTAATCTTCCTAGATATGAGTAATTATGACATGATATTATAATGTTTCAATCAATAAGCTATAATTTTTTTATAGTATTAAGTTGTGTCATTAATAATTATACAATAACATATGCATATTTTTTGAATTGTTAATGTGCATTTCATTTTTATTATCTTTCTTTATCATTGTAAACATATTGTTATTTTGTATTTAATGTGTCACTTAGTGACAACAAATATAAATAAATATACGTACATTAGTACATAATTTTGAATCAACGTATAGGGCCTTATTGAGTCTTGAGCCTGGGCTGGTTTACCATTACCCATAAGTGTTTTGGGTTTGCGGACAAAATTCTGGAATTGCACCGGATGTACACGGCTGATCCGAGGAAGAAAAAAGTCGTCACAACCTGTTTCATTGCCATGTCTACCTACAGATCATCCCACTTCTTGCTGTTGATTAGTTCAAAAGTTTTATACTACGATTTATACTTTTAAATATTAGTCTACACAATCACTATAGTTTTCTGTAATGTGAATGCTAGAGTTTACAACTAGTTGCATTATATAAATTTTATAAAGCACATTTGATTTTATGGCCACCTTTGAGTATCAGTTCTAGGTAGTAACTAGTACAACGGTGGAGTAACCGACCATTGGGTTTGCACAATTAAAATAACATTTATTACAATTTTTTTAATTTGTGTATTTTGAACAGCGAATATTTATAGTATATTGCATAAGTGTTTCGTGAAACCTGTTTTTCAAAAGGGATTAAATTATTGTTATGTACGGCCTTGATAAGCAAAAGATAATAATAATTTATTTTGTGATTTTATGTAAAATAACTTTGAAGTATCATTAACATAACACTAATGGATATCTACTTTATGTGAATTAACAAGCTTCATTTGGAAACATTATGGGAAGTTGCTATTTGTATGATTTTTTGACAAATCATCATTGTTTACTAATACAAGGGGAATTTAATAGATTGCAATGACTACACGTAAATTAATAATTATCCTTTGTGTTGAAGCGATTCCTTAGGATAATAGTTGTTATTTACACACTCATGAGAACTTGTGAGTAATAATTACTGAAAGGTTTCAAACGAAACTTTGTGAATTAGATGTTTATTAACTTATTGGTAAACTAATAATAATAACAATTGTATGAGTTCAATTTAATTCAATGAATAGTATATTTCTTGGGTACTTTATACATGCAAACCTCATATAAATTATTTAACTTGAATAATAATAGCTAACTTGAATACCATATTTCTTGATAAAAATTATTTATATATGCAAACTTGAATATCTTTATAATGTCTACTTGGTTGCTTTAAAATTAGAAGCACGGCTACTTTTTAGAGTACACACATATTTCTTGGGCATTTTTGGGTAAAGTGAGAATTTTCTTAATTTACAATTGTTGTTTTTACCTAGTGTTACGTGTGTTGTGTTTGCTTAATTAGGTCAAATATTTTTATGGCTCTGGCTTGAATCTCTTTGTCATGGTATGGCTATTTGTACCCTATATATCTCTTTGTTTTACTCAATTATGCATGTCCTTGCCGAGACTTTAGTATAGTTTATACATTGCTCTTTGTTGCATTAGTTTGGTTTATACTTTCTTCTTCACTGTTGAAAAACTGTACTTGCCTCTGTTTAATTTGGTAAGGTTCATGTTTGATCTCTATACCATTGACTATACATCAAAATAGTTATTTGGTTGTGACCAATATAATGTGCTCCATAATAGTAATATTAGATACATTCTTTTATGTTGGCATGTTAGTCACTAGTTAGTTAGCATCTGAGTTATGTGCTCATATTTGTGAGTTATAGAATTAACCCACTCTCAGTTTGACATGCAGAAAAAAGTTGAGCCATCTCTTTGACAAAGACAAATTCAAGGCACTGATCAAGGCAGGCAACCACTTAAGTGCAACAAATTTGCTTTAGACAATTGCTATGCTGTATACCTTCATATATGCACTAAGTTCTCTTGTAAGTACAACTGTACAATACTTAGGTAGGTTTAGAAGAAGACGAGCTTATGGCAGCCCTTACCTATGCAACTTTGGTACATTTTTTTGCAGCATTTGGTATTCATTGTAAAAATAGAAAATCATATCTATATGGAGTCAAATATATGTGTTGACTTACTTGTACTTGTTTTGGTCAGCATAACGTGCCTAATATCGTATTCAATTTTATTATTTCGTATTGTTCATTTTATATTTTTTTAATACGTCCAGTGTTTATATTTTGATTTCCAATATTGTGAGTGTTTTTTGACAAAATACCCCTATTTGTTTTTTACTAACAAAAATATTATCCTTCACAAAGAAAGCAGTAAAATGAAAGATGCAATGCTCTAATTTCGGATATACAAAAATAGGTCAATGAAAGAGAAAATCAAAGAAAATAGTGCATTTATGGATCAGACAAGTAGAAAGGCACGATCTATGTGGCACAAGTAATTTGACAAAAAAAAGTTGTGGAAAATTTTGGTTTGCAGAAGGAAAATAACATGATTTGGTGAGAATTAGACTTAATAGACACTGAACGAAATAAGGGCTGATCTAATATTTATAAGTGTGCAAGAAGAAATAAATGGAATTTAAAATGGCATATCAATGTATAACAAAGAATATAAATTGGTATCACTGCAAAAGGTGCAACTTTTGGTGTTGTTTGAGATAATGTTACATCATAGTTGAGGTTTACATGTACATTATATGTGTGTGTATCATCGAATATAGGATAAATTATCATATAGCTTTCTTAAATCGACTCACTCTAATCCGGCCTTGAATCTTATTATCCAAAAATTGCAAAGTCTAATCTGCAGGTCAATTAGCTGTTATTTTTTCATTGACTGTTTTTTAAGGATAGAGCTTATGTTATGTCTAATACTAAATAAATGCTATAAATTGGCTTGTTGATAATTTCAATTATTAAGAAATGCAAGTATAATAGTTCAAATCTTATGAGGATTGCTAGTGTTATGCAGAGTCTATCTCGAATGATGTTTATTGACTGTCAGCTTTTTAATGGTCGACTATAGTTACTAGCCTAAGCCTATGCAAAATTTAGAAATATATTGGGGTAATGTTAACATGTATACATTGTTGTTAGTGTTTTGGCAAGACACAGATGTTGTACGATGCTAGTTTTATGCTGGATTAAAAAATACATTTTAGTGACAATAGGGTTGACTCCTTATCTCAGTGATGAGGAGTTTGCCGTGTTAAGTATAAATAAACGGTTGTTATGGCAAAGATCCAGGTGATCAAAATAAGTCATGTTTAATAAGCTCGTACGAAGCATTACCTTTTCCTGTTAAACAAGTTGTATGGACAATGATAATAATTTTTGTTTTTTTACTAACCAGTATAAACCGATTAAGCAGATAGGACTTTAAAAAAAATAGAGGAATCTTCATCACCATCTTTCTCTTGATTAACACAATTTTTAAACTTGTTCAAGCAGGTGGCTATGTCTGAAACAAGTGTACAAGTTTGTTACTGTTGTGTTACTGTTATAAGCAACATCATATATTTCAGCACTCCTGACATGCTTTTAGATGTAATCAAGAAGGCAAATATATCAAGGTAGATATTTTTTTCCAAAAAATCGCATGTTACTAGAGTTGATTATTGCTTTTCTGTTTTGTCTTATCAATTTTTTTGATGCAATAGTTTTCTGGCTGGTATGCTGGCTAAAAAAGAAGATCACCTGATGTTCCAAACCATGAAAATCATTGAAAACCTGATGAAAAAGTTTCCAGGTGTAGTTTTAAGACCACTCGTTAAAGAAGGCGTTCTCCATGCTATTAATATGTGTATACTAGATGGTCATAGTCAAAGTCCACCTGAACAATCTAATTGCTGCCCTGATAATAATGAGGCTATTACAGGTGGCTCGAGATGTTTGTGTTATGCATTAGATCCTTCTTGCACTTCTGCAAGAAAGATGTGTAAGCTTGGGTATGATTCTCTACATAATTTAGCCCAGCACATAAACGCTACCAAAACTTTTGGTGGCGTTTTGATAAACGCCGCGAGAAAACATGCGACAAAAAATCCATGATTTTTTGTTGCATTTATTTTAACGCCACTATAAATGCATTTTTGGCAGCGTTTTTCAAACGTCACCATAAATCTTTTTGTAGCGTTTAAAAAATGCCACCAAAAGGTTTTTTGGCGCTACTAATAGAATTTCCAACTTTACCCCTGTTTTACAGTTGCATTTACTCAACGCCACTATATATATTTCGGTAGCGTTTTTGAAACGCTACTAAAAGTTGTTTATTATTTTACACCATTTTTTCATGCTATTATTTCCTGTTAATGGTTTATTTTGGTTCTATTATATCAATCAACAATCACTCATATAATCATCGTATTCAAATAAGTTAAAAAACACATTAACCATATAATCAAATAAAATATCCATAACCATTCCAATACAATAGTTTTTCGACAAAATGACCTAACTCACATACAATAACCATTTGTATACAAATTTATACATCGGGTACTAATAAATGTTATATCTAACTAGTGATAACTAATAAATATACTTTTCAAGCTCGATAGAGATATAGTCCGACCCAGTAGTAAAATAGCTCATTCTGCTCCATCCTGACATTAGTATTGCACTGCTCACTTTCTGCTTCACCCAGTAGTCTTCCAGAAACATTATATCTCCACTGTATTCAAAAAATATATAATTCAAATAAAGTTTGTATATCAGAAGAGTGTGTGTGTGTTATGTAAAGTTGAAAGATGAAAGTTGAACATACACAGCTGCATCAGCAGGGCAGCCTAGTAAATGTACAGAGCAATCAGAACCAGTATAACAAGTATGGCACTCGCACTGGATTGTTCCATTTATGACTATTTCATTTACTCGCATTGGATTCTTCTCAGGCTGCTTTAGCAGAAGGCCACAAAGGCAGCCTTAGATTTGGGTCATATGATAATAAGCTGCCTGCTTCTTTGGCTATCTTCATCGCCGCTATATGTGTTGATCGGCATGGTTCCTCAACTAGCCTTAAATATCTACATGATTCACCTCATTAGTTAACTTCAAGAATCTATCACATATCACCAATAAATCAATTCACATATCTCATATGATACACCTATCTCTTTCTAAATTAACACATTTAAGAATCCAAAAAAGTTAAAATATATCAAAATAAATTTACAACATAACCATGGAAAATGAAAGACTTTTTAAGTTTCAGATCCAAAATCAAAATTGTTATTATGGAAAATTGTTATTAAGATAAATATAGCAATGCTCCACGTCAGCTCTACATCATTATCACCAGCATTAGTACTGTCAACCAGCATTGCTGAGAAGGTGATTATCAGTGATATTATAATTAGAAGCCATGATTTATCTTTCCCATTTTTGTACATTTCCATGGCTTATTACAACCTTTGCAGTTTATATAACAGTTTATAAATTTTAGTTGATACGTAGTTTATGTTCAAGCACCTGCCTTTATATAGAGGACCAATGTGGGGGAAATAGGTAAGATGACAAAGGAGGAATCCAATTCCAATACATCACTTTAAAGTGCCACTCCGAAACTTTGGTTTTTTTGTTTTTTTTAGGTGCATTTTTTTAAAACGAAAGGGACACAGAAAAGAAAAAGGGAATGGTTCGTGAAAGAAGAATATGTTTTTTTTCGCATACGAAAGGTGCACGGAAAAGATGCACGGACTGTAAAATAGGAATAAAGAATTGAAATAGATTACTTCGTCGATGATGCGTATATGCTACTTAAATATGAAATTTTAAGTTTTATTTTATTTTCCCATTAGCTACTCATATAAATTTTACGATTATATTATCAATCCGTAGGGGAAAAAAAATAAAATATGCAACAACATTTCTAGCATCATCTTTGCACAAATGCATATGATATCACGATATAAACAAGCAATCTATGAATTAATTGTGTAGCAATACAAGTAATGACCAAAATCACTACACGAGGATTAATTGAAACATAAAATGTTCTACGATGACTTTTAGAAAATTAATAAAATGAAAGCAAGCACGGAAGCGCTAATTACTTGCAAATCAAAAAGACAAAAAACTACATAAAAACAAAAGTCACTTACCTGTAACAATTAAAAGACTAACTTTATAGCTGCAAAGCAAGGTTGAAATAAGTTTTGGCACAAGAAAAAATATCCATGGAGCTGCTGCAACCACAACCGTGTAACCTACCTAGAAAAGAAGAGATACACTAATATTTAGCAGTTAAGATGCATAAATGTTAGAGATCAAACTAAAGAATCAGGTTTAAAAAAGGTAGAAGCGTTATGTAGAGAGATTATTAATATATCATTTTGCAGTGCACCTTTCGAAAATTAAATACATTAAGTAATTTGTATACCATGGAAATGAAAATAACAGAATATTGTAGAAGCAAAGTATGTAATGAACTTGCCAATATGAAATAATAGAAGACACTCCCAAAGAAGCATCAATGATGACGATGGCCAGATAATGGGGTTTCTTGCAATATATCAGAAAACCTACAAACATCTAGAAAGGAATTTATAATTTGAAGTTGATAAAATTCAAATATAAAAAATATACTAGTAATATGTACTTTTTTGTCACGACCCGACTTCCTACGCCCAGGAAGTCGTATCATGATGAAGAAAGAAAGGGATGAGAAAATAGAAAAGATAGAGAAGAAGAAGAAACAACATCAGAATCTCAACAGCGGAACGAGTAAAATATAATATATCACATAAGAGAATACATAGTATCATATACATCAATCAGATTTACACAGATTATACATCACATACTAGACAGTTATAAACACCTGTCTAGTTAATACAAGTCAAACACAATATATAGACACAACACAGAGGTACCATCACAGCGGAACACTATACATATCTATAACGCTGAAGCCTCCTGCTCCATTGCTCCTCCACAATTCGTTAAAGCAAACCTGAATCCCTTGGCTACCCGTAAAAATTTGGGTATCCGAGAGTTTAAGAAAAACAGAAATAAACTCCGGGTCAGACATGGGTCTGGTATGAGTAATAGGTTAAAATTGCTTAACTTTAAAAAGCATTTGAAAGAAAAAGGTATCACGTAAGACTCCCCACAAATAAACATGGGTAAGTTTTTACCTTACGCTAACCAAAACATTTGATAGGAAATCCAGTGATATTATAATAGTGTCTAGGGTTTTCAAGTAAATAGAAAATAGCCGAAATTGTTACATTCATTAAATTCCAGCATAATAGCCACAACGTGGGTAATACAATCAAAACCGCAGGCACTTATTGGAGATTGGATTCCATATAATGGCAGGGCTACTGCGGTACCGCCCGTCACAGTACATGGCCTAGATCACCGTACCGAGGATCACTCCCGACCCCCTGCAACACAAAGCTGGAACCATCCTTTATTGGACAGTCCCAAACAAGACAACCCCAGCAGTTGTTGCAATCAACTGCCCACACAACCGAAATAAAAGGGACATCTAGACAGGGGTAAATCCTGCTCTCAAGTGGGTGCTACCCACGAACCTTTGCCGCACCTCCCCTGTTTTAGCCATTTCCGGTTGATGAGGCTTGAGGTCACGATTACCTTATCAGAACACATCACTTAGAATGCTCATCGTCCACCTGACGATGTGCTGAAAGCATTCAATACATACAAGTTCGTTCCGGGTTCTAACGAAACCGAAGGCATTATCTCGTTACACTCATTTTGGAATCACCCTCAGAGTTAACGACAAAAACCCTTGCACTCTGAATCTTCATCTTCACTTCAGATTCACGACCTATCGTTAATTTGGATCGATGTGGTTTTCGGACTTCCAAATTTGGAAAACCGATCCCGGTCTCATCGAAATCCAAAACGTATCTTTTAAGGCCAAGTTGTTTTAAAGTTTAAAACAATTCAATTCAATATTATCTATATACTCACAGATAGATAAATCACAATATAACAATGGATAATCACATTATCATCATAAACAGATAATCCATATTATCATCTCAAACAGATAATCAATATTATCCTACTTAAACCAAGCTTCCATATCACAATAGATATTATTCATCTCATATTTGAGATCACAATCTATCAATGGGATATCAATATCATTCATCCGTAGCAATGATTTATTATTCACAACTATAATTAATTTAATATGAATTAAATTAATTACTTCTATCTCTAATTAATTTAAAGTAAATTAAACTAATTACTCATTCCATAAATCCTGCTCGTACAACCATTAACTAATTATATATTAAATTAATTAATCATTCTCTAAGTATTCATCTTGATTAAACACCTTTGATTAATCATTCTCTAATTACAATAAGTAATTTGTCTTTTAATTAATTCCACAAATTAATTATTATAAATCATTCATAGTAATTAACATTTAATTACTTCATTTATTAATTAAATATACTTAATTACATTTATCCTTAATTAATCACATTAATTAATCACTTCATTATTAATTATTCCTTACTTAAACAATTCATAATTACATCATTAATTATATTAATAAGTGATCTCTAATTTATATTTAAATTAAACTACTTCATTTAAGTTAATTACATTAAGGAATTTATCTTTAATTAAACACAATTATTAATCACCCTTGATTAATAACAAACCAGTAATTAACTATCCTTAATTACTTATTAAATAAATTAATTATCCCATAATTAATTATCTCCATTAATTAATCCCTTGATTAATTACAAAAGTAATTACCCAAATTACTTCACTATATATCATCTTTTATTAATTACATCAAGTAATTATCATCTAATTACTTTCCTAAGTAATTATGCTCCATTAATTACACTAGGTAATTACACTTATCAAATCCTCAAATGATTTCTTAAAATTAATTAAACTAAATTAATTAACTTAAATTAATCATATTATCAATTACAATAAGAAATTAATCTCTTAATTACTTTTATCAGGTAATTACACAACAATTTACAATAAATTATCTAAATTAATTAATCTAATTAATTATCAAAATTAATCACATTAATTAATTAATTAATAATCCTTAATTATTTATCTTCATTAACTAATAACATTTCTTAATTACTTCCTTAACTAATTTCTAATTCTAAATCATTAATTTCAAATTAAATAAATAAGTCATTCTTTAATTAACTTACTAATTAAATCACTTCAATATCTTAATTATCTATAAGATAATCCATTTCTTTAAAAATGATTTCATTATCATTAAAGTGTAAAACATTTCACATTTGAATTTAAATTTTAAATTACATTTTGAATTTAAGATTCAAAATGGTTATTCTTTTAAACATTTATCCAATTTAAAGTTTAATTTATTTATTTGAAACTAATTACTATTAAAACTATTTGATTTAAACTTGTTTTTACAATATTCAGATTTAAAACTGATTAAGATTTCAGATTTGAATACAAGAAGAACTTGAATCCAATAATTTAACTTTGATTTAAAAACTTTGGTTTTAACTTGCTTTTAAAAACTTGATTTTTAAATTCTTGATTAAAAATCCAAATTCATTTTTAAAACCTTAGATTCAAAAGTTCCATTTGAATCTATACTTTAACTTTAAATTTTAAAACACAGTTTAAATCCTGTTTTTAAATTTTGAACTAAATTTTAAAACCTGGAACAGTCAGGTTTACTAAAGCCTGAACAAACACCGTCTCGAGTGGTACCCAGATTGCTTCGAGACATTCGTTCTCCTGCTTCGAGTCATTTACTCGAATAACTCGAGTATTTCCTCGAGTTCAAATCCTTTAAGACAAACTTCACCTGACGTTCAAAGTGCACGGTGCACGTGCGCATCGCCAGCGACCAACTCCAGTCGCCTCCACTTCATCGAGCACAACGACAACCACCTACAAACCATCCTCCGATCCTCAGCAAACCCATTCTCCACACAAATTCAAATTCGAGTATGAATTCGAAAACCTGGAACTTGAACTGCCTCATCACCAAACCTGGAACATCACGTCGTTCGCCCAACCTCGACGATCAGAAACCCAAGAACCCTGGCCATCTACTCACCATTGACTAACCTTCGATCACTCAAGACCCCTTCACACTCGATCCACCAGAGTGATCGATCTGCCCAAAAATTCAACTCAGTCCAAAAATTAGGTTTAGAAAACCTTCCGGCCAACCACCATCGCCACACTCCTCTGATCAACCATCACCCATTTTTCCTGGCCTCTCCGATCACTCAACTACCTCCAGAAAGAACCACAGCCTTCCAGATTAATAGGATTGCCAGAGGCAACCAAAAATTCCCAAAACAAACAACACAGGAATGCCTACTCCAGACTCAACTAAAAAAATGTGAGATTAGTTTTAAAAATCCAATTTTCAGATGATAATTCAAGATATAAACCTGTATTAATAACTCAAGATGATTGAAATTTCACTTATGTTAATTATTAACTGTTCTTAGGTTTTTTTTCCAGAACAGTTCTACTTTATTTAACTAAAATACAAATTTTAAAATTTGCTTTATGATCAAACAAACACATTTAGTTTAGATACTTTGTCCTAACAATCAATAGATTAAGCAGTAATGATTTTTGAACTAAAACTGGGCTTGAAATTTAGAACAGAGATGTTCTACAGGCATTTACAAACGTACATGCATCACACGTCCAAAAATACACAGAAATTTTCCCATATATATGCACACATACAAACTTATTTCTGATATAAATCAAGCAACCATATTTATATTTGAGTTTTAAAAGTGTTACTCACCTGCAACAATTTAGAACAGAGACTTTTGTTTGAGAAATTTGAAAACTAGCATTGCATTAGCTTTTTAAAACTTGAGTTGCCTCTTTGAAATGCTGAAGAAATTGCTGAGATAATTTGAAGACTTTGAATGCATGCAGATGAATTTGAGTTTGAAGAAGAATACATATGCTACTTTTCTCTGGTTTACATTTGTTTATGAACGGAAGAGGAAAGAAACTGATATATGAACAAATGTAGAGGCTTGTATTTCACTGGTACACTATCTTCTTTATTTAAAAAAAAAAAATAGGTCAGAGATTTTTTTAATAAATGGAGGCTGAAATGAGATATCTTGATTACTAGAGATAATGGCATTAAATGCCTTGGTACCTTACCCATTGCATACTTATCTTTTTTTCCATCTCGTATGTACTATTATGATATTACTTGCCTTCCTACATATTTTGTTTTACTATAGTGTATATAATACTTTACTTGCCTGCAAATATATGTTCCTAAAGACTATAAGATTCTAGACTTATCCTATTCTTTGTATACGTGTTCATAGATTTTTTTTTGTCTAGCATACTTATGCTTTACTTTGTTTAGAGATATTATATGTGCAAATATACCTTCTTGTCTTGTTTCATACTTAACCTACAGGCTATATTCAAATTATACAAAGCCTGGTCATGCTCTACCCTATGTATATAATACAAAGTTGCTAGTTATTTGTTATAAAATTTAACCTAAGTATTTGATTCTATTTCTAACATGAGTGTGTTTATTTTAATTTTAAAGCTTTAACTATCAAATAATTAATTACCTATTATTATTTCCTTTTATACTTATATTAAATATTCATAAGGTTTATTTTATTTAAACATTTTTGAAAGACTTCATTTCAAATTTACAAATCATAGTTTCTTCCAATATATATATATATATAACAATTTCTATTCATATTAAAAATCTATTTGCAAAAATATTACATTATTAATATTGTTGAAAGATAACTCATTATTAAATTAAAATAATTCATAAAAGAAATTATCACTTTATTACTTATTTTTATCAAGCTATACTTTAAAAAGAACAACAAACCTTTTGTTTAATTTAAATTTAAGCTAAAATCATTTAAACAATTTTAATTTTAATCTTGAGTATATTTTAAAGCCAAATGGTTATTTATTTAATATTGAATTTAATCAAATTTCCAAATCACCAAAAATATTAGAATTTGAAAACATATCTGTATTTACTTTAAATTTTAAAACAAAGCTTATCTATCTACAATATATACAAATATATATACATTATAAATAGAAAACAATTTATTAGCTTTTAAAAGATAAATTATCAGTTAAATATTTATTTAAAAGAAAATTATTAAATCCATTCAAATATTATTAACAATTATTATCATATCAATTTAATTTTTATCACAGATTATTAAATTGATATTGCCAGAAATTCCGGGATGTCACATTCCTCCCCCCTTAAAAGAATTTCGTCCTCGAAATTTAAAACAAAGGTAATTTAATAATCTAATTAAAGATTTAATTTTTAAAACACAAGCATATATCATTAATATATGCTAACAATCATAGCAACCAATTTATCCAATCAAACAAATCTAACTATCCAGACAAAATTCTGGATAGAATTTCCTCGAGTTTCCCAAGTATAAATACCGGGTTACTCGATCTATAGAATCCAATCAATCAATACTACTAAGCTACAGAGCTACCATTCATCTAGATCTACAAAACAAGACAGGAATATCAGACTATAGACAAGTCTGACTCAACAACCAAAACTCCCTGAACTGCTGGTTCTATAACCAGTGATAGATCTCACACGTACTCCCTCAGAGATACGTGAAATACAACGAATCCCAGCTATCCAAACTGACAATTCCAATCTGAAGACCCAACACTTATCCTCAGAAGAACAACAGAAAGATCCAAAATATCTTGGAGCTGGCTTTCCAAATCTTACCCAATCTTATAGCTCCCTGAATCAAAGAAAACTTCAACAACAACGAAGTCTCCAACTTCAAATTCCAAATTCCTCCGTCTCTTATCCACAAAACTCTTCGGACGATCCTGAGCCGCCTACATCCTTCCTGATCAGCTCATCCTTGCTGATGCCCTTCAGAAACAAACTGGACCAAAAACAATCCAACAAAATGATCTTTCCAAGATCAACCAAAACTCAGAACACCAACTCAATTCCAAAGTCATAAAACAGATATTACTTCTCCCATCTGGAAAAGATGAAACAGATGCACTCCAATCTGGCCTCAAATCCTGAAAAATTTCCTGTAAAAACTCTCTAATCCAAACACTGCAATATCCAATTGCTTCCACACAAAACAGCTGCCACCATGCTTCCACTGCGCAACTCTGATCTGAAACAGATGAGAATGCTGATGACGAACACAAGCACAGACTGGACAACACATCCCAAAAATAAGGTTCAACAGATCCAAAAATAAAACTCAGAAGTTCCTCCAAAACTGAGCTACTTCACTAAAATCTTCCTCCAAAACCATCCTATTACTAAGCTAAACCATCGGTACCACTTCTGGAATCCAATCGATACCAAACTCAATCTCCAGATGCTAGCCAAAACTCTAACTTCCTAAAGACATCCAGAAAAAATTCTGAAACACAAGAGAACACTCAAGCTATCGCAAGTCACTTTTGCGATCAATCCAGCTTAATTCCAAAGATACTGCTCTCTCTTTATCAATCAGAACAGCTTACACTTATGTAGCCAATCTATCGAAGAAACGGAACCACGCTGCTGCTTCTGAAATCTACTGCTAAGCTAGAAAGCTTCCTTGCCAACACATAGAACACTCCGAGCTACACTACTGACACCAGATGCCCAAAGACTTCTAATCCAGAAGCTCCTCAAGTAACTCGAACCTCAAACCAAACAGAAACACCCTGCTGAACTCAGCCACATCACCGAAGCAGACACACTTCATTAACTTGTGCCAAAGAAACATCTTCGGAAACATCCATAGTCACTGTGTCTCATCACACAGCTACTACATCCTGAGGTATCAAGATACCAGAACTTGCTTCTGTCCAACCGATAGATCCAAACTCTAGCTCATCCAACTATAATTCAAAGATAAACTCCAAACCTTAACAGGTTTTCTTCAGAGATCTATGAAATCCTTACACCATCCAAGCTCACTCGAGATGGTATTAGGTCTACAGTCTCGACAGATACACTTCCAACCTCAAACATTCAAACTCCAACCATTGGTAGTCGTGTTACTCACACCACCATCCTATCTACCTTTATAACTTATGTTGGAAAACCCGAACAGGTAACCCAACAAATAGGTAGATATATATATATATATATCAAAATTACAAATACGCTCTCTCAAGAAAGACACCACTCCAGAGCTTAGGTATTCGCTAAACCTATCGCTCTGATACCAACTGTCACATCCATAGGCTTTTCAACCGTCGGTAGCGACGACCGGTAGGCTTTGCAACCATCCCAGACCCACCGTGGCACACAGTGAAACCTCGAATTTGCTTTTGCGGCCAGCCTCTCGACTCGCAACGAACCCAGGGCCTTATACTACCCCAAAGGGACATGTAGGGGTAAGAGTCTCCCGTTCGCCACCAAACCGCAAAGCGAGAACCCCCTATCATGCTGTAATGAAGCAAACCCGATCCCGGTCTCATCGAAATCCAAAACGTATCTTTTACGACCAAGTTGTTTTAAAGTTTAAAACAATTCAATTCAATATTATCTATATACTCATAGATAGATAAATCACAATATAACAATGGATAATCACATTATCATAATAAACAGATAATCCATATTATCATCTCAAACAGATAATCAATATTATCCTACTTAAACCAAGCATCCATATCACAATTGATATTATTCATCTCATATCTGAGATCACAAATCAATCAATGGGATATCAATATCATTCATCCATAGCAATGATTTATTATTCACAACTATAATTAATTTAATATGAATTAAATTAATTACTTCTATCTCTAATTAATTTAAAGTAAATTAAATTAATTACTCATTCCATAAATCCTGCTCGTACAACCATTAACTAATTATATATTAAATTAATTAATCATTCTCTAAGTATTCATCTTGATTAAACACCTTTGATTAATCATTCTCTAATTACAATAAGTAATTTGTCTTTTAATTAATTCCACAAATTAATTATTATAAATCATTCATAGTAATTAACATTTAATTACTTCATTTATTAATTAAATATACTTAATTACATTTATCCTTAATTAATCACATTAACTAATCACTTCATTATTAATTATTCCTTACTTAAACAATTCATAATTACATCATTAATTATATTAATTAGTGATCTCTAATTTATATTTAAATTAAACTACTTTATTTAAGTTAATTACATTAAGGAATTTATCTTTAATTAAACACAATTATTAATCACCCTTGATTAATAACAAACCAATAATTAACTATCCTTAATTACTTATTAAATAAATTAATTATCCTATAATTAATTATCTCCATTAATTAATCCCTTGATTAATTACAAAAGTAATTACCCAAATTACTTCACTATATATCATCTTTTATTAATTACATTAAGTAATTATCATCTAATTACTTTCCTAAGTAATTATGCTCCATTAATTACACTAGGTAATTACACTTATCAAATCCTCAAATGATTTCTTAAAATTAATTAAACTAAATTAATTAACTTAAATTAATCATATTATCAATTACAATAAGAAATTAATCTCTTAATTACATTTATCAGGTAATTACACTTAACAATTTACAATAAATTATCTAAATTAATTAATCTAATTAATTATCAAAATTAATCACATTAATTAATTAATTAATTAATAATCCTTAATTATTTATCTTTATTAACTAATAAAATTTCTTAATTACTTCCTTAATTAATTTCTAATTCTAAATCATTAATTTCAAATTAAATAAATAAGTCATTCTTTAATTAACTTACTAATTAAATCACTTCAATATCTTAATTATCTATAAGATAATCCATTTCTTTAAAAATGATTTCATTATCATTAAAGTGTAAAATATTTCACATTTGAATTTAAATTTTAAATTACATTTTGAATTTAAGATTCAAAATGGTTATTCTTTTAAACATTTATCCAATTTAAATTTCAATTTATTTATTTGAAACCAATTACCGTTAAAACTATTTGATTTAAACTTTTTTTTACAATATTCAGATTTAAAACTGATTAAGATTTCAGATTTGAATACAAGAAGAACTTGAATCCAATAATTTAACTTTGATTTAAAAACTTTGGTTTTAACTTGCTTTTAAAAACTTGATTTTTAAATTCTTGATTAAAAATCCAAATTCATTTTTAAAACCTTAGATTCAAAAGTTCCATTTGAATCTATACTTTAACTTTAAATTTTAAAACACAGTTTAAATCCTGTTTTTAAATTTTGAACTAAATTTTAAAACCTGGAACAGTCAGGTTTACTAAAGCCTGAACAAACACCGTCTCGAGTGGTACCCAGATTGCTTCGAGACATTCGTTCTCCTGCTTCGAGTCATTTACTCGAATAACTCGAGTATTTCCCCGAGTTCAAATCCTTCAACACAAACTTCACCTGACATTCAAAGTGCACGGTGCACGTGCGCATCGCCAGCGACCAACTCCAGTCGCCTCCACTTCATCGAGCACAACAACAACCACCTACAAACCATCCTCCGATCCTCAGCAACCCATTCTCCACACAAATTCGAATTCGAGTATGAATTCGAAAACCTGGAACTTGAACTGCCTCATCACCAAACCTGGAACATCACGTCGTTCGCCCAACCTCGACGATCAGAAACCCAAGAACCCTGGCCATCTACTCACCATTGACCAACCATCCATCACTCAAGACCCCTTCACACTCGATCCACCAGAGTGATCGATCTGCCCAAAAATTCAACCCAGTCCAAAAATTAGGTTTAGAAAACCTTCCGGCCAACCACCATCGCCACACTCCTCTGATCAACCATCACCCATTTTTCCTGGCCTCTCCGATCACTCAACTACCTCCAGAAAGAACCACAGCCTTCCAGATCAATAGGATTGCCAGAGGCAACCAAAAATTCCCAAAACAAACAACACAGGAATGCCTACTCTAGACTCAACTAAAAAATGTGAGATTAGTTTTAAAAATCCAATCTATAGTCTGTTAACTTAATGTTTCTCTTAATCAAAATTGTGAATCTATACTTGACATAATAGCATATCCCTGATCAGGCCGATTATGACAATTTTGCACTAAAAGTCATAAAGAGAAGTGACATCAAGTATTCACACAAGGCTAGGACCGATGGTCATTTTAATAAATAGATAGCAATTTGGGGAAGAGACCAGTATTTTCCTAATGTTTCAGATAATCCTAATGTTTCAGATAACAATATCAACATTAAATTTTGACTTCAAGTGCTACTGAGAAGAGACCAGTATTTTCCTAATGTTTCAGATAATCCTTAAACAATGTAAAAATATTAATTTGAAACCTAAACTAGATTTAGTAAAAATCTAAACAAGGCTTTTATACCACCTTGCTTTGTTTAGTTGAAGGATTAGTAGGAAATCACCTAATGCATATCTACAACATCAACAACG
Organism: Allium fistulosum; assembly: GCA_030737815.1. Lineage (NCBI taxonomy): Eukaryota > Viridiplantae > Streptophyta > Magnoliopsida > Asparagales > Amaryllidaceae > Allium > Allium fistulosum. The sequence continues at coordinate 478,814,624 of CM060907.1, forward strand.
CCAAAGGAACATAGGAAAAAGTCTGTATAACCATATACATCTATAGTATTGCAGCTAAATTAACTACCACTATGAAATATAAGTAGAGAAATAAGCTTTTGACATAATGGAAAAACGAAAACATAGAAACCTAATATTAGCCAATTAAAAATTAAATCCTTGTTTTTTTTCTTATGAATAAAACCATCCTCCTTTAGACAGTAGGCAGTTGGCCATTGATAGAGCATATGCACATTTTTAGGTTGATAGCAAGAATGATCAGTGTAAGTAGTTTAAAATTGGATTTGACTTGGGGTTTGTATGCATATGATGTTATCAGTTTAAGCAGCAACGTTGACAAACAAGCAATGCAAAGGTTGTCATTATCTTCAATTGTAAAATGAAAAAAAACACAAATATGAAATTTGAGTGTGAACAGTGTTCGTCCTTTTTCTATCAAACTGAAGGAGATAACCCACATGTATATACGTATATTACTTAAAAGCAAGCGTTGAAAACTAAAATGTTTACCAATGGTCAAGATTAAACATATATATAGCTTGTAATAAACAATACATATAACACTTCTTTATGATTAACAGAAGTTTTGACTTTAACTTGGGTATTGAAAATCTGAGCTCACTTCAATCAAAACTCTTGCAAAATGAAGTCATGTCCCTGCATTTGTAATATTATCAATTGGACGACCATGAGCACCCGCGATACGACTTATACCTTATTTACTCCAAAAATCAAGATTTAAATCTAGTAGTTTAATCCAAATAGGAACAGATGAAAAATAATCACAGGTAAGTGGAAAATCAGGGGTCCATTTCTTCATGATTAATATATGAGAGTTAAAAGTGTATGGGCCTCTTTTAATTATAGAATCAAAATCGACTGACGATGGAAACTTTATAAAATGAAAACGTTTGATTTGTAGTAAACACCAAATTCAAAAATAGGATTCATCACCTTCGCAACAATTTTTTTGAATTAGTCGTACATCGGTCTGCATCCCATGACATATAACCAACGTATTCATCCACTTACCCACGTTTTCGTGAACAACTGCATCTGGCATATGAACGGCAGGTCCTTCTTCATCATTTGCTGTAGAATAAAACTGGAGATCAATCTCTTCTTCTCGTTCTGCAAAACACCCTGAAGCCTTTCACAGCATCTGCCTAGGTGCTACTCTTCAGTCCAATTATTGAAGAAGATGGGGAAATGAAAGCTTTTAGACTAAGAAATACGCATTTAAATCAAAAAAGTTACGAATAAAAATTCATACTTTTGTTTTCATTTCAGCTTCAGCTCCTTCACGAACTCTCGAAATAGAAGAATGGATTGTGCATCGATATAATCTTATTCAAGATGATATAGAATCGGCTGAATTTTCGAAAAAAATCCACGTTGAGAAAATAGTTTTTGGAATCGTGAATCAGATTTAGGGTTTGAAGCTATTTAGCGAACCGCTGGGAGAAATTCTTGCTGGCTGCTGCGACGATGTGGAGTGGAGTACAATGATGAAGTCGATGGTGAAAATGGATGAATCATAACCGAGGATGATTAAAAAGGAGAATTTTTTGGGGAAGAAGAAAGCGAAAAGGGGAAAAGTGAAAACGAGGGTTTAAAATTTTTCTAAGTATGAGAATAGAGTGGTGGAGATTAAACTATGGGTTGCGTTTGGTTTGGTTAGGCGGAATTATTTTTGGTAAAGGCGGGAACGTGAATTGTTTTTTGTCACCTTTGTACTGTTTGTGAAATATTATCGGTTGCATTTAAATTAAAACGCTACTAATTTTTTCTACTATAAATGGTTTTTCTTGTAGTGAATTACTTCTGTAGCGAATCAGTGGATAGTATGAGTGAAAGTTTGTGGAAACTCAAAAGAAATTGTAGAGCGGATAATATCAGTGGATAGTATGATTGACGGGGTCATTTACTGTGGTAGAAAACACTAGTGTAATTAAAACCAACAAAATATTGCATATTTTTGAAACTAAAACAATATGCCTTTTTATTTTCTTGCCACTAATATGTTTTCTACCATAAATTTAATTTAATATTTTTGTTTTCTGTTTTGATAATACAAATCCTTTTTTCAGCCTATTTTCATTAGGTGTTTAATTAAAAACAACAAAAAATTGCATATATTATTTCCTAAATTATAACATCAAACGGTCGGTTTTCCACCGTTGTACGGTTACACTAGTATTATAGTAAAATAAATTAATTTTCTTAAATGCAAACATTTTTATGTATTGAAATTTATCTAGATGTTAAAAAGTTAGTGGTAGTTATCCTTCGTATTCTTAATTACAATGTCTAGAAGTAAGCATTTCAATTCACAATTTCTACCAAAAATCATGCCACATCATATTTTATATTTTAATTACTTTAGCATTGGCGATAAAAAGTTAAATCTAATGAATTATTAACCTGACATCCCTCCATTTTTGGTAATCGGGACAATCGGGTGTGCTACCTTAAGCGTTATTTTTAAGTAATGAGGATAATGGGGTGTCACAAACATCAAAATATTAGTGCAAATTAAAACTGAGCAAGAAATGAGAATTCTAGCTGAAAGAATTGTGAATTACATTCGATAAAAATCGTCAATGTTCAAATCAGGTTTTAGAAATAATTATACTTTAAAATTATTTGGATCAGTTATTGAACTGGTACTACTCCACCAATTGATCCGGTATAGTTGAATTTTATAATTGAGTTATATTTGTCCCATTTCTTAAATTAGATTAGTTTTAATTCAAGACATTTTAAATGGAATTGGGATAACCCATTCAAGTAGGATCCCTTGTAATCTTTTTGTTCATCTGGCCATATCATTAGGTAAACATATACCAGTCAATAGAATATGCTATTCAGTGATCTGTATAGAATTTATAAAAATGAGGATAAATTGCACGTACGTGCATCTAATAGTTTTGATGGTCACCACATTTTTATTTCAAAAAGTTATGTTGATGGTGTTGGTTGCAAATTTATAGTGAAATTATAAGGGTGCTTGGGAAGGGATGGTGGTGGAGGTTGTAAACCGACGGTAAGATTTCGTTGGTGGATATAAGGCATTTTCGAAATTTAAAAAAGACACGATTGAAATTATATTCATCGAATTCTGATTATTAATAGTAGAGAAGTGTACAGCTTTTAACACAATTAGTACATTATTTACCTTATTTTTGACAAAAAAAGTTCTATAAAATTGACTGTTTGGTTAGAGTAGAATAACAGATGTTACAGTCAAACTTTTCGACCGATAGATGATACTACTTGATTAGTTCGAAAGTTTTATACTATGATATTTACTTTTGATGTCAGTCCACCCATGTTTTGTATCATCTTCAGTAATATTTTAGGCTGAAGTTTACAACTAGCTGCGTTATAAAAAGCACGTACGATTTACGATCACCGACAGAATTAATTCCAGGTTATTGTAGATGGCCGTATTTAAGTAACAGCAAAAACAAAGCGTAAGAATTATACAAAACGTACACACAGATGCACAATAATAAGACACTAATATGAAATAGTAAGAAATTCTGAGGTTTGGCTTAGCAAACTCCTTAAAACTTTATTTGCAAAAGTTATTCAAGATACAACAGAATAATCTGTATGAGATTGTGATGAACATGCCTACTTTGTAATTGATAATGCTTTGATTTGAGAACAGAATGAAGATGAAGAAGACGAAGAAAAGGGGACGACGAATGTGATCAATATTCCTCCCCTTTTATTGCTTTCAACGATTGCGTCCGCTCAGAAGGTTGTGTCTGTTCTTTTGAATCAAAGAGTCTTTTGCAACGTCCAACAGTTGTTTCTGTTCGTCAATCATTTGCAACACTCAATAGTCGTTTATGTTCGTCCATCATTTGCAGTGCCTAACAGAAATTTCTGTTCGTCAGTCATTTGCCATGCCTAACAGTCGCATTCATCCATCACCAACAGTCACATTATTTAAAATAGTCGTGTCTGTTCATCATTTTTTATGTATGTTTGAAAAAACTACTATTCAAAATATGCCTTGTTATTTTAGCAAAAAGATAGTTACATATTAGACCTAGATCCGAACCCACCCAGTTGGTTGGTCGGACGAGCTGGCGGGTCGCGTGTGTTTAAACCATGGTCATACAGGTCCTTCCCTCCGTATAAAATTACCTGACCTTAGGGGCCAATATAGATTAATGGGAAGAAGTACATAAACATGAAAACTTCTTCATTTTTGACGATGTGGGACGATATCTTCATTCACCTATGCAAGGATATCTAACAATCCCCCATATGAATAACGATGAATGTCTCCCTACACAGAGGGGAATATCATAGAGTACATATGGAAAAATACTATATCGAAGATAAGTAGATATTTCAGTTTGAACTTTCTTTAATTAAAACTTATTGGCTATACTTGGCTAATCGGTGAATTATTTCATCTTGAACCGGCAGTCGTTAGTGTATAATCAGACAATAAGCTTAACAAAGTATTGTTTCCCTTCACGTCCAATCTCTTGGTTGTGTTCATTTTAGTCCTGAACAAATTTGGTTTTGCGAGTGTATTTAGAGAATTTAAGCCTTAATATTCTCACAGAGCCGACCCAGCTCATACTTACATAGGTGATTGCATCCATAAAAGGTATCCTATGTATACTCCACTTGACATTTTCAAGATGGACGTCATTAAAAGCATAGCTTAATCCTTTTAATACTTCAGTAGGCATGCATTCTATTGTGAACCATAAGAATGGAGTATGACTAAGTCCAAACAAATGCATTACTTCTTAAGTTACTTAGAAATGGTTTGCTTGTTGATCCTAGTTCATGAGATCTCCAACCGCTAGGATAGGTTTTTGTATAAGGTAACTACTTTTGATTTAGGCTTTTAAACCCATTCTTCTTGATGGGCATTAAAATTTCTCTCCTGGTAAACGTTTAGTAAATGGATCCTCTAGCTTATATTCTTACATAATCAATGGAAGTAGTTCCATTTGAGAGTAAATTCCTAACTGTGCTAAGGCGTCGACGAATGTGTCGTGATTTTCCTGTTGGAAATAAACCAACTTATAGTAGAAAAAATGAGTGAATTTCAAAAAAATTATTATTTTTGGATCATTAATGGGCTTATGAAGTCTAAATGTATTTTGATCTTATCTAGATTTATTTTAAATAAAATTAGTATTTTATTTAAGAGGGAATTAGGGAAAAAATAAACTTTGAAAAAAAATTAGTCTGAAGGACACCAAGTTTCATTTTTAGACTGAAGGATAAATGCTAGTTATAATTAGTATTATGTTCAACTTTTACATTATACAAAATGCTAGTTATATCTAGCATTATATTCAGTTTTACACTATACAAAATGCTAGTTATAACTAGAATTATCCTTCAGCCTAAAAAACAAACTTGTTGTCCTTCAGCCTAATTTTTTTTCTAAGTTTGTCCTTACGCCTATTTTCCTGTTTATTTAATACCATATTTTGTTTTATTAATTTAATTCTAAACAACCAAGAATGGGATATAAAAATAAGGTTTGAATATATCAAATATATTCATTCCTTAATTGTGTGACAGAATAGTTAAACATAAGACAAGTATGATTAATTGATAACATGATGTATATGAATAAATAAGAATAAGTTTAAAGGCAATCACGTAAGGGACAAAAGGGAAAGAAATAAAAAATGACAAAGATGATTGATTCATCTTTTTTTAACAATAGCATTCAATTAGCAATCAATGAATCGTTATGACATAAGAATAGGAACAACCAACAATAATTTATATGCATATACTACTGCCTCATTTAAAATTGTTTGTTATTAATAAAGCATTCAAATTATACAGTTTGAAATATAAACATTAAGTTTTATATGTACATATACATGTTGATGTAATTATTTGTATATAAAGATTAACCCAAAACTTCAAAATAAATTATATTACGTTTAAATTTTCTGATGTATTTATGAACTTATGTAAACGTAAATTAGTTAACAAAATACATATGTATACAATTAAACCAAGAGACTCAATCTATATGAATTTTTTTTTCTTTTTAAACAGAAGTGAAACATATTAAACTGAGCAATATATTAACGATCCTTTGAATACTTAAAGAAAGATATTAGTCATGTCAAATATGGTAACCAATTTATAAATTTATTATACTCAATTTATTATCAAGGTATACTTCAATCATGTGGGTTTCAATTACAATAAGATGCAAATAATAAGAACAAATAAACTTTCAAATTTATGGAGGTTCAGCTTATATGAATAAATAATTTTTTTCGTTATTATCATAAAACAAAAGGAGATATATACTGAATTAAGAAATATGTTAAAATCCTTTGAATACTTAAAGAAGGATAATTGTGATGTCAAATAGGTTAACAAATTTAGAAATTCACTGTAATTAATTTATTATCTAAACATCATTTAATCATATGTAAGTTTCTACCGCAGCACAAATGCAAACAATAAGAACATATAAACTTTCAAATCAAAAGAATTACACTTTGATTTGAATGGTTAAACATAGATCTAAAAATTAAAACATTGTTTAATCATATACAAGTTTCAGTTTTGATTTATCTAAATAAAAAAACAATCAATTCATATAATAAACAATTCAAACTACACAAACCATTTTCAAATCAAATGAGATAATATTATATACATATAAATTATGATATTCAACTTTATTCATTAAAACATTATATGAAAATTATTAGAATAAGAAGATCATACCTTAATTCCAAAGCCTTGAAGTACACCTTGAAAGATTGAATTTTTCCTTTAGATATAGCTAATGAATCGTACCTTGAATGATGAATCAAATCTCCTAGATTCAAAAATCAGTCTACAAATGTTGCGAGGATTAAGAGACAAGAACCACATTGAATTTATTTGTTTCGTTTGAATTTGTTTTATGGAATTTTTTTTCTTCTGAAGGCCATTCAAGGAGAGGAGGATAGCTTAAGAAACAAAGAAGGAAAAATTGTCTGTCTAAAACAAAACGTGAATGATGATGAGAGAGAGAATATGTTTTAAAAGAAAATATTAAAACCTTTTCGATTTCATCCTTTAAAACCTTCCTTATTTAATTCCAAAATTAAATCACCAAATTCTATTCCATCCTCTTTATACATTCAGTAGAATAAAATAAAGAGAAAAGGACAAAGTTCATTTCATAAATGATATTTAAGTGTGTCATAAAAAGAAGATTTTTATTTCCTTTTTTTTAAATTCCTCCTTTAGATTTTCAAATCACATTTGAAGCCTATCCCTTTTTTCATCATGCATGCAGACCTCAATGAAAAATTCCAAAAACACTTAGCAACTAATTATTTTAATCCAATTTAAATATTTTATAGATGCACTGTATTAAGCACTAATTCAAAAAAATCAAATGAAGTTTAATAATTAATTAACATTTCACAAATATTTATTAATTTATAACAATTTATAAATTAATTAAATCATGTGGTTCATTAGAGTATTCATCATTACGGCTGTGCGAATCAAAGGTGTAAATTCAGTTAGTGAATACCAAACTATTCGATTATTAATATTCACACGTCACTTAACAGGTTGTGTGACATTTTGGTTGGATTTATTGCTTACACATTTTTTGGTAAAATCCAATTTTCTTATTATAAGCGGTACATGATGGTGACAGTTATTTACACCAATTCTCTTCATCAAAACTATATCACGGTAGGACTTATAGAATTTGGTTCGATAATAATAATAATTATTAACCAAAATGCTCTAGCCAGAAAATTTGACTTTGAGCTGACCATGATATTAACATCATATAATTGAGGAGATGAATCCTCTCTTGAATAGTGTTTCACTTCCAATACTTCTACTCGACCCAATTATAGTAACTCGATGGAACGCTATGCCATGATTTGACTATAACAAAGCGGACCTTTCATATTGAAGATACACAGTATTCTCAAGTCGAGAGTAGTCACATCGATATTTTCTATTTGACCTAATTATATTAACCAACAGAAAACTATTGAGTGAGTTGTTCCATATTTATACAATAACTATCAGTACATAATCTGTAGGTGCCCCCCAGAAGTCATGAGTAATACACTGTCTAACATTTGGAGAGCGTTACATACTCTAGTCTCAACGGATACATCGATATCCACGATGCATCTTGACTAGTAACGTTTAAAATGGTATATTTATTTTATTGTGATAAATTACTCACGGTTACAATACTTTGTAACTACTATCACAAAATATACCATTTATGGATTTTATATTAAATATAATTTTAATTAAATTAATTAATCAATATAATCACATTTGTAACGACCTGCCATTTCGAACCATTCAAATCGACAATAATCCACACATGTCAGACTTGAATTGCTCAAAACAACATATTGTTATTTATATTTGGCAAAACTTAGCATATACAGTAAATAAATCAATCACAGAATTACAGACACAGAGTAATACAAAAATAAGCAGCGGAAATAGATAAATAGTAGTTCATGAAGCTACTACATAACATCAGAGTCTAAAGCAAAATACAACAGAAATCCAATATGTGATATCCCGAAATTTCGAGCAATATCAATTTAATAATCTATATTAAATATTAAATTGATATGATGATAATTGTTAATAAGATATGAATTGACTTGATAATTTAATTTTAAATAAATATTTAACTGATAAATTATCTTTTAAAAGCTAATAAATTGTTTTCTATTTATTTATATATATATTTGTATATACTGTAAATAGTCAATGTCTGTTTTAAAATTTGATTAAATTCAATATTAAATAAATAACCATTTGGCTTTAATATACTCAAGATTTAAAGTTAAAATTGTTTAAATGATTTTAGCTTAAATTTAAATTAAACAAAAGGTTTGTTGTTCTTTTTAAAGTATAGCTTGATAGAAATATAAATAAGTAAGTAACTTATGAAAATATAATTTAAATATTTATAGCTAATATAAGTAACCACATTGAATATTACTTAAACATTGTTAGTCTAAATCAAGATACAAATATAAATACAAACAAGAAATAAGTGGAATACAAACATATGCTATACATTATTCAAACTGGAAATAAATAACAAAATAAATATTTTTATGCAAGACCAAAGGTATAAAGTATAAATCTGACCAAACTTGTACATGAATTATTTAAGCTAAAACAAGTATTTACTTACAAAAACAAAATAAATATCTTCATCTATGACCAACTGTTGCCTGCAAATTCAAACTAGAAATTATTAAAACAAATATTTATAAATAAATGTCTTTATACAAGATATCTTTCTTTACAAGCCATAAGCCTACCTGCAAGCACATATCTTCATACAAATATTTACCTGCACAAGTACATGTTTGCATATAATATCTTTACACAGCAAATCAAATGATAATTATGCAAACATATTAGGCAACAAAGCATGTACTTGCTATCAACTCAGCCAATATTTTGTTCAAAAGCAAATTTTTACAAATCTTTTCATTTCAGCCGAAAGTACTGATTTAGTCAAAGCAAGGAAAAAGAAAACAACTAACCTAGTTACTACCTTCCCATATTGCAACTGTTATCTTCTAATATATGTGTATTCATCATTTCATTTTGTATACAAAAAACTAAGCAATTCCAGTTCTAAAAGTTTTAAACAAGAAAAAAGGTTACAACCAAAACAACAATTTTATCAAATCTTCACTTAACCAAGTAAGCAATGTAAAGATCTGAGCTTTCAAGATTTCCAGCATTCATGTTCAAGTTCAAAGCCATTTCAAAGTTTTCTGGAATCAACAACAAAAATATGCAAAGTTTTCACATTCCAGTTTCAAGTATTCCTGTTTTCAAACAAAAAAGAACAAGCTTTCTGTTTTAAATTCAGGTGAGTAAACTTTTAATCTAAAAACTTAAGTAACCTGGGAATCTCTGTGCTTATGATTTGTTTATATGTATATATGTATGTGCAAGTTTCTTTGTGAATCTATGATGTGTGCATATCTGTTGTTTTTAAACTTCTCTGATCTTTGTTCAAGACCCTGCCTTTAACCTGTTAACATGAGATGCCTGTAGTTTTGATGCATATGACCTATGGATGAAGTAACTTGTGATGTATGTATGGAAATGTGTTTGTAAGATGGTTTTTGATACACTGTAACTTGTGAGTATGTCTAGATGAATCACTGTGATCATCTCTGTTTTAAAGTCCCAGAAATTTAAACTTAGATTCAACTTCAGATTCTTCTTACTCTAACCTTCTTTAGACTTAAGTATCTAAATCAAAGTTTGTTGTTTTAAACTAAACCAAGCTTTAAAAATAGTTGCAAGAATTTTAGATAGAAAACATTGTCTGGAAACAATGAAAACACAGAGGAACTTGAAAAATGTTAAAAATCAAACATTGAAATTTGTTGATATAATTATATATCTGGAATTGTATATGAAAGATAGGATTTTTAAAATCAAATTCACAATTTTTAATGAAGTAGTGTGTGACGCCCCACCTCTATGCTCATAATAACAAAGAGTATTAAAGGAAATACTGTCTATTATTACGAAGAATAAGGCTGGATAGGAGCGACCATCCGTAATCGGCCTTACACTAATATTGGTTATCTCGAAAGGAGTGGTATATACTTTTTATTTTTCATCTATTATTTATTTACTCCCATCGACACTCCCAATACTAGTATAAAACGAACTACGATGGTTCATAATAGTTTAGGACATTAGATATAACAATAACACAGATAATATAAATGCGGAATACAGATAAAAACAAAAGTCTCATATATATATAACTGATGTCAGTTAATACATAGTTGACACAATACATATGATACAACTACAACTGTCGACTCTAGAAGTTATATATACAAGTACATTATCGACTAATATACATGAATACATATCGTTCTATACAATGACACGACTACTACAAAGTGACACTGACAACTTCAGAAGATATGAAAAGTCTTCAAATCCCGAACAGCAACTCAAAGAAGGAAATCTACTACCTGAAATAACTCGGATCTGACCCGAGTATTACATTCAAAAGAAAATAATACCCAGGTCAGTCTAATTCAAACCAGTTTATTAGTGCATATAGGCAGTAATAATTTTAATAGACGACAGTCACAATAATTCCCGTCTATCCGATTCTTTAAACAAAGAAACCGGATAATGGTCAATATAACACTTAACGGTGTTTAACAAAAATCAGCAGATTTAAATCATCAACAGAGATAAATAAACAATTTATCAAATCGACTAAATCAATTTAAAACAATTGAAATTGTCACTTTAAAACCATCAAAAATTCGATTGGCTGCCGTACACGCACGCGTGTACGGCCTCGCCAATACAGCATAAAAGATCAATGCATCACGAAGCAAAGAAATATCAATTCAAAACTGTCGATTCTGGGTGGCTGCAGTGCACGCTAACATGCACGGCCTCGCCAACTCGAGTGAAGAAATAGAAGTCAGCACAAGGTCAAATCAAGGTTAGATTCAACACAAGTGCAATTAGTCTCGAATGAAAATTCAATGATCACTGCAAAGTGAAGACAACATCAATATGCAGACCAGAAAACAGGAAGCAAGACTACAAGATATCAGAAGGCAGACAACAGACTCAGGTGGAGTTCACAGTACAACTCAGATGCAAGCAATTGCAAATAACTTCAGCCTGACCACAGATTAAACAGAATGGCTACTGAAATGAGTGCCTATAGAATACACAAGTAAATGGTCCAGTTCCAATATGAAGTGCATTAATATGCTAAACAACATCAGTGGGTAAAGAATGCAGTGACAAGGAAATCATGCAGACAGGTTAAAAACAACCCAGACCAAAGTCATATATGAAGACTGAAATGAAAGACTCAAGAGACCCTCAATGCACATATGAATGCACGGCAACAGTGAATGTATGAACCAGAATGCAACTAACACAGATGTGCAACTACACAAGATAAGGCAACTACACAAAATCTACTCAGGTACATGGTACAAATGCAAAGACACAAGGTATATGAACGTGATATGGACCATCAGTAACAGCAGGTCGAAAAGCACTCAGGGATGAACAAACATTGCCGAAGTCAAGTACAGACATGGTCAAAATGGAAATCGAACTACAATTACTGAATATATGTACAGGTTGAACAAAATCAAGTGTTGTTCAGCATCAAATAAAATCACAGGAAGTTCGAACCTCAACAACAACTACAATGGCATCAACTCGAAACAATGAACCAGACATCCATCAAACAGTGCATAATATAGAGGAAAATAGATCAGGACAAAGGAATCAAGGCATTCAAGCCTGAAAAATAATACAATCTCAATTACAACTGGAAATATCAAAGTGTTACAAGTCTAGCAAAGTTCGACAACGTCGAAAGCTGATATCAATGATGTCACGGTAGAAATTCGCGAAATAAAATACAGTTTAACCAGAGAAATCGAAACCGTGAGCATCCAATAAATCAAACATAGAAATTCACAACTTGAACAATTCAGAAATCAACCAGTGGCAACCATCACAAAATCAATTTTTAAAACAACAGAAGTATAATTGGAGCCCAAGCCGATATACATGAAAACACTACTGTACCCAACAAAGTCAAAATTGACCAATTCCTCAACAGTGAAACCCAATTTGAGTTCGCAAATCAAAAGGAGAGCGAAGCCAAAATACAAATGGACGAGAATGCTCAAGTGAAAAATTCAAGCTAATGGATACAACAAAATTTAAGGGCATCGAATTATATACTAGCAGTAAAGTGAATTAGACGTGCGTGAATAACATGGCTCCAATCGAAACCAAATTGGAACGATATGAGAGCGAGAACGAAATCAACATCAAAACCCAAACAAGCAGAGGAAACCACTAAGCTGAATTAGATGTGAGTACTGAAATTACTCACCTCTACGATCGAGACGCATATGTCGTTTGAACACGAAACTCCAGCAGCCTTTGCAAAGTCGAAGAGATGATCCTTGGACAAAAACGACCTCTTCGAAGATTCGCGAAACTCTACTCACGGTTAGGATAGACGACCGAGAGCCGCCATTCTTCTCTCAAATGTTTTTATTTAGGTTTTCGAATCAACGTCAAGAGGAAAAATGAAATGAGGAGCGGGTCCAAATGGGAATAAGAAGGGCACGGCCAAAAATAAAAGGGGAAAATGTATTTGGGCCCTGATTTTACTTAAAGCCCTAAATCTCTTAACGAATTTTCCAAAAGAATATAAACTGGATTCAAACTCCAAACTGAAATTTGCAACCAATTTTAATCGTCTAATGACGAAAATTAATTAATGTGAAATCCCGGATTGTTACATAGTGAATGTGATATTTAGTGATGTTTGAAAAATGGGTTTTCGTGATTTTCTGATGATCTCGAGTGTTTTGACGATCGGGGTTCTTTCTTGTGGAAGAAGGATGATCGACGATGACGAGAAAAATGCCAGGTGGGTAATCAAAGCATTGGGGTGAGGATGGCGATCGAATAAAATTTTTAACCCTAGTTTTGATGAGGGTACTTGCTTGGATTCGTTCGTCCCCTGTGATGGATCGAGCACGACCGGACTTTGGAGGATCGTAGCGAGGTGGTAGGTGAAGCCGTGGCCAGAATTTCATGACCTCCGATGGTCGAGGCGGTGAGATTGGATTGTTGACAGGTTTGGGGAGGTGTTAAGTTGCGTTTCCAGGTTTCGTTCTTTTTCTCGATTTCGAATTCGAGAATTATGGTGATGCTCGAGTGGGTCGGGGATGGTTTTGTGACGATCGTCGATTTGTTCGACGATGAAGTGATGGTTGGAAAAGCTCGCCGGCATTGTGCACGTGCACGGTGTTTCATTGGGGAATGCTGAGAATATTGGTTTGGGCAGGTAGGATAGTCTCGAGTTTTTCTCGAGTAGGATGGGTTTTGTTTCGAAGAAGGCTGGTGTTCGACTCGAAGCTATTTGGGGTAGACTCGTGTTATTTTGGTTGTTTCCAGTTTTGAAAGCCTGTAAGGTTTTAAAATTTTAAATTTAAAAGCAGGGTTTTAAAAACAGAGTTTAAAACCAGAATTTAAGAGATGGATTCAAATTGACTTTTGTCTCCATAGTTTAAAAAAAAAATAAGTTTTATAAAAATAAAATGTTTTAACAACTTTAAAAATGTTTAAGTATATTGTAAAGTGTGTTAAATTTTGTCAAGTTAAATTTTGTAATTATTTTGAATCTAAATTTGAAATGAGAATTTGATCATTTATAAGAGAAAATGTTTTATCCTTTAAACAAGTGAAGATTAAGGATTTGGAATTATTAAGTTAATTAAAATGAATAATTAACTAATTTAATAAATTAATGATTAGATTAATTAATTTAATAATTAAAAGTTAAGTTAGTTAATTAAGGTTTAAGATAATTAATTTAGAATAAATAAATGGATAATTGAGAATCATTAATTAAATAAGAGTTGAATTTTAATCTATGATTATTAATTAATAAAGTAAGCAAGAATTAATTAAGTTATATTGAATACTTAATTAATTAAATAATTAAGGATTTATTAATGAGTTATTAAAGATGAAATTTAATTGTAATTAATAATAAATATTAATTTAATTACTTTAGAAAAGTAATTTAAGAAGTGTAAATAATTAATGAAGATTATTAACTAGGATTATTAAATAATGGATTAATATGATTAATTTGATAATTAGATTTATTAATTTAAGATAATCAGTTGTGAATTATTCAAGTATAACTACTTATGAAAGTAATTAAGAAATTTATTTCTCATTGTAATTAATTAAGTTTAATATGAATTGTTTAAGTTAATTAATTTAGTTTAATTAATTTAAATAACCATTTGTTGATGTAATAAGTATAATTACTTAAGGAAGTAATTAATTGTGGATGATTTAATAATGAAAGTAAATTGAGTATAATTACTTTGTATAATTAATCAAGGGATAAATTAGAGATAATTAATTATGGAGTAATTAAACTATTTAATGAAGTAATTAAGGGTAGTTAATTACTGAATGGAGTTAATCAAGGTGATTAACATATTTGGTTTAATTGAAGATAAATTACTAAATGTAATAGATGTAATTAGAAATCATTAATTATTATAATTAATGATGTAATTTAGAATGGATTTATATGGAAATAATTAATAAATGAAGGAATCCATTTATGTAATTAATTAAGAAGTAATGTAATTAATTTTAGCAATTTAAAGGTTACTTTCTATATTTGGTATAAGATAATTAATTTGTGAAATTAATTAAAGAATAATTACTTGAATGTAATTAAAAATAATTAATCAAGGATGATTAATTAAGATGGAAGTAGGGAATGATTAATTGATTTGTAATTAATTAATGGTTATGTAAGCAAGATTAATGATGATGAAGTAATTAATTTAATTTACTTTAAATTAATTAGAGATTAGTAATTAATTTAATTCATTTTAAATTAATTATAAATGGTGTGATTATTAATCCTTGTTTATATATGATGGATGATATTGATTTCCTTGATTGATTGTGATCTCAGATATGAGATGAATAATATCTATTGTGTTATGGATGCTTGGTTTAAGTATGATAATATTGATTATCTGTTTGAGTTGGTAATATGGATTATCTGTTTATGATGATAATGTGACTATCCATTGTTATATTGTGATTTATCTATCTGTGTGTATATAGATAATTGAATTGAATTGTTTTAAACTTTAAAACAACTTGGCCTTAAAAGATACGGTTTGGATTTCGATGAGACCGGGATCGGGTTTCCATATTTGGATATCCGAAAACCACATCGTTCCAAATTAACGACAGGTCGTGAATCTCAAGTGAAGATGAAGATTCAGAATGCAAGGGTTATTGTCATTAACTCTGAGGGTGATTCCAAAATGAGTGTAACGAGATAATGCCTTCGGTTTCGTTCGAACCCGGAATGAACTTGTATGGATTGAATGCTTTCAGAACATCGTCAGGTGGACGATGAGCATTCTAAGAGATGTGTTCTCTAAAGGTAATCGTAGCCTCAAGCCTCTTCAATCGGGAATGGTTAAAACAGGGGAGGTGCAGCAAGGTTAGTGGGTAGCACCTAAGTAGGACGAGATTACCCCTGTCTAGATGTCCCTTATTTTTCGGCTTTGTGTGCGGTTGATAATGACAACCGTGGGGTGTCTTGTGCGGGAATTATCCAGTAAGGGATGTTCCGACCTTGTGTTGCAGGGGATTGGGAGTAATCCTCGGTACGGTGATCTAGGCCACGTACTGTGACGGGCGGTACCCCGGTAGCCCTGCCATTGTATGGAATCCAAAATCCAATAAGTGCCTTCGGTTTTGATTGTATTACCCACATTGTGGCTAGTATGCTGGAATTTAATGAATCTAAAAATTTCGGCTATTTTCTATTTACTTGAAAACCCTAGACACTATTATAATATAACTGGATTTCCTATCAAATGTTTTGGTTAGCGTAAGGTAAAAACTTTTCCATGTTTATGTGTGGGAAGTCTTACGTGATACCTTTTGTTTTCAAAGGATTTTCAAAGTTAAGCAACTTTAACCGTTTACTCATACCAGACCCATGTCTGACCCGGAGTTTATTTCCGTTTTTCATAAACTCACGGGTACCCAAATTTTTACGGGTAGCCAAGGGATTCAGGTTAGCTTTGGCGAATACTGGAGGAGCAATGGAGCAGGAGGCTTCAGCGTATAGATATATATATTGATTCCGCTGTGTTAGTGTTTATGTGTATTTCCGCTGTGTTAGTATCTTTGTGTTGTATTTGTGTCGTATCGAGTTGTATTAACTAGACAGGTGTTTATAACTGTCTAGTTTGTGATGTATAAGCTGTGTACCTCTGATGTATATGATACCGTGTAATCTCTTATGTGATATATTATATTTTATTCGTTCCGCTGTTGAGATTCTGATGTTGTTTCTTCTTTCTTCTCTATCTTTTCTACTTTCTCACCTCTTTCTTTCTTAAAAACGATACGTCTTCCTAGGCATAGGAAGTCGGGTTGTCACAGTTGGTATCAGAACATAGGTTGAGTGAATACCTAGGCTCTGGAGTGGTGTCTATCTTGAGAGAGCGTACTTGTAATTTTTATCTATATATATATATTTATCTATTTCTACCTATCTGTTGGGTTACGTGTTCGGGTTTTCCCAATATAGATTATAAAGGTAGATAGGGTAGTGGTGTGTATAACACGACTTCCAATGATTGGAAGCGAATCTGTCGAGACTATAGACCTAATACCGTCTCGAGTGAATTTTTGTTATGGTGTAAAGGATTTTATCGATCTCTGAAGGTAACCTGTTAAGGTTCGGAGTCTAGCATTTAAGTGTAAGATGATCGCGCTCGTGTGAGTGGATTTTTGAGAGTTTGGATGAGCTAGAGTTTGGATCTGTCGGTTGGACATAAGCAAGTGATGGTATCTTGATACCTCAAGATGTAGTAGCTGTGTGATGAGATACAGTGACTATGGATGTTCCCAAAGATGTTTCTTTGGAACAAGTTTTAAAGAAGTGTGTCTGCTTCGGTGATGTGGCTGAGTTTAGCAAGGCGTTTGTGTCTGGCTTGTGGTTCGAGTTTCTCGAGGAGTTCCTGGATTTGAAGTCTTTGGGCATTGGTGTTAGCAGTGTAGCTCGGAGTGTTCTATGTGTTGGCAAGGAAGCTTTCTAGCTTAGTAGTGGAGTTCAGAAGCAGCAGAGTGATTCCGTTTCTTCGATGGGTTGGCTAGATAAGCATAAGCTGTTTTGTTTGGTAAAGGGAGAATAGTTTTTCTTTGAAATTAGGCTGAGTTGATCGCAAAAGTGACTTGCGATAGTCTGAGCATTCTCTTGGGTTGTTAGAAAGTTTTTCTGGATGTCTTCAGGAAGTCAGAGTTTTGTTAGCATCTGGAGATTGAGCTTGGTATCGACTGGATTCCAGAAGTGGTACCGATGGTTCAGCTTAGTAGTAGGATGGTTTTTGGAGAAAGTTTAGTGAAGCAGCTCAGTTTTGGAGGAACTTCGGAGTTTTCTTTTTTTGGATCTGTTGAACCATATTTTTGGAATGTGTTGTCTGGTCTGTGCTTGAGTTATCATCAGCATTTTCATCTGTTCAGTCAGAGTTGCGCAGTGGAAGCATGGTGGAAGCTGTTTTAGAGTGGAAGCAACTGGACGTTGCAGTGTTTTGGATTAGAAAGTTTCTACAGGGAATTTTCAGGATCTTAAGGCCAGATTGGAGTGCAACTGTTTTATCTTTTCCGGATATGAAAAGTGAGATCTATTTCCTGATTTTGGAGTAGAATGGAGTTCTGAGTTTGGTTGATCTTGGAAAGATCATTTTGTTGGACTGTTTTGGTTCAGTATTGTTCTAGGGGTATCAGCGAAGGATAAGCTGATCAGTAAGGATGTAGGCGATCGTCCGAAGAATTTGGTGGATAAGAATCAGATATTTGATTTTGGATAAGTGTTTGATCTTCAGGAGTGAATTGTCAGTTTGGATAACTGGGATTTGTTGTTTTCACGTATCTCTGAGGGAGTACGTGTAATATTCTATCTCTGGTTGTAGAGCCAGCAGTTCAGGAAGTTTGGATGTTGAATCAGACGTGTCTGTAGTCTGATATCTGGTCTTGTTTTGTAGATCTAAATGAGTGGAAGCTCTGTAGCATAGTAGTATTGATTGTTTGGATTCTATAGAGCGAGTAACCCGGTATTTATACTCGGGGAAACTCAAGGGAATTCTATCCAGTATTTTGTCTGGATAGTTAGATTTGTTTGTTTGGATGATTGATTGCTATGGTTGTTAGCATATATTGATGATATATGCTTGTGTTTTTAAAATTAAATCATTAATGAGATTATTAAATTACCTATGTTTTAAATTTCGGGGACGAAATTCTTTTAAGGGGGGAGGAATGTGATATCCCGGAATTTTGAGCAATATCAATTTAATAATCTATATTAAATATTAAATTGATATGATGATAATTGTTAATAAGATATGAATTGACTTGATAATTTTCTTTTAAATAAATATTTAACTGATAAATTATCTTTTAAAAGCTAATAAATTGTTTTCTATTTAATTATATATATATATTTGTATATACTGTAAATAGTCAATGTCTGTTTTAAAATTTGATTAAATTCAATATTAAATAAATAACCATTTGGCTTTAATATACTCAATATTTAAAGTTAAAATTGTTTAAATGATTTTAGCTTAAATTTAAATTAAACAAAAGGTTTGTTGTTCTTTTTAAAGTATAGCTTGATAGAAATATAAATAAGTAAGTAACTTATGAAAATATAATTTAAATATTTGTAGCTAATATAAGTAACCACATTGAATATAACTTAAACATTGTTAGTCTAAATCAAGATACAAATATAAATACAAACAAGAAATAAGTGGAATACAAACATATGCTGTACATTATTCAAACTGGAAATAAATAACAAAATAAATATTTTTAATGTGACGACCCGGAATTTTTGTATATTTGAAATTGGAATATTTAATTAATTTTAAATATTCAGAGATTAATTATAAACTTAAATTTCAAATATCGCTGTTTATTGAGTAATTTAATTATTAAATTAAATTATTTGAAGTTGGAGAAAATAGTAAATCTGGTATTCTACGCTAATTAAATTTTTTTGAAAGCTCGTAAAATTCATATAAATGATACTGGAAATAATAGAAGTGTTGAAATCGAATTTGAAGATGATTTGTTCAATTTTAAAAATATACTGTTTAAACTTAATTTAAAAATAGCCTTCCGAGGCACAGTCTCGAAATTCGACGAAACCAGTTCCATTGGGTCCGTAATATTGTATTATTACCGGATTTCAAGTTTCGTAGTTATTGGAGTTGGTGTGTGAGCACACGGTAAGTAAACGCGCTGAAATTTTATATCGAGACGATTTGAATTCAATTAACATATATCTATATATTTTAGTCAGCCTACAGCTGAAATTCTGTCTCTATCAACACTTTTTCAAAACACTGCGCAACCCATTCCTCTCCTTTCTTTCAGCCAGAAATCACGCTTCCTGTGCCTTCTCGAATACGTTTCTCTCTTTTATTTTCGTCCTTATTTATTTTCAAAGGATACAACCGAGCTTCACTTATCCTCCTCAAACTCAGATGACTCGAGAAAAAAATGGCTGATTTAAAACACGGTCCTCTCTCCTCTTCAATTGCTCGAACCCTCCTCGCTCAATCAAATCATCACGAATTCTCCTTTCCAGTTTTAGCTTAGACTGATTGAAGTCGCGAGCGACAGTGTCGCGACTACTGGCGACTTCGATGCGTGGCAGCAACGTGGTTCGGGGCGATCGACTAGGGCTCTCGTTCGTTGGCAATAGATCGCAGGGCGCTAGGGCAGGAGAAGTGTAGTCGCGACTTTCGCGACGAAGAGCTCGAGCAGGCGCGTTAATCGGAGAAGGGGCAGTAGGCTTGTTCGCGAGTGGATTCGCGATTTAGGCGTAAAGGGGAGGCGACGAGCTGCGATCGACTGAGGGGAGAGAAGAATGAGGTGTGGGCGATTCGGGATGGTCATCGGCATCGTCGACTGTACGTACTCTTGCACGTTCGGGGGTGTGATGATTTTGGTGGTTCGAGGTTGTTGGCGACAGTGCGATTTCGTGGGTCTGGCATCACGGGTTTAAGTTTTGGCAGCTAGGTATGGCTTTGATAACTTATTTAATTTAGTTTCTAAAATTTAGTTGTTAACCTTGACAGTATTAATAATAATAATTATAGCGAAGTCTGGACAGTTTTAGTTTTAAGATTTAATCAGTTATATATATACAGGAAAGCAAGTATATTGTTTCACTATCAAATGCAAATTTTATTTAGTATATATATGTAAGAATCTTGAATGCAGAAGAATTTTATAAAGCTAGATTTAAACAGTTTGTTTTTACTGATAAATAAATAAATAAATACACATACTGTTCAACTTTGAATATATTAATAATAGTAATTAGGGTATGTATATAAACCCATCTTGTTAATAAATTTACAATTTTGGTCAGGAAAGATTAGTTCAAAACGAATTATTAGTTAATTAAATTATTGGTTAACTAAATTCATCAAATTTAAAATATATTGTCCGATTAGTTCACATATTAATAAATCTTGTAATGTTTCGTGCTAAGGTCTAAAATCGAGAAGGTAATGGCCAGTTGGATCAGACTGAAATTAAAAGCCAAAGGTGAGTTAATCTCACTCAGTTGAATTTAAATTTAAATGGTTAAATTTAAATAATTGATTGGATGATTGCATTGATTGATGTGCTATACTATATATAGTAGTATATACCAATATATATATATTGGCATATGTATATATTGGAGTTGTTGATATTCCCGCATTTATATAGCGGATGAGACCCTATGCGCCGCATAATAGCAGATGATTTTATATAAAACCCATATACCGCGATATTCTACCTCGAAGTGGAATTGGTATTGTGCTAACATCTGTGGATGCAGGAAAACAGGTTGGAGGGATCCAACTGGATTCCTCAAAATATTTAATTTTGTTTAAATATTCTGTGATATGATTGTTGATATCCTGTGATGATTTATATTGGATAACTGGTTGGATTGAATTTTCCAGTATAATGAGTTATCAAAAGAAATTGAATTGGATTTTTAGGAAGAAATAAAAGAGTAAAATTCAAGTTAAATAATTCTAGTGAATTCGAATAAATTAAATAAGGAATTGTAAAAGAAATAAAGAAATTCCTAAATTCGAACAAATATGGGAAAAGAAGATTTTGAATTTAACAGGGAAGAAATAAATCTTTAACTAAAGTGATATTATTTAAAAATATAAAAGAATTGATTTTATTGAAATTTAAAGATTTAATTTAATTAAAATATTAATTGAAGAAGTTTGGAAATCCGAAATTGGCATTCTAGTTAAAAGGGTTTCAACTCATAATAAAAAAATAAAATATGAAAGTTAATGTATTTGAAATAATTGAAGTAAATAGGGAAATTTATTTCAAAGTAAAGCAAAATGGAAATCAATTGGAAATTGATTTAAGTGTTTAAAAACTTGGATTTTTAAAAGAGAATGAGATTTTAAAATTTGTAAACTGGGTTATGAAGTGAAATGAAATATCAGTGGATATTTTAAATATAAATTCAAGGTGGGAATTTATTGAGAAATGTAAATGTGTTTAAAAATAAATGGTGATTTATTTTTAAAGGATATGGAAGAAAGTGTATTCCCTGGATAGCCAAGTACGTTTTCAAAGAAAATTTTAATATAAGTTAAAAAAGTTCTAATTGTGTTTTAAAAAGCATGTTTTAGAAAATTGATTATTTCTAAATGTTAATTTCCTAAGTAAGTATTTTCAAAAATCTATTATTGTAGTAATTATATAAAAGTGATTTGCTATTATGTTTTAAAAGGAGAAATTTAGTTTATATTTATAAAGTGGTTTATTTTAAAGTATATATTTTTAATAAAGTATTAAGGTAGTTTGATTTCAATGTTAAAGTATATTTATAATAAAGTGTTTTAAAATTATTTTAAAATCTATAGGTATTTTGTACTTGGCGATTCAGTGGAAATAAATATTTGGAAATGAATTCCGTAAACGGGAATCGTTTTGAAATTGTTTCAAATGAGTTTTGGAAAATTTGAAAATATATCTTGGGAAGATATTTGGGCAAATAAATAATGGGGGAAATTATTTATTGTGTTATGGTTGCTTGTGGATGTTAATTGATAGTTAAATAACCGACTATCAATATTGGCCAAATGCGCTGATCGTTTCGAAGAGACCGGGATCGAGTTTCCGTATACCGGGATTCTAGGTCTGGAGACTCGAATACCACTTCGATTCGGTTTGTACGTTTCGTGTAACGTGTTCAGAGTCGAAGATGGAGCTGTGAAGTGCAAGGGCTAGTCGCTACTAATCCTGAGGATATTTCCAAAATGGATGTAGTAGGAATAGTGCCTTCGGTTCCGTTCGAACCCGGGACGGACTTATATGGACGAATGCTTTCGTGACATCGTCAGGTGGACGATGGGCATTCTAAGGGATATGTGCTATAAAGGTATCGTTTAGCCTCGAGCCTCATCAACCGGGAATGACTGAAAATCAGGGGTTATGCAGCAAGGCTTCGTGGGTAGCCCCCACTTGAGAGTAAGGTCATCCCTGTCTAGATGTCCCTTTTATTTTGGCTTAGTGGTGCGGTTGCTGATCCCAACCGTGGGGTGATTTTATTTGGAATTATCCAGTAAGGGATGATTCCGGCCTTGTGTTGCAGGGGAGCGGGCGTACTCCTCGGTACTGTGATCTAGGCCACGTACTGTGACAGGTGGTACCCCAGTGCCTAGTCATTCGTTGGAAATCCATTCTTCCTACGTGCCTTGTACGAGTTTTGTTTGTATTACCCACGTTGTGGCTAGTACGCTGGAATTTAATCATGTAACAATTTCAGCTATTTGAATAAGTATTTGTGAATAGACACTATTATAATATCAGAGGATTTTGATATAAAGTGTTTAGCTATCGTAAGGTAAAAACCCGACATGTTTATTTGTGGCGTGGTCTTACGAGATGCTTTTGTTTTCAAAGGATTTTGAAACTTTAATAATCAATTTGAGTGTGATTTTCTCACGCTGGTTTTCCAGACTGACTCGGGTATTGTTTTGATATGATGCTCGGGTCAGACCGAGTTAAACAGGTTCAGGATATGATGCTGTGGAGCTCAGGAAGACGAGCTGGATGACGATACGTACTATCGTACTTGCTATTATTTTTCCGCTGTGTATTCAGTTGTATGTTATGGATGTTGATGTACTCTGATGATGTATTGTATAAACAGATATAGTTTTGATTTGTGTAAAGATCTGTTGATATATATTATATTTTATTCCGCTGCGATGGTTAGATTCTGATGTTGTTTTCTATTTTTCTTCTTCTACCTCTTCTTCTTAACTAAAATGGTCCGGTTTTTCGTGTTAGAAAAACTCGGGTTGTTACAGTGGTATCAGAGCTTAGGCTAGCGATAACCTTGGCTCTGGTGGGAATTTTGAGAGTACTAATAGATATGAGCGCGTATTTGTTAGTGAATATATAATGGTTTTATATTGTGTTGGTTGATTTATTGAGTGGCATATGAACCTTCGTCGGCACAGTCTGGACAACTGTATCGAAGGGGTTTCTAAACACTTGAATAGAACAGTTCGACACAATATTGTTTTAAATAGGGTGAATGAAATAATTTTGCCCAAATTATTTTGTATATAAAAGAAATAATTGTTCGAAATTTATTATAGTTATATTTGGATGCTTGGTTGTTAGAAAATGACCATAATGAGTTAGTCTCATTATTGAGTAGAAATTGAAACTTATAACCTAAGTTGAAGAATAAATTTATATAACAAAATGGAATTTGAAATATAGACTAAATGAAATTTATAAATTGAGATAAACTTTATATACAAATGTGAATTACAAATGTGATTTATAATCAAATAAGATTAATTCATAAACAAATGAAATTTGTAAATGTAAATGGTAAAAGTGACTTATAACTTGTAATAAAATGTGATAGAATTCCAGAGTAATGTTTGGATATAAAAAATTGGATGGATTTTTGTTTTGGGAAAGATTTAAATTCCTTGGATTTAAAAATAATTTTTAAAGGTTTTGGGGAAATAATAGTGATATTATTTCATGAATATTTTTGAAATTGAATTGAAATCTGGTGGGATTTGGGATTTAAAAATGTTTGAAATGTTTAGAGTGATAAAAGCATTAAATTCTCTTTTGGTCGCTGGAAAATAATTTCGGTGATGACTGCAGCATCATCGATGTCTATTTTCGAGTTTCCAAAGAGAAATTGCTACCAAACTGTTTTAAATTGGAAATGATTGTGAATTGGGTTGGTTTTGAAATTCAAAAGGGAAAATTGTTTGGTAAAAGCAGATTGTTTTTGAAATTGGGATTTGATGTGATACCAGATGTGTATGAGTTATTTATGGATTCAAAATGGTTTTGGAATAAAATCGAGCAATTGGATTCTGGAAATTCTATTTAAAATTTAAATGTGGAAATTTAAATGAATCAACAATATAAAGTATAGAATGAAGTTGATTGAAATAAGAAGGGAATGAAAGTTTAATTCTGGGATTATAATTATGAGATGAAAATAACTCAATGAGTAATATAAGCTGGTAGATAAAAGAGTTAGAGAACTTGAAGGTGAATGGATTGTAAAACTTGTATAAAATTGTATCCTAGAATTAAAATTTAATTCAAGTATATGAAGGTGAATAAAATATATTTGAATTTAACTTAAGACAAGTTAAATAAAATTGAGAATTGGAATTGAATTAAATGTAAATAAGTTGAAGTCGAATTGAATTGGATATAAAGGTAATGTAAAATGCTTATAATTGTGTAAAGAAATTCATATTCTTAAGTTCTTAAGTATAATAATTTGAAATTTGATTATAAAGATGAAATGGACTTAAATGAATAGTCCCAGGTCTTAAGTAAGTAAGTTAAAACTTATGAATAGAAATGAAATTGTAAGTCATAAATGGGAATCCATTACTTTGAACCATTAAGAGTTATAATTTGAAATTGTAATTATCAAATGGAAATGACTAAGATGTGCAATCTTAATTTTTAAATAGATCCAAACTTGAATTATAAAATAAATTGAACTTAAGATAATTAAGTGAAGTGATATTTGGAATTAAAAAGCAAGTATTAAATTTTAACCAGTGGAGGAACTAATTAGATAATAAATTAGTTAATGGAATTGAATTGTGAGTTAATGAAATTGGATTAAAATAGTGATGGTTTGAATTGCGAATGAAATCCAAATAAGTGAAAATAAATTGGAAATGGCCTGGTTATTACTAAAATAATTCCAGATGAATTGAGTATGGAAAATAAAATTCATAATGATTGAGTGAATAAACCAATTATATTAAATAAATAATTGGATGGAATTTGATTAAATAAGAATCAAATGAAAGATGGAAATAAAACTTTAAAGGGTTGGTTAAATGGAAAATAAACTTAAGTTATTGACTTAAGTAAATGTTGAATGGAAACTGAACTTAAACAGAGGAGTGGTTTAAATAAGTTGAGAAATAGTTATTGAATGAATTAACTTGGATTGTTTTCGAGCTAAATAAAATTCAAATTTTGGAAGTTGGAGATGAATTGAATTTAAGGAAAAAAATAATTGGAAATGAAGTAGTAAATTGAAGTAAGTTGAAATTCATATGAAATGGGAGTTCAATTTGAATATATACACTTCGGTGGTGGAGTAGTAAATAAATATAAGAAAATTTGTATTGGAAATATACTTAGTAATTTTGGAAAAAGTATATACTAAGTGAATAGTTGAATGAAGACTAAAACTGAAGTTGTGAAATGGGATAGTTGTGAATAAGGGGATAACAATCAAAAAGGAATGTGAATAAAGAAAATTGATATAACTGATAATCAATTGGAATTTATTCGTAAGATGTACGTATATTATTTTATTCGCATAACTATTTGATCCGGATTCGAACACAGAATTTCGAGATAGTTTTATCGATCCGAAGTAGGATTTTTCACTCGATTTTCGACGGCGAACCTGGATATGGATTGTTGGTTGATTCTGGTAATTCTCTATCGTAGTTATGACTATGCAAGGAGAATGACGGTTTCTTATCAAGAAACCAGATCTGAGTCCGCACTAGGAAGTCGGGTGGACGATACTAGTTCGGAAATGAAATTGTGTGATCGATTGAGCGATCGAATGTGATATTGCGTACGGATGATATATGTGCATCGTACGGGCGTAAGTAAAACAAATATTGAAAATTTGTAAAGGAAAGTATAAAATGACTTTGGATTGTGATTGAATATTATTGCTTAGTAGGATATACAGGTGTATAAAAGCAATGGATAAATTGGGATTTTGATTTTTGGAGATAAAATTTAATGGCCCGACAAAAAGGTATGTATTTGAATTTCTATATGAAATTTGATTGGGTTTTTAATCCAGCCACTTGGCTTTTTGTTTTCTTTTTGAGATTGGGAGGCCGTAGAGCCATTTTGTAGTAGTACCGAGCTAGCCGCGCAAAGGAGACGCTGGCGAAATTTTTCGAAAATTTAGAGAGTTAGAAAATTTTTGAGAAATTTTTGATAATTCAAAATTTGAATTCAAATTTAAATTTGAATGGATAAGTAGGTGGTATGAGTTGAACTTATGAATAAGTTTGGGAAGTTAAAAGATGATTAGTGTATCATTAATAAAAGATTGTTTGAGTATTGTTAAAACTGTTTGAACTTGGGAAATAGTAATGGGTATTGGATCATTCTTCCTAACTGGTAATTTCGGGGACGAAATTCTTTTAAGGGGGGAGGAATGTGACGACCCGGAATTTTTGTATATTTGAAATTGGAATATTTAATTAATTTTAAATATTCAGAGATTAATTATAAACTTAAATTTCAAATATCGCTGTTTATTGAGTAATTTAATTATTAAATTAAATTATTTGAAGTTGGAGAAAATAGTAAATCTGGTATTCTATGCTAATTAAATTTTTTTGAAAGCTCGTAAAATTCATATAAATGATACTGGAAATAATAGAAGTGTTGAAATCGAATTTGAAGATGATTTGTTCAATTTTAAAAATATACTGTTTAAACTTAATTTAAAAATAGCCTTCCGAGGCACAGTCTCGAAATTCGACGAAACCAGTTCCATTGGGTCCGTAATATTGTATTATTACCGGATTTCAAGTTTCGTAGTTATTGGAGTTGGTGTGTGAGCACACGGTAAGTAAACGCGCTGAAATTTTATATCGAGACGATTTGAATTCAATTAACATATATCTATATATTTTAGTCAGCCTACAGCTGAAATTCTGTCTCTATCAACACTTTTTCAAAACACTGCGCAACCCATTCCTCTCCTTTCTTTCAGCCAGAAATCACGCTTCCTGTGCCTTCTCGAATACGTTTCTCTCTTTTATTTTCGTCCTTATTTATTTTCAAAGGATACAACCGAGCTTCACTTATCCTCCTCAAACTCAGATGACTCGAGAAAAAAATGGCTGATTTAAAACACGGTCCTCTCTCCTCTTCAATTGCTCGAACCCTCCTCGCTCAATCAAATCATCACGAATTCTCCTTTCCAGTTTTAGCTTAGACTGATTGAAGTCGCGAGCGACAGTGTCGCGACTACTGGCGACTTCGATGCGTGGCAGCAACGTGGTTCGGGGCGATCGACTAGGGCTCTCGTTCGTTGGCAATAGATCGCAGGGCGCTAGGGCAGGAGAAGTGTAGTCGCGACTTTCGCGACGAAGAGCTCGAGCAGGCGCGTTAATCGGAGAAGGGGCAGTAGGCTTGTTCGCGAGTGGATTCGCGATTTAGGCGTAAAGGGGAGGCGACGAGCTGCGATCGACTGAGGGGAGAGAAGAATGAGGTGTGGGCGATTCGGGATGGTCATCGGCATCGTCGACTGTACGTACTCTTGCACGTTCGGGGGTGTGATGATTTTGGTGGTTCGAGGTTGTTGGCGACAGTGCGATTTCGTGGGTCTGGCATCACGGGTTTAAGTTTTGGCAGCTAGGTATGGCTTTGATAACTTATTTAATTTAGTTTCTAAAATTTAGTTGTTAACCTTGACAGTATTAATAATAATAATTATAGCGAAGTCTGGACAGTTTTAGTTTTAAGATTTAATCAGTTATATATATACAGGAAAGCAAGTATATTGTTTCACTATCAAATGCAAATTTTATTTAGTATATATATGTAAGAATCTTGAATGCAGAAGAATTTTATAAAGCTAGATTTAAACAGTTTGTTTTTACTGATAAATAAATAAATAAATACACATACTGTTCAACTTTGAATATATTAATAATAGTAATTAGGGTATGTATATAAACCCATCTTGTTAATAAATTTATAATTTTGGTCAGGAAAGATTAGTTCAAAACGAATTATTAGTTAATTAAATTATTGGTTAACTAAATTCATCAAATTTAAAATATATTGTCCGATTAGTTCACATATTAATAAATCTTGTAATGTTTCGTGCTAAGGTCTAAAATCGAGAAGGTAATGGCCAGTTGGATCAGACTGAAATTAAAAGCCAAAGGTGAGTTAATCTCACTCAGTTGAATTTAAATTTAAATGGTTAAATTTAAATAATTGATTGGATGATTGCATTGATTGATGTGCTATACTATATATAGTAGTATATACCAATATATATATATTGGCATATGTATATATTGGAGTTGTTGATATTCCCGCATTTATATAGCGGATGAGACCCTATGCGCCGCATAATAGCAGATGATTTTATATAAAACCCATATACCGCGATATTCTACCTCGAAGTGGAATTGGTATTGTGCTAACATCTGTGGATGCAGGAAAACAGGTTGGAGGGATCCAACTGGATTCCTCAAAATATTTAATTTTGTTTAAATATTCTGTGATATGATTGTTGATATCCTGTGATGATTTATATTGGATAACTGGTTGGATTGAATTTTCCAGTATAATGAGTTATCAAAAGAAATTGAATTGGATTTTTGGGAAGAAATAAAAGAGTAAAATTCAAGTTAAATAATTCTAGTGAATTCGAATAAATTAAATAAGGAATTGTAAAAGAAATAAAGAAATTCCTAAATTCGAACAAATATGGGAAAAGAAGATTTTGAATTTAACAGGGAAGAAATAAATCTTTAACTAAAGTGATATTATTTAAAAATATAAAAGAATTGATTTTATTGAAATTTAAAGATTTAATTTAATTAAAATATTAATTGAAGAAGTTTGGAAATCCGAAATTGGCATTCTAGTTAAAAGGGTTTCAACTCATAATAAAAAAATAAAATATGAAAGTTAATGTATTTGAAATAATTGAAGTAAATAGGGAAATTTATTTCAAAGTAAAGCAAAATGGAAATCAATTGGAAATTGATTTAAGTGTTTAAAAACTTGGATTTTTAAAAGAGAATGAGATTTTAAAATTTGTAAACTGGGTTATGAATCGAAATGAAATATCGGTGGATATTTTAAATATAAATTCAAGGTGGGAATTTATTGAGAAATGTAAATGTGTTTAAAAATAAATGGTGATTTATTTTTAAAGGATATGGAAGAAAGTGTATTCCCTGGATAGCCAAGTACGTTTTCAAAGAAATTTTTAATATAAGTTAAAAAAGTTCTAATTGTGTTTTAAAAAGCATGTTTTAGAAAATTGATTATTTCTAAATGTTAATTTCCTAAGTAAGTATTTTCAAAAATCTATTATTGTAGTAATTATATAAAAGTGATTTGCTATTATGTTTTAAAAGGAGAAATTTAGTTTATATTTATAAAGTGGTTTATTTTAAAGTATATATTTTTAATAAAGTATTAAGGTAGTTTGATTTCAATGTTAAAGTATATTTATAATAAAGTGTTTTAAAATTATTTTAAAATCTATAGGTATTTTGTACTTGGCGATTCAGTGGAAATAAATATTTGGAAATGAATTCCGTAAACGGGAATCGTTTTGAAATTGTTTCAAATGAGTTTTGGAAAATTTGAAAATATATCTTGGGAAGATATTTGGGCAAATAAATAATGGGGGAAATTATTTATTGTGTTATGGTTGCTTGTGGATGTTAATTGATAGTTAAATAACCGACTATCAATATTGGCCAAATGCGCTGATCGTTTCGAAGAGACCGGGATCGAGTTTCCGTATACCGGGATTCTAGGTCTGGAGACTCGAATACCACTTCGATTCGGTTTGTACGTTTCGTGTAACGTGTTCAGAGTCGAAGATGGAGCTGTGAAGTGCAAGGGCTAGTTGCTACTAATCCTGAGGATATTTCCAAAATGGATGTAGTAGGAATAGTGCCTTCGGTTCCGTTCGAACCCGGGACGGACTTATATGGACGAATGCTTTCGTGACATCGTCAGGTGGACGATGGGCATTCTAAGGGATATGTGCTATAAAGGTATCGTTTAGCCTCGAGCCTCATCAACCGGGAATGACTGAAAATCAGGGGTTATGCAGCAAGGCTTCGTGGGTAGCCCCCACTTGAGAGTAAGGTCATCCCTGTCTAGATGTCCCTTTTATTTAGGCTTAGTGGTGCGGTTGCTGATCCCAACCGTGGGGTGATTTTATTTGGAATTATCCAGTAAGGGATGATTCCGGCCTTGTGTTGCAGGGGAGCGGGCGTACTCCTCGGTACTGTGATCTAGGCCACGTACTGTGACAGGTGGTACCCCAGTGCCTAGTCATTCGTTGGAAATCCATTCTTCCTACGTGCCTTGTACGAGTTTTGTTTGTATTACCCACGTTGTGGCTAGTACGCTGGAATTTAATCATGTAACAATTTCAGCTATTTGAATAAGTATTTGTGAATAGACACTATTATAATATCAGAGGATTTTGATATAAAGTGTTTAGCTATCGTAAGGTAAAAACCCGACATGTTTATTTGTGGCGTGGTCTTACGAGATGCTTTTGTTTTCAAAGGATTTTGAAACTTTAATAATCAATTTGAGTGTGATTTTCTCACGCTGGTTTTCCAGACTGACTCGGGTATTGTTTTGATATGATGCTCGGGTCAGACCGAGATAAACAGGTTCAGGATATGATGCTGTGGAGCTCAGGAAGACGAGCTGGATGACGATACGTACTATCGTACTTGCTATTATTTTTCCGCTGTGTATTCAGTTGTATGTTATGGATGTTGATGTACTCTGATGATGTATTGTATAAACAGATATAGTTTTGATTTGTGTAAAGATCTGTTGATATATATTATATTTTATTCCGCTGCGATGGTTAGATTCTGATGTTGTTTTCTATTTTTCTTCTTCTACCTCTTCTTCTTAACTAAAATGGTCCGGTTTTTCGTGTTAGAAAAACTCGGGTTGTTACAGTGGTATCAGAGCTTAGGCTAGCGATAACCTTGGCTCTGGTGGGAATTTTGAGAGTACTAATAGATATGAGCGCGTATTTGTTAGTGAATATATAATGGTTTTATATTGTGTTGGTTGATTTATTGAGTGGCATATGAACCTTCGTCGGCACAGTCTGGACAACTGTATCGAAGGGGTTTCTAAACACTTGAATAGAACAGTTCGACACAATATTGTTTTAAATAGGGTGAATGAAATAATTTTGCCCAAATTATTTTGTATATAAAAGAAATAATTGTTCGAAATTTATTATAGTTATATTTGGATGCTTGGTTGTTAGAAAATGACCATAATGAGTTAGTCTCATTATTGAGTAGAAATTGAAACTTATAACCTAAGTTGAAGAATAAATTTATATAACAAAATGGAATTTGAAATATAGACTAAATGAAATTTATAAATTGAGATAAACTTTATATACAAATGTGAATTACAAATGTGATTTATAATCAAATAAGATTAATTCATAAACAAATGAAATTTGTAAATGTAAATGGTAAAAGTGACTTATAACTTGTAATAAAATGTGATAGAATTCCAGAGTAATGTTTGAATATAAAAAATTGGATGGATTTTTGTTTTGGGAAAGATTTAAATTCCTTGGATTTAAAAATAATTTTTAAAGGTTTTGGGGAAATAATAGTGATATTATTTCATGAATATTTTTGAAATTGAATTGAAATCTGGTGGGATTTGGGATTTAAAAATGTTTGAAATGTTTAGAGTGATAAAAGCATTAAATTCTCTTTTGGTCGCTGGAAAATAATTTCGGTGATGACTGCAGCATCATCGATGTCTATTTTCGAGTTTCCAAAGAGAAATTGCTACCAAACTGTTTTAAATTGGAAATGATTGTGAATTGGGTTGGTTTTGAAATTCAAAAGGGAAAATTGTTTGGTAAAAGCAGATTGTTTTTGAAATTGGGATTTGATGTGATACCAGATGTGTATGAGTTATTTATGGATTCAAAATGGTTTTGGAATAAAATCGAGCAATTGGATTCTGGAAATTCTATTTAAAATTTAAATGTGGAAATTTAAATGAATCAACAATATAAAGTATAGAATGAAGTTGATTGAAATAAGAAGGGAATGAAAGTTTAATTCTGGGATTATAATTATGAGATGAAAATAACTCAATGAGTAATATAAGCTGGTAGATAAAAGAGTTAGAGAACTTGAAGGTGAATGGATTGTAAAACTTGTATAAAATTGTATCCTAGAATTAAAATTTAATTCAAGTATATGAAGGTGAATAAAATATATTTGAATTTAACTTAAGACAAGTTAAATAAAATTGAGAATTGGAATTGAATTAAATGTAAATAAGTTGAAGTCGAATTGAATTGGATATAAAGGTAATGTAAAATGCTTATAATTGTGTAAAGAAATTCATATTCTTAAGTTCTTAAGTATAATAATTTGAAATTTGATTATAAAGATGAAATGGACTTAAATGAATAGTCCCAGGTCTTAAGTAAGTAAGTTAAAACTTATGAATAGAAATGAAATTGTAAGTCATAAATGGGAATCCATTACTTTGAACCATTAAGAGTTATAATTTGAAATTGTAATTATCAAATGGAAATGACTAAGATGTGCAATCTTAATTTTTAAATAGATCCAAACTTGAATTATAAAATAAATTGAACTTAAGATAATTAAGTGAAGTGATATTTGGAATTAAAAAGCAAGTATTAAATTTTAACCAGTGGAGGAACTAATTAGATAATAAATTAGTTAATGGAATTGAATTGTGAGTTAATGAAATTGGATTAAAATAGTGATGGTTTGAATTGCGAATGAAATCCAAATAAGTGAAAATAAATTGGAAATGGCCTGGTTATTACTAAAATAATTCCAGATGAATTGAGTATGGAAAATAAAATTCATAATGATTGAGTGAATAAACCAATTATATTAAATAAATAATTGGATGGAATTTGATTAAATAAGAATCAAATGAAAGATGGAAATAAAACTTTAAAGGGTTGGTTAAATGGAAAATAAACTTAAGTTATTGACTTAAGTAAATGTTGAATGGAAACTGAACTTAAACAGAGGAGTGGTTTAAATAAGTTGAGAAATAGTTATTGAATGAATTAACTTGGATTGTTTTCGAGCTAAATAAAATTCAAATTTTGGAAGTTGGAGATGAATTGAATTTAAGGAAAAAAATAATTGGAAATGAAGTAGTAAATTGAAGTAAGTTGAAATTCATATGAAATGGGAGTTCAATTTGAATATATACACTTCGGTGGTGGAGTAGTAAATAAATATAAGAAAATTTGTATTGGAAATATACTTAGTAATTTTGGAAAAAGTATATACTAAGTGAATAGTTGAATGAAGACTAAAACTGAAGTTGTGAAATGGGATAGTTGTGAATAAGGGGATAACAATCAAAAAGGAATGTGAATAAAGAAAATTGATATAACTGATAATCAATTGGAATTTATTCGTAAGATGTACGTATATTATTTTATTCGCATAACTATTTGATCCGGATTCGAACACAGAATTTCGAGATAGTTTTATCGATCCGAAGTAGGATTTTTCACTCGATTTTCGACGGCGAACCTGGATATGGATTGTTGGTTGATTCTGGTAATTCTCTATCGTAGTTATGACTATGCAAGGAGAATGACGGTTTCTTATCAAGAAACCAGATCTGAGTCCGCACTAGGAAGTCGGGTGGACGATACTAGTTCGGAAATGAAATTGTGTGATCGATTGAGCGATCGAATGTGATATTGCGTACGGATGATATATGTGCATCGTACGGGCGTAAGTAAAACAAATATTGAAAATTTGTAAAGGAAAGTATAAAATGACTTTGGATTGTGATTGAATATTATTGCTTAGTAGGATATACAGGTGTATAAAAGCAATGGATAAATTGGGATTTTGATTTTTGGAGATAAAATTTAATGGCCCGACAAAAAGGTATGTATTTGAATTTCTATATGAAATTTGATTGGGTTTTTAATCCAGCCACTTGGCTTTTTGTTTTCTTTTTGAGATTGGGAGGCCGTAGAGCCATTTTGTAGTAGTACCGAGCTAGCCGCGCAAAGGAGACGCTGGCGAAATTTTTCGAAAATTTAGAGAGTTAGAAAATTTTTGAGAAATTTTTGATAATTCAAAATTTGAATTCAAATTTAAATTTGAATGGATAAGTAGGTGGTATGAGTTGAACTTATGAATAAGTTTGGGAAGTTAAAAGATGATTAGTGTATCATTAATAAAAGATTGTTTGAGTATTGTTAAAACTGTTTGAACTTGGGAAATAGTAATGGGTATTGGATCATTCTTCCTAACTGGTAATTTCGGGGACGAAATTCTTTTAAGGGGGGAGGAATGTGACGACCCGGAATTTTTGTATATTTGAAATTGGAATATTTAATTAATTTTAAATATTCAGAGATTAATTATAAACTTAAATTTCAAATATCGCTGTTTATTGAGTAATTTAATTATTAAATTAAATTATTTGAAGTTGGAGAAAATAGTAAATCTGGTATTCTACGCTAATTAAATTTTTTTGAAAGCTCGTAAAATTCATATAAATGATACTGGAAATAATAGAAGTGTTGAAATCGAATTTGAAGATGATTTGTTCAATTTTAAAAATATACTGTTTAAACTTAATTTAAAAATAGCCTTCCGAGGCACAGTCTCGAAATTCGACGAAACCAGTTCCATTGGGTCCGTAATATTGTATTATTACCGGATTTCAAGTTTCGTAGTTATTGGAGTTGGTGTGTGAGCACACGGTAAGTAAACGCGCTGAAATTTTATATCGAGACGATTTGAATTCAATTAACATATATCTATATATTTTAGTCAGCCTACAGCTGAAATTCTGTCTCTATCAACACTTTTTCAAAACACTGCGCAACCCATTCCTCTCCTTTCTTTCAGCCAGAAATCACGCTTCCTGTGCCTTCTCGAATACGTTTCTCTCTTTTATTTTCGTCCTTATTTATTTTCAAAGGATACAACCGAGCTTCACTTATCCTCCTCAAACTCAGATGACTCGAGAAAAAAATGGCTGATTTAAAACATGGTCCTCTCTCCTCTTCAATTGCTCGAACCCTCCTCGCTCAATCAAATCATCACGAATTCTCCTTTCCAGTTTTAGCTTAGACTGATTGAAGTCGCGAGCGACAGTGTCGCGACTACTGGCGACTTCGATGCGTGGCAGCAACGTGGTTCGGGGCGATCGACTAGGGCTCTCGTTCGTTGGCAATAGATCGCAGGGCGCTAGGGCAGGAGAAGTGTAGTCGCGACTTTCGCGACGAAGAGCTCGAGCAGGCGCGTTAATCGGAGAAGGGGCAGTAGGCTTGTTCGCGAGTGGATTCGCGATTTAGGCGTAAAGGGGAGGCGACGAGCTGCGATCGACTGAGGGGAGAGAAGAATGAGGTGTGGGCGATTCGGGATGGTCATCGGCATCGTCGACTGTACGTACTCTTGCACGTTCGGGGGTGTGATGATTTTGGTGGTTCGAGGTTGTTGGCGACAGTGCGATTTCGTGGGTCTGGCATCACGGGTTTAAGTTTTGGCAGCTAGGTATGGCTTTGATAACTTATTTAATTTAGTTTCTAAAATTTAGTTGTTAACCTTGACAGTATTAATAATAATAATTATAGCGAAGTCTGGACAGTTTTAGTTTTAAGATTTAATCAGTTATATATATACAGGAAAGCAAGTATATTGTTTCACTATCAAATGCAAATTTTATTTAGTATATATATGTAAGAATCTTGAATGCAGAAGAATTTTATAAAGCTAGATTTAAACAGTTTGTTTTTACTGATAAATAAATAAATAAATACACATACTGTTCAACTTTGAATATATTAATAATAGTAATTAGGGTATGTATATAAACCCATCTTGTTAATAAATTTATAATTTTGGTCAGGAAAGATTAGTTCAAAACGAATTATTAGTTAATTAAATTATTGGTTAACTAAATTCATCAAATTTAAAATATATTGTCCGATTAGTTCACATATTAATAAATCTTGTAATGTTTCGTGCTAAGGTCTAAAATCGAGAAGGTAATGGCCAGTTGGATCAGACTGAAATTAAAAGCCAAAGGTGAGTTAATCTCACTCAGTTGAATTTAAATTTAAATGGTTAAATTTAAATAATTGATTGGATGATTGCATTGATTGATGTGCTATACTATATATAGTAGTATATACCAATATATATATATTGGCATATGTATATATTGGAGTTGTTGATATTCCCGCATTTATATAGCGGATGAGACCCTATGCGCCGCATAATAGCGGATGATTTTATATAAAACCCATATACCGCGATATTCTACCTCGAAGTGGAATTGGTATTGTGCTAACATCTGTGGATGCAGGAAAACAGGTTGGAGGGATCCAACTGGATTCCTCAAAATATTTAATTTTGTTTAAATATTATGTGATATGATTGTTGATATCCTGTGATGATTTATATTGGATAACTGGTTGGATTGAATTTCCCAGTATAATGAGTTATCAAAAGAAATTGAATTGGATTTTTGGGAAGAAATAAAAGAGTAAAATTCAAGTTAAATAATTCTAGTGAATTTGAATAAATTAAATAAGGAATTGTAAAAGAAATAAAGAAATTCCTAAATTCGAACAAATATGGGAAAAGAAGATTTTGAATTTAACAGGGAAGAAATAAATCTTTAACTAAAGTGATATTATTTAAAAATATAAAAGAATTGATTTTATTGAAATTTAAAGATTTAATTTAATTAAAATATTAATTGAAGAAGTTTGGAAATCCGAAATTGGCATTCTAGTTAAAAGGGTTTCAACTCATAATAAAAAAATAAAATATGAAAGTTAATGTATTTGAAATAATTGAAGTAAATAGGGAAATTTATTTCAAAGTAAAGCAAAATGGAAATCAATTGGAAATTGATTTAAGTGTTTAAAAACTTGGATTTTTAAAAGAGAATGAGATTTTAAAATTTGTAAACTGGGTTATGAAGTGAAATGAAATATCGGTGGATATTTTAAATATAAATTCAAGGTGGGAATTTATTGAGAAATGTAAATGTGTTTAAAAATAAATGGTGATTTATTTTTAAAGGATATGGAAGAAAGTGTATTCCCTGGATAGCCAAGTACGTTTTCAAAGAAATTTTTAATATAAGTTAAAAAAGTTCTAATTGTGTTTTAAAAAGCATGTTTTAGAAAATTGATTATTTCTAAATGTTAATTTCCTAAGTAAGTATTTTCAAAAATCTATTATTGTAGTAATTATATAAAAGTGATTTGCTATTATGTTTTAAAAGGAGAAATTTAGTTTATATTTATAAAGTGGTTTATTTTAAAGTATATATTTTTAATAAAGTATTAAGGTAGTTTGATTTCAATGTTAAAGTATATTTATAATAAAGTGTTTTAAAATTATTTTAAAATCTATAGGTATTTTGTACTTGGCGATTCAGTGGAAATAAATATTTGGAAATGAATTCCGTAAACGGGAATCGTTTTGAAATTGTTTCAAATGAGTTTTGGAAAATTTGAAAATATATCTTGGGAAGATATTTGGGCAAATAAATAATGGGGGAAATTATTTATTGTGTTATGGTTGCTTGTGGATGTTAATTGATAGTTAAATAACCGACTATCAATATTGGCCAAATGCGCTGATCGTTTCGAAGAGACCGGGATCGAGTTTCCGTATACCGGGATTCTAGGTCTGGAGACTCGAATACCACTTCGATTCGGTTTGTACGTTTCGTGTAACGTGTTCAGAGTCGAAGATGGAGCTGTGAAGTGCAAGGGCTAGTCGCTACTAATCCTGAGGATATTTCCAAAATGGATGTAGTAGGAATAGTGCCTTCGGTTCCGTTCGAACCCGGGACGGACTTATATGGACGAATGCTTTCGTGACATCGTCAGGTGGACGATGGGCATTCTAAGGGATATGTGCTATAAAGGTATCGTTTAGCCTCGAGCCTCATCAACCGGGAATGACTGAAAATCAGGGGTTATGCAGCAAGGCTTCGTGGGTAGCCCCCACTTGAGAGTAAGGTCATCCCTGTCTAGATGTCCCTTTTATTTCGGCTTAGTGGTGCGGTTGCTGATCCCAACCGTGGGGTGATTTTATTTGGAATTATCCAGTAAGGGATGATTCCGACCTTGTGTTGCAGGGGAGCGGGCGTACTCCTCGGTACTGTGATCTAGGCCACGTACTGTGACAGGTGGTACCCCAGTGCCTAGTCATTCGTTGGAAATCCATTCTTCCTACGTGCCTTGTACGAGTTTTGTTTGTATTACCCACGTTGTGGCTAGTACGCTGGAATTTAATCATGTAACAATTTCAGCTATTTGAATAAGTATTTGTGAATAGACACTATTATAATATCAGAGGATTTTGATATAAAGTGTTTAGCTATCGTAAGGTAAAAACCCGACATGTTTATTTGTGGCGTGGTCTTACGAGATGCTTTTGTTTTCAAAGGATTTTGAAACTTTAATAATCAATTTGAGTGTGATTTTCTCACGCTGGTTTTCCAGACTGACTCGGGTATTGTTTTGATATGATGCTCGGGTCAGACCGAGATAAACAGGTTCAGGATATGATGCTGTGGAGCTCAGGAAGACGAGCTGGATGACGATACGTACTATCGTACTTGCTATTATTTTTCCGCTGTGTATTCAGTTGTATGTTATGGATGTTGATGTACTCTGATGATGTATTGTATAAACAGATATAGTTTTGATTTGTGTAAAGATCTGTTGATATATATTATATTTTATTCCGCTGCGATGGTTAGATTCTGATGTTGTTTTCTATTTTTCTTCTTCTACCTCTTCTTCTTAACTAAAATGGTCCGGTTTTTCGTGTTAGAAAAACTCGGGTTGTTACATTTATGCAAGACCAAAGGTATAAAGTATAAATCTGACCAAACCTATACATGAATTATTTAAGCTAAAACAAGTATTTACTTACAAAAAATAAATAAATATCTTCATCTATGACCAACTGTTGCCTGCAAATTCAAACTAGAAATTATTAAAACAAATATTTATAAATAAATGTCTTTATACAAGATATCTTTCTTTACAAGCCATAAGCCTACCTGCAAGTACATATCTTCATACAAATATTTACCTGCACAAGTACATGTTTGCATATAATATCTTTACACAGCAAATCAAATGATAATTATGCAAACATGTTAGGCAACAAAGCATGTACTTGCTATCAACTCAGCAATATTTTGTTCAAAAGCAAAATTTTACAAATCTTTTCATTTCAGCCGAAAGTACTGATTTAGTCAAAGCAAGGAAAAAGAAAACAACTAACCTAGTTACTACCTTCCCATATTACAACTGTTATCTCTAATATATGTGTATTCATCATTTCATTTCGTATACAAAAAACTAAGCAATTCCAGTTCTAAAAGTTTTAAACAAGAAAAAAGGTTACAACCAAAACAACAATTTTATCAAATCTTCACTTAACCAAGTAAGTAATGTAAAGATCCGAGCTTTCAAGATTTCCAGCATTCATGTTCAAGTTCAAAGTCATTTCAAAGTTTTCTGGAATCAACAACAAAAATATGCAAAGTTTTCACATTCCAGTTTCAAGTATTCCTGTTTTCAAACAAAAAAGAACAAGCTTTCTGTTTTAAATTCAGGTGAGTAAACTTTTAATCTAAAAACTTAAGTAACCCGGGAATCTCTGTGCTTATGATTTGTTTATATTTATATATGTATGTGTAAGTTTCTTTGTGAATCTATGATGTGTGCATATCTGTTGTTTTTAAACTTCTCTGATCTTTGTTCAAGACCCTGCCTTTAACCTGTTAACATGAGATGCCTGTAGTTTTGATGCATATGACCTATGGATGAAGTAACTTGTGATGTATGTATGGAAATGTGTTTGTAAGACGGTTTTTGATACACTGTAACTTGTGAGTATGTCTAGATGAATCACTGTGATCATCTCTGTTTTAAAGTCCAAGAAATTTAAACTTAGATTCAACTTCAGATTCTTCTTACTCTAACCTTCTTTAGACTTAAGTATCTAAATCAAAGTTTGTTGTTTTTAACTAAACCAAGCTTTAAAAATAGTTGCAAGAATTTTAGATAGAAAACATTGTCTGGAAACAATGAAAACACAGAGGAACTTGAAAAATGTTAAAAATCAAACATTGAAATTTGTTGATATAATTATATATCTGGAATAGTATATGAAAGATAGGATTTTTAAAATCAAATTCACAATTTTTAATGAAGTAGTGAATGTGATATTTAGTGTTGTCTGAAAAATGGGTTTTCGTGATTTTCTGATGATCTCGAGTGTTTTGACGATCGGGGTTCTTTCTGGTGGAAGAAGGATGATCGACGATGACGAGAAAAATGCTAGGTGGGTGATCAAATCATTGGGGTGAGGATGGCGATCGAATAAAATTTTTAACCCTAGTTTTGATGAGGGTACTTGCTTGGATTCGTTCGTCCCCTGTGATGGATCGAGCGCGACCGGA
Source organism: Allium fistulosum (assembly GCA_030737815.1). Taxonomy (NCBI): domain Eukaryota; kingdom Viridiplantae; phylum Streptophyta; class Magnoliopsida; order Asparagales; family Amaryllidaceae; genus Allium; species Allium fistulosum. The sequence continues at coordinate 478,856,174 of CM060907.1, forward strand.
CTTTGGAGGATGGTAGCGAGGTGGTAGGTGAAGCCGTGGCCAGAATTTCGTGACCTCCGGTGGTCGAGGTGGTGAGATTGGATTGTTGACAGGTTTGGAGAGGTGTTAAGTTGCGTTTCCAGGTTTTGTTCTTTTTCTCGATTTCGAATTCGAGAATTATGGTGATGCTCTAGTGGGTCGGGGATGGTTTTGGGATGATCGTCGATTTGTTTGACGATGAAGTGATGGCTGGAAAAGCTCGCCGGCATTGTGCACGTGCATGGTGTTTCATTGGGGAACGCTGAGAATATTGGTTTGGGCAGGTAGGATAGTCTCGAGTTTTTCTCGAGTAGGATGGGTTTTGTTTCGAAGCAGGCTGGTGTTCGACTCGAAGCTATTTGGGGTAGACTCGTGTTATTTTGGTTGTTTCCAGTTTTGAAAGCCTGTAATGTTTTAAAATTTTAAATTTAAAAGCAAGGTTTTAAAAACAGAGTTTAAAACCAGAATTTAAGAGATGGATTCAAATTGACTTTTGTCTCCATAGTTTAAAAAAAATAATATGTTTTATAAAAATAAAATGTTTTAACAACTTTAAAAATGTTTAAGTATATTGTAAAGTGTGTTAAATTTTGTCAAGTTAAATTTTGTAATTATTTTGAATCTAAATTTGAAATGAGAATTTGATAATTTATAAGAGAAAATGTTTTATCCTTTAAACAAGTGAAGATTAAGGATTTAAAATTATTAAGTTAATTAAAATAAATAATTAACTAATTTAATAAATTAATGATTGGATTAATTAATTTAATAATTAAAAGTTAAGTTAGTTAATTAAGGTTTAAGATAATTAATTTAGAATAAATAAATGGATAATTGAGAATCATTAATTAAATAAGAGTTGAATTTTAATCTATGATTATTAATTAATAAAGTAAGCAAGAATTAATTAAGTTATATTGAATACTTAATTAATTAAATAATTAAGGATTTATTAATGAGTTATTAAAGATGAAATTTAATTGTAATTAATAATAAATATTAATTTAATTACTTTAGAAAAGTAATTTAAGAAGTGTAAATAATTAATGAAGATTATTAACTAGGATTATTAAATAATGGATTAATATGATTAATTTGATAATTAGATTTATTAATTTAAGATAATCAGTTGTGAATTATTCAAGTATAACTACTTATGAAAGTAATTAAGAAATTTATTTCTCATTGTAATTAATTAAGTTTAATATGAATTGTTTAAGTTAATTAATTTAGTTTAATTAATTTAAATAACCATTTGTTGATGTAATAAGTATAATTACTTAAGGAAGTAATTAATTGTGGATGATTTAATAATGAAAGTAAATTGAGTATAATTACTTTGTATAATTAATCAAGGGATAAATTAGAGATAATTAATTATGGAGTAATTAAACTATTTAATGAAGTAATTAAGGGTAGTTAATTACTGAATGGAGTTAATCAAGGTGATTAACATATTTGGTTTAATTGAAGATAAATTACTAAATGTAATAGACGTAATTAGAAATCATTAATTATTATAATTAATGATGTAATTTAGAATGGATTTATTTGGAAATAATTAATAAATGAAGAAATCCATTTATGTAATTAATTAAGAAGTAATGTAATTAATTTTAGTAATTTAAAGGTTACTTTCTATATTTGGTATAAGATAATTAATTTGTGAAATTAATTAAAGAATAATTACTTGAATGTAATTAAAATAATTAATCAAGGATGATTAATTAAGATGGAAGTAGGGAATGATTAATTGACTTGTAATTAATTAATGGTTATGTAAGCAAGATTAATGATGATGAAGTAATTAATTTAATTTACTTTAAATTAATTAGAGATTAGTAATTAATTTAATTCATTTTAAATTAATTATAAATGGTGTGATTATTAATCCTTATTTATATATGATGGATGATATTGATTTCCTTGATTGATTGTGATCTCAGATATGAGATGAATAATATCTATTGTGTTATGGATGCTTGGTTTAAGTATGATAATATTGATTATCTGTTTGAGTTGGTAATATGGATTATCTGTTTATGATGATAATGTGACTATCCATTGTTATATTGTGATCTATCTATCTGTGTGTATATAGATAATTGAATTGAATTGTTTTAAACTTTAAAACAACTTGGCCTTAAAAGATACGGTTTGGATTTCGATGAGACCGGGATCGGGTTTCCATATTTGGATATCCGAAAACCACATCGTTCCAAATTAACGACAGGTCATGAATCTCAAGTGAAGATGAAGATTCAGAATGCAAGGGTTATTGTCGTTAACTCTGAGGGTGATTCCAAAATGAGTGTAATGAGATAATGCCTTCGGTTTCGTTCGAACCCGGAACGAACTTGTATGGATTGAATGCTTTTAGAACATTGTCAGGTGGACGATGAGCATTCTAAGAGATGTGTTCTCTAAAGGTAATCGTAGCCTCAAGCCTCATCAACCGGGAATGGCTAAACAGGGGAGGTGCAGCAAGGTTAGTGGGTAGCACCCAAGTAGGACGAGATTACCCCTGTCTAGATGTCCCTTATTTTTCGGCTTTGTGTGCGGTTGATCATGACAACCGTGGGGTGTCTTGTGCGGGAATTATCCAGTAAGGGATGTTCCGACCTTGTGTTGCAGGGGATTGGGAGTAATCCTTGGTACGGTGATCTAGGCCACGTACTGTGACGGGCGGTACCCCGATAGCCCTGCCATTGTATGGAATCCAAAATCCAATAAGTGCCTTCGGTTTTGATTGTATTACCCACGTTGTGGCTAGTATGCTGGAATTTAATGAATGTAACAATTTCGGCTATTTTCTATTTACTTGAAAACCCTAGACACTATTATAATATAACTGGATTTCCTATCAAATGTTTTGGTTAGCGTAAGGTAAAAACTTTTCCATGTTTATGTGTGGGAAGTCTTACGTGATACCTTTTGTTTTCAAAGGATTTTCAAAGTTAAAGAACTTTAACCGTTTACTCATACCAGACCCATGTCTGACCCGGAGTTTATTTCTGTTTTTCATAAACTCTCGGGTAACCAAATTTTTACGGGTAGCCAAGGGATTCAGGTTAGCTTTGACGAATACTGGAGGAGCAATGGAGCAGGAGGCTTCAGCGTATAGATATATATATATATATATATATTGATTCCGCTGCGTTAGTGTTTATGTGTATTTCCGCTGTGTTGGTATCTCTGTGTTGTATTTGTGTCGTATCGAGTTGTATTAACTAGACAGGTGTTTATAACTGTCTAGTTTGTGATGTATAAGCTGTGTACCTCTGATGTATATGATACTGTGTAATCTCTTATGTGATATATTATATTTTATTCGTTCCATTGTTGAGATTCTGATGTTGTTTCTTCTTTCTTCTCTATCTTTTCTACTTTCTCACCTCTTTCTTTCTTAAAAACGATACGTCTTCCTGGGCGTAGGAAGTCGGGTCGTCACACAATACACAGAAGTCTCAATACAAAAGCAAATGACAAGTCTGAACATAAACAACTGGAAATAACTGAAATAACTGAAAAGCTGAATAGATAAAGATAGACTTCCAAGCAAAGCTCCAAGCCCCAAGGGTGAGTCTCAAATGCTGTGACACTCAGACTGATCCGAGCATAAAGCAAAATAAAAAACACTCGAGTTTGGATTAACATTCTTATGCAAGTAAATCAACTCAAGTGAAATGTCCAAGTGAAATGCAATATAACTTAAAGGATGTTTGGGATTCCATCCTTTAAGGATCCGTGGAACTATCTAAATACATAATACAATACGCTACATAGATAATGTCTACAGTAAAATAAAATATTAAAATAGTGTTAAGGTGTTATCCATATTCCCCCTTAACACATTTTTATATAAATGTCGTAGTCTATACAGTACTATAAACTCCACCAAACCAGTGGGCTATCTGGGAGCACTCCATAGTTACGGTACAAACCAAACTCGTATTGGACGTGATAAGGCATATGACAAGTTACGCGGGGCAATGCCCAAGGTAGGATACTACCGTTTTGCAGAACCGGGCTGGTGGTAACGCATAGCATCTACTATCGTCCACCTCGAGACACACTCCCATAATCAAAGGTGCAGTCAATCAAATCACAAAGTAATAGATATGGTTTCGAAGAAGCATGCTCGACCGGAGGTGTGACCTCACTTGGCCCAGGTATAGCTCCTGTTTTAGTCACATCAAGCTGACCCGAGGGGGTCAGGGCTGCGTTCATACCCCATATAGAATCGTTCGCCAAACCATCCTACTTCGTTCTGGATTCTCCGCCACATGCACAGCTGTTAAATTGGTTTTCGGTATTGGCGGGGAGTATGACAATATCTGATCCGGTCTCTTTAACAACCAAACGCTTATTTCACACCGTGGTCATTTTATAAAAAATCACTTTTATAAATATTTAAATAAAATCTCAAATTATAATTTTATAGCAAAATAAAAAATATATAACTTCAATTATATTTAACTTTGAAAATATTCACTTAACCACTTTTAATAAACATTTAAATAAAATCTCAAATTACAAATTACAAATTAAAATTAAAATTAAATATTCAATTTCAATTTAATTTAAATTTGAAAATATTCGTTTAATCACCTTTAATCAAAATCAAGTTATCAAGTTATAAAATCATATCTTTAAAATCTCAAAATCAATAAGTCCAAATCAATTCTTATTTATATACAATTCTTAAACCAATTAAAATACAAATCAATTTTGAGAATAATCAGCAAATACGACCCGAAGGTCAAAACGTTCAAACGGGCAAGTCAGGAATTAACCGATAAAGTAAACACACGTGTCCCATGCCACATGTTTTACTAAACCATTTAATTCCCTTTAGCATACGTTTGAATAGTGCAAAAACGTGTATTTTATATAGAAAATAATTTGTTTGAGAAAACAAGCTTTTAAAACAATTTTCGAAATTGTATTTGGAAAACAATCTTTGAAATTCCCTTATTATAGAGAATATATAGTTTTTATAGCTTGAAAATAATTTATAATATTATATAATAATTATTTCAGAAGCCAATTTATTTTAAAAAACATTCCAAAATTATTTAGAAAAACCCGTGCTCGAAATCAAGGAAAAATCATCAAAAACACCAAAACCAACATTCGAATTAATCTAAAAAACGATTCATTTTAAATCACAAATTCTCCAAAATATTGGCTAGCCTATTGATAGGCATCATGGCCATCAAACACCTTTAGAAATCTCACAGATGCAAGAAGTAGAAAGTTGGAAAAACAAGCTGGAACAAGGCAAAACACAAGAAAAAGAAGGCAGAAACAAAATGCTCCCCAGATCGACCAGGGTGTCGACCTTTGGAACTCATAGGTCGACCCTAGGGTCGACCTATGATGTCTCTGGGTCGACCTATAGGTCGACCCAGGTGGTCTTGTCGTCGACCAATGCAACGCGATTTTGTTCAGTTGATTATTCTGCTTCGTACTGATTTCCAAGCAACGATTTCAGGTAGCAAATGAAAGTATTAAGCAATGAAATTTTGCAGGCATGAACTACAACATATGAACTATCAATAGGAAAAATTCCAGTAGCATTTCCTAACCAGAATTGAAAGACTTTAACATGCAAAGGAGCAACCTAAACAGTTTTCACATAAAAAGAACAACTACAGAAAATAGTATACAGAAGCTAAATTTTTGCATAGATTTTGGCTTTTGAAGCTTTGCTTCAGCTAGAAATTGTGAGTTACTAACTCACCTTGCAATTTTGAAGAGAAAATTGAACAAACTTGAAGGAAGTTGCGATCTTCTGGCAAGAGAAAGTTTCAACAGCCTGTAAAATCAGTTGTACGACAACGTGCAAAGCAAACAAAGAAATTACAAACAACCCAAAACACAAAAGCTAGATTTTGATGAAATACTCTTTGTTTGGAGTTGTTTGAAATTAGCTTTTATTTGATTAAAACAGCAAATAGTTGGAGAAATTGAAGATTGAAAGCCTTGGTTTCAAGAGAGTAAAGTATTCTTCTATTTTGATTTTTTTTTGTTTACTGTAAAAGAGAAAATGAACATACATACTTGAGAAGAAAGAGTTTTCTTCTTCAGGCTAGTGCATGCTAATGGGCTTAGACCCAAAACCAAATTAATTAGCCTAAAGAAAATTAAATTACCACTATACACATATATACACCTATTTTATCACTAAAACAATATATATAAATAAGATTTTAACACAATAAAATCTTACAAACATAATTTCATGTTTAATAAAACATTTTACAACAAATAAAAAGATAATTTAGTTATAAAAATATTTATATTATAAAAAACTCTTATTTTTAAATAAACACACAACTTACATAAATATTTTTATAAAAATAAGATTTTAAACCTAGAAATCACTCAAAAATTATTTTCTTGTGTAATAAAGTACAAAAAACCATTTTAACATCAATTTTATATCCAAAACTTATTTTTTAAACAAAATTCCTTCATTTATTTATAATATACACATTTTAAAACAAATACTTCTTTTAAAATCAATAAAAGAAATATTTGGCAATAATTACTAAAATTAGTGCATTTCTTTAAATAAAAAATCTTATTTCACTCATCTTTAACACAAACAACCAAAATAAAGTTTCCAAAACTTTATTTCCACATTTTATATTTTAAATCCATTGTTTATTCCAAATTAACAATTTTAAATCTTCAATTTATTTTTATTTCTCAATATCAAATTATAACTACCGGTATAATTTAATATTTACAGGTAATCACCAAAACCAGGGTTGTTACAGACTCCTCCCTTATAAAAATTGCATCCTCGCAATTTCTAGAGAAGAGCTGTATTCAAAACTATTTATTTCCTCAAGAAAAGGAAGATAGATAAGCTCGAGTTTAAAATTTCTCACTCTTAACACAGGATGATAGAAAACCAAGATAAGATGGCTCGATAAATTTTATGGTTTCCTGAGTATAATTACTGAGATTAGCGGACCATTGGATTTTTATGAGTAATACATCGAAGGCGTCTCATCTTCGAAACAAGAATACAGACAGAATGCTACATAAAAGATCAATCGAGTGAGATTGATTTCTCAGAAGCTTCTCGAATAGAGTCGGGATTTAACATAATTTTATCTCGGTTCCAACCGACTAGATATTTAACCCATATGACTTTCCGTATATCACTACGGGAAGAACCACATCGACATTAGATTGACAATAATTGAGATAAGAAAACTCAACAAGAGGTAGATGGTTTCTTCAATACCACCAACCCAAATGACTGCGTAAATGCAAGTCGCTAGATAATTGCACAAAGGTAAGACAAACTCAAGGAATGGATTTTTATACTCCTATTTTACTAAACAAATATTTTCAAGGGTTTCGAAATCTATTATCTTCATAATCAAATTCTCAAATTTCAACATTTTGAAATTTTTCAAAACCTCCTACAAAAATCTAATTTAATCTTCAAAACTTTTCATTTAAAATGAATAAAATGTTTTACTCTTAAATTCTACCATAATATATTTTAGTTTAAAACATATATTTTTAATACTAATCAACAACTCAATTACATTCAGAAAATAGGTAGAACACACATGACCACTAAGAAAACAAGTCAATTTCAATTTCAAACCCGCTGTAAAGAAAGCAAGTTTTGGTAGAGCAAACAATAAAATCCGAGAACCCTTATAAAGTAAAAGTTGTTCTACTAAGTCTAAGCTTTTCAGCGATATAAAGATCATCAGAATTAGATTCACGGTTTAAAAGTTATGCAAAATTTACTTTCAGCTCAAATTTTAGAAATTGATAAGACAGAAATGTTTATTCACTTTCAAACCTATTTTTAGCAGAATGAAAAAATTAAAATCTTACAATGAGGTAAAAAGAAAATTCATAGCTTACTAAAAGCTCTTCCATATACAAAAAGTTTGAACTCATTCGGAGTTATAAATCTCAAGTTATTGTTGTTTTAGCACAACACTTTTTCAGACCAAATTTCATCTTTCAAATTAATTTAAATCTTGAAATTTTCCTAAACCATTTTAATTTCAAATTACATTTCAAACAAGCTTTTCCTAAATCATTTATTAAATGATCTTCTTTTTCCCTGAAAAGCTAAGACATACTAAATTATGATCAACTCTATGTAATCATCATAAAAGAAACAATTCATTAGTTGAAAAAAATTCGTTACTTTCCAAAATCTAACATTAAAGCAATTAACTTGGAAAACCCATTCTGAAAGAGATAGCAAATTTCTTCCATTATCAAGAAATGATTGTTGATTGACCATAAAATAGTTTTTTGTGATATATATATATGTATATATATAAAGTTTTAAAATTATTCTCATAATTAAAATGATTATACTACATAAATGGTTCATTTATCAAAACAATTCAAATTCACATTTCCACTTTGTCACAAAAATTAAATTTCCAACTAATTATCAACATAAAACTAATTAAAGTTGATAATTAATTCAAACTTGTTTCCAAAAGAATTTTGCGAATTCACACCAACAAATTTTAAATACAACCAAAATTCAAAGAAAAATTAGCTCACAAACTCATGCTAAAAGTTTAAAATTAGCATATTCAATTTCAAAATTTTTAAATAATACAAAGGTATTGCCTCGCCATTGATTTATAGCGAATGACCCCGTCGATTGGCTGTAGAGTTGACCTAATGATCAAAACTGCCTCGCCACTCATCCAACACATACTAGGGTTAAATGGTTGCATTACACATCCAAAATAAAATTTAATTCTCAAATCATATTAATTAATTCCAAACTTTACTAATTAAAACTCAGTTTACCGTGTTTGACTGTCTCATCATAGTGTTTAGGAAATTCCTGTCGATAACGTTGATCAGACCCATCGACCAGAATTCTTAAAGCACTTGATGGACAACCCAACACAAAAATCATTTTCTATAAAAAGAAATGCTTCATATATACTTTACAAAATATTCTTTGCTTATCACAATAAACAAAATCCAGTTTCACTTAAAAACATATCTTTTATTGAAAGATTTGAGAATTCAATAGTTGCTTACACTCAAAATCAAAGAACACAAGAAGAACTCATCAAGATATTCCCATAATACTCGATTCATAAGATTGACGAATAAGCTGGAGTGTTCCCCAAATCAAACGGTATAATGGGCCACTCACAAGAACCATACGAGTGCGGAATGCGGTAAGAGGAACGCTATCCTCCTCAACTCGTAGCTGATGAAAATCGGTGCAAGGTCAAGCTGAGGAAAGATCCTAGCACCACTCAATAGAACAAATATATCATCAATCATAAGAAATAGATACTCGTTCTAATAGTGAACTTGTTAAGCTTGCGAAAATGGATGCAAAGCCTAAGAATACCATTAGACTTCTTAACAAAAATGACCGTGGCACCCCATGGTAAAGATTGGACTGAATGAATCGCTTGGCTTCATGCTTTAGCAATTACTTCTAGAGTTTTTCATTTTCCCTAGTGGACATCCTCGTGAAAGGATGACTAACAGGCTAAGAACAAGGAATGAGGCCAACACAAAGCTCAATTGCCCGATTGGGTAGCAAATCTGAAACGGACTCACATATATCAACAAAATCACAAACAACTGGAATTCGAGATATATCATCATCATCATCTCAAAACTCAAGAACAAATAAAGATACTTCGGAATTATCATCAACATTCTGAAGAACCAAAGACATCTAATCAGCCGATTTAGGATGCCTAAAATATAGGATCCTTTCAAAACATAGGATTGGACTTGATAACAAGCAAGCTAATCCATCCCCAAAATCATATTAAACCCATGGTGATGACTAATGTGCAGATTTGCACCGAAAGAAAGACTACAAAGATCAACCCTAATATTGTCACACAACAAGCCAAGTATTGCAGATCCCCTCAATAGGATTCGCAATCCTAAAAAAAATAACAAGATAAGAAACATCCAATGGTATCAATAAGCTCCTTCGATACGAATTGTGACGCCCCACCTCTATACCCACGCTAACCAAGAACACTACGATGTAGTGCTGTCAATTAGCGCGGAGAATAAGGCTGTGGAGGAGCGACCATCCATGTAACTTCTTTGTGCGAGCGTCGATACGTCAGATAGAATAGAATGCATATCTTTTAAGGAGGAAATCCGACATACCGATACAAACACAAAGCTATCACACGGTGGCTATATATAATCTTCGGAAACAAACATAGAAATAATCATAACATAAATCAGTCACAGACATCCATATCACAAAGGCGGAAGAAGATATGAATAAATATATAACACATGAAAGTGTACATCAGAGTAGTGGTCAGAAAGATCCACGATAATACAAAAGAATAGCAACACGTGCTATACAAAAGAATAAGTACACAACATAGAGTCTATATCTCAAAGGTGTACGTCCATAAACTACTAATCTAAGTAGTTAGCCAAAAGTCAGAAATATCCTGAAGAGAAGTCAAGCAGAAGCACCTGTAACATCTCGGTCTGACCCGAGTATTATTTATAAGAAAATAATAAACGGATCAGTCTAACTATAAATATCAGATGATATGGTATACAGTAAAAGGCATGACATGAATATGTAATAACCATAGCGACATACTACTATAAGTATGTAAATGATAATCAACAAAAGATTAATCAATATCACAAGAATCTTCTCAAAGATAAAATAGGGTATCATACCCTAAACTTGTATTCATAACAAGTCAATAACACATGAATTCACCAATGCACAAAAACTGATATCATATCAATGAAAATCATGAAAATTGGTGAAGCACAAAATTCCAGAAATCATCATCAGAAATCCAGAAAACACATAAAGGGGGGGGAGGCCTAACACATGAATGGGAGCATGAAAACTCACCTACGCGTAAACACATGACGAGAAGCTATCTCATGGAAGCTATCCATTAAATTTTAACACATGAATGGCCCGAAGACCGTAGGGTGCTACCCTAGAAATGTGATGGAGAAATATCACATGATCGGGGTATAGTCTCCCACGTAGACAAAGAGACATCGCTCAATCGCTAGTCTAAATCACAAAAATGATCGTCATGATCATAAGGAAGTGTCAATCACACCAAGCCAGTAAATATATGAGTTTAGCTTCATGTCCCATAACCACTTGCTTAACTTAAATATTTACGAACAAGCTGTAAATCTTCACTAGGAAATTGTCACAAAAAGGGTTCAATCGAACAAGTCCAAGAGCTAACCGACGAAGTGAACGCAAGCGTTTCATACCACTCGTTTTACTAAGTCGTTTAAGTCGATTTCTCATTCGAGTGAAGTAAAGGCTTGTATATACTAGTAGATTGAAAATCGGTTTGAGAAAACGAACTTTTGATACTTAAAATAGTGTTGAAATCGCTTTGATGAAAGAGTTTTGATATTTACTATTAGTATTGAAACCTTCATATATCTTTAAAGTGACAAGTCATAAAACGATGGTAGAACAAATCAATTCACGTTCGAAGACGTGAGTAAAGTCCAAAGAAGTCAATCCCAAAACCATCAAAGTAGAAATTCTGATCAATGTTTTTCAGACGAGATTGCCTACGCAGAGTAATACGGGGTTCGACCTGCCCGGTCAGGTCGCGGGGGTCCAGGGGGCAGCGCCCACGGCGGGGTGCGGGGCAGCGCCCCGTCACGGTACGACTTAGTGAAGGCAAGCTGGTCCAACGACCTAAGGAGAAGTAGGTCATACGACCTAAGGGAAGACTGCCGTGCAACCTAGCTGAAGAACAGGTAAAATGACTAAGTACAAACTCGCGAACGACTTACGACTTAAGGGATAAGGTCATACGACCTAAGTGGAGAATGCCACGCGAGCTAGCAGAAGAACAGGTCAAACGACCAAGTACTAACTCGCGAACGACTTACGACTTAAGGGAGGAATGCCACACGACCTAGCAGATAACAGGTCATTCGACCTAAGGGTAAGGTCGGTGACGACCTACGACTTAACAAAGTCGAGCAACCTACGACTTAACGAAATCAAGCGACCTACGACTTAGGGTCAAGCGACCTAAGAGAAGCAGCGGGAATGTTAGGTCTGAGACGACCTACGACTTAACGATTTAAAGCCAACGACCTAGGACTTAAGAGTCATACGACCTAGGACTTAAGGGAGGCAAGAGACTTACGACTCAAGGGATAAGGTCATACGACCTAAGTCTTGAACGACTTAACGACTTAAGCCTTTAACGACTTAACGACTTAAGCCAGGGCGAGCGAGCTAACTGCAAAACGACCTACGACTTAAGGCCTTTAACTCCTGAACGACTTATGCCTTTAGCTCCTGAACGACTCAAGCCTTTAGCTCCTGAACGACTCAAGCCAGTAACTCGCGAACGACTCAGCCTTTAACTCGTGATCGACTTAGCACACCCAGAACGACTCAACGCCTGGAACGACTTAACACTTTAACTCGAGAACGACTCAGGCCTTTAACTCGTGAATGACTCAGGCCTTTAACTCGTGAACGACTCAAGGAGTTAACTTGCGAACGACTCAAGGAGTTAACTCGCGAACGACTCAGGCCAGGCGAACAGAAATGCACGCGCGCGACTTAAGCCCTTAACTCGTGAACGACTCACGACTTAGGCTTAACTCGTGGACGACTCAGCGAAGGCCAGAACGACTTAAGGCCAGAAAAATCACCAAAACGCTGAAAATTGAAGTTTTTCGCCAATCCAATCCAAACCAAATGCAAGTGTTGATGCAAATACAATAGGGGATCATTCCCAACAGTCCAAGATAGATATAGGCAAGATGTGAGATCAAAAATCTCACCTTTTCACGGAATTTGATGAAGATGAAGCTTGGGGCAAAGCAAAGATCAACCACAAGCTTGAATCAATGTCTTCACTTTGAATTTGGAGTTAGATGTTGAATTTGCTAAAGAATTTGAGCTTGGAATTTTAATTTCCTATTCCCTCCACCATTTTTGCTAAATCTTCTAAGTTGATGAAGTGATGAAGAGAAGGAAGGGGTTGGGCTGAGTTAGAAGAGGTGCAGCCCAAACCAAAAGCCCAACACAAAAAGTGACGAAAATTTCACTATCTCCAAACATATCGAAGTTTACACTCAAAAAGATCGCAAACGTCATTTTGAACTCAATGGGGGTGGTCTCGAGTCCTAATTTGACCGTATGCAAAAAGTAGCATTTCGGACTAATATCCGACTAACGATAAAATATTTAAATAAAATATTTAAATATAAAATCGATAGATATGCGGGTTGTTACAGACTCCCCTCCTTAAAGAAATTGCGTCCTCGCAATATATATGGTGGAAATAAAAAAAGTAACAACCAAAATGCATATTAACACAAAAGAAATTGGAATTAAAAAGTTTACCTCAAAGAGCAGGAGAAAGCAATTCCGGATGTGTACGCTCGATGAATTCTCTAGTTTCCCAAGAGCAATCCTTAGGATTTGAGGACCATTGAACTTTAACAAGCGGAACATCTTTATTTCGAAGTCGTTTGATCTCCGAAGCAATAATTCGAACAGGATGCTGCTCATAAGTTAAATTAGGTGAAACTTCAATCTCTTCCACAACACCGGGCTCAAGAGTAGAATCGGAATCCCGAAGGCACTTCCGTAATTGAGAAACGTGAAACACGTCATGCATAGCAGAAAACTGAGCCGGTAATGAAAGGCGGTAAGCCATGGAACCAATACGTTCAGTGATAGGAAATGGCCCAATATATCGAGGCGCTAACTTTCCCGATCGACTGAAACGTACAACACCCTTCATTGGTGAAACACGAATAAATACAAGATCACCAACAGAAAATTCTAATTTCCTTCTTCGGTTATCGGCATAGGATTTTTGTCTACTCTGGGCTTCTTTCATCCTATGTCGAATAAGTTCAATCTTTTCTGTGGAATCTCGAATAAAGTCTGGTCCTAAAACCAGTTTCTCATCGGCCTCAAGCCAACAAGAAGGAGATCGGCATGGCCTTCCGTAGAATGCCTCGAAAGGTGCCATACCAATACAAGGTTGGAAGTTATTATTGGAAGAAAACTAAACAAGAGAAATATAATTTTCCCCAACTTCCACCAAAATCAAGGACACATGCACTAAAGAAGATCTTCAAGAGTTTGATTCACTCGCTTGGTTGTCCATCGGATTGAGGACGATAAGCGGTGCTAAAATTAAGCTTTGTTCCCAAAGCTTTTGGAAGACCTTACAAAACCCATCAGCAAAATAATGGATCACGATTGCTAACAACAGAAGTAGGAACTCCTGAAATTTAACTAAACACAGGGTTTAGTGAAAAGAGATACGGTCTGATTGGACCGAACGGGAAGAAAACGGGTAGATTTGTAAGTCTATCTACAATTACCCATAAACTGTCATGACCCGAACGAGAACGGAGAAGTCCGTCAACAAAGACCATGGAAATTTGATCCCTCTCCTTAATTGGAATGTCCAAGGTTGCAATAACCCACTGGGCCTTTGATGCTTGGCCTTTATGAGTTGGTAAGCCATGCAACGCTTAATGAAGTTAGCAATATCAAATTTCGTTCCATCCCAATAATAAAGTCGCTACTACTACCGGGATGAAAGGAAAACTTAGAACGACGAGAATCTTCTGAAGTGTTTTTAAGAAGATCGCAAATGTTTGGCACAATAAGTCTACCAAACACTCAAATGCCACCTACGAGCATCGACTTCGAAATCTTTCAAACCAACAACCTTATTTTGATCCCTACAACTTTGGCCAAGAAAAGCCAATTTGGGATTTTACTTTAGAGTTTCAAGGATGCGGTCTAAAAGAGAAGATTGAGCCTCAGGGCTACATAAAACAAGAGATGAACATGAATTGAAATTCACGATCTCGAATCTCACAAGAGGAGGAAATCTTGAGATCATTCCATTTGGATATCATCAAAGAAATAACTGCATGTTGCTTAAGACTAAAGACCTCGGCAGCACGATTCTCCCATCCGGGAGTAAACAAAGAATTTCAAGATCATAAGATGCAAGGAACTCGAGCCAACACTATTGAAGCAAATTATGTTCCTTAAAAGGAAATAAACATTTCAAAGATTTATGGTCGGAGTGGGGAACGAACTTCTTCCCCAAAATAATGATGCCAAACTCTAAAAGAGAAAACAATAGCCGCGAGCACTAGATCATGAGTGGCATACCCAGTCTCGATCAGCTTTAATGATTTAGAAGCACAAGTGATAGCACGTTCTATTTTGCAAGAGAACGGCATCCAAACCAATACGATTAGCATTCGTACAAAGGATAAAGTCTTGGTTCCCTTCGGGAATCACAAGAATAAGAGTATCGGAAAAGAGTTCTTTAAAATAATCTTCTTTTTCCGAAAAGTTAAAACTTACAAAATTACATTTATCTCTATGTAATAATCTTTCTAGAAAAATTTACATTTTTACAAGTCAATATATTGTGTCTGACTGTCTCATCAAAGCGTTTAGGAAATTCCTATCGATAACGTTGATCAAGCGCATCGACCAGAACTCTTAAAGCACTTAATGGGCAATACAATCACCAAATCATCTTCTATATGATAACCATGTTTTCTTAAAAACCTTTAAGAATATTCTTTGCTCGTTTGAGAGCAAAAATCAATTATACTTATAAATAAATCTTATGAAAAAGATTTGCAAAATTTTAAATTGTTAATTCCATTCAAAAAAAATCAATATACACAAGAATGGAGTCATCGAGATATTCATAGAATATTCGATTCATAAAATGGATGAAATAAGCTAGACAAACTGAATGACATAATAAGTCATTCACAAGAAGCATACGAGTGCGGAATGTGGTAAGGGAAATGCTTACACCCGCAACTCCTAGCAAATGAAATCGGTGGCAAGGTCGAGCTAAAAAGACCTTAAATCCACACAAAAGATTGCTTAGGTGATAATCCTAAAACAAACTCAAAAATACCGGAAAATTCTCAAACTACATGAATGAGAGAAATAACACTTCCTCATCATGTGAGCTTAAAGAATAAAATGATGCCATCAAATTGGAATCAAAATCACAAAGGAAAAACAGAAATCTGCTTAACAGATTGAAAATGTCGAAGATGAATAGTCCACACGGGACAAGGGATGTGGCTTCATAATAATTAAGCCAATCCTGACAAAAGTCAATTCCGAGGCACAAGTAAAAATTGGCTCGGAAATAAAAATCACGTAAAATAATCTTGACATAAAATAAAAAGCAAATTGAGTGTTGCGGATCCACCAACCGGATTTGCAATCCTCAAAGAAGTCAACAAGCCCAAAAATGTTTTAAAGAAAAAGAATCACAAGTTCTTTTGATATAAAAATAATGAGATGAAACCCATATCAAAAGGAACTCGAACAAGATAATCACGAAATAAATATCGTCAAGGGTAAAAGGAAAATTACCTTGACTAAAAGAAGAGCTGCTAGGGGCTTGCACAACATTTAGCTCTCCCTCTCTCCTACTTTGGAGTATGGGACATGTAGATATAATATGGCCCGAACTTTTGCAGTAGCGGCAATAAAGGGGTTTCGGGCACTTAATTACATAGTGGTCTGTGGAACCACAATTGTAGCATTGCTTACGACTAGCGGTAGGAGTCTCAACTACCGGAATTTCTTGTTCCACCCGACTCTTGCTTAGAAGCATGGGGCAGACAGAAATATGATGACTTGAATTTTTGCAATAACGACAAAAGAGTGGTTCCGGACACTCCTTTGCGTAGTGGTACTTAGATTTACAATTGTAGCATCCTCTACAAAAAGAGTTTGGAGTCTTTGCTACCAAAGTAGGTTGCTTTACCTTCTTATCGGGATAAGGGCTTTTGAACTTGATATGCCTCTTCTTGGAAATCCCAATATTACTAGCAATTCCTTTAGCAGCCTCTTCATGTTGAAGAGTGATATCCACAAGCTGGTTGAAAGGAACTTCAAGTTTCAAAGGTAAAACCATTTCGGGGTTCTTACCCAAAGCACAGATAAACCTTTGATTCTGAGCAAGATCCAAGAGTTGTTGGGCAGACATGAATACGCCATCCAGAGAAGGACTACTGGACTGACCAGCGCTAGGACTGCCAGAACTAACCATCTCTTCTTCTTTAAGAAAGAAAGAAAGAAGAAGAAAAAGGTTATTCTCAGAATGAATATCAAGCAATCTTGATAGATAAAACAAGGAATCATAAAAGAAAATAGGATGAATCGGTACGAAGACTCGAATTAATCCTAAGGTACAACTCCTAAGAAGGACTTAGGACGATGATCCTTGTTAAGTTATTCTACGTTGTTCCGAAGTTTGGCTCCGATACCAAGCTGTGACGCCCCACCTCTATACCCACGCTAACCAAGAACACTACGATGTAGTGCTGTCAATTAGCGCGGAGAATAAGGCTGTGGAGGAGCGACCATCCATGTAACTTCTTTGTGCGAGCGTCGATACGTCAGATAGAATAGAATGCATATCTTTTAAGGAGGAAATCCGACATACCGATACAAACACAAAGCTATCACACGGTGGCTATATATAATCTTCGGAAACAAACATAGAAATAATCATAACATAAATCAGTCACAGACATCCATATCACAAAGGCGGAAGAAGATATGAATAAATATATAACACATGAAAGTGTACATCAGAGTAGTGGTCAGAAAGATCCACGATAATACAAAAGAATAGCAACACGTGCTATACAAAAGAATAAGTACACAACATAGAGTCTATATCTCAAAGGTGTACGTCCATAAACTACTAATCTAAGTAGTTAGCCAAAAGTCAGAAATATCCTGAAGAGAAGTCAAGCAGAAGCACCTGTAACATCTCGGTCTGACCCGAGTATTATTTATAAGAAAATAATAAACGGATCAGTCTAACTATAAATATCAGATGATATGGTATACAGTAAAAGGCATGACATGAATATGTAATAACCATAGCGACATACTACTATAAGTATGTAAATGATAATCAACAAAAGATTAATCAATATCACAAGAATCTTCTCAAAGATAAAATAGGGTATCATACCCTAAACTTGTATTCATAACAAGTCAATAACACATGAATTCACCAATGCACAAAAACTGATATCATATCAATGAAAATCATGAAAATTGGTGAAGCACAAAATTCCAGAAATCATCATCAGAAATCCAGAAAACACATAAAGGGGGGGGAGGCCTAACACATGAATGGGAGCATGAAAACTCACCTACGCGTAAACACATGACGAGAAGCTATCTCATGGAAGCTATCCATTAAATTTTAACACATGAATGGCCCGAAGACCGTAGGGTGCTACCCTAGAAATGTGATGGAGAAATATCACATGATCGGGGTATAGTCTCCCACGTAGACAAAGAGACATCGCTCAATCGCTAGTCTAAATCACAAAAATGATCGTCATGATCATAAGGAAGTGTCAATCACACCAAGCCAGTAAATATATGAGTTTAGCTTCATGTCCCATAACCACTTGCTTAACTTAAATATTTACGAACAAGCTGTAAATCTTCACTAGGAAATTGTCACAAAAAGGGTTCAATCGAACAAGTCCAAGAGCTAACCGACGAAGTGAACGCAAGCGTTTCATACCACTCGTTTTACTAAGTCGTTTAAGTCGATTTCTCATTCGAGTGAAGTAAAGGCTTGTATATACTAGTAGATTGAAAATCGGTTTGAGAAAACGAACTTTTGATACTTAAAATAGTGTTGAAATCGCTTTGATGAAAGAGTTTTGATATTTACTATTAGTATTGAAACCTTCATATATCTTTAAAGTGACAAGTCATAAAACGATGGTAGAACAAATCAATTCACGTTCGAAGACGTGAGTAAAGTCCAAAGAAGTCAATCCCAAAACCATCAAAGTAGAAATTCTGATCAATGTTTTTCAGACGAGATTGCCTACGCAGAGTAATACGGGGTTCGACCTGCCCGGTCAGGTCGCGGGGGTCCAGGGGGCAGCGCCCACGGCGGGGTGCGGGGCAGCGCCCCGTCACGGTACGACTTAGTGAAGGCAAGCTGGTCCAACGACCTAAGGAGAAGTAGGTCATACGACCTAAGGGAAGACTGCCGTGCAACCTAGCTGAAGAACAGGTAAAATGACTAAGTACAAACTCGCGAACGACTTACGACTTAAGGGATAAGGTCATACGACCTAAGTGGAGAATGCCACGCGAGCTAGCAGAAGAACAGGTCAAACGACCAAGTACTAACTCGCGAACGACTTACGACTTAAGGGAGGAATGCCACACGACCTAGCAGATAACAGGTCATTCGACCTAAGGGTAAGGTCGGTGACGACCTACGACTTAACAAAGTCGAGCAACCTACGACTTAACGAAATCAAGCGACCTACGACTTAGGGTCAAGCGACCTAAGAGAAGCAGCGGGAATGTTAGGTCTGAGACGACCTACGACTTAACGATTTAAAGCCAACGACCTAGGACTTAAGAGTCATACGACCTAGGACTTAAGGGAGGCAAGAGACTTACGACTCAAGGGATAAGGTCATACGACCTAAGTCTTGAACGACTTAACGACTTAAGCCTTTAACGACTTAACGACTTAAGCCAGGGCGAGCGAGCTAACTGCAAAACGACCTACGACTTAAGGCCTTTAACTCCTGAATGACTTATGCCTTTAGCTCCTGAACGACTCAAGCCTTTAGCTCCTGAACGACTCAAGCCAGTAACTCGCGAACGACTCAGCCTTTAACTCGTGATCGACTTAGCACACCCAGAACGACTCAACGCCTGGAACGACTTAACACTTTAACTCGAGAATGACTCAGGCCTTTAACTCGTGAATGACTCAGGCCTTTAACTCGTGAACGACTCAAGGAGTTAACTTGCGAACGACTCAAGGAGTTAACTCGCGAACGACTCAGGCCAGGCGAACAGAAATGCACGCGCGCGACTTAAGCCCTTAACTCGTGAACGACTCACGACTTAGGCTTAACTCGTGGACGACTCAGCGAAGGCCAGAACGACTTAAGGCCAGAAAAATCACCAAAACGCTGAAAATTGAAGTTTTTCGCCAATCCAATCCAAACCAAATGCAAGTGTTGATGCAAATACAATAGGGGATCATTCCCAACAGTCCAAGATAGATATAGGCAAGATGTGAGATCAAAAATCTCACCTTTTCACGGAATTTGATGAAGATGAAGCTTGGGGCAAAGCAAAGATCAACCACAAGCTTGAATCAATGTCTTCACTTTGAATTTGGAGTTAGATGTTGAATTTGCTAAAGAATTTGAGCTTGGAATTTTAATTTCCTATTCCCTCCACCATTTTTGCTAAAGCTTCTAAGTTGATGAAGTGATGAAGAGAAGGAAGGGGTTGGGCTGAGTTAGAAGAGGTGCAGCCCAAACCAAAAGCCCAACACAAAAAGTGACGAAAATTTCACTATCTCCAAACATATCGAAGTTTACACTCAAAAAGATCGCAAACGTCATTTTGAACTCAATGGGGGTGGTCTCGAGTCCTAATTTGACCGTATGCAAAAAGTAGCATTTCGGACTAATATCCGACTAACGATAAAATATTTAAATAAAATATTTAAATATAAAATCGATAGATATGCGGGTTGTTACACGAATGTGTGTCAAACAACCGTATCAAAGAGAACTAAAATAAAATAATCACGATAAGGATTATTAATAGGATAAGATATCTTTAATTCAATTATGGAATACTATGGAATAAAATATATTCCTAGACACATTCCAAACTTATATCTACCCCAAAGGACACGAAAATGCAAATGACACAATATTAAGGGAAATATAACCCTTATATTGTACTTTGATGTACCGTAATATATTTTCTGTTCTGTGTTTATCATACTTTGTTCTGAACTCGACATACTTTGTTCTGTGTTTATCTTTCCAGCCTTAATCTATTAAAGTTATTATAAAATCTATTTTCAAAATATTAATATAAAATTTAAATAAATATTAAACTTATCATATATATTAAAATTATTACAAAAATCTATTTTTAGAAATATTAACATAAATTCAAATAAATATTTAAACATACTATCTATACTAATTAAATTTGATTTTGATAAATTCAATTCATTTATATTATATTAAATTTATTTTATTTTATTTTATTTTATATTAATATAAATGTTATATATTTTAAAAAAATAATAAAGTTATAAGTAAAGTCTTATAATTTAAATTCAAAACTTAAATTATAAATTTAAAATTTTCAAAACATATAATTTTAAAAATCTAAATTTTACACATATATTAAAATAAAATATTTATATTATATTTAAAAATCAAAATACATATATTAAAATAAAATCTTTATATTATATTTAAAAATCAAAATTTATTAAAAACACATATTTTTCAAAATTATTGGAAATCATTTTAAAAATAGACCAATGGTGTCCGTATATAGTTTTCTATCTTATGGTCAAGTGATACAGATATTTATCATTTCAATCCACAATAATTTAATATTTAGGGGTACATATCGTTTTAAAATCATTTCAACCCCAATCCCAAAATTCAAAAATCAGTAAAATCGCTTGGGTTTATTATTTCAACCCATAACAATCTTCCCTAATCTATAAGATCATTCGGGTATGTGTCATTTCAACCCATAGTGATATTCCTAACTAACAGGGAACTTGCAATATGAGAACAATAGAATAATAATATAAAATAACATAACATATCAATAGCAAGCATATATCATAATTAAATATTTAAAATATAATATATATACAACATGTTATGGTGTCATATGTTGATTAACATAGGTAAACAATTTTAAATATTAACATATCATATTCAACGATCAAATCATTAACCAATTCAAATTCAACAATAAATTTCAATCATCATTTCTTGTGAATAAATTTACTAAACATATGAATGTCAATCGTGAGTGATCGCTCACCTTTCGTGGCTATGGAAACGACGATGGCGAAAAGGTGACACGGAAACGCACACGGATACAGACATGACAACTCGGATGCAGTTTTGGACAATGGCGAACAAGGAAAAGCTAAGCGAACTGGATTCGATGAAAAACCAAAATATATACATATATATATATCTTTATATATATATAATAGGAAGAGAAGTGGATGGGGTTTGCTCGGCTATGGGGTAGAGAGGGCTGCTCGGTTTTGATGGATGTAGGCGATGGGTTTTATCGAGTTGGAATTGGCTGTGGTGGCGTGGAAGGGAATGGGTGAAAGGGTTGAGTCTGCAAGCAAGGTGGAGGTCTGGAGGTTCGGTGTTGGGAAGGGTTCGGGTCTGAGTGGTGGTGTGGGCACGGCAAAGAGGGAGACGAGGCGACGGGCTTTGAGGCGAAGCAAGTTGGAGTAGTCAGGCTAAGGCAAAGGCTGCTGGGATTGAGGGTTTGGAGATGAGGCTGGAGGGGGTTGGCTGTCACCGCTGTTCGGTGAAGGAGAGGAGATGCGGCTGCGTGTTGGGTGGAGGAGCGGAAATAGCGAAGGAGTGGGTGGGTGGTCGCGATTGTTGTGGTCGGGTTCTGGGCTGTGATGGAGGGCATGGCGTGGCAGCAAGGAGGAGGGAAGGCCGAGGGTCTTGAGGTTGATGGCGGAGGCTTAGAGAGGGGAAAGGCTGGAGATGCTTGCGTACGAGGGTTTGGTGGCACGACGGATGAAGGTGAGGGTGGATGCAAGGTCGAGGGAAATATGGGTTCGGCAAAAAAGATACGAGCAGGTAGGTTTCAGAAAACAAATATGAGAGCAACTTATATATTATTTTATTTTTATAAAAGCATAAACAGAACAAAGGAGGGGATAGAAACGAGCGTGAAGGAAAATGAACCAGCATATTATACTGAAATGGTGGAATGGTAAAAGTCATGATTGAATTTCAGGAAACAATAAAGGCTAGTGGCCATTTGCATTCTCACGGTGGATAAATGAATGGACGCAGTGAAACCAAAAGGTTCAAAAATGGGTACCGATACAGCTAACCATCTCACTGATTTCGCCTCGTATCGGACGCCGAAATGCACAAATGAATATACTGTGGAGATCAGCGTGATGAGACGAACAAGATGGTACAAAGATATCAAAGACACGACCTATCTATCAAAACTCAATTTTCGCTGCCAAAACTGCTGCTAAAACGCCGAAAATAAGATAAATGGGGCTAGAGCAATTCAATTTTGGCGAAACGAATTATGACGTCTCACTCAAAAAATGGTCTAAAATTTTATCATGTAAAAATATTAAAATTTCAAAAACATTTTATTTCCATCAAATTTTAACTGATTTTAATTAGACGTATTCCAAATATCAAATTTTAATTGCAAAATTTTATTGTTTATTTTTAAGAAAATTTTAGTTAAGTACATTTAAATCATTAAAATTTAGGGCCGTTATAACATTATATCAAGTATACAATAGAAAGAAACACATTTATTGTGAACAAAATTGGTCAATGAGTTAGACATATGTAACAAATTACATAATTGCCCCTAGGTCATACTCCTACCTCTATCAATCTTCCATTTGCACTTGGGGTCAATTATGGAATCTTATTCCAATTTCTCCAATCAATTTCTCAAAACCAGTTGGGTCAATCCTTTTGTGAACGGGTGCTATTATGTGTCAATTATCTACTCTATCAATCAACTCTCTCCGATGGTGATAAACAGTTTTATCACGTGGAATAGTTCGGAGTATGTCTCTCGACCTCTAGTGAGCTCTAAGTTCTATTACAAACCATATCGCGACATTGTTATCGTATAACAATGTTATGAGATTCTCAACATTTGGAACCAGCTCATTTATAAATTTGTATAATTTTATATACATTATTTTTATTGTGACAATATTCAAGGCAATGCACTTAGCCTATTCATTGAATCAGCCACGGTTTTTCATTTGGAACATTTCCAACTAAAGATTCTCAACTTGAATTTTGTTATTAACATACTATACTCATATCCATTATGAAATTTGAGCATGAACACTCCTTCATAAGGCATTTTTTTGTTTATGTAACAATTCTCTGGTATTTCACAAGTACACAAGAATACTTCAAACAATCATTCAGTGATATCAATTTGGATTTGATATTTGCTTCATATATCAAATACATAAACAAATCATGATATATTATACAACATAACATGTATGATAATTCCTATTTGCAATGCATAAGGAACTTATCTCACATGTTCCATATTAAAAAATTTAATAAGGTGTCTTTGTATATCGATTTGGAACATTTCCAATATCTTTTATACTCACTATAAAAGACATCATTTATAATCCAAAGTTGAGTATTAAAACCACTAAGGTTGATTTTAACACAAGTACGTTACTAAAATCAACAATGTGTTGTTTTATAGTTTAGAAATATCAATGTATCTTTTAACGTTCTTTCATATGAACACATGCTTCCTTTGCACTTTAATTGAAAATCAAATTATTTGATATTTCTATCAAAATACTAATTCAATCTTGATGCTTATAAAATGATACTTTCACATCATTTCTTGGATCATATTCAAAGACTCACAAACTCAATATTGGTCCCACTGACTTTGAGACAATTTTGGTTAATACATGTAAACAACTTACTCTAGATCGTTATTTAGAATTTTCTGTTTCAATACATACGTACCAAAACACTAAGACTTATCAAGCGATAATTTTGTGAGTAAATCAGAATTGATTTGAGCATGTTGAATATCGAATCTATTACGCTAATTTCAACAATTGAAATTTGCGATATTATTCTTATCAAAATTGCTCAATTAATTCCAACTACATTAGTCTTGTTCATAAAGAAATAGTGGTGGTTGATGGATCATATCCCTTGGGTTACAACCATCGAAATCTTTATTTTGACAACGTACTTGGAGATACTATTTAGTTTGGGGAGAACCCATGAAATAATTGAATGAAGTTATTGGTAGGGGCCAATATTTTCTTAGTGATCCCATGAAAACTATGAAACTGGACAGATAGTCCATAATCTTGAATTTCATCAGTTTGTGTACTAGTAACTCGTCCGTCTCTACCAACACCACCATCTTGCAAGTTCTCAATGCTATTAAATAGGTTAAGCATATCAAAAAACCTCTCAGTATCGACTTGATTGGACTTCTTAGTACCGAGTTGTTTTGATGTAAGCAAAGTGACTCTTCTCCAACCTTCTTCTATGCTACCCCATTGTGATAACCTTGATTTTTTTTGTGAGCAATTTCATGATTTAAATTAGTTTATGTTTGTTTAAAAAATTGCATTGAGAAAGATAGGAATGGAAACTAATTGCAAATGTATGGTTTAAACAGGTACATGTGCACAAGACAGTGCACACACATGCACACATTTTTCTACACAATGAAATAGGCAGAAATCAATATATAAACTAGAATAAATAATTTAGAAATACATATGGATGAAGATATGATTATGTCTTTATTAAGTCTGGCACAAAGAAAATAAATAGGTAGGAATAAATATATGCAAGAAAAATGTTTAGTACTTAAAAATTATTTAAAGAAGGAAAATAAGGACTTAGGCAAAATAGGCATACATATATTATATATGTGCACAAGCAAACACTTGCTGGAAGAAAACAAAAATTGCATGGAAATGGCATGAACCCTCAAGCAAGTACTTTATCCATTTCCAGCAATCCTTTTTGCTTTGGAAAATAAGAATCATGCGTATAACATGACCGGGGTAAGATTAAAGCGATAAGGCTTATTTCTAAAAATAAAAACAAGGACCACATACCCTTTTCCTCTTGAATCAAAATGAGAGGCAGATCATGTTTTATAGGGTAAAAATGACATTGGGTAATTTTGTTAAACCCTAGTAGCAGCCAGGGTTTTGTATAAGGAGGCTTGGTGTAGTGAGGCCTTACACATTTACTCTTCATCATTTCATAAGCCAAAGAAAAATAAGGAGCACTGGCCATTAGAATTAGAAGAAGGAAGAAGACTAAAAGGGTTCAAAAAGCTTAGGAAAAAGAAGGATTAAGGTAAGTAACCTCACTGGAAACTTTGGCAATAAGTCCTGAATATTGAGGCAGCCTAATTAAATTTATATTTCACTTTTGCAAGCTATGTTCATTTTATGATTTGATAACTTTGGCTTGTCAATGATCTGCTCAAGTGTATAACCCTTTATAGTGACACTATCCAGTATAAAAGAGTCATGGATTTCATGTTTGAATATGGTCATCTGTGTTGTGGTTTAACTTTGAGATGAAGTAGATTTTATGGGTTTTCTTTATACATTTATTTACTTAAAAACCCAAGATTGATGTGGTAGATATATGGTCTAAAAATGAAAGGAAATGTGGGGCTGCAACATTGTGTTGTTGCTTATGTCTCACATCAACTGAAATAAAGATAAATGTATAGGTGCAATGTTATACATGTGCTGAGCTTCTATGTTTTATGAACTCTCCAAATCAAAGCATATACTTATGGTTTAGCAAGATCTTAAAGAGTAACAAAGGTCTGATTGAACCAGAGGTAAAAGGAGACAACCAGAAAACTATATATGACCATATGTTGGTAACTTGATCCATTGAAACCCATAGACAAAATAATATGCTTAGAAATCACATCTGTTTGCGTGATAAAATGCTTGCTTATGAGAACATGACTTACCAATCTCTGGATGAATACATGTTGGCTGAGTGTTTATTTCTCTGGTTGAAATATGATATGCAGAAAGGATTAGCATAGGAATGAGAAAGGGAAAGTAACACTTAGTAATTTAACTAAGGACTTTTGGATCTTAGGGCTACAAAAATATGGCTTGGCAAGGTGAACATTGCAAGCTCACACATGGTATGCTTATACCCAGGGGCCTGAGTGTGCTGGGTTAACAGTGATACGTCCCAGGCAGTGTGTGGTTTAACAAGAGAAAGTAGCTAAAGGCCATAATATAATTGATAGTGAACAATAGAAATAGGTTCATAAAAGGGCTTGGGTAAAATCCCTGATGGCCAGTAATCTGGTAGAAAAGGCTCGATGATTGAATTGATGAATGTGTTGAGTGGTTTATAATGTTTGATGGATGGATCCCATGATTGTTATCACTGAACTAAATCATTGAATCATGTATAATTTGTTGTGCACTAATGTATATACACATGTATCACAGAAACATGCACAGGAGTGGTATTGAGTTCCTTTATCCATTTTGAAGTTATTTGCATATGAATAAGTGTCATATAAATCATGTTTTCAGTTAGATTACTCACACTAGACTTTAGTCTGACCCTTGTGTGTTTTATTCACCAATGGGTGTCTCATGTTTATATGGGGCAGTTCATGGTGATTTTGCAGGAAAGTAGGAATTCCTTTGATCAGGCATTGGATGTTTAGTTGCTTAAGGAATTGGATGCTATATTTAAAGATTTGCCGAAGTTAAAATAGATGTTTATGCTGAATTATGTTAAGCTATTTTGTTTAAATTTGCTTAGAAAACTAATGTATGGTTAGAACTACTATTTTACAAGTGTTGAGCCTATATGTGTATCAGCTGAAACTTATGTGTTTTGTTTTGCAAAATGTTTTGCTAAGAAATGGAATTTTAAGCTTTAAGAACAGTTAGTTTATAATGGTAGAAAATTTGAGATTAAAGGATTTATGGATTGAATGTACAATCAAGTATTTGACATAGGAAAATCCATGTTTAAGTTGATATAAAATATGGCAGAAAAGGTTTTGAGTTGCTTTGAAAGGAAAACAAAATGACATGTATTTTGCTTAAGAATAAGAGCAAGTTGTATATGGCTAACATGACCATTTTATTGAACCTGGGTTAAGCCAGCACTAAAGAGTTTAAGCTAAATTTTCAGTAAAGTTTTACAACCCAAATGTATGGGAGACTTAGTCATTTTTGCTAACAAGAAGAAGAAAAAAAAATTTAAGCACTTAAATATTCCACTGACACACACATGCACAGGAACATGCACACACATGCACATGCAAGGGCACAGTTCATACAGAAATAAAATCATGGAAATACATGCAAAATGCTAAGTCTTGAGACATGAAACCAATAGTTATGCAATAATCTAAGTATGCTTGGAAAACCTGGTTTTTAGAAACACTATTGCTATGTTGGAATTATTTCTTTTAATGATTCCGAAACAGTTTTCTACTTCCAAACTTTTGTACTCTGATTCAAGTAGAAAGTAACTTATATATCTTCACATATGAAAGTTTAAGATAATTTGAGCAAACCAATATTTTTATATTGCCATAAAGATCCTGGATAGAAGAAAATTAGAGTGTAATATTTTCTTGATTAAATGACCACTGCATATATATATATATATATATATATATATATATATATATATATATATATATATATATAACTTTAGAAACAGAAGGTGGGTCATTTCATTTGGTATCAGAGCTATGTTGTTAAATAACATAGCAAAATTTTGTATGAACTTGTTTGCATTGGATGTATGGAGGTGTTGACTGCCTTGGATGCTTTGTTTTGTTAGTGCTTATACTACTAATATCTATTATAACTGAATAGGGATAGATTGAAATGAATTAATCTATAGAGTATCAAGCAAAATGGACTAACCTAAGTGTCATATCCATAGAGCTATGGTAGGACCCAGACATCAAAATGTAGGAACAAGTGGACCACCCATGGTGAATGTGCAAGAATTCATGAGAGCCAGAAGGGATGGATTAGGCAATAGGCAGGAAAATCCACATGAGGAGCTTTCCAAACTACTCAGGACTTTTACCAACCTTGGAGGCAAAACTTTTGATGGCACAGAAGGAATTATGGGAGTTCAAAATTGGCTCAGGATTTTGGAAAGAATCTTTGCAAACATGCAAGTTGAAGACCAAAGGAAGAGGCAAATTGCATCCAGGCAATTGAGAGGAGCAGCTTTGGATTGGTGGGAGGTTATTTTCGAAACCCTTGAAAATATTTGTTTAGTAAAATAGGAGTATAAAAATCCATTCCTTGAGTTTGTCTTGCCTTTGTGCAATTATCTAGCGACTTGCATTTACGCAGTCATTTGGGTTGGTGGTATTGAAGAAACCATTTGTCCCTGCATCAGCCAAGGAGTCTTTGCTAGAGGAATTCATCAAATTAAGGCAAGGGACTATGAATGTCATTGAGTACACTCAGAGGTTTGAATCATTGGCAAAGTATGGTGCAGTACTCATCACCACTGAGGAGGCTAAGAATGGCAGATATATTCAAGGGCTAAATCCTAGCCTTAGTAGAGCCATGCTACCATACAAGGACAGGACTTTTGATCAAGTTTTGGACGAGACTTTGAGCATTGAACAACATGATAAGGCTAGAGAGAATTTCAGGGCATTCAAGAATAGCTAAAACAAGAAAGGAAAGGGCAAATTTCACCCTTATGATAAGAAGAAATTAGACACAGCTTCCACCAAGAAACCAGAAGAAGCCAGTGCTGCTGAAATTAAGAAGAAGATTACTTGTTATAACCATGGCCAAGAGGGGCATATGAAGAACAGGTGCACAAATGTTAGGCCAGCATCCTTCAAATGTCACCATTGTGGGAAGGAAGGTCACATAAAGAGGAATTGTCTAGATTTTAAGCAAGGAAAATTAGGGGCTTTGGAAGGAAAAGGCAAGGCAACCGAGAGATCAAATGTTGATAAACATAGCCAAGTTGAAGGTACTTTGTTTATTCACTCAATACCTTTTGCAGTAGTGTATGATACGGGCTACACACTCACCGATCTCCCATGATATTGCACAACAATTAAAATTGAATTGTATGATTGTTGATAAGCCACTGTTTATTAGAAGCCCTATAGGTAGTTCATGTGTTCTGGGTATGATGTGTATGCAACTGGGGTTAGATATAGGGGGACATGTGTTTAACTCAGACCTATACGTGTTGCAATATCCGGGCATAGGGGTTATTCTAGGAGTTGATTGGTTGAGTAAATATAAGGCTATCATAAATATGGAGACATCCACCATATCAGTGAAAATTTCTGATGGACAAAGTGTAGTTGTTCTTTGTGAGGCAGACAAGAATAGAAATATAGCCAACCTTTTTGCATTGTCTAGTGAAAAACCCATGCCTGCCTCAGAAGAAATCCCCATAGAGAATCAATACTGATGTGTTTGGTGAAGTTAGGGGAGTACCAAA
Source organism: Allium fistulosum (assembly GCA_030737815.1). Taxonomy (NCBI): domain Eukaryota; kingdom Viridiplantae; phylum Streptophyta; class Magnoliopsida; order Asparagales; family Amaryllidaceae; genus Allium; species Allium fistulosum. The sequence continues at coordinate 478,886,381 of CM060907.1, forward strand.
CCACAGACCAGTTGAGTTTTCAATCAAAATAATTCCAGGAGATAGCCCAGTGGTTAAAAGACCAACCAGAATGGGGCCTAAGGAGTTGATAGAATTGAAAAAGCAGTTGGTTGAATTAGAAGAAAGAGGCTTTATTAGACCCAGTAGCTCATCATGGGGAGCACCAGTAGTCTTTGTTAAGAAACAAGATGGATCCCTTAGGTTATGTATTGACTATAGGGAATTAAATAAAGTCACAATTAAAATTAATTATCCTTTACTAAGAATTGATGATCTATTTTATCAATTGAGTGGTGCAAAAATATTTTCTAGGCTTGATTTAGCTTCAGGCTTTCATCAGATGAAAGTAGAAGAGGAAAGCATTAAGTATATAGCCTTTAACACAAGATATGGACTTTATGAATTTTTAGTAATGCCATTTGGCTTGACAAATGCTCCTTCCTATTTTGTTGATTTGATGAATAGGATTTTTAGAGAATACTTGGATAAATTTGTATTGATATTTATTGATGACATACTAATTTATTCTAAGTCAATTGGAGAGCATGAAAATCATTTGCATATGGCATTTGAGAAATTGAGGCAGGAAGACTTGAAAGCAAAGTTTTCAAAATGCACTTTTTGGCAAAATGAAGTGAATTTTCTAGGCCACATTATATCAGAAAAAGGAATATCAGTGGAACCCAATGAGGTCATTGCAGTGCAAGCTTGGAAAAGGCCTACCAATGTCACTGAGGTCAGGTCATTCATGGGAATGGCTGGTTACTATAGAAGGTTTATAAAAGATTTTGCAAAAATTTCAATCCCATTAACCAGATTAACTTGGAAAAATCAAGTGTTTACTTGGACTGAAGAGTGTGAGAAAGCCTTTGGGAAATTAAAGGAAGCACTAGTGCAAGCTCCAATCCTCAAAGTACCTGAAGGGAATGAAAACTTGGTGGTGTATACTGATGCAAGTGGACAAGGGCTTAGGGCAGTATTGATGCAACAACATCAAGTGATAGCTTATGCTTCTAGGCAATTGAAACCAAGTGAGGTAAGATATGCTACTCATGACCTTGAATTAGCTGCTATAGTGTATGCTCTTAAGCTATGGAGACACTACTTGTTAGGGGCAAGGTTTGAAGTTTACACAGACCATAAGTCAATTAAATATTTATTTTCACAAAGAGAATTGAATATGAGGCAGCAAAGGTGGATTGAACTCCTAGCCTCATATGACTTTGAAATATTATATACCCCTGGTAAGGCTAATAAAGTAGCAGACGCCCTAAGTAGACAACATGCTAAAGTGGCTAGACTAATGATAGAAGAGTTTAACACTTTATCATTGTTAACTGATTCAGAGATAGAAAGTGATAATGTAGAAAACAGGAGCCTATGCAGTGAACATGTAGAAATGGGAAAGTTAAGCTTTATCACTCTGGAGTCAGAATTGAAAAACAAAGTTGTAACGTTATAAGACCAAGATCTATTTTTATTTAAAAAGAAAACTCAGATATTAAATGGTGAAGCAGTGGAAGGTTTTCAGTTGAATAATCAAGGCCATTTGAAGAAAGGAAAAAGAATATGTGTTCCAGCAATTGATGAGTTGAAGCAAGAAATCTTGGATGCTTACCAAAAAATTAAATACACTATACACCCAGGAAGCACAAGGATGTATCACAACCTCAAGAGGGATTATTGGTGGAGTGGTATGAAGAGTGCAGTGGCAACCTATGTATCTAAATGTATGGTTTGCAAACAAGTGAAGGCTGAGTATCAAAAGCCCTCAAGGATGCTTCAACCTTTGCAAATACCACAATGGAAATGGGTGGATATATCAATGGATTTCATTGATGGTTTGCCTAGAACTAGGAAGGGAAATGTTAGCATTTGGGTAGTGGTTGATAGGTTAACCAAGTCAGCCCACTTTATACCAGTAAAGTCAGAGAGAAATCCATGTACACTAGCCCACTTGTTTATCAAGGAAGTGGTTAGACTACATGGTATACCAAAGACCATAGTAAGTGATAGAGATACCATCTTCACTTCAAAATTTTGGCAGAGTTTTCACCAGGAAATGGGGACTGATTTATGCTTAAGCACATCATACCATCCTCAATTTGATGGTCAAACAGAAATTGTAAACAAATTGCTTAAAGACATGTTGAGAGCCTGTGTATTGGATTGTGGAGGAAGTTGGGAGGATCATATCTTTTTAGCTGAATTGGCATACAACAATAGCCATCATAGTAGCATAGGCATGGCACCCTTTGAAGCTCTCTATGGGAGACTATGTTTATCACCCTCAAGTTGGCTTGAATCTGGGGAAAAATTGGTCTTAGGGCCAGAGAGTGTGAAGGAAACTTCAAAGAAAATAGCTTTGATCAGAAAAAGAATTGCTTCTGCCCAGGATAGGCAAAAGAAATATGCAGATCAAAGAAGAAAGGCAGTACAATATGGTGTTGGGGATTATGTATTTATCAAAATATCACCCATGAAGAAGGTTCTAAGGTTTGGGAAACAAGGAAAGTTGATTCCTAGGTACATAGGGCCATATAAAATTCTAGAGAGAATAGGAACTATAGCCTATAAGCTGGAGTTGCCAAAAGAAATGAAAGAAATGCATGATGTTTTTCATGTGTCTCAACTAAGAAGGTGGGTTCATGATAAGGAGGCAATCCTAGAATCCCCTAAGGATGTGCAGATTGACCCCAGGATGATCTATGAAAAGGAGCCAGTGGGCATAGTTGCTAGAGAGATAAAGAAATTGAGAAACAAAAAAATTAGTGAAAGTGCAATGGAGTCCTGACCCAAATGATTGCACATGAGAAGTGGAGGATAAAATTAGAAATGATTATCCACAACTGTTTGATTGAATGAAAGGTAAATTTATATATACTAATGATTGTTTTGATTGAATATGCATTGTGATTTTTGTTTTAATATGCATAGAGTTTAATCAAGTGATTGGCTTGAGAATGGTTTGAGATCAGAAAAGTTAATTTTCTGGATTGATGATACTTAAGTTAAGTATGAGAGAATTGTGGGACACAATTCCTAAAAAGAGGGGTATATGTGATAACCCTGATTTTTTGTGTGAGCAATTTCATGATTTAAATTAGTTTATGTTTGTTTAAAAAATTGCATTGAGAAAGATAGGAATGGAAACTGATTGCAAATGTATGGTTTAAACAGGTACATGTGCACAAGGCAGTGCACACACATGCACACATTTTTCTACACAATGAAATAGGCAGAAATCAATATATAAACTAGAATAAATAATTTAGAAATACATATGGATGAAGATATGATTATGTCTTTATTAAGTCTGGCACAAAGAAAATAAATAGGCAGGAATAAATATATGCAAGAAAAATGTTTAGTACTTAAAAATTATTTAAAGAAGGAAAATAAGGACTTAGGCAAAATAGGCATACATATATTATATATGTGCACAAGCAAACACTTGCTGGAAGAAAACAAAAATTGCATGGAAATGGCATGAACCCTCAAGCAAGTACTTTATCCATTTCCAGCAATCCTTTTTGCTTTGGAAAATAAGAATCATGCATATAACATGACCGGGGTAAGATTAAAGCGATAAGGCTTATTTCTGAAAATAAAAACAAGGACCACATACCCTTTTTTCTCTTGAATCAAAATGAGAGGCAGATCATGTTTTATACGGTAAATATGACATTGGGTAATTTTGTTAAACCCTAGTAGCAGCCAGGGTTTTGTATAAGGAGGCTTGGTGTAGTGAGGCCTTACACATTTACTCTTCATCATTTCATAAGCCAGAGAAAAATAAGGAGCACCGGCCATTAGAATTAGAAGAAGGAAGAAGACTAAAAGGGTTCAAAAAGCTTAGGAAAAAGAAGGATTAAGGTGAGTAACCTCACTAGAAACTTTGGCAATAAGTCCTGAATATTGAGGCAGCCTAATTAAATTTATATTTCACTTTTGCAAGCTATGTTCATTTTATGATTTGATAACTTTGGCTTGTCAATGATCTGCTCAAGTGTATAACCCTTTATAGTGACATTATCCAGTATAAAAGAGTCATGGATTTCATGTTTGAATATGGTCATCTGTGTTGTGGTTTAACTTTGAGATGAAGTAGATTTTATGGGTTTTCTTTATACATTTATTTACTTAAAAACCCAAGATTGATGTGGTAGATATATGGTCTAAAAATGAAAGGAAATGTGGGGCTGCAACATTGTGTTGTTGCTTATGTCTCACATCAACTGAAATAAAGATAAATGTAGAGGTGCAATGTTATACATGTGCTGAGCTTCTATGTTTTATGAACTTTCCAAATCAAAGCATATACTTATGGTTTAGCCAGATCTTAAAGAGTAACAAAGGTCTGATTGAACCAGAGGTAAAAGGAGACAACCAGAAAACTATCTATGACCATATGTTGGTAACTTGATCCATTGAAACCCATAGACAAAATAATATGCTTAGAAATCACATCTGTTTGCATGATAAAATGCTTGCTTATAAGAACATGACTTACCAATCTCTTGATGAATACATGTTGGCTGAATGTTTATTTCTCTGGTTGGAATATGATATGCAGAAAGGATTAGCATAGGAATGAGAAAGGGAAAGTAACACTTAGTAATTTAACTAAGGAGTTTTGGATCTTAGGGCTACAAAAATATGGCTTGGCAAGGTGAACATTGCAAGCTCACACATGCAAGCTGCACATATAAAATATGGCAGAAAAGGTTTTGAGTTGCTTTGAAAAGAAAACAAAATGACATGTATTTTGCTTAAGAATAAGAGCAAGTTGTATATGGCTAACATGACCATTTTATTGAACCTGGGTTAAGCCAGCACTAAAGATTTTAAGCTAAATTTTCAGTAAAGTTTTACAACCCAAATGTATGGGAGACTCAGCCATTTTTGCTAACAAGAAGAAGAAAAAAAAATTTAAGCACTTAAATCTTCCACTGACACACACATGCACAGCAACATGCACACACATGCACATGCAAGGGAACAGTTCATACAGTAATAAAATTATGGAAATACATGCAAAATGCTAAGTCTTGAGACATGAAACCAATAGTTATGCAATAATCTAAGTATGCTTGGAAAACCTGGTTTTTAGAAACACTATTGCTATGTTGGAATTATTTCTTTTAATGATTCCCAAACAGTGTTCTACTTCCAAACTTTTGTACTCTGATTCAAGTAGAAAGTAACTTATATATCTTCACATATGAAAGTTTAAGATAATTTGAGCAAACCAATATTTTTATATTGGCATAAAGATCCTGGATAGAAGAAAATTAGAGTGTAATATTTTCTTGATTAAATGACCACTGCATATATATATAAAAAAAACTTTAAAAACAGAAGGTGGGTCATTTCATTTGGTATCAGAGCTATGTTGTTAAATAACATAGCAAAATTTTGTATGAACTTGTTTGCATTGGATGTATGGAGGTGTTGACTGCCTTGGATGCTTTGTTTTGTTAGTGCTTATACTACTAATATCTATTATAACTGAATAGAGATAGATTGAAATGAATTAATCTATAAAGTATCAAGCAAAATGGACTAACCTAAGTGTCACATCCATAGCTATGGTAGGACCCAGACATCAAAATGTAGGAACAAGTGGACCACCCATGGTGAATGTGCAAGAATTCATGAGAGCCATAAGGGATGGAGTAGGCAATAGGCAGGAAAATCCACATGAGGAGCTTTCCAAACTACTCAAGACTTTTACCACCCTTGGAGGAAAAACTTTTGATGGCACAGAAGGAGTTATGGGAGTTCAAAATTGGCTCAGGATTTTGGAAAGAATCTTTGCAGACATGCAAGTTGAAGACCAAAGGAAGAGGCAAAATAATATGCAAAATTTCAATCCCATTAACCAGATTAACTAGGAAAAATCAAGTATTTACTTGGACTGAAGAGTGTGAGAAAGCCTTTGGGAAATTATCAAAATATCACCCATACATATCTATGACCATATGTTTGTAACTTGATCCATTGAAACCCATTGATAAAATAATATGCTTAGAAATCACATCTGTTTGCATGATAAAATGCTTGCTTATGAGAACATGACTTACCAATCTCTAGATGAATACATGTTGGCTGAATGTTTATTTCTCTGGTTGGAATATGATATGCAGAAAGGATTAGCATAGGAATGAGAAAGGGAAAGTAACACTTAGTAATTTAACTAAGGACTTTTGGATCTTAGGGCTACAAAAATATGGCTTGGCAAGGTGAACATTGCAAGCTCACACATGGTATGCTTATACCCAAGGGCCTGAGTGTGCTGGGTTAACAGTGATACGTCCCAGGCAGTGTGTGGTTTAACAAGAGAAAGTAGCTAAAGGCCATAATATACTTGATAGTGAACAATAGAAATAGGTTCATAAGAGGGCTTGGGTAAAATCCCTGATGGCCAGTAATCTGGTAGAAAAGGCTGGATGATTGAATTGATGAATGTGCTGAGTGGATTATAATGTTTGATGGATGGATCCCATGATTGTTATCACTGAACTAAACCATTGAATAATGTATAATTTGTTGTGCACTAATGTATATACACATGTATCAATGAAACATGCACAGGAGTGGTATTGAGTTCCTTTATCCATTTTGAAGTTATTTGCATATGAATAAGTGTCATATAAATCATGTTTTCAGTTAGATTACTCACACCAGACTTTAGTCTGACCCTTGTGTGTTTTATGCACCATTGGGTGTCTCATGTTTATATGGGGCAGTTCATGGTGATTTTGTAGGAAAGTAGGAATTCCTTTGATCAGGCATTGGATGTTTAGCTGCTTAAGGAATTGGATGCTATATTTAAAGATTTGCCGAAGTTAAAATAGATGTTTATGCTGAATTATGTTAAGCTATTTTGTTTAAATTTGCTTAGAAAACTAATGTATGGTTAGAACTACTGTTTTACAAGTGTTGAGCCTATATGTGTATCAGCTGAAACTTATGTGTTTTGTTTTGCAAAATGTTTTGCTAAGAAATGGAATTTTAAGCTTTAAGAACAGTTAGTTTATAATGGTAGAAAATCTGAGATTAAAGGATTTATGGATTGAATGTACAATCAAGTATTTGACATAGGAAAATCCATGTTTAAGTTGATATAAAATATGGCAGAAAAGGTTTTGAGTTGCTTTGAAAAGAAAACAAAATGACATGTATTTTGCTTAAGAATAAGAGCAAGTTGTATATGGCTAACATGACCATTTTATTGAACCTGGGTTAAGCCAGCACTAAAGAGTTTAAGCTAAATTTTCAGTAAAGTTTTACAACCCAAATGTATGGGAGACTCAGCCATTTTTGCTAACAAGAAGAAGAAAAAAAATTTAAGCACTTAAATCTTCCACTGACACACACATGCACAACAACATGCACACACATGCACATGCAAGGGAACAGTTCATACAGTAATAAAATTATGGAAATACATGCAAAATGCTAAGTCTTGAGACATGAAACCAATAGTTATGCAATAATCTAAGTATGCTTGGAAAACCTGGTTTTTAGAAACACTATTGCTATGTTGGAATTATTTCTTTTAATGATTCCCAAACAGTGTTCTACTTTTAAACTTTTGTACTCTGATTCAAGTAGAAAGTAACTTATATATCTTCACATATGAAAGTTTAAGATAATTTGAGCAAACCAATATTTTTATATTGGCATAAAGATCCTGGATAGAAGAAAATTAGAGTGTAATATTTTCTTGATTAAATGACCACTGCATATATATATATAAAAAACTTTAAAAACAGAAGGTGGGTCATTTCATTTGGTATCAGAGCTATGTTGTTAAATAACATAGCAAAATTTTGTATGAACTTGTTTGCATTGGATGTATGGAGGTGTTGACTGCCTTGGATGCTTTGTTTTGTTAGTGCTTATACTACTAATATCTATTATAACTGAATAGAGATAGATTGAAATGAATTAATCTATAAAGTATCAAGCAAAATGGACTAACCTAAGTGTCATATCCATAGCTATGGTAGGACCCAGACATCAAAATGTAGGAACAAGTGGACCACCCATGGTGAATGTGCAAGAATTCATGAGAGCCATAAGGGATGTAGTAGGCAATAGGCAGGAAAATCCACATGAGGAGCTTTCCAAACTACTCAAGACTTTTACCACCCTTGGAGGAAAAACTTTTGATGGCACAGAAGGAGTTATGGGAGTTCAAAATTGGCTCAGGATTTTGGAAAGAATCTTTGCAGACATGCAAGTTGAAGACCAAAGGAAGAGGCAAATTGCATCCAGGCAATTGAGAGGAGCAGCTTTGGATTGGTGGGAGGTTATCATAGTCGGAAGACTTGAAGGAGAAGTGACATGGGATCAATTTAAAGCAATGCTGGAAGGTAGGTTTGTCCCTGCATCAGCCAAGGAGTCTTTGCTAGAGGAATTCATCAAATTAAGGCAAGGGACTATGAATGTCATTGAGTACACTCAGAGGTTTGAATCATTGGCAAAGTATGGTGCAGTACTCATCACCACTGAGGAGGCTAAGAATGGTAGATATATTCAAGGGCTAAACCCTAGACTTAGGAGAGCCATGCTACCATACAAGGACATGACTTTTGATCAAGTTTTGGACTTGACTTTGAGCATTGAACAACATGATAAGGCTAGAGAGAATTTCAGGGCATTCAAGAATAGCTAAAATAAGAAAGGAAAGGGCAAATTTCACCCTTATGATAAGAAGAAATTAGACACAGATTCCACCAAGAAATCAGAAGAAGCCAGTGTTGCTGAAATTAAGACGAAGATTACTTGTTATAACCGTGGCCAAGAGGGGCATATGAAGAACAGGTGCACAAATGTTAGGCCAGCATCCTTCAAATGTCACCATTGTGGGAAGGAAGGTCACATAAAGAGGAATTGTCTTGATTTTAAGCAAGCAAAATTAGGGGCTTTGGAAGGAAAAGGCAAGGCAACCGAGGGATCAAATGTTGAGAAACATGGCCAAGTTGAAGGTACTTTGTTTATTCACTCAATACCTTTTGCAGTAGTGTATGATACGGGCTACACACTCACCGATCTCCCATGATATTGCACAACAATTAAAATTGAATTGTATGATTGTTGATAAGCCACTGTTTATTAGAAGCCCTATAGGTAGTTCATGTGTTCTGGGTATGATGTGTATGCAACTGGGGTTAGATATAGGGGGATATGCGTTTAACTCAGACCTATACGTGTTGCAATATCCGGGCATATGGGTTATTCTAGGAGTTGATTGGTTGAGTAAATATAAGGCTATCATAAATATGGAGACATCCACCATATCAGTGAAAATTTCTGATGGACAAAGTGTAGTTGTTCTTTGTGAGGCAGACAAGAATAGAAATATAGCCAACCTTTTTGCATTGTCTAGTGAAAAACCCATGCCTGCATCAGAAGAAATCCCCATAGTGAATCAATATACTGATGTGTTTGGTGAAGTTAGGGGTGTACCAAACCACAGACCAGTTGAGTTTTCAATCAAAATAATTCCAGGAGCTAGCCCAGTGGTTAAAAGACCAACGAGAATGGGGCCTAAGGAGTTGACAGAATTGAAAAAGCAATTGGTTGAATTAGAAGAAAGAGGCTTTATTAGACCTAGTAGCTCATCATGGGGAGCACCAGTAGTCTTTGTTAAGAAACAAGATGGATCCCTTAGGTTATGTATTGACTATAGGGAATTAAATAAAGTCACAAATAAAATTAATTATCCTTTACTAAGAATTGATGATCTATTTGATCAATTGAGTGGTGCAAAAATATTTTCTAGGCTTGATTTAGCTTCAGGCTTTCATCAGATGAAAGTAGAAGAGGAAAGCATTAAGTATATAGCCTTTAACACAAGATATAGACTTTATGAATTTTTAGTAATGCCATTTGGCTTGACAAATGCTCCTTCCTATTTTGTTGATTTGATGAATAGGATTTTTAGAGAATACATGGATAAATTTGTATTGATATTTATTGATGACATACTAATTTATTCTAAGTCAATTGGAGAGCATGAAAATCATTTGCATATGGCATTTGAGAAATTGAGGCAGGAAGACTTGAAAGCAAAGTTTTCAAAATGCACTTTTTGGCAAAATGAAGTGAATTTTCTAGGCCACATTATATCAGAAAAAGGAATATCTGTGGATCCCAATGAGGTCATTGCAGTGCAAACTTGGAAAAGGCCTACCAATGTCACTGAGGTCAGGTCATTCATGGGAATGGCTGGTTACTATAGCAGGTTTATAAAAGATTTTGCAAAAATTTCAATCCCATTAACCAGATTAACTAGGAAAAATCAAGTGTTTACTTGGACTGAAGAGTGTGAGAAAGCCTTTGGGAAATTAAAGGAAGCACTAGTGCAAGCTCCAATCCTCAAAGTACCTGAAGGGAATGAAAACTTGGTGGTGTATACTGATGCAAGTGGACAAGGGCTTGGGGCAGTATTGATGCAACAACATCAAGTGATAGCTTATGCTTCTAGGCAATTGAAACCAAGTGAGGTAAGATATGCTACTCATGACCTTGAATTAGCTGCTATAGTGTATGCTCTTAAGCTATGGAGACACTACTTGTTAGGGGCAAGGTTTGAAGTTTACACAGACCATAAGTCAATTAAATATTTATTTTCACAAAGAGAATTGAATATGAGGCAGCAAAGGTGGATTGAACTCCTAGCCTCATATGACTTTGAAATATTATATACCCCTGGTAAGGCTAATAAAGTAGCAGATGCCCTAAGTAGACAACATGCTAAAGTGGCTAGATTAATGATAGAAGAGTTTAACACTTTATCATTGTTAACTGATTCAGAGATAGAAAGTGATAATGTAGAAAACAGGAGCCTATGCAGTGAACATGTAGAAATGGGAAAGTAAAGCTTTATCACTCTGGAGTCAGAATTGAAAAACAAAGTTGTAAAGTTACAAGACCAAGATCCATTTTTATTTAAAAAGAAAACTCATATATTAAATGGTGAAGCAGTGGAAGGTTTTCAGTTGAATAATCAAGGCCATTTGAAGAAAGGAAAAAGAATATGTGTTCCAGCAATTGATGAGTTGAAGCAAGAAATCTTGGATGCTTACCACAAAAGTAAATACACTATACACCCAAGAGGCACAAGGATGTATCACAACCTCAAGAGGGATTATTGGTGGAGTGGTATGAAGAGTGCAGTGGCAACCTATGTATCTAAATGTATGGTTTGCCAACAAGTGAAGGCTGAGTATCAAAAGCCCTCAGGGATGCTTCAACCTTTGCAAATACCACAGTGGAAATGGGAGGATATATCAATGGATTTCATTGGTGGGTTGCCTAGAACTAGGAAGGGAAATGATAGCATTTGGGTAGTGGTTGATAGGTTAACCAAGTCAGCCCACTTTATACTAGTAAAGTCAGAGAGAAATCCATGTACACTAGCCCAGTTGTTTATCAAGGAAGTGGTTAGACTACATGGTATACCAAAGACCATAGTAAGTGATAGAGATACCATCTTCACTTCAAAATTTTGGCAGAGTTTTCACAAGGAAATGGGGACTGATTTATGCTTAAGCACAGCATACCATCCTCAATTTGATGGTCAAACTGAAATTGTGAACAAATTGCTTGAAGACATGTTGAGAGCCTGTGTATTGGATTGGGGAGGAAGTTGGGAGGATCATATCTTTTTAGCTGAATTGGCATACAACAATAGCCATCATAGTAGCATAGGCATGGCACCCTTTGAAGCTCTCTATGGGAGACTATGTTTATCACCCTCAAGTTGGCTTGAATCTGGGGAAAAAGTGGTCTTAGGGCCAGAGAGTGTGAAGGAAACTTCAGAGAAAATAGCTTTGATCAGAAAAAGAATTGCTTCTGCCCAGGATAGGCAAAAGAAATGTGCAGATCAAAGAAGGAATGCAGTACAATATGGTGTTGGGGATTAAGTATTTATCAAAATTTCACCCATGAAGAAGGTTCTAAGGTTTGGGAAATAAGGAAAGTTGTATATGGCTAACATGACCATTTTATTAAACCTGGGTTAAGCCAGCACTAAAGAGTTTAAGCTAAATTTTCAGTAAAGTTTTACAACCCAAATGTATGGGAGACTCAGTCATTTTTGCTAACAAGAAGAAGAAAAAAAAATTTAAGCACTTAAATCTTCCAATGACACACACATGCACAGGAACATGCGCACACACATGCACATGCAAGGGAACAGTTCATACAGTAATAAAATTATGGAAATACATGCAAAATGCTAAGTCTTGAGACATGAAACCAATAGTTATGCAATAATCTAAGTATGCTTGGAAAACCTGGTTTTTAGAAACACTATTGCTATGTTGGAATTATTTCTTTTAATGATTCCGAAACAGTTTTCTACTTCCAAACTTTTGTACTCTGATTCAAGTAGAAAGTAACTTATATATCTTCACATATGAAAGTTTAAGATAATTTGAGAAAACCAATATTTTTATATTGGCATAAAGATCCTGGATAGAAGAAAATTAGAGTGTAATATTTTCTTGATTAAATGACCACTGCATATATATATATAAAACTTTAGAAACAGAAGGTGGGTCATTTCATTTGGTATTAGAGCTATGTTGTTAAATAACATAGCAAAATTTTGTATGAACTTGTTTGCATTGGATGTATGGAGGTGTTGACTGCCTTGGATGCTTTGTTTTGTTAGTGCTTATACTACTAATATCTATTATAACTGAATATGGATAGATTGAAATGAATTAATCTATAGAGTATCAGACAAAATGGATTAACCTAAGTGTCATATCCATAGAGCTATGGTAGGACCTAGACATCAAAATGTAGGAACAAGTGGACCACCTATGGTGAATGTGAAAGAATTCATGAGAGCCATAAGGGATGGAGTAGGCAATAGGCAGGAAAATCCACATGAGGAGCTTTCCAAACTACTCAAGACTTTTACCAACCTTGGAGGCAAAACTTTTGATGGCACAAAAGGAGTTATGGGAGTTCAAAATTGGATTAGGATTTTGGAAAGAATCTTTGCAGACATGCAAGTTGAAGACCAAAGGAAGAGGCAAATTGCATCCAGGCAATTGAGAGGAGTAGCTTTGGATTGGTGGGAGGTTATCATAGCCGAAAGACCTGAAGTAGAAGTGACATGGGATCAATTTAAAACAATGCTGGAAGGTAGGTTTATCCCTGCATCAGCCAAGGAATCTTTGCTAGAGGAATTCATCAAATTAAGGCAAGGGACTATGAATGTCACCGAGTACACTCAGATGTTTGAATCATTGGAAAAGTATGGTGCAGTACTCATCACCACTGAGGAGGCTAAGAATGGCAGATATATTCAAGGGCTAAACCCTAGCCTTAGTAGAGCCATGCTATCACACAAGGACAGGACTTTTGATCAAGTTTTGGACTTGACTTTGAGCATTGAACAACATGATAAGGCTAGAGAGAATTTCAGGGCATTCAAGAATAGCCAAAACAAGAAAGGAAAGGGCAAATTTCACCCTTATGATAAGAAGAAAGTAGACACAGCTTCCATCAAGAAACCAAAAGAAGCCAGTGCTGCTGAAATTAAGAAGAAGATTACTTGTTATAATCGTGGCAAAGAGGGGCATATGAAGAACATGTGCACAAATGTTAGGCCAGCATCCTTCAAATGTCACCATTGTGGGAAGGAAGGTCACATAAAGAGGAATTTTCCAGATTTTAAGCAAGGAAAATTATGGGCTTTAGAAGGAAAAGGCAAGGCAACTGAGGGATCAAATGTTGAGAAACATGGCCAAGTTGAAGGTACTTTGTTTATTCACTCAATACCTTTTGCAGTAGTGTATGATACTGGGCTACACACTCACCGATCTCCCATGATATTGCACAACAATTAAAATTGAATTGTATGATTGTTGATAAGCCACTGTTTATTAGAAGCCCTATAGGTAGTTCATGTGTTCTGGGTATGATGTGTATGCAACTGGGGTTAGATATAGGGGGATATGTGTTTAACTCAGACCTATACGTGTTTAACTCAGACCTATATGTGTTTAACTCAGACCTAAACGCTTCTTTCTTTGATTAAAACTTCTTTTAATTAAACACCTTTTATTAATCAAACACCTTTATTTAATGAAACACATTTATTTAATTAAACTTCACTTAATTTAATTAGCCTTCACTTGTTTAATTAAACTTCTTATTAATTAAAATTTAACTTATTTAAGCTTGTATATAGATTTAGTTTCTCTTTATAAATGATATATACTTGTATTTTACTATTCATATATTTACTGTTTATTTATACTTTTTCTATACTTCAAAACACTAATATACCTATAAGTATATTCACAAATCGTTGCATGATTTACATACTTTAAAATATAATCCAAAAGGTAAAAAACAAATGCTACTCGAATATTGTTACTATAAACCTCTTCTCATTTATAAATTCCCATTTTAAAATATAAACCCTTCTCTTTTATAATATTTTCCCACTTTAAAATATAATTCCAGGGTTTAAAAACAAATGTTGCTAAAACATTATTTACTACAAACCCAAATCAATTCACACTTAACCAGTATCTTTAAAACTCTCTTTTTAAATATCTAATTATATTTACAAGGGTTAAATACTAATGTTAATTGAACATTATTTACTACAACCCAAAACCATTCACTTATAATTACCTTAAAATATTCATTATTAATTACCCAATTATATTCCTAATTATAATCTTAATTATATTTCTAATTATAATCTTTGTTATAATTTTACACTAATTTAACAAGTCATAATATAATTCTACTCGACTCTACAAAACCATTTATTTTAAGTAAAGTGTTTATAACAACCCTTTGGAGGAATTTGAAAATATAATTGAATATAAAAACTCGGGCATTTATTTCTAAATTCATCTTTTGAAAAGTTTGGTTGTTTAGTAATTTATTACGGAGTATTCCTTGTACTCTTGTTGCATACGGTTATTATATTGTTTATGTTGCTAGTGTGTTACTCTTTTGTCAACATAGTTCTCTTTTGGATAGTGAGTGTATGATAAGTACAGGGAAGTAAGAGATTGCTATTTGATTTCTTGTGCACCTGTATTCGCATCGAGATAGGAAATTGCTTGCAAGAATAAAAATCAAACACAAAAGAGGTATGTAGTAGGTTTAGAAATTGGGAATTGTTTAATGATTTTATGCCTCGGTTATGGGAGGCCACTTGGATTTTGTTTTCTTCTGTTGATTTGAGTCAATTTGGATGAGTTGTAGTTTTTTCGAATCCAGCCGCGCAAAGGAGGTGCTGCCAGATTTTCCTTAATATAGTGAACTTTAAGAGTTTAAGAACACATTTTATAATAGTTTTAAACTAGTTTAGAGACATTTTCTTCTTTTAGGAATTTCGAGGATGAAATTCTTTTAAGGGGGAGAATGGAACATCCTAGAATTTTATCGATTTGGTTTTGAATATTTTATTAATTTTAAATATTTAAATAATTGATTTTTAAAGTTTAATAACTTATATTCAAATATAGTAATTATTTAGATATTTGAATTTTTAATTAAAATATAAATTAAATGGATTAAATAGTTTTATTTAACTCATATTATTTATAAATAATAATGGTGAATCCATTTGGAAATTTCTTTGCAATAATAAATGGTTCGAATAAAAAAAATCAATTGTTAATAAAACGACTTGATTTTGATTGTAGTATTTTTAATTGAATTTATTTGATTTTTTCCATAATTTTTAATTTGAAAAATATTTAAATTGTCATTTGACGATTTTTATGCAATTGATGGTATTTTTATGATTTTACAGAATAAGATAACCAATGTATTTTATCTTTGTTTTGAGATCGTATCACATTTTAGTGCAAGATTGTATTTTTATTTTTTTCGTTTGCAGTTCGTACGCGAACGAATTATTGTGTAGCAGAATACCACGAAAATCTTTTTTACAAAATCTTTTTAAATTAAAATTTTTAATTTGATATTTCAAAATGACTTGATGGTGAGGTGATAGGTGAGTTGGAAATTTCTTTTTGCTTGGAGATATTGGCTTGTAGTTTAAGTAAAGAAGATGGTGTTTCTATATAAAAGCAAACTTATTCAACACATACAAAATAAAAGTTGACTTTCCCCTCTTTTATTTTCCACTTTTCCTCCACCCTTTTTTATCGTTCTTCCATTTCAGTAAACAAGAAAATGAGAACAACTTCAATAGTTAAAACATAAAGATTTATTCAATAGAAAATTGCAAAACATAGATCTTCGGGTTCCTAATCACTTGATCTACAACTCTATATGCTTTATATTGGTTGCGGCATCTCTGGTGGAAGTTGACTATTTACTAGCGTGCCTAGAGTTTGGGTTGTAGGGGGTTCTAGGTGGAATTAGTGCAGATAGATGGTGGCTTTGAACTTGGGGTGGCTTCGGGTGTCGGTGGTGAGCTTTTGGAGGGTTGCGGTCGAGATCCATGATATTTTAACTGAAATATTTTAATTATAAATTCGACTCTTTTGGAATTTCTATGATACTTTAATTAAAATGGGTTTTTGAACTTCTCTATTTTATTTCAACTTCTCTTATTACTCTTTTCTAACATATGTATATATGTAAATATTTTAAAATTATTTTTGAAAATATATATCTCTACAAAAAAGTTATTATAATAAAAAATGTTTATTTTAAAGGAAATAAAAGGAGTTTATCGCTTATTTTAAATTGATTTTTGTTTTTAAAGGAAGATAGAAATATTTTGGAATAAATATTTTTAAACATCTTATATAGACGTTGTAATAAAAGAATGGATTTATAAATGAAATTCTATAAATTAAAGAGAGAGATTTATAAGCAGTATTTTATAGATAAAAGAATATGTTTATAAGTGGTTAACTTTTAAAGAAAAATATTATCATTTTGATTGATTGGAGTAATAAATCGCAATTGTGAATTTATTGTAATATACAGAATGATTGTATTATGGAAAATATATGAGTTTTATTTATATTTGGAGTTTGTTTTATATTTAGAGTTTCGTTTTATCTTTGGAGTTTTTTTTAATAAAAGGATATTTATAAATGAGTTATAGTTTTACTAAAAGAGTTTCAAATAAATTCGGGAATTTATAAAATGGGTTTTATAATTATGTTTAGATATTTATAAAGGGAATTTTACGATTCATAAATAATTTTTTTATAAAAGGAGTTTGTAAATATAAGGAGTTTTATAAAGTCATTTTATGAAAACTATTTTATAAAAAAACCAAGACCCGATTTCCATAAACGATCATTCTAAATTACGGTGGTATAAGAAGCGTCGTTTCATGCTTAACACCAATTTCCAACGTATGGAAACTCGTCTCTATCTTGATAATTAAGAATGAGTATCGAGGAAAGGATAGTTTTCTAACTTGTTAGATTTCATTGTTAATCAAGAGATGGTACTGTTTGAAAATCGAAAAATGGTGGTAAGTATATTGGGTCTAATTTCCATACAGTCCTGTAACAACCCGGGATTTGCATTACCAATTAATAAATAAAAGTTAGGTTTTTTATTTATTTTAATGAAGCATAAAAGGATTTGGAATAATAAAATTTATTATTTGAAAAGGCTATTTTAATTAAATGGGAAATATGGGATTTTAAAATGAGGATAAAATGTTATTTTTGGAAAGTTAAATATTTGAGGAGAGATTTTAAAATGGGTTTGGATAAGAAAAAAATGAGTTTTATAAACATATATGAACACTTAGACTAATTTTTGGAAACATGTAAATAACTCTCTTCTTATTGGGTTACAAAACCTAACCCAATAACCCACCCTAAACCTTCTCTATAAATTATCTCATACTCTCATAACCTCATTCATTCAACCCTAATCAAAACCCTAATCATTTCCTAAAGCTTTCATAACAAAAATGGCCTCTATCTTCATCTCCTTCTAGTTTTAGCTTATGCAAGTCATTCTATGCAAAGGTAATGCAAATACCCACCTCAAATCCATTTTTATATCTTTCTCATTTCTGAAATGTATTTGGTAACACATGTTTTATGTGTTTTTTTGATCTTATAGCCTCCTAATCATCTTTTGCTAACTGACAAGCACCTTTGTCCAAGTGGTTAATAGATTTGGCTTTGGTGCAGGATGTCACAAGTTCGAAACTTGCTTTCGAACGTTTATTTGACATGGGATATGTTGTCTCCATGATTTGTTGTATATAAATACCAGTTCAAAAAAAAAAATCATCTTTTGCTAACTTGGGTTGATGCTATAATAGTCTTTGTTGTTTTCAAGAGAGGTATATTGCTAAAACCTCTTCTAATATGTGTTTAATCATCTTTTGATTTTGGTAATCAGTTAGTAACACATGTTTTATTATGTAACATGTGAATCATAGCTCTTTGATCATCTTTGCTTTCATTTTGGGTGTGCACATAAGGTATTTGTAATATATGCTAGCTGAAATTATAATTAGTTTATTGTTGTTAGTAAATTAGGCATATCTCATTCATCTTAAATCGGAATTAAGATTTTCTTGATGTTATGGAAAGCTTATTCTGTAGGCTATAACTTTTATGTTTTGAGCTTTGCCTAATTTTGTGGTTTGAATGGTCGAAATCACGTTTGTTTGTCGCTGACCTGACAACAAACTACAGGGTTGAGAAACTAAAAACCTGAAATTGATTTGGCCATAAGTTACTCGTTTCTTATCCAAATCTAATAATTTTGGATGTTCTGGAAAGCTTAGATTTAGAGCTAAAACTTTAATGTTTTGAGTTTCATGAAATTTCGAAGTTAATTTGGTCAAAACTGTGCATTCTTACCACTGTCCCGAGAGCACAACGACAGTGATATAAAATTTAGATCTGAGAATTGTTTTAGTCATAGAATTTTCATCTCTGGTCGGAATTTGACAATCTTGGTCATTCCTGAAAGCTTAGAAACTAAGCTACAACTTTCATTTTATTCATTTTGCCAGAATTTGAAGTTTACTATGCCAAAATTGTGGTTTTTCATCTCTGGCCAGTTAGTGCATAGCTATAGGCCTTAGTATCTTTTCTCCCGTTGTTTTCAGCGTAGAACCCCGACTTTGCGACGCCATCCCGGGCTCGTCCTTTGTCGGATTTCATCGTTTTTGGTCTCCTTAAAACGATTCTTGTTGCATATCAAAGTAGGAGTACTTTACTACGCTCCTATAAATTTTCATCAAGATCTGAGTTCATGTGACCCTTCGACCATGTCGTCGAAGTGGGACCTTTACACTGTTTTGACACAGTAAAGTTTTATGATTTTTGTCCGATTTTGAGACGACGCCGTTTCTTCGTTTCAAGTCGAAATTTCCCGATTCTTTTTGCAGTTTGGAGCAGGGATGTTGGACTATATGTCTACCAATTTTCATGCCATTCGGATTCAGTTTGCTAGTCCGAATAATTTTCCGAACTTGGGTTCGCGTCATTTTTGGACTATTTTCCAACACTTAGAATATTTTCAGTGATTTTCTGGTTTTATTGATTTCTTTGAGATTTGTCTCCAGATTTCGTACACGGGTTTTATGAATTATTTTCAAAGGATTTTTCACTCCTAAATGGCTTTCGAAATTATTATATAATATTATTTTTAATTATTAAATTAATTACTCCATAATAGGAGAGTTTTCAAAAGCCGTTTTAAAGTGATTTCAAAATCAATTATAAATCCGTTTCGCATCATTATTTTCTATAATAAAAATCTCACACTCACTTTTTAGCACGTCGAGCGAAGTGGAAAGGTGCTTAAACGGTTAGGAAATCTCCGGCCTATGGAACCGTGTGTATTTCCTTTCCGGTTAATCCCCGACCTATTCGATTGATCGTTTTGACCTTTGGGTCTAGTTTACCGATGATACGAGGTGGACTTTTTATTGTTTGGAGTGTGAGCTTGCTATTGGTTAGTAAACCGTTTAGTGCGAACGTGGGGTATGAGACTCATTGTTAACACTTTACGGGTTCCTCTCCAAGAAGTTGGTGACACATTAGCCTTTGGGCGGCCAGTACTGGACCTCTAGGTCACCACGCCTCTGGGCAACCATCTCTGGACACCTGCTCTATGGAGCAGTTTATTTTTTCGGCATGCGCCTCTGGGCCTTTATCCTTCTGGGAAGGATCTTGCCGTCTCGCGCGTTCCGCATCTGTGCGAGTGATCGATCACAACTCTACAATACTTGGCAACAACGACTCTGGTCGGTGCACGTGCAATATTGGTATTATTTGATGATTTTTACATCAATTCGAGTACCGCCATTCGGTGTTGGTTCTATGGAATCATACGATGTAAGTGCGATTACCTTGTGGATTCACAATGTCTCTGGACACTGCTTTTCAGTATTGGATTTCATTGACTTTTCAGTATATCCCCATTGCACTTTGGAGCATCGATCTTTGCTTGGGCATTGATTACAGACTCTGGTCACTCTTGGGATTATTGCCTATGGGCATCTTTTTATAGCTTTGGCTACGCTGATGATATGAGGCGATTTTATTTATTCTACACTTTGGTGTTGATTTCTCTTTGGAGATTTTATTGTTTATTGATGATTAGGGATCGTCATTATATTCATGTGGTTCATAATATACTTCTCTTTGGATAAGTACTGTTTTATTTATGTACCGCATTATTATATATCTCAGTTATTACTGATTGTTTAGCTAGCCTGACCCGAGTGTTTTCGCTTGGGTCAGACCGAGTTGTTTTAGGTTAGGTCTCTGGACTTAGCTTCTGTGCTTCCGCTTGGACATTATCTGCTATGCTGATAGATAGCGCTTTTATTTGTCCACTATTCCTGCTACTCTGTTATTATTCAGACTTTGATATGTACATATTTTGACCCACATGTGTGGGCAGTGGCTTTGTACCCACTTATAGTATTTGGATCTGTATTGACGATGTATTGTTCTGGGATTTTATATCTGTTATGTGATTCTGTTCTATGATGTTTTATCATTTATTATTATGCTTTGTCCTGATAGATCTTTAGCCATTTGTAATTTCGTTATAAGTATTTACCGAATATGTCGAACCACTTGAAAAATATATATAGATACCATCCTTTCGACGTATTCAGTAGATAGTTATAGCTTGATTACAAATGGTCGCTTCCAATATACTCTATTCTCCGCTTTAACAGACAGTATTACTCCCGTAATACTCTTTGTTACAGTAGGTCTCAGAGTGGGGCGTTACAGCTTGGTATCAGAGCCTGGTTTCAGGAATAAGCATAATAAACACAGAACAGATACACTTAGTACAATACATTTTAATTAGATCCGAATTAAATCAAATCCCTTCCTTATGTTTATTGATAGATAAGTTAGGAATATGTATAGGAATCCGTTATATTCCATAGTATTCCTTAATTAATTATCTATCATTGAATCATGGCTACTCTGCTGGATTGGCTCGCTCAGTACGACGCCAAAATCATTTGTTCGGAGCGGATATTATTCATTCATCACCCTGACTCGTCCTCTCCGTTAGCTATTGTTCTTCAAGATGTTGGGCTTTCTGAGGTTACTTTATTCTCTCTCGATTCACGAGATGAGGATTTGAACTTATCTCGTATTCCTGTTGTTCGGGATTTCCCCGACGTTTTTGAGCCAGTATCCGGACTGCCGCCAAAGCGAGCTATTGAGTTCCGCATCGATCTCATTCCAGGCTCTCATCCAGTTGGGCGTCCTCCTACGAGAATGTCTACTAAGGAGAATGAGGAACTCAGGAAGCAGTTAGTTGAGCTTGAAGCGAAGCAGTTCATCCGATCCAGTTCTTCGCCATGGGGTGCTACTGTGGTCTTCGTTAAGAAGGCTGATGGCTCTCTTAGGCTTTGCATTGATTATCGCAAGCTCAATGAGCTGACCATCAGAAATCGCTACCCACTTCCTCGGATAGACGACATGTTTGACCAATTGAGCGGTGCGAAGGTCTTCTCTCAGCTTGACCTTGCCACCGGATTCCATCAGCTACGAGTCGCGGAAGACAGCATTCCTCTTACAGCATTTCGCACTCGTTATGGTTCTTTTGAGTGGTTGGTCATGCCGTTCGGCTTGACGAACGCTCCGGCTTTCTTCGTCGATCTCATGAATCAAGTATTCCGGCAATACATCGATAGATTCGTTCTGGTTTTCATCAACGATATTCTTATTTATTCTAGATCCGAGGCAGAGCATGCTCATCATTTGCGGATAGTCTTGGATACTCTTCGTCAGCATCAGCTTAAGGCCAAGCTCTCCAAGTGCCATTTTTGGGAGAGCAAGGTCAAGTTCTTAGGCCATATTGTATCATCTGAGGGTATTTCTGTCGATCCTGCCAAGATCGAAGCTATTCAAAATTGGAAGCAGCCCGAGAACGTTCATGATATTCGCAGCTTCCTTGGGTTGGCGGGTTATTACCGTCGATTTATTAAGGATTTCTCTCGTGTTGCACTTCCCCTCACAACTCTGACTCGTAAGGGGGTTCGCTTTATTTGGTCTGATAAGTGTGAAGTTTCTTTTCAGCGATTGAAGAAACTTCTCACTCATGCTCCTATTCTAGTAGTTCCTGAGAGTAACCAGGATCTTGTTGTTTACACCGACGCTTGTGGTAGCGGCCTCGGTGCTGTGCTTATGCAGAAAGATCGGGTAGTTGCTTATGCTTCTAGGCAGCTACGTCCGAATGAGATTCGCTATCCGACTCATGATCTTGAGTTGGCAGCTATCGTCTTTGCCTTGAAGACGTGGCGTCATTATCTATTGGGCAAACGTTTCACTCTTTACACCGATCACAAGTCTCTGAAGTATCTTTTCAGCCAGAGAGATCTCAACATGACGCAGCAGCGATGGCTTGAGTTTCTCGCCTCATATGACTTAGACATTCTGTATACCCCTGGCAAGGGTAATCGTGTGGCTGATGCACTCAGTCGCAAACACTCGGCAGTAGTTTCTATGATGATAGCCGAGTGGGATATTCTGGAGACTCTTTCTATGTGTGATATTCGAAATCGAGCTCCGTCTTCTAATTCTCAGATCTTGTTATTCAGCTTGGAAGCTCGACCTAATCTATTGGATCGCATTGCCCATGCTCAGCGGCAGGATCCAGACTTGTTGCGATACATTCATCTCCTTGAGCCGGGATCCAGTGATGAGACATTGTTGGATTATTCTATTGATTCTCATCGGTGTCTTCGCATGAAGAACCTTATTTTGGTACCATCTGATTTATCACTTAGGCATGACATTCTAGACGAGTGTCATCACACTAAGTACACTATACATCCCGGGTCGAGTAAGATGTATGCCGACATGTGTCGCCTATTTTTTTGGGAGGGCATGAAGAGTGATATTGCAAGTTATGTAAGCCGTTGCATGACTTGTCAACAGATCAAAGCTGAGCATCAGCGTACATCTGGTCTTCTTCAGCCGCTAGAGATTCCATTGTGGAAATGGGATCAGATATCCATGGATTTTATTGACGGTCTACCTCGATCAAGGTCAGGCCATACTTCTATTTGGGTCATCGTCGATCGCTTGACCAAATCAGCTCATTTCATTCCTATTAGGTCCACTCGGACTGCTCCTCAGCTTGCCAAGCTATATGTGAAGGAAGTTGTTCGACTTCATGGAATTCCTAGCTCTATCGTCTGTGATCGAGACACTATCTTTACTAGTCACTTCTGGAAGTGCCTACAGTGAGCTTTGGGCTCAAAGCTGAATCTCTCGACTGCTTATCATCCTCAGACCGACGGTCAGACGGAGAGGGTGAATCGTATTTTAGAGGATCTTTTGCACTGTTGTATTCTGGATTTCGGAGGTAGTTGGGAGGATCACTTACCGCTTGTAGAGTTCTCCTACAACAACAACTTTCAGTCTAGTATTGGCATGGCACCTTTCGAGGCTCTTTACGGAAGACCATGTCGCTCTCCTGCTTGTTGGTTAGAATCTGGCGAGAAGCTCCTTCTTGGTCCAGATTCAGTTCGGGAATATTCTGAGAAGATTATTCTTATTCGTCAGAGAATGAAAGAGGCGTAGAACCGTCAGAAATCCTACGCAGACAACCGCAGGAAGCCTCTTGAGTTCTCCATTGGTGATCATGTCTTTATTCGGATATCTCCTATGAAAGGGGTTGTGCGTTTCAGCTCTACAGGGTAGTTGGCTCCTCGCTATGTTGGACCATTTCCTATTACGGAACGCATTGGCCACGTGGCTTATCGTGTGGTTCTACCTGCTCACTTCTCTGGAATGCACGACGTGTTCCATGTTTCCCAGCTTCGCATGTGTGTCCGCGACCCTGATTCTATCATTGAGCCGCATGCTGTGCCTGATTTAGAGATATTACCTGATTTATCTTTGGAGCAGCAACCTCTTCGTGTGCTAGATTCGGAGGTTAGACGCCTTCGCAACAAAGAGGTTCCACTCGTGAAGATTCAATGGTCACCGAATCCTAAGGACTGCACTTGGGAGACCAGAGAATCTATCGAACGCTCTTATCCTGGTTTTCTCCCATCTTCTTCTGTGGGTGAGAATTCTCTATTTTATCTCTATCACTTCTTTTGTGGATTTGACATTATAGACGACATCTATCTTAAGGAATTACGGGGACGTAATTTTCTTAAGGGGGGAGTCTGTAACAACCCGGGATTTGCATTACCAATTAATAAATAAAAGTTAGGTTTTTTATTTATTTTAATGAAGCATAAAAGGATTTGGAATAATAAAATTTATTATTTGAAAAGGCTATTTTAATTAAATGGGAAATATGAGATTTTAAAATGAGGATAAAATGTTATTTTTGGAAAGTTAAATATTTGAGGAGAGATTTTAAAATGGGTTTGGATAAGAAAAAAATGAGTTTTATAAACATATATGAACACTTAGACTAATTTTTGGAAACATGTAAATAACTCTCTTCTTATTGGGTTACAAAACCTAACCCAATAACCCACCCTAAACCTCCTCTATAAATTATCTCATACTCTCATAACCTCATTCATTCAACCCTAATCAAAACCCTAATCATTTCCTAAAGCTTTCATAACAAAAATGGCCTCTATCTTCATCTCCTTCTAGTTTTAGCTTATGCAAGTCATTCTATGCAAAGGTAATGCAAATACCCACCTCAAATCCATTTTTATATCTTTCTCATTTCTGAAATGTATTTGGTAACTCATGTTTTATGTGTTTTTTTGATCTTATAGCCTCCTAATCATCTTTTGCTAACTTGGGTTGATGCTATAATAGTCTTTGTTGTTTTCAACAGAGGTATATTGCTAAAACCTCTTCTAATATGTGTTTAATCATCTTTTGATTTTGGTAATCAGTTAGTAACACATGTTTTATTATGTAACATGTGAATCATAGCTCTTTGATCATCTTTGCTTTCATTTTGGGTGTGCACATAAGGTATTTGTAATATATGCTAGCTAAAATTATAATTAGTTTATTGTTGTTAGTAAATTACGCATATCTCATTCATATTAAATCGGAATTTAGATTTTCTTGATGTTATGGAAAGCTTATTCTGTAGGCTATAACTTTTATGTTTTGAGCTTTGCCTAATTTTGTGGTTTGAATGGTCGAAATCACGTTTGTTTGTCGCTGACCTGACAACAAACTACAGGGTTGAGAAACTAAAAACCTGAAATTGATTTGGCCATAAGTTACTCGTTTATTATCCAAATCTAATAATTTTGGATGTTCTGGAAAGCTTAGATTTAGAGCTAAAACTTTCATGTTTTGAGTTTCATAAAATTTCGAAGTTAATTTGGTCAAAACTGTGCATTCTTACCACTGTCCCGAGAGCACAACGACAGTGACATAAAATTTAGATCTGAGAATTGTTTTAGTCATAGAATTTTCATCTCTGGTCGGAATTTGACAATCCTGGTCATTCCGGAAAGCTTAGAAACTAAGCTACAACTTTCATTTTATTCATTTTGCCAGAATTTGAAGTTTACTATGCCAAAATTGTGGTTTTTCATCTCTGGCCAGTTAGTGCATAGTTATAGGCCTTAGTCTCTTTTCTCCCGTTGTTTTCAGCGTAGAACCCCGACTTTGCGACGCCATCCCGGGCTCGTCCTTTGTCGGATTTCATCGTTTTTGGTCTCGTTAAAATGATGAGATCGAGATCTTTAACCATGAAAAGTTTGGTTTAGATCTGGGTGCATTAGATACTTCGTTTCTATTGCCGAAGTAGCACCCATAAACTGTTTTACAATAGTGATCATTTTCAGTTATCGTCGGACCAACTTTGAAACATTGTCGTTTCTTCGTTTTAAGTCGAAACCGAACGATTCTTGTTGCATATCAAAGTAGGAGTACTTTACTACGCTCCTACAAATTTTCATCAAGATCTGAGTTCATGTGACCCTTCGACCATGTCGTCGAAGTGGGACCTTTACACTGTTTTGACACAGTAAAGTTTTATGATTTTTGTCCGACTTTGAGACGACGCCGTTTCTTCGTTTCAAGTCGAAATTTCCCGATTCTTTTTGCAGTTTGGAGCAGGGATGTTGGACTATATGTCTACCAATTTTCATGCCATTCGGATTCAGTTTGCTAGTCCGAATAATTTTCCGAACTTGGGTTTGCGTCATTTTTGGACTATTTTCCAACACTTAGAATATTTTCAGTGATTTTCTGGTTTTATTGATTTCTTTGAGATTTGTCTCCAGATTTCGTACACGGGTTTTATGAATTATTTTCAAAGGATTTTTCACTCCTAAATGGCTTTCGAAATTATTATATAATATTATTTTTAATTATTAAATTAATTACTCCATAATATGAGAGTTTTCAAAAGCCGTTTTAAAGTGATTTCAAAATCAATTATAAATCCGTTTCGCATCATTATTTTCTATAATAAAAATCTCACACTCACTTTTTAGCACGTCGAGCGAAGTGGAAAGGTGCTTAAACGGTTAGGAAATCTCCGGCCTATGGAACCGTGTGTATTTCCTTTCCGGTTAATCCCCGACCTATTCGATTGATCGTTTTGACCTTTGGGTCTAGTTTACCGATGATACGAGGTGGACTTTTTATTGTTTGGAGTGTGAGCTTGCTATTGGTTAGTAAACCGTTTAGTGCGAACGTGGGGTATGGGACTCATTGTTAACACTTTACGGGTTCCTCTCCAAGAAGTTGGTGACACATTAGCCTTTGGGCGGCCGGTACTGGACCTCTAGGTCACCACGCCTCTGGGCAACTATCTCTGGACACCTGCTCTATGGAGCAGTTTATTTTTTCGGCATGCGCCTCTGGGCCTTTATCCTTCTGGGAAGGATCTTGCCGTCTCGTGCGTTCCGCATCTGTGCGAGTGATCGATCACAACTCTACAGTACTTGGCAACAACGACTCTGGTCCGTGCACGTGCAATATTGGTATTATTTGATGATTTTTACATCCATTCGAGTACCGCCATTCGGTGTTGGTTCTATGGAATCATACGATGTAAGTGCGATTACCTTGTGGATTCACAGTGTCTCTGGACACTGCTTTTCAGTATTGGATTTCATTGACTTTTCAGTATATCCCCATTGCACTTTGGAGCATCGATCTTTGCTTGGGCATTGATTACAAACTCTGGTCACTCTTGGGATTATTGCCTATAGGCATCTTTTTATAGCTTTGGCTACGCTGATGATATGAGGCGATTTTATTTATTCTACACTTTGGTGTTGATTTCTCTTTGGAGATTTTATTGTTTATTGATGATTAGGGATCGTCATTATATTCATGTGGTTCATAATATACTTCTCTTTGGATAAGTACTGTTTTATTTATGTACTGCATTATTATATATCTCAGTTATTACTGATTGTTTAGCTAGCCTAACCCGAGTGTTTTCGCTCGGGTCAGACCGAGTTGTTTCAGGTTAGGTCTCTGGACTTAGCTTCTGTGCTTCCGCTTGGACATTATCTGCTATGCTGATAGATAGCGCTTTTATTTGTCCACTATTCCGCTACTCTGTTATTATTCAGACTTTGATATGTACATATTTTGACCCACATGTGTGGGCAGTGGCTTTGTACCCACTTATAGTATTTGGATCTGTATTGACGATGTATTGTTCTGGGATTTTATATCTGTTATGTGATTCTGTTCTATGATGTTTTATCATTTATTATTATGCTTTGTCCTGATAGATCTTTAGCCATTTGTAATTTCGTTATAAGTATTTACCGAATATGTCGAACCACTTGAAAAAAATATATAGATACCATCCTTTCGACGTATTCAGTAGATAGTTATAGCTTGATTACAAATGGTCGCTTCCAATATACTCTATTCTCCACTTTAACAGACAGTATTACTCCTGTAATACTCTTTGTTACAGTAGGTCTCAGAGTGGGGCGTTACAGCTTGGTATCAGAGCCTGGTTTCATGAATAAGCATAATAAACACAGAACAGATACACTTAGTACAATACATTTTAATTAGATCCGAATTAAATCAAATCCCTTCCTTATGTTTATTGATAGATAAGTTAGGAATATGTATAGGAATCCGTTATATTCCATAGTATTCCTTAATTAATTATCTATCATTGAATCATGGCTACTCTGCTGGATTGGCTCGCTCAGTACGACGCCAAAATCATTTGTTCGGAGCGGATATTATTCATTCATCACCCTGACTCGTCCTCTCCGTTAGCTATTGTTCTTCAAGATGTTGGGCTTTCTGAGGTTACTTTATTCTCTCTCGATTCACGAGATGAGGATTTGAACTTATCTCGTATTCCTGTTGTTCGGGATTTCCCCGACGTTTTTGAGCCAGTATCCGGACTGCCGCCAAAGCGAGCTATTGAGTTCCGCATCGATCTCATTCCAGGCTCTCATCCAGTTGGGCGTCCTCCTACGAGAATGTCTACTAAGGAGAATGAGGAACTCAGGAAGCAGTTAGTTGAGCTTGAAGCGAAGCAGTTCATCCGATCCAGTTCTTCGCCATGGGGTGCTACTGTGGTCTTTGTTAAGAAGGCTGATGGCTCTCTTAGGCTTTGCATTGATTATCGCAAGCTCAATGAGCTGACCATCAGAAATCGCTACCCACTTCCTCGGATAGACGACATGTTTGACCAATTGAGCGGTGCGAAGGTCTTCTCTCAGCTTGACCTTGCCACCGGATTCCATCAGCTACGAGTCGCGGAAGACAGCATTCCTCTTACAGCATTTCGCACTCGTTATGGTTCTTTTGAGTGGTTGGTCATGCCGTTTGGCTTGACGAACGCTCTGGCTTTCTTCGTCGATCTCATGAATCAAGTATTCCGGCAATACATCGATAGATTCGTTCTGGTTTTCATCAACGATATTCTTATTTATTCTAGATCCGAGGCAGAGCATGCTCATCATTTGCGGATAGTCTTGGATACTCTTCGTCAGCATCAGCTTAAGGCCAAGCTCTCCAAGTGCCATTTTTGGGAGAGCAAGGTCAAGTTCTTAGGCTATATTGTATCATCTGAGGGTATTTCTGTCGATCCTGCCAAGATCGAAGCTATTCAAAATTGGAAGCAGCCCGAGAACGTTCATGATATTCGCAGCTTCCTTGGGTTGGCGGGTTATTACCGTCGATTTATTAAGGATTTCTCTCGTGTTGCACTTCCCCTCACAACTCTGACTCGTAAGGGGGTTCGCTTTATTTGGTCTGATAAGTGTGAAGTTTCTTTTCAGCGATTGAAGAAACTTCTCACTCATGCTCCTATTCTAGTAGTTCCTGAGAGTAACCAGGATCTTGTTGTTTACACCGACGCTTGTGGTAGCGGCCTCGGTGCTGTGCTTATGCAGAAAGATCGGGTAGTTGCTTATGCTTCTAGGCAGCTACGTCCGAATGAGATTCGCTATCCGACTCATGATCTTTAGTTGGCAGCTATCGTCTTTGCCTTGAAGACGTGGCGTCATTATCTATTGGGCGAACGTTTCACTCTTTACACCGATCACAAGTCTCTGAAGTATCTTTTCAGCCAGAGAGATCTCAACATGACGCAGCAGCGATGGCTTGAGTTTCTCGCCTCATATGACTTAGACATTCTGTATACCCCTGGCAAGGGTAATCGTGTGGCTGATGCACTCAGTCGCAAACACTCGGCAGTAGTTTCTATGATGATAGCCGAGTGGGATATTATGGAGACTCTTTCTATGTGTGATATTCGAAATCGAGCTCCGTCTTCTAATTCTCAGATCTTGTTATTCAGCTTGGAAGCTCGACCTAATCTATTGGATCGCATTGCCCATGCTCAGCGGCAGGATCCAGACTTGTTGCGATACATTCATCTCCTTGAGTCGGGATCCAGTGATGAGACATTGTTGGATTATTCTATTGATTCTCATCGGTGTCTTCGCATGAAGAACCTTATTTTGGTACCATCTGATTTATCACTTAGGCATGGCATTCTAGACGAGTGTCATCACACTAAGTACACTATACATCCCGGGTCGAGTAAGATGTATGCCGACATGTGTCGCCTATTTTTTTGGGAGGGCATGAAGAGTGATGTTGCAAGTTATGTAAGCCGTTGCATGACTTGTCAACAGATCAAAGCTGAGCATCAGCGTCCATCTGATCTTCTTCAGCCGCTAGAGATTCCATTGTGGAAATGGGATCATATATCCATGGATTTTATTGACGGTCTGCCTCGATCGAGGTCAGGCCATACTTCTATTTGGGTCATCGTCGATCGCTTGACCAAATCAGCTCATTTCATTCCTATTAGGTCCACTCGGACTGCTCCTCATCTTGCCAAGCTATATGTGAAGGAAGTCATTCGAATTCATGGCATTCCTAGCTCTATCGTTTGTGATCGAGACACTATCTTTACTAGTCACTTCTGGAAGTGCCTACAGTCAGCTTTGGGCTCAAAGCTGAATCTCTCGACTGCTTATCATCCTCAGACCGACGGTCCGACGGAAAGGGTGAATCGTGTTTTAGAGGATCTTTTGCACTGTTGTATTCTGGATTTCGGAGGTAGTTGGGAGGATCACTTACCGCTTGTAGAGTTCTCCTACAACAACAGCTTTCAGTTTAGTATCGGCATGGCACCTTTCGAGGCTCTTTACGGAAGGCCATGTCGCTCTCCTGCTTGTAGGTTAGAATCTGGCGAGAAGCTCCTTCTTGGTCCAGATTCAGTTCGGGAATCTTCTGAGAAGATTATTCTTATTCGTCAGAGAATGAAAGAGGCGTAGAACCATCAGAAATCCTACGCAGACAACCGCAGGAAGCCTCTTGAGTTCTCCATTGGTGATCATGTCTTTATTCGGATATCTCCTATGAAAGGGGTTGTGCATTTCAGCTCTACAGGGTAGTTGGCTCCTCGCTATGTTGGACCATTTCCTATTACGGAACGCATTGGCCACGTGGCTTATCGTGTGGCTCTACCTGCTCACTTCTCTGGAATGCACGACGTGTTCCATGTTTCCCAGCTTCGCATGTGTGTCCGCGACCCTGATTCTATCATTGAGCCGCATGCTGTGCCTGATTTAGAGATATTACCTGATTTATCTTTGGAGCAGCAACCTCTTCGTGTGCTTGATTCGTAGGTTAGACGCCTTCGCAACAAAGAGGTTCCACTCGTGAAGATTCAATGGTCACCGAATCCTAAGGACTGCACTTGGGAGACCAGAGAATCTATCGAACGCTCTTATCCTGGTTTTCTCCCATCTTCTTCTGTGGGTGAGAATTCTCTATTTTATCTCTATCACTTCTTTTGTGGATTTGACGTTATAGACGACATCTATCTTAAGGAATTGCGGAGACATAATTTTCTTAAGGGGGGAGACTGTAACAACCCGGGATTTCCATTACCAATTAATAAATAAAAGTTAGGTTTTTTATTTATTTTAATGAAGCATAAAAGGATTTGGAATAATAAAATTTATTATTTGAAAAGGCTATTTTAATTAAATGGGAAATATGGGATTTTAAAATGAGGATAAAATGTTATTTTTGGAAAGTTAAATATTTGAGGAGAGATTTTAAAATGGGTTTGGATAAGAAAAAAAATGAGTTTTATAAACATATATGAACACTTAGACTAATTTTTGGAAACATGTAAATAACTCTCTTCTTATTGGGTTACAAAACCTAACCCAATAACCCACCCTAAACCTCCTCTATAAATTATCTCATACTCTCATAACCTCATTCATTCAACCCTAATCAAAACCCTAATCATTTCCTAAAGCTTTCATAACAAAAATGGCCTCTATCTTCATCTCCTTCTAGTTTTAGCTTATGCAAGTCATTCTATGCAAAGGTAATGCAAATACCCACCTCAAATCCATTTTTATATCTTTCTTATTTCTGAAATATATTTTGGTAACACATGTTTTATGTGTTTTTTTTGATCTTATAGCCTCCTAATCATCTTTTGCTAACTTGGGTTGATGCTATAATAGTCTTTGTTGTTTTCAAGAGAGGTATATTGCTAAAACCTCTTCTAATATGTGTTTAATCATCTTTTGATTTTGGTAATCAGTTAGTAACACATGTTTTATTATGTAACATGTGAATCATAGCTCTTTGATCATCTTTGCTTTCATTTGGGGTGTGCACATAAGGTATTTGTAATATATGCTAGCTGAAATTATAATTAGTTTATTGTTGTTAGTAAATTAGGCATATCTCATTCATCTTAAATTGGAATTAAGATTTTCTTGATGTTATGAAAAGCTTATTCTGTAGGCTATAACTTTTATGTTTTGAGCTTTGCCTAATTTTGTGGTTTGAATGGTCGAAATCACGTTTGTTTGTCGCTGACCTGACAACAAACTACAGGGTTGAGAAACTAAAAACCTGAAATTGATTTGGCCATAAGTTACTCGTTTCTTATCCAAATCTAATAATTTTGGATGTTCTGGAAAGCTTAGATTTAGAGCTAAAACTTTCATGTTTTGAGTTTCATGAAATTTCGAAGTTAATTTGGTCAAAACTGTGCATTCTTACCACTGTCCCGAGAGCACAACGACAGTGATATAAAATTTAGATTTGAGAATTGTTTTAATCATAGAATTTTCATCTCTGGTCAGAATTTGACAATCTTGGTCATTCCGGAAAGCTTAGAAACTAAGCTACAACTTTCATTTTATTCATTTTGCCAGAATTTGAAGTATACTATGCCAAAATTGTGGTTTTTCATCTCTGGCCAGTTAGTGCATAGCTATAGGCCTTAGTCTCTTTTCTCCCGTTGTTTTCAGCGTAGAACCCCGACTTTGCGACGCCATCCCGGGCTCGTCCTTTGTCGGATTTCATCGTTTTTGGTCTCGTTAAAATGATGAGATCGAGATCTTTAACCATGCAAAGTTTGGTTTAGATCTGGGTGCATTAGATACTTCGTTTCTATTGCCGAAGTAGCACCCATAAACTGTTTTACAATAGTGATCATTTTCAGTTATCGTCGGACCAACTTTGAAACATTGTCGTTTCTTCGTTTTAAGTCGAAACCGAACGATTCTTGTTGCATATCAAAGTAGGAGTACTTTACTACGCTCCTACAAATTTTCATCAAGATCTGAGTTCATGTGACCCTTCGACCATGTCGTCGAAGTGGGACCTTTACACTGTTTTGACACAGTAAAGTTTTATGATTTTTGTCCGACTTTGAGACGACGCCGTTTCTTCGTTTCAAGTCGAAATTTCCATATTCTTTTTGCAGTTTGGAGAAGGGATGTTGGAATATATGTCTACCAATTTTCATGCCATTCGGATTCAGTTTGCTAGTCCGAATAATTTTCCGAACTTGGGTTCGCGTCATTTTTGGACTATTTTCCAACACTTAGAATATTTTCAGTGATTTTCTGGTTTTATTGATTTCTTTGAGATTTGTCTCCAGATTTCGTACATGGGTTTTATGAATTATTTTCAAAGGATTTTTCACTCCTAAATGGCTTTCGAAATTATTATATAATATTATTTTTAATTATTAAATTAATTACTCCATAATATGAGAGTTTTCAAAAGCCGTTTTAAAGTGATTTCAAAATCAATTATAAATCCGTTTCGCACCATTATTTTCTATAATAAAAATCTCACACTCACTTTTTAGCACGTCGAGCGAAGTGGAAAGGTGCTTAAACGGTTAGGAAATCTCCGGCCTATGGAACCGTGTGTATTTCCTTTCCGGTTAATCCCCGACCTATTCGATTGATCGTTTTGACCTTTGGTCTAGTTTACCGATGATACGAGGTGGACTTTTTATTGTTTGGAGTGTGAGCTTGCTATTGGTTAGTAAACCGTTTAGTGCGAACGTGGGGTATGGGACTCATTGTTAACACTTTACGTGTTCCTCTCCAAGAAGTTGGTGACACATTAGCCTTTGGGCGGCTAGTACTGGACCTCTAGGTCACCACGCCTCTGGGCAACCGTCTCTGGACACCTGCTCTATGGAGCAGTTTATTTTTTCGGCATGCGCCTCTGGGCCTTTATCCTTCTGGGAAGGACCTTGCCGTCTCGCGCGTTCCGCATCTGTGCGAGTGATCGATCACAACTCTACAGTACTTGGCAACAACGACTCTGGTCCGTGCACGTGCAATATTGGTATTATTTGATGATTTTTACATCCATTCGAGTACCGCCATTCGGTGTTGGTTCTATGGAATCATACGATGTAAGTGCGATTACCTTGTGGATTCACAGTGTCTCTGGACACTTCTTTTCAGTATTGGATTTCATTGACTTTTCAGTATATCCCCATTGCTCTTTGGAGTATCGATCTTTGCTTGGGCATTGATTACAGACACTGGTCACTCTTGGGATTATTGCCTATGGGCATCTTTTTATAGCTTTGGCTACGCTGATGATATGAGGCGATTTTATTTATTCTACACTTTGGTGTTGATTTCTCTTTGGAGATTTTATTGTTTATTGATGATTAGGGATCTTCATTATATTCATGTGGTTCATAATATACTTCTCTTTGGATAAGTACTGTTTTATTTATGTACTGCATTATTATATATCTCAGTTATTACTGATTGTTTAGCTAGCCTAACCCGAGTGTTTTCGCTCGGGTCAGACCGAGTTATTTCAGGTTAGGTCTCTGGACTTAGCTTCTGTGCTTCCGCTTGGACATTATCTGCTATGCTGATAGATAGCGCTTTTATTTGTCCACTATTCTGCTACTCTGTTATTATTCAGACTTTGATATGTACATATTTTGACCCACATGTGTGGGCAGTGGCTTTGTACCCACTTATAGTATTTGGATCTGTATTGACGATGTATTGTTCTGGGATTTTATATCTGTTATGTGATTCTGTTCTATGATGTTTTATCATTTATTATTATGCTTTGTCCTGATAGATCTTTAGCCATTTGTAATTTCGTTATAAGTATTTACCGAATATGTCGAACCACTTGAAAAAAATATATAGATACCATCCTTTCGACGTATTCAGTAGATAGTTATAGCTTGATTACAAATGGTCGCTTCCAATATACTCTATTCTCCGCTTTAACAGACAGTATTACTCCCGTAATACTCTTTGTTACAGTAGGTCTCAGAGTGGGGCGTTACAGCTTGGTATCAGAGCCTGGTTTCAGGAATAAGCATAATAAACACAGAACAGATACACTTAGTACAATACATTTTAATTAGATCCGAATTAAATCAAATCCCTTCCTTATGTTTATTGATAGATAAGTTAGGAATATGTATAGGAATCCATTATATTCCGTAGTATTCCTTAATTATTTATCTATCATTGAATCATGGCTACTCTGCTGGATTGGCTCGCTCAGTACGACGCCAAAATCATTTGTTCGAAGCGGATATTATTCATTCATCACCTTGACTCGTCCTCTCCGTTAGCTATTGTTCTTCAAGATGTTGGGCTTTCTGAGGTTACTTTATTCTCTCTCGATTCACGAGATGAGGATTTGAACTTATCTCGTATTCCTGTTGTTCGGGATTTCCCCGACGTTTTTGAGCCAGTATCCGGACTGCCGCCAAAGCGAGCTATTGAGTTCCGCATCGATCTCATTCCAAGCTCTCATCCAGTTGGGCGTCCTCCTACGAGAATGTCTACTAAGGAGAATGAGGAACTCAGGAAGCAGTTAGTTGAGCTTGAAGCGAAGGAGTTCATCCGATCCAGTTCTTCGCCATGGGGTGCTACTGTGGTCTTCGTTAAGAAGGCTGATGGCTCTCTTAGGCTTTGCATTGATTATCGCAAGCTCAATGAGCTGACCATCAGAAATCGCTACCCACTTCCTCGGATAGACGACATGTTTGACCAATTGAGCGGTGCGAAGGTCTTCTCTCAGCTTGACCTTGTCACCGGATTCCAGCAGCTACGAATCGTGGAAGACAGCATTCCTCTTACAGCATTTCGCACTCGTTATGGTTCTTTTGAGTGGTTGGTCATGCCGTTCGGCTTGACGAACGCTCCGGCTTTCTTCGTCGATCTCATGAATCAAGTATTCCGGGAATACATCGATAGATTCGTTCTGGTTTTCATCGACGATATTCTTATTTATTCTAGATCCGAGGCAGAGCATGCTCATCATTTGCGGATAGTCTTGGATACTCTTCGTCAGCATCAGCTTAAGGCCAAGCTCTCCAAGTGCCATTTTTGGGAGAGCAAGGTCAAGTTCTTAGGCCATATTGTATCATCTGAGGGTATTTCTGTCGATCCTGCCAAGATCGAAGCTATTCAAAATGGGAAGCAGCCCGAGAACGTTCATGATATTCGCAGCTTCCTTGGGTTGGCGGGTTATTACCGTCGATTTATTAAGGATTTCTCTCGTGTTGCACTTCCCCTCACAACTCTGACTCGTAAGGGGGTTCGCTTTATTTGGTCTGATAAGTGTGAAGTTTCTTTTCAGCGATTGAAGAAACTTCTCACTCATGCTCCTATTCTAGTAGTTCCTGAGAGTAATCAGGATCTTGTTGTTTACACCGACGCTTGTAGTAGCAGCCTCGGTGCTGTGCTTATGCAGAAAGATCGGGTAGTTGCTTATGCTTCTAGGCAGCTACGTCCGAATGAGATTCGCTATCCGACTCATGATCTTGAGTTGGCAGCTATCGTCTTTGCCTTGAAGACGTGGCGTCATTATCTATTGGGCGAACGTTTCACTCTTTACACCGATCACAAGTCTCTGAAGTATCTTTTCAGCCAGAGAGATCTCAACATGAGGCAGCAGCGATGGCTTGAGTTTCTCGCCTCATATGACTTAGACATCCTGTATACCCCTGGCAAGGGTAATCGTGTGGCTGATGCACTCAGTCGCAAACACTCGGTAGTAGTTTCTATGATGATAACCGAGTGGGATATTCTGGAGACTCTTTGTATGTGTGATATTCGAAATCGAGCTCCGTCTTCTGATTCTCAGATCATGTTATTCAGCTTGGAAGCTCGACCTATTCTATTGGATCGCATTGCCCATGCTCAGCGGCAGGATCCAGACTTGTTGCGATACATTCATCTCCTTGAGTCGGGATCCAGTGATGAGACATTGTTGGATTATTCTATTGATTCTCATCGGTGTCTTCGCATGAAGAACCTTATTTTGGTACCATCTGATTTATCACTTAGGCATGACATTCTAGACGAGTGTCATCACACTAAGTACACTATACATCCCGGGTCGAGTGGGATTTGCTAAAAGGTAAAACATAGCCTTAGGCCTCACAAATGTACTCTCAATTAATTACCTGTTTTTAGTGAATGAAATGAATGGTTTCCTTCCCTAAATTAACTCTTAATAACAATTGTTGATTGTATTTGATGTACTATACATTTAGTGAACCACTTTAAATAAAATAAGACTTTATTTAATGTTTTATTAGATTGGATCTAATATACATTTAGACTTCATATGCTCATTAAAGATCCAAAATGGTAATTTTTTTTGAAATTCACCCATTTCTTCAGCTGTGGGCTGGCTTAGTTCCAATCTAATAAATTTTACCATTTTTAAAATTTTATAAAAAATGGGTGAATTTCAAAAAATGAGTGACTTTCAAAAAATGGGTGAACTGGGCCATGTTAATCGACGAAATTTCTATCGAATTAGAAAACCATCGAAAAATTTCAAATTAAATTTTACTACAAGTGCACGGCATACAAAAGTTAGTACGTGGCGAGTATGGGTCGATCCGCAGGGAATTGTGAGATTTAAAATTTTCTAATCAATCAAATTAAACCAAAAGTGAAGATTGTTTTGAAAACTAGAAAGCTAGGCAAATGTTGAGATTAAAAACTATGTGATTAAAATTCAATTTAGAGGCAAATCCACTTTCTTATATTTTTCACATAAATCAACATAAAATCAAATGATGATCTCTTTTCATTGAAGTAGGATTAGTGATGCATTTATCATAAGCATGGCCTACTTGAGTTATTAATTAACACAAATCAACCATCAAACATTAATACAACTCTAGTCTTACTTTTCTATCTCACGAAACATAGCATAGAAAATGAAACCAAAATCTAGTTTAAGCATGAACTATTTACTATTAATTAGTAACATAGATCATCAAATTTTGATTCAATCTTCATTTCATTGCCATGATAATAATTAGATGAAGAGGCAAATTGTGATTAATGAGATAAGCATAGCCTATTGTTATGAACAAAGTAGGCTATCAAATTCAACATAAAACACAAACAAGCATAAACATCCACTTTCTCATAAAGCATAAAAGAGATCATAGAAAATTTCCTGTTGAATCTACATGATAGAAGAAAGCTTCATTACCCCTAAATTGTAAGGATTTAGCCTCTCATCTGTGTTATCATTTCAACACATATAGATTTTAACATTGAAAATAAAGTAGAGAATAAGCAAAGAAAAAGAAGTTTTACTACTAAAAGGAAATAAGCTAGACTAGTGCATAAATGTAAATCTAACTATGAACATCAAATAAAAGAGAGCACAAGAATAAAAATGAGCATAAAAGTAAAGAAAACACAAGTAGAAAAGAGAAGAGAAGGAGGCTAGAAAGCCATTTTTATTTCATTCAACATAGAGCTTACAACTTACTTTCTTAATTTCCTAACAAAAATCAAAGAGTAGAAGACATGTCCATTTACATAAGAGGGTTATTTATACATGCATAAAACTCTAATTCCATTTTTAGGATGCTTCCCAAAATGCCCTTTAGGAAGTGTGGCCACCAAGTAACCATTAGCCACTAATTAATCTATCATTTGATGTGCATGAAGCTTTAACCTCCACTTAGTTGTCCATTAGCTCCTAATTGTATATTTAGGTAAGTGGGTGGGGTCCTCCATGATCTTGAACTTGAATTATTTCCTCTTCATTCCTTTGTATTTCGTTGTGCATGCATATATCATCATGAATCCCACTTCCATATGCATCAAAATATCCTATAAAAATCATAAAATTGTCCAAGTAAAAATTCTTAAATTGGCACATGCATAAAAATGACCATTTTGCCCTTGAATGAAGATGAAAATATAATGGTTTGAAAATAATTGAATTTTGGTTTTAACATGTAAAATAGCCCAAATATGATGTTTATTTAAATAAAAAAAGATAAAATATGGATGTAAATATATGCACATTTACGTGCACATCAGGCCAGCCCGTAGCGGAAGAAATGGGTGAGTTTCAATTTTTTTTTACCATTTTGAATCTTTAATGAGTCGATAAAGTCTAAATGTATATTAGATCCAATCTAATAAAACATTAAGTAAAGTCTTATTTTATTTAAAGTTGGTTAAAAGGAAGTTTAAAATTAATTTAGTTTAAATGTATAGTGCATCAAATACATTCAACGATTGTTTATAAGAGTTAATTTAGGTAAGGTAACCTTACATTTCTTTCCCTAAAAACAAGTAATTATGTAACATCCCGAAAATTTCCGACTTTCGAAAATTCAACATCGATACTCACTTTATCGACTGTCGAGCCATCGAATGCCGGAAACCCGGAAAGTTATGGTTTTAAGAAAAAGAAAAAGTAGAAGAAGAAGAAGATAGAAGAAAAAGAGAAGAAGAACAACAAAACAACAACAGATACAGAGCAGAGACAATATCAGAATCTCACATATCGCAGCGGAACAATATACAATAGATAAATGAATATCATTTAAAACAAAAGAATTATATCTGTTATTACATTACATCACATCATATCATCAGAGTCAATATACAACAATGGACAGTCATATAACTTGTCCTCATACAGAATACACAGCGGAATAAATACTATCAGATACAAATACTACGTCTCGTCATCCAGCTTGCTTCCAAAGCTCCAGAATATCCAGAATATCCTGATAACATAACTCTAGGCTGCCCGTGTGGAAATTGGTGGGCACCCAGAGTTTAGAAGGGAAACAATAAACTCTGAGTCAGTCATGGTGACTGGTGTGAGATCGTAAAACAGTTTATCTTTAAATTAAACAACAGAAATATTTTTAAAGTCAATTCGCAATGCTTTTGGAAAATGAAACTACCATAAGACCTCCCACCACACACACAATGCAAACGCAGAATTGGAGGAGATTTCTTCTTATGATAGTCAAAGATGCTTACTACGCAAAAATCAAATTCTTTTTGATATTATTATTAGTGCATAGTGGAAAACATTTCGAAAGTATAATATTAATCTTAGCCAACATACGACCAGTATCGTATGCCTACTATAGCTACTATGTTCAATAGCAGGTTACCGCCACATTCCATAGCAGGTAATACAACTAAAACCGTACACGTCACGTATTGTTTCTTTGGATTTCCAACAAATGGTCAGGCTAAGGAACTTCCTATCCACGATGGGTACGTCCCTGGAATAGACGACCCGAGAACCTAACCGGATCTCTGCCAACACAAGGCCGGGTTACCTCTGCAAAAATAGGTAACTACTGACACGCGTATGCCATCCCCCGATCGTCACCGATCTTCCCGAGGATCCCCGATTCGCAACAAACCACATAGATAATAATAATGCAGTAACCACAGAGGTTAAGTATCTGGGCTCCATACCATGATACCACCTTTATCCAGAAGGAATGACATACACTAAGGGGCGCTACTCCCTAGAACCTTGCTGCATCCTTCCTGTTTCGACCATTTCCGGGGTGTGAGGCTCGACGAAGTCTCGTCCACAAAGCTACGCTTTCTCAAAAAGCCCTGCTTCGGGTCAAACAAAATGATCAACCTATGATCACAAAGATATAAGATCAAACAAATGATCATATCACAAATGATCAAACACTGATCATTTCACAGCAACACTCAGTATGCCACGTTACCAAATTGGGATATATCGCTGATAAATTTCAACTACATAACCTTTGAGCTCGTACGTCTCAGAGAAGGGTGTTAAGCTAAGAGAATAAATTCTCCGCCACCAACAGAAATGTATTTGAAAGAAATCAGCTTTATATCTCAAATTGTAACGTCAGACACACAATCCATACAAGTCTGTTCCGGGATCGAACAGAACCGAAGGCACTTCTCACGAAGCCCTTGCATATCCGGATAATTTTCTAATCACGTCTGGACTTCCCGTCACTAAGGGTGATAAAACCTCTAAATCGGAGATCAGCCGATGTAGAGTAACTCGACGGTAATCCTTCCGTTTTCAAAAATATCCGGTCTTCAACACCGGTCTTCGAATGCAATTCATAACGACGTATCACATATTCGGAATGGGTTATACGACCCCATGGTCCTTTCCCGGCTAACCCGAATAGTGAGCGATTATTTAAAAACAAGTGTGGCATTCAAATTCATCCAATTCACAACAAATACCTATTTAAGGTAATTATTGATAGTCGGTTATTTAACTATCAATAAAGATGCGCAACATCATCAGATTCCAAATAATTTTCCCAAATTATTTATCTTCCAAAATATCTTTTACTAGATATATAATTTCCACACTTAACCGTTTGAAAACAATTTCAAATCAATTTCCACATTTCATTTTATCTTTGAAGATAAAATCTCAAAACAGTTCATTTCATATTGGAAAAGCATTTCCATACTTATTTAATAATAAGTGTTTCACAAATCTATTTATTTTCAACATTTGAAAATATTCGATATACTTAAATCAATATTAAGTATATATTCATTCTTTAAGGAAATCATTTTCTTTAAACACATTTATTTGAGTCAAAACGAATGTTACGTAAAACATCGTTACGACGACTCAAAATCACTAGTATAGGGATTCGAAATTTAGATAGATATATAAATCCCAATACTACATCAAAAACATTTCCTTTCGGAAATCATTTACTATAACAACAGTGTTATAGTCCACCATTTCCTTATTTCTCGAAAACGTCTATTTCAACAATAAATATTGAAATCTATGATTTCGATAGTTCACACGTTTTAAAACATCTTTTAAAACTACTTCATTTAACAATATTCCTTTTCCCAAAACATATTGATTTTATCCAATAATATATATTTACTGTCCAAATTCGTGAATATAATCACTATCCCAATTTTAACAATTTCTACACATTTAACTTAAAAGATAATTCGTTGTCCAAAATCACGAATATATCTCCTTTAATAACTTCAATGTTAAATTTATCAAATTCTATTGATTTTGAATTTATAAAACAATGTTTATAAATCCCATTTTCTATTTATAAAACTTCGATTTCTAAATTATCCAATTCAACTTATATAACTCAATTATATACCGGAAGTCTATATTATAAGTTAAGAACTTATAATTCATTTATTTACAACATCTATTCATTTCTCATCTAAATGTCAAAATCCGATTTATAAGATAATTGCTTATAAATCTTTTTGTTTTACAAAATCTATTCATTTAATAACTTCGCAATTTATAAATCTATAAATTTCTATCCACTTATGGAATCCATTTTATTTGACTTTAACACTTAATAAAACTCATTTCAAAATTCCAATATTTTTTTATTTATAAAAATATCAATTTTTATAAATCTTTTTATATGAATTGTTTAAAATACTTCAACAATTCCAATTTAAACTATTTCATAATCTTTATCAATTATTTATTTCAAAAATAACATTTTTGTCGTATTTCACAAAAATCACAAATTTACTAACATCTAAAATTTTAACATTTATTTATTTAAAATAAACCAATTCAAAAATTTCAATAAAACGTATATTTCTATAAATCACTTTAAAAATCCTTTTAAATTAAAAGTCGTTGTTTTTACATTTCCAAACTGAATCCGATGATGCCACAACACCAATCAGTCTATCACAACAGTCAATATCGTATATCAATATGATAACAGAATATATCAAAATATCTGTAAATAATCAATACGGTGAGGAATCCAGTTGGATCCCTCCAACCTGTTTCCCTGCATCCACAGATGTTAGCACAATACCAATTCCGCTCCAGTACGGAATTATCGCGGTATATAGGTTTTATAAAGATCCGCTTACTAACGGCGCAATAGGGTCTCATCCGCTATACGAGGCGGGAAATCAATCAATCCAATATATACATATGCCAATATGTATATACTGCTATATATATAGATATATCCTATCATATCTAATAGCACATTCCAAACAGTCAATCAAACAATAACTGAAAATTCCACTTTTCAAATTTGAGTGAGAAGATCTCACCGTGATTTTCTGATAGCAATTTATAGCGATTATTTCGAATGAAATTAAACGGACGTTTAATTTCACTCAAAATTTTCACTGACTCCGATCGTTTCCAATCCAGTTTCATGGCGAAGTACGCGTCGAGACGATTCCAACGCAATTTGTTTCGTCATTTTCTGATAATGTATGAAAGAGATACATCATTTTAAAGTTACACGAATTATAAATAAATAAATTACAATTTCCTTTTATAATTTTATTTCTTTTTACCCCAACCAATCACTGCCGTCTATCCCAGGCCCTTGAATCTCAGCCGCTACCCTTGCTTCTCCCCCAAACGTGAATATCACGTACGCAGATACCCATAGCCGCCTCCATCTCAACAAATTCGCACTCAACTCCGGCCATCTCCACCTCGATCAAAGACCTCCACCACGTGCGCCTAGACTACCACCACCCACGCTCCAGTCGTGGCCCAGCTCGGTCCCCCCAGGTGCATACAAAACAAGGTAGAACGTGAGACGTTCGATTGGACTTTGCCATCAATTCCTAGCTCGAAATCAGATCTTGACCGTTGATATTAAAGCTCTCGATGAGCTCTACGTTTTATTAGTTGGAAAGTTTTGCTAATTGTTGATGGATTGCTCGATAAT
This sequence comes from Allium fistulosum, assembly GCA_030737815.1. Classification (NCBI taxonomy): domain Eukaryota; kingdom Viridiplantae; phylum Streptophyta; class Magnoliopsida; order Asparagales; family Amaryllidaceae; genus Allium; species Allium fistulosum. Next base: position 478,930,580 of record CM060907.1, read on the forward strand.
TTGAGGAGAATGTTGGTGATTCTCGGCCATTGATAATAGTGATGGCGGCTGGCTTTGAATTAGGGTTAGGTTTTCATCTTGTTTGCAAAATAGAAGATAAGGGTCCTTATATAGAAAATTGTCGAAAAACACTATTCACTCCAAATTTTTCGAACTCCAAATCGAACGTGCCGGCTGACGTCCGTAAGGTTTACCTCGCGTTCCGAACGCAATGGAACAGGTTTCGGAAGCTAATTCGATCGTCTGTGCGAGATACAGAGCAAAATGATCGATTTAAAATTAAACCGATTTAAATCGATTTCGAGGCGTTTTAATTTGCACCGGACAAATGGTAAATCCAAAAATTACGAAATTTGAAATCTTACAATAATATCACATTACGGATCCGATGAAACTGGTTTCGTCGAAATCCGAGACCGTTTGAAAAATGACTATTTTAACTCGACGATTTAAAATTAAAATGATATCGATGCGTTTCGAGTTGCCAGGGTCAATCGACAACTCCGATGGATACGAAAATTGAAATCCGATAATAACTAACTATTATGGATCCAATGGAACTGGTCTCGTCCAATTCTGAGACTGTTCGAAAATCGGCTATTTTTACAGTCGATAATTAAATATTAAAATATTAAACTTTCACAGATTAACTCCAAATTCAATTTTAAAAGTTCTATAACTTTTCTATAACTCCAGTATGATTTAATATAACTTTACAAATCATTTTCAATCATTTAAACTCGATATTCAATTATTTCTGAAATTTCACTATTTAATTTATCAACTTAATTCTCAAATAAAACCCAATATTCGAAAAATAAATCATTCGACTTCTAAATTCCATTTATTAATATTTAAAATCAATTAAATATTCGAATTTTAATTATCAAAATTCAGGGTCGTTACAGACTTCCCCCCTTAAAAGAATTTCGTCCTCGAAATTACAAGTTAGGAAAAATGGTTCTTAACTCGTCTACTATTTTTCACAATCCAATGGTTTTATCAAATTTCAAAACAAATCTTTCTACTAAAGATTCGTTATCATTCCAACTATCTTTCTAACTTCAATTATAGGTTTCAAACAACATTGCTTTACTTAACAATTCAAATTTAAGTTTAAATTCAAATTTTAAACTTTCAAAATTTCTTAAAAATTTTCTAACACCCTAAATTTTCAGAAAATTTTGCCAGCGTCTCCTTTGCGCGGTTAACATGGAACGACTACAAAACGTCCCTACGGACTCTCAGATTTCAAAAAGAAAAAGAAAAAGCCAAGCGGCTAGAGAAATAAGTCATCAAATCTCATATTCGAATTCAAATACTTACCTTTTTCGAGCAATTCACTTTATCTTTGAAATAAATTTTCCAATCCCTTTCATAACACCTGTATATCCTACTAGCCATAATATCTAGTTATAACATTCAAACCAATTTGCAAATTTTATTACAAAATTTTCAATATAAACTGCTTATACATTTTTAGCTTACTATTGAAGTTGCATATTCATTATCATTCAATTTCACATTTCAGATTCATTTGAATTCAATTCACCATTTCCATTCAATTTGGATTCAGTTTACAATTTCAATTCTATTTGAATTCTATTTAACTTCTGAATATTGAATTTTATCAATTATTTTCCATTCATAACTGCACTATTTTAAATTAGTTCCAATTACTAATTCATTTCCAATTCTAGTTCTATTTACTTTCAAATTCAAAATGAACTTTAACATTCAATTTCATTTTCTTGCACTTAAATTTGCAAAATTTGTTTATTCGTTCTCACATTCTTTCATTTTCAATTCGAATCCCAATTTTATTCTTTTGTTCAATCATCAACTTAGAATAATTTCAATATCAAGTTTCACTTAAAGAATTACACTCTTCATTTAATTGATTCACTTATACTTACTTTGATTTAACTTCATTCCTTAAGTTAAATTTATTCGATCAAAATTCAAATTGTATAAGTTATCAACTTAGTTATATTTCATAAATATTTTTATATAGCATTCCAGAGTCTTTTCAATCTTTTTCAAAACCATTTTTGAAAACAATTCAAATCATCCTTTGAATTTCCAAAACCAAAACCCAAATTTTCCAAACACTTCCATTTAAAACAATTTGGCAGCAATTTCTCTTTTGGAAACCCGAAAATGAACACCGGTGATGTCGCGATCATCATCAGGATTATTTTCCAGCGACCGAAAAGAGTTTAGAGCTTTTATCTCTTCCAAAATACTTTTCAAATCTTTTGAAAATCATTTCCAACTCAAAAAGATTTAAATTTTCCAAATCTCCAAAATTTTCAAATTCTCTTCAAAACCTTTCCAAAAACTCCTCTGGAATCCCGTTTTAAATTACAAATCACTTTTATAATTTACATCCTCACATTTCATTTATATGGGAATTCATTTCTTAACTTTGGAGTTATGATTTCAATTTCATATTCAATTTCAATGATGATAATTCTCTATTATTACTTTCTAACATCCATGCAACCATATACTATAGTACTTTATAGAAAACATTTCTTTTCTATACAAAAATAGTTTTGGGCAAAATTATCTCATTTACCCTATTTAAAACAATACTGTGCCGAATTGTTCTATTCAAGTGTTTAGAGATCCCTATCGATAGAGTTGTACGGACAATATCGACCAGAATCCATATACCACCCAACAAACCAATCATCACAATATAAAACAATTTTATATTCACTAACAAATATGCACTCGTATCTATTATTACACTCAACTCATTCTAGAGTACTACTGACTCTATCTCTAATGAGTAACACCCAACAGAGCAGGGTTGTCGCTTAACCATATGCTCTGATACCAAATGTAACATCCCGAAAATTTCCGACTTTCGAAAATTCAACATCGATACTCACTTTATCGACTGTCGAGCCATCGAATGCTGGAAACCCGGAAAGTTATGGTTTTAAGAAAAAGAAAAAGTAGAAGAAGAAGAAGATAGAAGAAAAAGAGAAGAAGAACAACAAAACAACAACAGATACAGAGCAGAGACAATATCAGAATCTCACATATCGCAGCGGAACAATATACAATAGATAAATGAATATCATTTAAAACAAAAGAATTATATCTGTTATTACATTACATCACATCATATCATCAGAGTCAATATACAACAATGGACAGTCATATAACTTGTCCTCATACAGAATACACAGCGGAATAAATACTATCAGATACAAATACTACGTCTCGTCATCCAGCTTGCTTCCAAAGCTCCAGAATATCCAGAATATCCTGATAACATAACTCTAGGCTGCCCGTGTGGAAATTGGTGGGCACCCAGAGTTTAGAAGGGAAACAATAAACTCTGAGTCAGTCATGGTGACTGGTGTGAGATCGTAAAACAGTTTATCTTTAAATTAAACAACAGAAATATTTTTAAAGTCAATTCGCAATGCTTTTGGAAAATGAAACTACCATAAGACCTCCCACCACACACACAATGCAAACGCAGAATTGGAGGAGATTTCTTCTTATGATAGTCAAAGATGCTTACTACGCAAAAATCAAATTCTTTTTGATATTATTATTAGTGCATAGTGGAAAACATTTCGAAAGTATAATATTAATCTTAGCCAACATACGACCAGTATCGTATGCCTACTATAGCTACTATGTTCAATAGCAGGTTACCGCCACATTCCATAGCAGGTAATACAACTAAAACCGTACACGTCACGTATTGTTTCTTTGGATTTCCAACAAATGGTCAGGCTAAGGAACTTCCTATCCACGATGGGTACGTCCCTGGAATAGACGACCCGAGAACCTAACCGGATCTCTGCCAACACAAGGCCGGGTTACCTCTGCAAAAATAGGTAACTACTGACACGCGTATGCCATCCCCCGATCGTCACCGATCTTCCCGAGGATCCCCGATTCGCAACAAACCACATAGATAATAATAATGCAGTAACCACAGAGGTTAAGTATCTGGGCTCCATACCATGATACCACCTTTATCCAGAAGGAATGACATACACTAAGGGGCGCTACTCCCTAGAACCTTGCTGCATCCTTCCTGTTTCGACCATTTCCGGGGTGTGAGGCTCGACGAAGTCTCGTCCACAAAGCTACGCTTTCTCAAAAAGCCCTGCTTCGGGTCAAACAAAATGATCAACCTATGATCACAAAGATATAAGATCAAACAAATGATCATATCACAAATGATCAAACACTGATCATTTCACAGCAACACTCAGTATGCCACGTTACCAAATTGGGATATATCGCTGATAAATTTCAACTACATAACCTCTGAGCTCGTACGTCTCAGAGAAGGGTGTTAAGCTAAGAGAATAAATTCTCCGCCACCAACAGAAATGTATTTGAAAGAAATCAGCTTTATATCTCAAATTGTAACGTCAGACACACAATCCATACAAGTCTGTTCCGGGATCGAACAGAACCGAAGGCACTTCTCACGAAGCCCTTGCATATCCGGATAATTTTCTAATCACGTCTGGACTTCCCGTCACTAAGGGTGATAAAACCTCTAAATCGGAGATCAGCCGATGTAGAGTAACTCGACGGTAATCCTTCCGTTTTCAAAAATATCCGGTCTTCAACACCGGTCTTCGAATGCAATTCATAACGACGTATCACATATTCGGAATGGGTTATACGACCCCATGGTCCTTTCCCGGCTAACCCGAATAGTGAGCGATTATTTAAAAACAAGTGTGGCATTCAAATTCATCCAATTCACAACAAATACCTATTTAAGGTAATTATTGATAGTCGGTTATTTAACTATCAATAAAGATGCGCAACATCATCAGATTCCAAATAATTTTCCCAAATTATTTATCTTCCAAAATATCTTTTACTAGATATATAATTTCCACACTTAACCGTTTGAAAACAATTTCAAATCAATTTCCACATTTCATTTTATCTTTGAAGATAAAATCTCAAAACAGTTCATTTCATATTGGAAAAGCATTTCCATACTTATTTAATAATAAGTGTTTCACAAATCTATTTATTTTCAACATTTGAAAATATTCGATATACTTAAATCAATATTAAGTATATATTCATTCTTTAAGGAAATCATTTTCTTTAAACACATTTATTTGAGTCAAAACGAATGTTACGTAAAACATCGTTACGACGACTCAAAATCACTAGTATAGGGATTCGAAATTTAGATAGATATATAAATCCCAATACTACATCAAAAACATTTCCTTTCGGAAATCATTTACTATAACAACAGTGTTATAGTCCACCATTTCCTTATTTCTCGAAAACGTCTATTTCAACAATAAATATTGAAATCTATGATTTCGATAGTTCACACGTTTTAAAACATCTTTTAAAACTACTTCATTTAACAATATTCCTTTTCCCAAAACATATTGATTTTATCCAATAATATATATTTACTGTCCAAATTCGTGAATATAATCACTATCCCAATTTTAACAATTTCTACACATTTAACTTAAAAGATAATTCGCTGTCCAAAATCATGAATATATCTCCTTTAATAACTTCAATGTTAAATTTATCAAATTCTATTGATTTTGAATTTATAAAACAATGTTTATAAATCCCATTTTCTATTTATAAAACTTCGATTTCTAAATTATCCAATTCAACTTATATAACTCAATTATATACCGGAAGTCTATATTATAAGTTAAGAACTTATAATTCATTTATTTACAACATCTATTCATTTCTCATCTAAATGTCAAAATCCGATTTATAAGATAATTGCTTATAAATCTTTTTGTTTTACAAAATCTATTCATTTAATAACTTCGCAATTTATAAATCTATAAATTTCTATCCACTTATGGAATCCATTTTATTTGACTTTAACACTTAATAAAACTCATTTCAAAATTCCAATATTTTTTTATTTATAAAAATATCAATTTTTATAAATCTTTTTATATGAATTGTTTAAAATACTTCAACAATTCCAATTTAAACTATTTCATAATCTTTATCAATTATTTATTTCAAAAATAACATTTTTGTCGTATTTCACAAAAATCACAAATTTACTAACATCTAAAATTTTAACATTTATTTATTTAAAATAAACCAATTCAAAAATTTCAATAAAACGTATATTTCTACAAATCACTTTAAAAATCCTTTTAAATTAAAAGTCGTTGTTTTTACATTTCCAAACTGAATCCGATGATGCCACAACACCAATCAGTCTATCACAACAGTCAATATCGTATATCAATATGATAACAGAATATATCAAAATATCTGTAAATAATCAATACGGTGAGGAATCCAGTTGGATCCCTCCAACCTGTTTCCCTGCATCCACAGATGTTAGCACAATACCAATTCCGCTCCAGTACGGAATTATCGCGGTATATAGGTTTTATAAAGATCCGCTTACTAACGGCGCAATAGGGTCTCATCCGCTATACGAGGCGGGAAATCAATCAATCCAATATATACATATGCCAATATGTATATACTGCTATATATATAGATATATCCTATCATATCTAATAGCACATTCCAAACAGTCAATCAAACAATAACTGAAAATTCCACTTTTCAAATTTGAGTGAGAAGATCTCACCGTGATTTTCTGATAGCAATTTATAGCGATTATTTCGAATGAAATTAAACGGACGTTTAATTTCACTCAAAATTTTCACTGACTCCGATCGTTTCCAATCCAGTTTCATGGCGAAGTACGCGTCGAGACGATTCCAACGCAATTTGTTTCGTCATTTTCTGATAATGTATGAAAGAGATACATCATTTTAAAGTTACACGAATTATAAATAAATAAATTACAATTTCCTTTTATAATTTTATTTCTTTTTACCCCAACCAATCACTGCCGTCTATCCCAGGCCCTTGAATCTCAGCCGCTACCCTTGCTTCTCCCCCAAACGTGAATATCACGTACGCAGATACCCATAGCCGCCTCCATCTCAACAAATTCGCACTCAACTCCGGCCATCTCCACCTCGATCAAAGACCTCCACCACGTGCGCCTAGACTACCACCACCCACGCTCCAGTCGTGGCCCAGCTCGGTCCCCCCAGGTGCATACAAAACAAGGTAGAACGTGAGACGTTCGATTGGACTCTGCCATCAATTCCTAGCTCGAAATCAGATCTTGACCGTTGATATTAAAGCTCTCGACGAGCTCTACGTTTTATTAGTTGGAAAGTTTCGCTAATTGTTGATGGATTGCTCGATAATTTGAGGAGAATGTTGGTGATTCTCGGCCATTGATAATAGTGATGGCGGCTGGCTTTGAATTAGGGTTAGGTTTTCATCTTGTTTGCAAAATAGAAGATAAGGGTCCTTATATAGAAAATTGTCGAAAAACACTATTCACTCCAAATTTTTCGAACTCCAAATCGAACGTGCCGGCTGACGTCCGTAAGGTTTACCCCGCGTTCCGAACGCAATGGAACAGGTTTCGGAAGCTAATTCGATCGTCTGTGCGAGATACAGAGCAAAACGATCGATTTAAAATTAAACCGATTTAAATCGATTTCGAGGCTTTTTAATTTGCACCGGACAAATGGTAAATCCAAAAATTACGAAATTTGAAATCTTATAATAATATCACATTACGGATCCGATGAAACTGGTTTCGTCGAAATCCGAGACCGTTTGAAAAATGACTATTTTAACTCGACGATTTAAAATTAAAATGATATCGATGCGTTTCGAGTTGCCAGGGTCAATCGACAACTCCGATGGATACGAAAATTGAAATCCGATAATAACTAACTATTACGGATCCAATGGAACTGGTCTCGTCCAATTCTGAGACTGTTCGAAAATCGGCTATTTTTACAGTCGATAATTAAATATTAAAATATTAAACTTTCACAGATTAACTCCAAATTCAATTTTAAAAGTTCTATAACTTTTCTATAACTCCAGTATGATTTAATATAACTTTACAAATCATTTTCAATCATTTAAACTCGATATTCAATTATTTCTGAAATTTCACTATTTAATTTATCAACTTAATTCTCAAATAAAACCCAATATTCGAAAAATAAATCATTCGACTTCTAAATTCCATTTATTAATATTTAAAATCAATTAAATATTCGAATTTTAATTATCAAAATTCAGGGTCGTTACAAATTAACTGAGAGTATAATAAACATTATATGAAGAAAGAAACCTTCCATTTTCTCTCTCTCTAATTAAAGTGATTGGGTCATTAAATGATATTAATTGGCAATTTATTCATCGCATAAAATGCAACTATTGTCCAAATTTACTTTACTGTGAATTATGTAAGTGCAACAAATCAGATAGTGTACATAGATGATATTTCCTACATATGTGTCTTTATTGTCCATATTATTATCCAAAATACATATACATACATATATTTACTTTTATATACAATGTACATATACATATAAATGAGATAATTAAGTGTTACTTTTATAACTCCAAAACGTCAGCAATTTTGAACCTAGTTTCAAAACTGAAAGTTTTTAAGATTAAAATTTTTGATTTTACATAAAAGTTCACCATATAAATTAAATTCAAATTATATATATATATATATGTATGTATGTATGTATGTATACATAGACGTATAAATTTATGTGTGTATATATACACATACAAAATTCACTGTAAATAATGTTTTAAACTTAATACATCTTTATGTTAAAATTTAAAATTTAGTATATGTTCCAATATAAAGTAACAACTAAGGCCTAACTTTAATCTTAAAAGTAAATCCAAGGGTCTATGATATTTTTCAATAAAGTCCAGTCACGTTTATAAAGAAAACTTTTTTATAACTTTAAACAGAAGTATGTAAAAACCAAAAGATTGAATTTGAAATATTGAACACAAAACATACATGCAAACATAAATAAATTACATATGTTTTCTATTTGAATCAATAATAGAAATATTAGATTAATTAAGACTTAGATTTTAATCAAAAAGTGTTTTTAAAAAAAACAAACATGAAACAACAACAAAATAGATAGGACAAATCAGACACATATGTATATGTTGCAAAGGTTTCAGATCAAAATAGTTAAATAATATGAAGAATAATTAAATATGGGATCATATAATGTAGTTCTAATAATGAAAATATGAATTGGCTAACAATCAAAATATATCTTAAAATAGATTCAAATTAAAATAACATGGTGAATATATGTAATTAACAAAGATGGAGCAAAAGGTATCTAATCTATTTGATCAGATAAACAAATACACAGATGAGATGAAATAGGAGATGGATCTAAATTACATAAATAGGTTGAATGATGAATATATAAAATTAGAATAATCACCTTGGGATGTTGCTAAGAGAATGCACCTTGAATGATGAATCAAAGGCTTTTAGATTCCATGAATCAATCCCCAAATATTGCAAGAATTATGAGATTAGAACCACCTTTTGTTATTAATTTTATTTGATATTTTATTTTGGAAATTTAGAGGTGAGGAAGCCATGAAAATTTGAAATTCTCTGATAGAAGAGCAAGAGGGATGATTATGACAGGAAATAAATCAATCGTGTAAGAAAATTAAAGGAGATGTGTCTTAAAAGAATGATAGAAACCTTTCCTATTCCTTCCTTAAAACTTTTCCCTGTTAATTCCTTTTTTAAATGTTAATCAAATCATCTCTCTCATCTAAGTGCATGACTAGCCATATATGGTGCCACATGGGCCCTAAAAAATTTCCAAAATCTCATTAGCATCAATTTCATTTAAATCCAATTCAAATTTGTGCAGGTTTATAACTTTTATATATGCACACCATTAAATGCTAATGTTATTCAAATAAATTAAAATAAAATTCTAATTAATATTTCACAAATACTAATTCATTTAATTTATTTAAAGCCCCCTTTTAGTATTTATCATGTTTAAATCAAATTTAAACACTCTAAAGATATCATATATCAATATGCGCGTCTATAACTCATATATATACACACTTTAGTAAATGCTAAGTGCATTCAAACAAATTAAATAAAAATTTACTAATTAATATTTCATAAATAATAATTAATTTACAACAATTATAAATTAATTAAATCATGTGGTTCATTTAGAGCATTCATCATTTCAGTTGTGCGAATCAAAGGTGTAAATTCTGTCAGCGATTAATATTGAACTATTTGAATATTAACGTTCACACATCACTTAGCAAGTAGTGTGACATTTTGGCTGAATTTATCGCGTACACATCTTTTAGTAAAAACCAATTTTACTTATGATAAGTGGTACCTAATAGTGACAATTATTTACACCAATTCTCTTCGTCAAAGCTATATCACTTTGGATTTATGAAATTTGGTAATAATAACAATTATTATTAACACAAAGTCCTTGGTTCAATAATAACTATTATTATTAACCAAAATGCTCTGGCCAGAGACTTTGACTTTGAGTTGACTTGAATTGACCATGATACTAACCCCATATAACTGAGGAGACGAATCCTCTCTTGAATAGTGCTTCACTTCTAATACTTCCACTCGACCCAACTATAGTCACTCGATGGAACGCTATGTCATGATTTGACTACTGTGACATTCCGGAAATTTTGGCAATATCAATTTAATAATCTGTGATGAAAATTAAATTGATATGAAAATAATTATTAATAAGATTTGAATTGATTCAATAATTTTCTTTTAAATAAATATTTGACTGATAATATATCTTTTAAAAGCTAATAAATTGTTTACTATTTATAATGTATATATATATTTGTATACATTGTAAATAGACAAGACCTGTTTTAAAATTTAATAAATAAGGATATGTTTTCAAATTCTAATATTTTTGGTAATTTGGAATTTGATTTAAAATTTAATATTAAATAAATAACTATTTGGCCTTAAATATACTCAAGATAAAGTTAAATTTTGTTTAAATGATTTTAGCTTAAATTTAAATATAACAAAAGGTTTGTTTGTTTTTTTAGATTGATAAATTAAGTGATAAAGAGATAATCTCTTTTATAAATTATTTTAATTTAATAATGTAAATCTTTACAAATGGATTTTTAATAGAAATAGTTATCTCAACTTTATTTATATGTATGTGTTTGAATGAAAGTTATGATTTGGAAATTTAAAATAAAGTTTTTTTTCAAAAAAAAAAATTAAAAATAAAGGCTTTCAAATTCATTTAAATTAAAATAAATCGTATTAATATTTAACACAAGCATAAAAGACAAAATAAAATATTTATGAACATAAAAGAGAGCTAAAATACTTAAGTTAAAAGGCTATAACAATAACTAAGACAACTTTATATCTACATACATATAGCATATAGACAAATCAGGTAAATAGAATCTTGTAGGGCAAAGTAAAGATAGCTAAGAAGACAAGGCAATGCAAATTTGTAGCTGTAAATAGATATGCGGGCTAAAAGAATAAACGAAGTAAAATAAATATCTATCAAACATAAACAAAACAAAATAAAGCATGAAGTACTCAACCATTTAATGCAAGCATAACATAAGTCAATTTGATTTCTTTTAAAAAAATCAACTCAGCCTCCATTTTAAAAATAAAAATAAAAATAGATAGTGTACTTGCAAATCTCAAACCCAGATCACCTACCTCCCTGTAAAACACTTATATTTATATGTATGTCTGCTCACTCCATTTGTTCAACATAGCAAGTAAATTAACAAAGCAAAGAAAAGTATACGTTGTAGGCAAGTAATAAGTAAAAGAATAAGTATGCTAGGCAAGAAGAAATAAGGTTTGTAGCTTGTAAGGCAAGTAAAAAGCATTGCAAAGTGAGTATGCAGATAACAAAGTACATAATCTAAGTAAGGGACATAAAGTACTTACTCATTTAATGCTTCCATTTCATAATAACATACAAGGTCAATCGAAATGTTTGAAATATCATTTCAGCCCCCATTTATATAAAAAAATCTCTGATCAAAGGATGGAAACAATCTCTGATCAGTAAAATAAAATAAAAAAAAGAAGAAGAAAGGAAGTGTACCTGAAATTGCTTAGCCCAGAAAACACTCCCTGTACAAACACTTCTTAATATACATGTCTTCTTATATTTTCATTCGTTCAACAACATAGCAAACTTGAAACGTGCACAGTGCCGTTGAAGTCTGGTGATCTTTTTGGTGTGCAGAGTTTGGTTTCCTCGGGGTTTACTCGAGTCATTCGAGTGATTAACTCGAAGCAAGTCTGGGAACCATTCGAGTCAATTTTGGGTTCAGGCATTAGCACAAACCTGGCTGTTTCAGGTTTAAACTTAGTTCAAAATTCCAAACAGGGTTTAAACTGTGTTTAAAAATTTAAGTTTCAAAGTGTAGATTCAAATGGAATTTTTGAATCTAAGGTTTAAAAATGAAGTTGGATTTTTAATCAAGAATTAAAAATCAAGTTTTTAAAAGCAAGTTAAAACCAAAGTTTTGAAATCAAAGTTAAACCAATGGTTTCAAGTTCTTCTTTGAATTCAAATCTGAAATTTAAATCAGTTTTAAATCAGAATGTTTAAAATAAGTTTAAATCAAATAGTTTTAAAAGTAAATTTGTTTTCAAACGAATATTTAAACTTGGTTTTGATAAGTTCTAAAAAAAAGGATTTTGAATGAAAGTTAAATAAATTGTTTTTGACTTGAATTTGCAAGTCAAAATATTAAACTATTTTGAAAGTTAATTCAAAATAAAATTTTAAGTAGTTTAGTTTAAGGGCCTTTTCTTATATAAAAATAAATGTTATTTACATTTATTTTTAAGGATTATAGATTGAACTTTAAATTAGATTAATGTTTAAAAGAATAATCATTTTGAATCTTAAATTCAAAATGTAATTTAAGTTTAAATTCAAAAGTGAAATGTTTTACACTTTAATATTTATGCAGTCATTAATAAAGGAATAATTTATTCTAGAGATAATTAAAAATATTGAAGTGGATTAATTAATAAGATAATTAAGGAATGAATTATGTAATTAATTTATAAATTAATAATTTAGATTAATTTATGATTAGAGATTAATTAAGGAAGGAATTAGGAAATTTTATTAGTTAATAAAGGAAATTAACTAAGGATTACTTTAAATAATAAATTAATATGATTAATTTTGATAATTAATTAGATTAATTAATTTAGATAATCTATTGTAAATCGTTAAATGTAATTACTTGATAAAAGTAATTAAGAGATTAATTACTTATTGTAATTAATTTTTGATGATATGATTAAATTAAGTTAATTAATTTAGTTTAATTAATTTAAGATAATCATTTGATAAATTGATAAGTGTGATTACTTAATGTAATAAATGGAGCAGAATTACTTAGGGAAGTAATTAGATGATAATTACTAAATGTAATTAGTGAAGGATGTTTTGTTAATAAAGTAATTTGGGTAATTACTTTTGTAATAAATCAAGGGATTAATTAATGGAGATAATTAATTATGGGATAATTAATTTATTCAATAAGTAATTAAGGGTTAATTACTGGTTTGTTATTAATCAAGGGTGATTAATAATTGTGTTTATTTAAAGATTAAATTACTTAATGTAATTAACTTAAATGAAGTAATTTAATTTAAATATAATTAGAGATCATTAATTAATATAATTAATGATGTAATTATGAATTGTTTAAGTAAGGAATAATTAATAATGAAGTGATTAATTAATGTAATTAATTAAGGATAAATGTAATTAATTTTATTTAATTAATAAATGAAGTTATTAAATGTTAATTACTATGAATGATTTAAAATAATTAATTTGTGAAATTAATTAAAGACTAATTTCTTATTGTAATTAGAAAATGATCAATCAAAGGTGTTTAATCAAGATGAATACTTAGAGAATGATTAATTAATTTGATTCTTAATTATTCAATGGTTGTATAAGCAGGATTTATAAATGTAGTAATTAATTTAATTTACTTTAAATTAATTAGAGATAGAAGTAATTAATTTAATTCATTTTAAATTAATTATAGTTTGTGAATGATAAATCATTGCTTATGGATGAATGATATTGGTATCCCATTGATTGATTGTGATCTCAGATATGAAATGAGTGATATCTATGTGATATGGATGCTTGGTTTAAGTAGGATAATATTGATTATCTGCTTGAGTTGATGATATGGATTATCTGTTTATGATGATGATGTTGATTATCTATTGTGATATTGTGAATTATCTATCCATGTGTATATAGATAATAATTGAATTGAATTGTTTTAAACTTTAAAACAACTTGGCCTTAAAAGACACGTTGTGGATTTCGATGAGACCGGGATCGGGTTTTCCATATTTGGAAGTCCGAAAACCACATCGATCCAAATTAATGATAGGTCGTGAATCTCAAGTGAAGATGAAGATTCATAGTGCAAGGGTTATTGTCGTTAACTCTAAGGGTGATTCCAAAATGAGTGTAACGAGATAATGCCTTCGGTTTCGTTCGAACCCGGAACGAACTTGTATGGATTGAATACTTTCAGAACATCGTTAGGTGGACGATGAGCATTCTAAGAGATGAGTTCTATAAAGGTAATCGTGACCTCAAGGCTCATCAACCGGGAATGGCTAAAACAGGGGAGGTGCAGCAAAGTTTCGTGGGTAGCTCCCACTTGAGAGCAAGATATACTCCTGTCTAGATGTCCCTTTTTATTCGGCTGTGTAGGCAGTTGGTTGCAAACAACTGCGGGGTTGTCTTGTTTGGGACTGTCCAGTAAGGGATGGTTCCGGCTTTGTGTTGCAGGGGACTTAGGGTGGGTCCTCGGTACGGTGATCTAAGCCACGTACTGTGACGGGCGGTACCCCAGTAGCTCTGCCATTGTATGGAATCCAATCTCCAATAAGTGCCTTCGGTTTTGATTGTATTACCCACTTTGTGGATAGTATGCTGGAATTTAATGAATGTAACAATTTTGGCTATTTTCTATTTACTTGAAAACCCTAGACACTATTATAATATCACTGAATTTCCTATAAAAATGTTTTGGTTAGCGTAAGGTAAAAACTTACCCATGTTTATTTGTGGGGAGTCTTACGTGATACCTTTTCTTTCGAAATGATTTTCAAAGTTAAGCAACTTTAACCTGTTACTCATACCAGACCCATGTCTGACCCGGAGTTTATTTCTGTTTTTTCTAAACTCTCGGGTACCCAAATTTTTACGGGTAGCCAAGGGATTCAGGTTTGCTTTGACGAATTATGGAGGAGCAATGGAGCAGGAGGCTTCAGCGTTATAGATATATAGTTTTCCGCTGTGTTGGTATCTCTGTGTTGTATCTGTGTTGTATTTGAGATGTATTAACTAGACAGGTGTATATAACTGTCTAGTATGTGTTGTATTATCTGTATAACTCTGATGTATATGATACTATGTATTCTTTTATGTGATATATTATATTTTACTCGTTCCGCTGTTGAGATTCTGATGTTGTTTCTTCTTCTTCTCTATCTTTTCTATTTTCTCATCCCTTTCTTTCTTATTCATGATGCGTCTTCCTGGGCGTAGGAAGTTGGGTCGTGACAGTTGGTATCAGAGCGCTAGGTTGAGCGAATACCTAGGCTCTTGA
Source organism: Allium fistulosum (assembly GCA_030737815.1). Taxonomy (NCBI): domain Eukaryota; kingdom Viridiplantae; phylum Streptophyta; class Magnoliopsida; order Asparagales; family Amaryllidaceae; genus Allium; species Allium fistulosum. The sequence goes on from CM060907.1 coordinate 478,946,186, forward strand.
GTGATTTCTTTCTTGAGAGAGCGTACTTGTAATTTTTATATATATATACATATATCTATATTTATACCTATCTGTTGGGTTACCTGTTCGGGTTTTCCAATATAAGTTATAAAGGTAGATAGGGTAGTGGTGTGTGTAACACGACTACCGATGGTTGGAGTTTGTTGTGGTTGAAAGTGTATCTGTCGAGACTATAGACCCAATATCGTCTCGAGTGATCTTTGCTGTGGTGTAAGGATTTCATTGATCTCTGAAGGAAACCTGTAAAGGTTTGGAGTCCATCTTTGAGTAGAGTTTGGATCTGTCGGTTGAACAAGAAGCGAGTGATGATATCTTGATACCTCAGGATGTAGTAGCTGTGTGATGAACGAAATGACTATGGATATCTCCGAAGATGTTTTCTTTGGAATAAGTTAAGGAAGTGTGTCTGCTTCGGTGTTGTGGCTGTGTTCAGCAGGATGTTTCTGTATGGGTTGTGGTCCGAGTTTCTCGAAGAGCTTTGGATTAGGAATTCTTTGGGCATTGGTGTCAGCAACGCAGCTCGGGGTGTTCTGTGTGTTGGCAAGAAAGTTTTCTGGCTTAGCAGTTTTCTTGAGGTAATTTCAGGAGCAGCAGAGTGAATCCATTTCTTCGATGGATTGGCTACATAAGTGTATGCTGTTCTGATTGGTAAAGAGAGAGCAGTTTTCTTTGAAATTAGGCTGGATTGATCGCAAAAGTGACTTGCGATAGTTGAGTGTTCTTTTGTGTTTCAAAATTTTTCTGAATATCTTCAGGAAGTCAGAGTTTTGCTAACATCTGGAGAGTGAGTTAGGTGAAGTAGCTCAAGTTTTGAAGTAACTTCTAAGTGTTTATCTTAGAATCTGTTAAGCCCTATTTTTGGGATGTGCTGTCCAGTCTGTGCTTGTGTTCGTCATCAACATACTCATCTGTTTTAGATCAGAGTAGCGTAGTGGAAGCATGGTGGCAGCTGTTTTTGTGTGGAAGAAATTGGATGTTGCAGTGTTTTGGATTAGAGAGTTTCTACAGGAAGTTTTTCAGGATCTGAGGCCAGATTAGGGTGCACTTGTTTTATCTTTTCCAGATGGGAGAAGTAAGATCTGTTTTCTGATTTTGAAACTGAGTGGGTGTTCTGAGTTTTGGTTGATCTTGGAAAGATCATTTTGTTGGATTGTTTTGGGTCCAGTTTGTTTCTGAAGGGCGTCAGCAAAGGATGAGCTGATCAGTAAGGATGAAGGAGACCCAGAATCGTCCGAAGAGTTTTGTGGATAAGAGACGGAGGAATTTGGAATTCGAAGTTGGAGACTTCGTTGTTATAGAGATTTTCTTCGATTCAGGGAGCTATAAGACGAGTAAGATTGGAAAGCCGGCTCCGAGATATTTTGGATCTTTTCTGTTGTTCTTCTGAGGATAAGTGTTGGGTCTTCAGATTTGAATTTCCAGTTTGGATACTGGGATTCATTGTATTTCACGTATCTCTGATGGAGTACGTGTGAGATCTATCTTTGGTTGTAGAGCCAGTAGTTCAGGAGTTTTTGTTGTTGAATCAGACTCGTCTATAGTCTGATATCCTGTCTTGTTGTGTAGATCCAGATGAGGGGTAGCTCTGTAGCTTAGTAGTATTGATGGTTTGGATTCTATAGAGCGAGTAACCCGGTATTTATACTCGGGGAAACTCAAGAGAATTCTATCCGGAATTTTGTCTGGATAGTTAGATTTGTTCGATTGGATACTATGATTGTTAACATATGATTGATATATGCTTGTATTTTAAAATTAAATCTTTAATTGGATTATTAAATTACCTTTGTTTTAAATTTCGGGGACGAAATTCTTTTAAGGGAGGAGGAATGTGACATTCCGAAAATTTTGGCAATATCAATTTAATAATCTGTGATGAAAATTAAATTGATATGAAAATAATTGTTAATAAGATTTGAATTGATTCAATAATTTTCTTTTAAATAAATATTTGACTAATAATATATCTTTTAAAAGCTAATAAATTGTTTTCTATTTATAATGTATATATATTTGTATACATTGTAAATAGACAAGATCTGTTTTAAAATTTAATAAATAAGGATATGTTTTCAAATTCTAATATTTTTGGTAATTTGGAATTTGATTTAAAATTTAATATTAAATAAATAACTATTTGGCCTTAAATATACTCAAGATAAAGTTAAATTTTGTTTAAATGATTTTAGCTTAAATTTAAATATAACAAAAGGTTTGTTTGTTTTTTTAGATTGATAAATTAAGTGATAAAGAGATAATGTCTTTTATAAATTATTTTAATTTAATAATGTAAATCTTTACAAATGGATTTTTAATAGAAATAGTTATTTCAACTTTATTTATATGTGTGTGTTTGAATGAAAGTTATGATATGGAAATTTAAACTAAAGTTTTTTTTCAAAAAAAATAAAATAAAAATAAAGGCTTTCAAATTCATTTAAATTAAAATAAATCTTATTAATATTTAACACAAGCATAAAATACAAAATAAAATATTTATGAACATAAAAGAGAGCTAAAATACTTAAGTTAAAAGGCTATAACAATAACTAAGACAACTTTATATCTACATACATATAGCATATAGACAAATCAGGTAAATAGAATCTTGTAGGGCAAAGTAAAGATAGCTAAGAAGACAAGGCAATGCAAATTTGTAGCTGTAAATAGGTATGCTGGCTAAAAGAATAAACGAAGTAAAATAAATATCTATCAAACATAAACAAAACAAAATAAAGCATGAAGTACTCAACCATTTAATGCAAGCATAACATAAGTCAATTTGATTTCTTTTAAAAAAATCAACTCAGCCTCCATTTTAAAAATAAAAATAAAAATAGATAGTGTACTTGCAAATCTCAAACCCAGATCACCTACCTCCCTGTAAAACACTTATATTTATATGTATGTCTGCTCATTCCATTTGTTCAACATAGCAAGCAAATTAACAAAGCAAAGAAAAGTATACGTTGTAGGGAAGTAATAAGTAAAAGAATAAATATGCTAGGCAAGAAGAAATAAAGTTTGTAGCTTGTAAGGCAAGTAAAAGGCATTGCAAAGTGAGTATGCAGATAACAAAGTAAATAATCTAAGTAAGGGACATAAAGTACTTACTCATTTAATGCTTCCATTTCATAATAGCATACAAGGTCAATCGAAATGTTTGAAATATCATTTCAGCCCCCATTTATATAAAAAAATCTCTGATCAAAGGATGGAAACAATCTCTGATCAGTAAAATAAAATAAAAAAAAGGAAGAAGAAAGGAAGTGTACCTGAAATTGCTTAGCCCAGAAAACACTCCCTGTACAAACACTTCTTTATATACATGTCTTCTTATATTTTCATTCATTCAACAACATAGCAAACTTGAAACGTGCACAGTGCCGTTGAAGTCTGGTGATCTTTTTGGTGTGCAGAGTTTGGTTTCCTTGGAGTTTACTCGAGTCATTCGAGTGATTAACTCGAAGCAAGTCTGGGAACCATTCGAGTCAATTTTGGGTTCAGGCATTAGCACAAACCTGGCTGTTTCAGGTTTAAACTTAGTTCAAAATTCCAAACAGGGTTTAAACTGTGTTTAAAAATTTAAGTTTCAAAGTGTAGATTCAAATGGAATTTTTGAATCTAAGGTTTAAAAATGAAGTTGGATTTTTAATCAAGAATTAAAAATCAAGTTTTTAAAAGCAAGTTAAAACCAAAGTTTTGAAATCAAAGTTAAACCAATGGTTTCAAGTTCTTCTTTGAATTCAAATCTGAAATTTAAATCAGTTTTAAATCTGAATGTTTAAAATAAGTTTAAATCAAATAGTTTTAAAAGTAAATTTGTTTTCAAACGAATATTTAAACTTGGTTTTGATAAGTTCTAAAATAAAGGATTTTGAATGAAAGTTAAATAAATTGTTTTTGACTTGAATTTGCAAGTCAAAATATTAAACTATTTTGAAAGTTAATTCAAAATAAAATTTTAAGTAGTTTAGTTTAAGGGCCTTTTCTTATATAAAAATAAATGTTATTTACATTTATTTTTAAGGATTATAGATTGAACTTTAAATTAGATTAATGTTTAAAAGAATAATCATTTTGAATCTTAAATTCAAAATGTAATTTAAGTTTAAATTCAAAAGTGAAATGTTTTACACTTTAATATTTATGCAGTCATTAATAAAGGAATAATTTATTCTAGAGATAATTAAAAATATTGAAGTGGATTAATTAATAAGATAATTAAGGAATGAATTATGTAATTAATTTATAAATTAATAATTTAGATTAATTTATGATTAGAGATTAATTAAGGAAGGAATTAGGAAATTTTATTAGTTAATGAAGGAAATTAACTAAGGATTACTTTAAATAATAAATTAATATGATTAATTTTGATAATTAATTAGATTAATTAATTTAGATAATCTATTGTAAATTGTTAAATGTAATTACTTGATAAAAGTAATTAAGAGATTAATTACTTATTGTAATTAATTTTTGATGATATGATTAAATTAAGTTAATTAATTTAGTTTAATTAATTTAAGATAATCATTAGATAAATTGATAAGTGTGATTACTTAATGTAATAAATGGAGCAGAATTACTTAGGGAAGTAATTAGATGATAATTACTAAATGTAATTAGTGAAGGATGTTTTGTTAATAAAGTAATTTGGGTAATTACTTTTGTAATAAATCAAGGGATTAATTAATGGAGATAATTAATTATGGGATAATTAATTTATTCAATAAGTAATTAAGGGTTAATTACTGGTTTGTTATTAATCAAGGGTGATTAATAATTGTGTTTATTTAAAGATTAAATTACTTAATGTAATTAACTTAAATGAAGTAATTTAATTTAAATATAATTAGAGATCATTAATTAATATAATTAATGATGTAATTATGAATTGTTTAAGTAAGGAATAATTAATAATGAAGTGATTAATTAATGTAATTAATTATAGATAAATGTAATTAATTTTATTTAATTAATAAATGAAGTTATTAAATGTTAATTACTATGAATGATTTAAAATAATTAATTTGTGAAATTAATTAAAGACTAATTTCTTATTGTAATTAGAAAATGATCAATCAAAGGTGTTTAATCAAGATGAATACTTAGAGAATGATTAATTAATTTGATTCTTAATTATTCAATGGTTGTATAAGTAGGATTTATAAATGTAGTAATTAATTTAATTTACTTTAAATTAATTAGAGATAGAAGTAATTAATTTAATTCATTTTAAATTAATTATAGTTTGTGAATGATAAATCATTGCTTATGGATGAATGATATTGGTATCCCATTGATTGATTGTGATCTCAGATATGAGATGAGTGATATCTATGTGATATGGATGCTTAGTTTAAGTAGGATAATATTGATTATCTGTTTGAGTTGATGATATGGATTATCTGTTTATGATGATGATGTTGATTATCTATTGTGATATTGTGAATTATCTATCCATGTGTATATAGATAATAATTGAATTGAATTGTTTTAAACTTTAAAACAACTTGGCCTTAAAAGACATGTTTTGGATTTCGATGAGACCGGGATCGGGTTTTCCATATTTGGAAGTCCGAAAACCACATCGATCCAAATTAATGATAGGTCGTGAATCTCATGTGAAGATGAAGATTCATAGTGCAAGGGTTATTGTCGTTAACTCTAAGGGTGATTCCAAAATGAGTGTAACGAGATAATGCCTTCGGTTTCGTTCGAACCCAGAACGAACTTGTATGGATTGAATGCTTTCAGAACATTGTCAGGTGGACGATGAGCATTCTAAGAGATGAGTTCTATAAAGGTAATCGTGACCTCAAGCCTCATCAACCGGGAATGGCTAAAACAGGGGAGGTGCAGCAAATCTTCGTGGGTAGCTCCCACTTGAGAGCAAGATATACTCCTGTCTAGATGTCCCTTTTTATTCGGCTGTGTGGGCAGTTGGTTGCAAACAACTGCGGGGTTGTCTTGTTTGGGACTGTCCAGTAAGGGATGGTTCCGGCTTTGTGTTGCAGGGGACTTAGGGTGGGTCCTCGGTACGGTGATCTAGGCCACGTACTGTGACGGGCGGTACCCCAGTAGCTCTTCCATTGTATGAAATCCAATCTCCAATAAGTGCCTTCGGTTTTGATTGTATTACCCACTTTGTGGCTAGTATGCTGGAATTTAATGAATGTAACAATTTCGGCTATTTTCTATTTACTTGAAAACCCTAGACACTATTATAATATCACTGAATTTCCTATAAAAATGTTTTGGTTAGCGTAAGGTAAAAACTTACCCATGTTTATTTGTGGGGAGTCTTACGTGATACCTTTTCTTTCGAAATGATTTTTAAAGTTAAGCAACTTTAACCTGTTACTCATACCAGACCCATGTCTGACCCGGAGTTTATTTCTGTTTTTTCTAAACTCTCGGGTACCCAAATTTTTACGGGTAGCCAAGGGATTCAGGTTTGCTTTGACGAATTGTGGATGAGCAATGGAGCAGAAGGCTTCAGCGTTATAGATATATAGTTTTCCGCTGTGTTGGTATCTCTGTGTTGTATCTGTGTTGTATTTGAGATGTATTAACTAGACATGTGTATATAACTATCTAGTATGTGTTGTATTATCTGTATAACTCTGATGTATATGATACTATGTATTCTTTTATGTGATATATTATATTTTACTCGTTCCGCTGTTGAGATTCTGATGTTGTTTCTTCTTCTTCTCCATCTTTTCTATTTTCTCATCCCTTTCTTTCTTATTCATGACGCGACTTCCTGGGCGTAGGAAGTTGGGTCGTGACAGTTGGTATCAGAGCGCTAGGTTGAGCGAATACCTAGGCTCTTGAGTGATTTCTTTCTTGAGAGAGCGTACTTGTAATTTATATATATATATACATATATCTATATTTCTACCTATCTGTTGGGTTACCTGTTCGGGTTTTCCAATATAAGTTATAAAGGTAGATAGGGTAGTGGTGTGTGTAACACGACTACCGATGGTTGGAGTTTGTTGTGGTTGAAAGTGTATCTGTCGAGACTATAGACCCAATATCGTCTCGAGTGATCTTTGCTGTGGTGTAAGGATTTCATTGATCTCTGAAGGAAACCTGTAAAGGTTTAGAGTCCATCTTTGAGTAGAGTTTGGATCTATCGGTTGAACAAGAAGCGAGTGATGATATCTTGATACCTCAGGATGTAGTAGCTGTGTGATGAACGAAATGACTATGGATGTCTCCGAAGATGTTTTCTTTTGAATAAGTTAAGGAAGTGTGTCTGCTTCGGTGTTGTGGCTGTGTTCAGCAGGATGTTTCTGTATGGGTTGTGGTCCGAGTTTCTCGAAGAGCTTTGGATTAGGAATTCTTTGGGCATTGGTGTCAGCAGCGCAGCTCGAGGTGTTCTGTGTGTTGGCAAGAAAGTTTTCTGGCTTAGCAGTTTTCTTGAGGTAATTTCAGGAGCAGCAGAGTGAATCCATTTCTTCGATGGATTGGCTACATAAGTGTATGCTGTTCTGATTGGTAAAGAGAGAGCAGTTTTCTTTGAAATTAGGCTGGATTGATCGCAAAAGTGACTTGCGATAGTTGAGTGTTCTTTTGTGTTTCAAAATTTTTCTGGATATCTTCAGGAAGTCAGAGTTTTGCTAACATCTGGAGAGTGAGTTAGGTGAAGTAGCTCAAGTTTTGAAGTAACTTCTAAGTGTTTATCTTAGAATCTGTTGAGCCCTATTTTTGGGATGTGCTGTCCAGTCTGTGCTTGTGTTCGTCATCAACATACTCATCTGTTTTAGATCAGAGTAGCGCAGTGGAAGCATGGTGGCAGCTGTTTTTGTGTGGAAGAAATTGGATGTTGCAGTGTTTGGGATTAGAGAGTTTCTACAGGAAGTTTTTCAGGATCTGAGGCCAGATTAGGGTGCACTTGTTTTATCTTTTCCAGATGGGAGAAGTAAGATCCGTTTTCTGATTTTGAAACTGAGTTGGTGTTCTGAGTTTTGGTTAATCTTGGAAAGATCATTTTATTGGATTGTTTTGGGTCCAGTTTGTTTCTGAAGGGCGTCAGCAAAGGATGAGCTGATCAGTAAGGATGAAGGAGACCCAGGATCGTCCGAAGAGTTTTGTGGATAAGAGACGGAGGAATTTGGAATTCGAAGTTGGAGACTTCGTTGTTATAGAGATTTTCTTCGATTCAGGGAGCTATAAGACGAGTAAGATTGGAAAGCCGGCTCCGAGATATTTTGGATCTTTTTTGTTGTTCTTCTGAGGATAAGTGTTGGGTCTTCAGATTTGAATTGCCAGTTTGGATACTGGGATTCATTGTATTTCACGTATCTCTGAGGGAGTACATGTGAGATCTATCTTTGGTTGTAGAGCCAGTAGTTCAGGAGTTTTTGTTGTTGAATCAGACTCGTCTATAGTCTGATATCCTGTCTTGTTGTGTAGATCCAGATGAGGGGTAGCTCTGTAGCTTAGTAGTATTGATGGTTTGGATTCTATAGAGCGAGTAACCCGGTATTTATACTCGGGGAAACTCGAGAGAATTCTATCCGGAATTTTGTCTGGATAATTAGATTTGTTTGATTGGATACTATGATTGTTAACATATGATTGATATATGCTTGTATTTTAAAATTAAATCTTTAATTGGATTATTAAATTACCTTTGTTTTAAATTTCGGGGACGAAATTCTTTTAAGGGAGGAGGAATGTGACATTCCGAAAATTTTGGCAATATCAATTTAATAATCTGTGATGAAAATTAAACTGATATGAAAATAATTGTTAATAAGATTTGAATTGATTCAATAATTTTCTTTTAAATAAATATTTGACTAATAATATATCTTTTAAAAGCTAATAAATTGTTTTCTATTTATAATGTATATATATATTTGTATACATTGTAAATAGACAAGATCTGTTTTAAAATTTAATAAATAAGGATATGTTTTCAAATTCTAATATTTTTGGTAATTTGGAATTTGATTTAAAATTTAATATTAAATAAATAACTATTTGGCCTTAAATCTACTCAAGATAAAGTTAAATTTTATTTAAATGATTTTAGCATAAATTTAAATATAACAAAAGGTTTGTTTGTTTTTTTAGATTGATAAATTAAGTGATAAAGAGATAATCTCTTTTATAAATTATTTTAATTTAATAATGTAAATCTTTACAAATGGATTTTTAATAGAAATAGTTATTTCAACTTTATTTATATGTGTGTGTTTGAATGAAAGTTATGATATGGAAATTTAAAATAAAGATTTTTTTCAAAAAAAAAAAAATTAAAAATAAAGGCTTTCAAATTCATTTAAATTAAAATAAATCTTATTAATATTTAACACAAGCATAAAATACAAAATAAAATATTTATGAACATAAAAGAGAGCTAAAATACTTAAGTTAAAAGGCTATAACAATAACTAAGACAACTTTATATCTACATACATATAGCATATAGACAAATCAGGTAAATAGAATCTTGTAGGGCAAAGTAAAGATAGCTAAGAAGACAAGGCAATGCAAATTTGTAGCTGTAAATAGATATGCGGGCTAAAAGAATAAACGAAGTAAAATAAATATCTATCAAACATAAACAAAACAAAATAAAGCATGAAGTACTCAACCATTTAATGCAAGCATAACATAAGTCAATTTGATTTCTTTTAAAAAAATCAACTCAGCCTCCATTTTAAAAATAAAAATAAAAATAGATAGTGTACTTGCAAATCTCAAACCCAGATCACCTACCTCCCTGTAAAACACTTATATTTATATGTATGTCTGCTCATTCCATTTGTTCAACATAGCAAGCAAATTAACAAAGCAAAGAAAAGTATACGTTGTAGGCAAGTAATAAGTAAAAGAATAAGTATGCTAGGCAAGAAGAAATAAGGTTTGTAGCTTGTAAGGCAAGTAAAAGGCATTGCAAAGTGAGTATGCAGATAACAAAATAAATAATCTAAGTAAGGGACATAAAGTACTTACTCATTTAATGCTTCCATTTCATAATAGCATACAAGGTCATTCGAAATGTTTGAAATATCATTTCAGCCCCCATTTATATAAAAAAATCTCTGATCAAAGGATGGAAACAATCTCTGATCAGTAAAATAAAAAAAAAGAAGAAGAAAGGAAGTGTACCTGAAATTGGTTAGCCCAGAAAACACTCCCTGTACAAACACTTCTTTATATACATGTCTTCTTATATTTTCATTCGTTCAACAACATAGCAAACTTGAAACAATAGCAAATACTTCCATCCATACAAACTTAAATAATGTTTGCGACAACAACAAGCAAGAAGATCAGGAGATCATAGCAAAACCATTACTCAGTTTTTAAAAGTTCAAAACTGCTTTTCAACTAGCTATGCCCTGTCCCTCTCCTCTGATCATAGGTGAGTAACTTAAATTTAAAACCTGTTTAAGTAGGTTTACTTATGTTATTATGTCTGAAATAAGTGTGTTTATACAAATATATTTATGCAATTCTTTGAATGTTTGATGCCTGCCTGTTTAGTAGTCTGGAGTATATCTCTGTTTATAAAATTTGAAGTTCTGATTTAATTCAAAATCATTACTACTTAATCTATTGATTATTAGACATAGTATCTAAACAAAACATGATTGTTTGATCATAAAGTTAATTTTTAAAAATTAGAATTCAAGTTAATCAAGGTAGGTCTGCTCTGAAAACTTTAAGAGCAGTATAAAACTTGAGTTTTGTAAAAACTCAAAATGCTTAATTCTAGGATTCAGAAAGGTGAATAAAACACTCAATCAAAATACTGATTTTTAAAACTCGAATCACATTATTTAGTAAAGATTTGAGTTTGCATTTCTGGTTTGCACTGATTTGGCAATTTTGGGTTTCTCTGATGATCTACGAGACTGGAAGGGTCGGGTCTCTGCTAGATGATGGGGTAGTGATCGAGGTATCCAGGAAAAATGGTGGAGGAGGTGGATGATCACTGTGGTGATGATGGTGGGTATTTTCTGTTTTTAACCCTAGTTTAGTGATGGTCAGTAATCAATCCACCGCAGCTCCTCTCGTGGATCGAGTGTCACGTACTTCTGGGGTTTGATGGAGGGAAGGAGGACGAGGCTACGGCCGGAGTTTGGTGGACTCTGATGGTCGGAGCATCGAGCAAGTGGCGTAGACAGGTGTGGTTGGTCGCGAGTCTGTGTTTCCAGGTTTGGGAATTAACTCGATTTCGATTCGAGTTGTTGTGGTGGATTCTGGTGGTCGTGATGCCATCTGGAGGTGGTCGCTGATGGGGTGGAGTGCTAGTGGATGGCCGGAGGTGGCCAGAGCCACTGTGCACGTGCACAGTGCCGTTGAAGTCTGGTGATCTTTTTGGTGTGCAGAGTTTGGTTTCCTCGGGGTTTACTCGAGTCATTCGAGTGATTAACTCGAAGCAAGTCTGGGAACCATTCGAGTCAATTTTGGGTTCAGGCATTAGCATAAACTTGACTGTTTCAGGTTTAAACTTAGTTCAAAATTCCAAATAGGGTTTAAACTATGTTTAAAAATTTAAGTTTTAAAGTGTAGATTCAAATGGAATTTTTGAATCTAAGGTTTAAAAATGAAGTTGGATTTTTAATCAAGAATTAAAAATCAAGCTTTTAAAAGCAATTTAAAACCAAAGTTTTGAAATCAAAGTTAAACCAATGGTTTCAAGTTCTTCTTTGAATTCAAATCTGAAATTTAAATCAGTTTTAAATCTGAATGTTTAAAATAAGTTTAAATCAAATAGTTTTAAAAGTAAATTTGTTTTCAAACGAATATTTAAACTTGGTTTTGATAGGTTCTAAAAAAAAGGATTTTGAATGAAAGTTAAATAAATTGTTTTTGACTTGAATTTGCAAGTCAAAATATTAAACTATTTTGAAAGTTAATTCAAAATAAAATTTTAAGTAGTTTAGTTTAAGGGCCTTTTCTTATATAAAAATAAATGTTATTTACATTTATTTTAAGGATTATAGATTGAACTTTAAATTAGATTAATGTTTAAAAGAATAATCATTTTGAATCTTAAATTCAAAATGTAATTTAAGTTTAAATTCAAAAGTGAAATGTTTTACACTTTAATATTTATGCAGTCATTAATAAAGGAATAATTTATTCTAGAGATAATTAAAAATATTGAAGTGGATTAATTAATAAGATAATTAAGGAATGAATTATGTAATTAATTTATAAATTAATAATTTAGATTAATTTATGATTAGAGATTAATTAAGGAAGGAATTAGGAAATGTTATTAGTTAATGAAGGAAATTAACTAAGGATTACTTTAAATAATAAATTAATATGATTAATTTTGATAATTAATTAGATTAATTAATTTAGATAATCTATTGTAAATTGTTAAATGTAATTACTTGATAAAAGTAATTAAGAGATTAATTACTTATTGTAATTAATTTTTGATGATATGATTAAATTAAGTTAATTAATTTAGTTTAATTAATTTAAGATAATCATTTGATAAATTGATAAGTGTGATTACTTAATGTAATAAATGGAGCAGAATTACTTAGGGAAGTAATTAGATGATAATTACTAAATGTAATTAGTGAAGGATGTTTTGTTAATAAAGTAATTTGGGTAATTACTTTTGTAATAAATCAAGGGATTAATTCATGGAGATAATTAATTATGGGATAATTAATTTATTCAATAAGTAATTAAGGGTTAATTACTGGTTTGTTATTAATCAAGGGTGATTAATAATTGTGTTTATTTAAAGATTAAATTACTTAATGTAATTAACTTAAATGAAGTAATTTAATTTAAATATAATTACAGATCATTAATTAATATAATTAATGATGTAATTATGAATTGTTTAAGTAAGGAATAATTAATAATGAAGTGATTAATTAATGTAATTAATTAAGGATAAATGTAATTAATTTTATTTAATTAATAAATGAAGTTATTAAATGTTAATTACTATGAATGATTTAAAATAATTAATTTGTGAAATTAATTAAAGACTAATTTCTTATTGTAATTAGAAAATGATTAATCAAAGGTGTTTAATCAAGATGAATACTTAGAGAATGATTAATTAATTTGATTCTTAATTAATCAATGGTTGTATAAGTAGGATTTATAAATGTAGTAATTAATTTAATTTACTTTAAATTAATTAGAGATAGAAGTAATTAATTTAATTCATTTTAAATTAATTATAGTTTGTGAATGATAAATCATTGCTTATGGATGAATGATATTGGTATCCCATTGATTGATTGTGATCTCAGATATGAGATGAGTGATATCTATGTGATATGGATGCTTGGTTTAAGTAGGATAATATTGATTATCTATTTGAGTTGATGATATGGATTATCTGTTTATGATGATGATGTTGATTATCTACTGAATTATCTATCCATGTGTATATAGATAATAATTGAATTGAATTGTTTTAAACTTTAAAACAACTTGGCCTTAAAAGACACGTTTTGGATTTCGATGAGACCGGGATCGGGTTTTCCATATTTGGAAGTCCGAAAACCACATCGATCCAAATTAACGATAGGTCGTGAATCTCAATTGAAGATGAAGATTCATAGTGCAAGGGTTATTGTCGTTAACTCTAAGGGTGATTCCAAAATGAGTGTAACGAGTTAATGCTTTCGGTTTCATTCGAACCCGGAACGAACTTGTATGGATTAAATGCTTTCAGAACATCGTCAGGTGGACGATGAGCATTCTAAGAGATGAGTTCTATAAAGGTAATCGTGACCTCAAGCCTCATCAACCGGGAATGGCTAAAACAGGGGAGGTGCAACAAAGCTTCGTGGGTAGCTCCCACTTGAGAGCAAGATATACTCCTGTCTAGATGTCCCTTTTTATTCGGCTGTGTGGGCAGTTGGTTGCAAACAACTGCGGCGTTGTCTTGTTTGGGACTGTCCAGTAAGGGATGGTTCCGGCTTTGTATTGCAGGGGACTTAGGGTGGGTCCTCGGTACGGTGATCTAGGCCACATACTGTGACGGGCGGTACCCCAGTAGCCCTGCCATTGTATGGAATCCAATCTCCAATAAGTGCCTTCAGTTTTGATTGTATTACCCACTTTGTGGCTAGTATGCTGGAATTTAATGAATGTAACAATTTCGGCTATTTTCTATTTACTTGAAAACCCTAGACACTATTATAATATCACTGGATTTCCTATAAAAATGTTTTGGTTAGCGTAAGGTAAAAACTTACCCATGTTTATTTGTGGGGAGTCTTACGTGATACCTTTTCTTTCGAAATAATTTTCAAAGTTAAGCAACTTTAACCTGTTACTCATACCAGACCCATGTCTGACCCGGAGTTTATTTCTGTTTTTCCTAAACTCTCGGGTACCCAAATTTTTACGGGTAGCCAAGGGATTCAGGTTTGCTTTGACGAATTGTGGAGGAGCAATGGAGCAGGAGGCTTCAGCGTTATAGATATATAGTTTTCCGCTGTGTTGGTATCTCTGTGTTGTATCTGTGTTGTATTTGAGATGTATTAACTAGACATGTGTTTATAACTGTCTAGTATGTGTTGTATTATCAGTATAACTCTGATGTATATGATACTATGTATTCTTTTATGTGATATATTATATTTTACTCGTTCCGCTGTTGAGATTCTGATGTTGGTTCTTCTTCTTCTCTATCTTTTCTATTTTTTTATTATCCCTTTCTTTCTTATTCATGATGCGACTTCCTGGGCGTAGGAAGTTGGGTCGTGATAACTATAATCAAAGGAGAGCTTTCATATTGAAGATCCATGGTATTTCAAGTCGAGAGAACTGTGTAAATCAGCCACATTGATATTTTCTGTTTGACCTTAGTTATGTTAACCAGCAGAAAAATATCGAGTGAATCGTTCCATAATTGTCCAATAACTATCAATACGTAACCCCTAAGTGCCCCTAGCAGTCATGAGTGATACACTGCCCAACATTTAGAGAGCATTACATACTCTAGTCTCAACGGATATACCGATATCCAGTCTCGATGCATCTTGAATAGGAATATTTAAAATAGTATATTTGTTTCATTGGGATAAATTACTCACGGTTACAACAATTTGTAACTACTATCACAAAACATACCATTTGTAGGTATTCTATTAAATATACTTTTAATTAAATTGATTAATTAAAATAACCACATTATATCAAGTATATAATAGAAAGAAAATACCTTTATTTCAAACAAGATTGGTCAACGAGTTAGATATATGTAATAGATTACATAATTGCCCCTAGGGCATACCCTTAACTCTATTTGGCCTCTCAACCGGTAATGAGTAAAGCAGGGATGTGCCGTAGGGCTATGTAGGTTGCTCCCATTAGGGTATGATCATTACTGGTACCTAGATCAACATTTATTTATGGATTGTGTATGTTTGTGGCCACGAAATTGGTTTGTCAGGGACAACTAGAGGGGTGACCATATTCGATACTATCTAGGAAGGAGTAGGCCGGTCTTGAGTAGTAGAGATGAAAATGTTTTGCAACCTCGGGACATTTTCGATAGAGGTGTACTGTACGAAAGGTATACTCTTACCTTGTCATTGTATGGAATACATTCTCCAATAAGTGCCCATCGAATTTAGTTGTATACCTATTTTGGTGGAATTTAATTAATGTAACAATTTCGACTATGATTTAACATTTACTTTAAACCCTAAACATTATCATAATATCAAAAGATTTCATATGAAATGGTTTGGTTAAAAATCCATCAATGTTTATGTACTGTGTGGTCTTACGAGATACCTTTATTTTGGAAGGTTTTATAACATTAAAATCCATTTGATGTGTGTTTCTCATGCTGGTTTACTAGACTGATCCGGACGTTATTTTCTTATAACGCTTGGGTTAGAATAAGTATATTTCAGTTTTAGATATGGATGCTTTGGAGCTTCAGGAGACGAGCTAGATGCCTCCAAGATGTATTCACTTATATTTTATTTCTACTGCATTGGTTCTTTACATTTATCAGCAATTAGAAGGATAGGTTGTTATAACTGTCCACGCTGATGATAGATAGTTACTCTGTTTGATGTAAGTATATTATAGTTTTCTTTTATAATGACCCATTGTATACTATATATATTACTTGTCACGATGTGAGATTCCATTCCGTCTTTTCTTTCTTTCCCCCAACAATATATCTTTCCAACATTTGGATGCTAGACATGTGAATACCGTGGATATATTAGTTTCGACTTTTGAGGGTCGAAAGGGCGGGTTGTTACACCCTCGATTAAGAGTGAAGCCGATAGGTTAAAGCTCTATTGCTCATATCCCTACATGAACATCAGTCTGAATTCCTATAGATAGAAAAGCCTACTTAATCGGCTTTTAGAGCTAAGTATACGACTAAACGTTCTCCATAGATAAGTAAACATATAAGGCACGATTAAGTCACACAAAGCACTTTCAAGTGACATAAGTCACATAGTCACTAAGTGTCCGAAATTCTGAGTCGTTACGGCATACATGGAGCCGAGACCATTAAATAAAATAAAGAAGACATAATATGTAATGGAAGATAATCGACATAAACTAGTGTTACGTGTAAAATGTATAATTTCCCAGTGACCAGAATGTTGTTTTGACTCTTCCTCACTACAACACACATGATAGTTTTAGAGGGACAAGTACTGGTGTAAGACGGACACAGAGGAAGGATAGGTTTCCCTATGCATGCTCGACACTGACAGGGACACCAGATATTGGAAGTGTTAACCTTGATCGGTAACTATATGTTTTCTTATATTTTACTATTCCGTTGTGAGTTATATCGACAATGCTTTAGTATGCAATTAAATGTTTATTTGCAGGATGTTAAATCAATGATCCATACTTTGGTCGACTTTAGTATTCAATTTAGTGAAAATTCAAACCCACTTGGGTGTGGGTTGTTGTAGTTTTATTTATTTATTTAAGGCAATGTAATTGTTTAGAACAATTATCAAATGACTCACTAGACATCTTCTATAGATTATTCTATCTAAGTCAAATAGAACTTCAGATGTGATGATTATAATGGTTTTTCAATTTGAGAAAATTGTGGATCTTGTGGGTGGAGACCTTACTTCGACTATGGTTGGTCATGTAATATGGGTTCATGTTACATCCAAATCTGAGCATGTGTCGAGACATAGGAAATAGAACCTATTGAATAAATGGTTTGTCTGATTCGATATCGAAGGTTAATATCAAATTTATTTGAATTTGGATCAAATTCAAAATCTATGGCCTATGTATTTCGGTTAATCGATAAATGCCATCATATTGAACCAAGTGACTTTAAAGGTTGAACTCAACAATTAAATATGGTCGCCATCAGAGTTTTAACCATAAACCGAGCTTTATATGTCCAAGTGACATAGTTATGGTGAAGAGCATACCGTAGATGACATAGTTGCTTAAAAGTGTCGCTTTAATGATGATTAGTAGTAGGATTCATTTGAGATGCTTTATAAGAGATTAAACTTATGTCCATTACTATACTTCAGCAAAGTTTGAGGGTTAACTCAACACGTAGGATTTAGACAAGTACGGTTCTCAATATTTGACTGAAATTGATTTAATAAATTAGTTTATAAATATTAAGGAGACGTCATAAACAATTGATACACACATATTTAATTACTATTTGTGGTTGAATTTAGTTAATAAAATGTGTATAAATGTTATACATATTTAGTTAATTTTAATAAGAAGTTAAATGCCTAAACAATATGAATATATACATTGGGTACATTTTTTATACATAATATTCTATAACACAGTGGCTGCCCTATGGGATTTAGCGGTGAAAATTTCTAAATTTTGAACTTAAATAAGTGAATAAAAAAGTCTTAAGTAATTGAGATGTATTTGGATCTCTATTGACGACCTCAACCCTACATTACTACTATAAATGAGGCTTAAGTAAGGCTTAAATAGTCATTCTTTTATATATTACAATATTTTATATTCTATTATCTTCCATTAAATCAAATTCTCCATTATTTTATTGCTAATTATTTTGAAGTTGGAAGTTGGATTTCCTAAAGGTGAATCGACGATCATGTATGTGTGCACCCTTGGCATCATTATCATTATGTAGTCCTTTATAATTTATATATGCTTACATAAGTAATTTTATTATCGATGCACACACATTTTGTTAATAAGGGGAATCTGTAGCACCCTATTTGTTTATTTTGGATCAAATATAATAGTTCCACCATTTCGCTAACATTTGTTATTCAAATGGAGAAACTAAAATATGAAGCATTTGAGCAGTGGTGTGATTTAGTGCATATAGTTGGTATTTATTGTACAAATTCTTCAAAACCTCTTACGAATGATCATGATATGCTTAAATAGGGTCCCTTTGCAAGGCAACATTCAATTAAATTAATTACAGGCTTCTTGATAATCACACTACTTCTAACAGTGGCCCATCGTGCAAAGAATCTGGGATGATTTAGAAACTCAAAACCAAAACTTGTTTATGTGGAATGTGCTGAAAACTGTCATTCTGACTTAAGTCAAGTTATGCCATTCTGATTATCTCAATTGTTCATCTTTTCTATGTGTGAGAAAGCTCGTTTATGAGAATATTTACTTGTTTTTCGAATGCCCAATAAACAAAAAAATATGAAAGGATGTCTTGCAAGTTGGTGGGTATCACACCTCTTCTCTTGATAGCGAGGAGCATTGGTTCAACATTTTTAATGCAACGAGGTGGAAAGATTTTAACTCTAAAGTTCTAGTAGCTTCTCCGAAAATAGTTATGTTGGAGCTTTGGAGGTAAAGGAATGATCGAGTTACGAAGGAGGAGAAGAAAATAAGAAAAAATTAAATGGCTATGTGTTAAGATGATGTGGGGTTAAAGACTTAGTAAATGCTGATTGTAGAAAATTGTATGATATATATGGCTTGGTTTTTGATTTCAAACCACAAAGTATTTTTTTTTAGTTTTTTTAAGTTCAATAAAAAGGTAAGTGATCTCATTAAAAGCCCTTCTTAAAATAAAAATAATACTAAATATTATTCATGACTCAACGACTTAAGGGAATAAGCGAATTAACTATCCAAGGCATAAACGACTTAACGATCTATAACAAGGCAGCGACCTAACGACCTAAAGCACAGAGCGACTCAACGACTTAAGGAGCTCCAGTGACCAAAAGACTCCAGCAACTCAACAAACTTAACGACTTAGCAACTCGACGAAGGCAACGACCTAACGACTTAAGGAGAGAGCGACCTAACAACCTTACAAGCTTCAGAGTTAAGCCACATGCACACCGCTTCTTCCATTAGGTCGCTAACGACTTAAGCAAACCGAGATAACTCCTGTGCTACACATGCTAAGTCGTTCACAGCTTGTATCTCATCCAGGGTGGTTCCATTAAGTCGTTGACGACTTATGTTAGCTCGAGATCACTCTTAGGTCGCAATTCCCTAGGTCGCTCACGACCTATGACGTGGCCGACCTAAGCCTAGCTCCTCCTATAAATACCCTACCTACTCCGCACTGAAGGGGGGATCGGAATTTTTGAACCGCTAAGACTCTGCTATTTTCACGACTTCTACACTCACTCCAACACTTAAAAGGCAAAGGATTTTCCAAAGAACCTTCGGAAAAGATCAAGTTCACTCAACATGAATTCAAAAAGCTTTTCTGCATCAAAGTTCTAACTACTTGTCTCAATCGTGTTGTAATTGAAGAATTATTGTAAAATCTGTAATCAAATCAGTGATAGAAGAGATTAAGTGGACGTAGGCTTGACTTTAAGCCGAACCACTATAAAAATTGTTGCCTCTTTACTATTTTCTACTTGTTTTTAGTTCCCGTACCAACGGGTGGTGCTTTCGCTATATGACAACTCACACCGGGGTGTTAGCGTACATTTTTAGCATTAACATTTTTGGTGCTTTCACTAAGAAAACCGAACTCAAGAGTGCTTTCATCATCGCTTCACAAAGATTTGTGGAAAGACTCTCCCTAAGAACCAGAAGTATATCCAAAATTATGGCTCCTGGAAGAAAAAGTAGATCTACTAGATCTGGAAATGCTTATGACAACACTGCCACTTCTCCCGCGTCGAATCAAGCGGCTCCTAGTGTTGGAGTCACAAGGGCGGAATTGGATGCTGTAGTGTCTGGGTTGTATCAACAAATGGAAGCCCAGAAGACTTTGATGTTGGACAAGTTGAATACTTTGCTTAGAGTTAACCAGCAACCAGAAAATAAAAAAGAAACCTTTGCTGAGGATGTTCATGATTCCCAAGGGATAAGTATTCCTCAGAGGGTAGTTGGCACCGCCGAAGGGGCACCTCCCCAAGCCGGAGGTTCAAGGCCGCAGCCAACTCTTCGTGAACGTTTGTCCATACAAACTTCTGAAAAAGTAGCTGACGTCTGTCCCGCGGAGCCTCTAAACGATGAGGAGTACCTCTCGGGAATGATTCGACAAATTATGAAGGAGAGCATGCAAAGGAAGGAAGATGAAAGTGACTGGGGGTTTGCTCCAAGCAAGACTCCTTTTACTGAAAGAATTTTGAAGGCTGAATTTCTAAAGAAGTTTGTTCCCCCCAGTATTCCAGTTTATCGGGGGACAAGCGATCCTAACCAGTCTTTATACAAGTATGACTGGCGTATGACAGGTGCCAGAGCATCAAACGAGATCAAGTGCGGATACTTTCCTGTGTACTTGGAGAGAGTGGCCTTGCTTTGGTTCACGAAGCTGCCAGTTCGATCTGTGGATCAATTCTCCGACCTAACTCGGAAGTTCAAAGATCAGTTTAGGTTATATGCTTCGAAAGCCAAGGACATAATGTCACTATCCAGCCTCGAACAAAGCCCCGGAGAGTCTATCAAATCTTTCTTCAACCGCTTCAATATAGCCTTGGCCGAAGTTGATAATGCAGAGCCTTGGATGATTCTGACTTACTTGATGCGAGCTATTGACAAATCAAGTGAATTCGGAAAATGGCTAAAGATGAAAGAGCCAAATTCACTTGAGAAGTTCTACAAGAAGGCTGATGAATTCATGCGCTTAGAAAGCCTTCCTGTGCCAGCAAAAGTAGACATTGCTGAAGTTAAGAATAACAATGCTGCTTCTAACAAAAAGGAATCTAGTGGCCAGAAGAGGGAGAATGACGACGGGAAAAAGCAGAAGGATGTGAAGAAAGCTCGTCACTTTAAACCTTCAGATTTTACTCCCTTAACTGATACTCTAGAAAATATCTTTTTCGCAACCAAGGATGTTGTCGAATACCCCAAACCACCTGAGATGAAGCCTGGGAGAAATGTTGTGCAAATGGGAGATTCTGTCGGTTCCACAATCAACCTGGCCACGACACTAATGAATGTCGCCATTTAAAGAATTTGATTGAGGAGCTATTGAGACAGAATAAACTACAACAATATGTGAAGAGAAATAGAAGTGACCTGACTTCATCTACTCAGGGGTAGCAAGTTCCTGCTCATCAATCCGACTCAGGTGAGAGGACTGCAGCGCAGGAATCTGAGAGACCTGTCATTAATGTTATCACAGGGGGTCCTCACCCAGCGGGCAGAAGTTGGAGTGAGATGGAGAGATACGCTCACGCCTTGAGATATGCCCCGGCGGAAGAAAATGTTTTTGTCTTGGAAGATGCTGCACCTTTAAAACAGCAAAGAACTTTTAACGATGACATCGTATTCCGGGCCAGAGATTCTATTGGTATTGAGGCTCCCACCATGGATCCCTTGGTGATATCTGCAGGCATCGGACCGGCCGTTGTAAGAAGGGTGCTTGTTGATTGCGGCGCCTCTTGCAATGTCCTCTTCAGAAAGTCATTCGATTAGATGAAAATTCCCATGGCTGATATCCAAGCTTCCTCAAAGAAAATTGTAGGGTTCACTGGAGAACCAAAACAGCTTATTGGGATTATTGACTTATTTGTAGAGCTTGGAGAAGGGGAAAAGAAGGTGGTCCGAAAACAAACTTTTGTGATTGTTGATGAATTCTCCGCTTACAATGCCTTCTTGGGTCGACAGACTCTTGCGTCATTCAAAGCCGTTCTCGCCCCATGGTGCCTAACTATGAAGTTCCCTACTGATAATGGTGTCGGTGTTGTGAAGGGGGAGCAAAATGCCGGGCGAGAATGCTATCTCATAGAGTTACGGGAAAGAAGGAAAAGAGAAATGGGTAAAGGTGTGGCAGCTCCGCTCCGCATCAAAGAGCCCACCTTGTAGCAATTACGGGGTGGACCCTGCACTGGTGAGCATAGTGATGCACGGAAAGAGATTGATCCCAGAAAAACCAGTGCATGGGAGAGTAGAGTGGTGCCGGTGGAAGTGATGGTGCCAATACCTGTTGACCTGAATGATCCAAACAAGGTGCTGAATGTGGGTTCACAACTTGGTGTGACGGTTCAGAATATGCCGATATCATTCTTGAAAGCAAACCTGGATGTATTCGCTTGGAGTTATGCCGACATGTGTGGAATATCTCCAGAAATCGCAGTGCATGCTTTGAATATCGATCCAAAATTCACACCCGTAAAGCAGAAAAGAAGAACCCAGGGTCCTGAAAGGTCGACAGCATTAAAAGAAGAAGTAGATCGGCTCATGGAAAATGGCTTCATCAGAGAATCCACTTATCCAAATTGGGTTTCTAATCCGGTGTTGGTTAAAAAAGCAAATGGGAAGTGGAGAGTATGCATCAATTTTTCAGACTTGAATAAAGCATGCCCCAAAGATTGTTTCCCGTTGCCCAGGATTGATCAGTTGGTGGATGGAACAACCGGGCATGAATTATTGTCTTTTATGGATGCTTACTCAGGATATAATCAAATCATGATGCATGAGCCAAATCAGGAGGATACGAGCTTCGTCACTAATGTTGGTCTTTACTGCTATAAAGTCATACCCTTCGGACTAAAGAACGCGGGGGCAACTTATCAGAGACTTGTTAATGCCATGTTCAAACCCCAGATTGGCAAGACTATGGAAGTATATGTTGATGATATGTTGGTGAAATCGAAGAAGGCAGTAGACCACATGGATCATTTGGCAGAAATGTTCGCGGTCCTCCGAAAGTATGGGATGAAGCTAAATCCTCTGAAATGTTCATTCGGGGTAGAGTCCGGAAATATCTTGGGTTTCATTGTGAGTGCTAGGGGCATCGAGGCTAATCCTGCTCAGATTACTGCTTTAAGAGAAGTCAAAGCCCCTAGAACAAAGAAGGAATTGCAAAGCCTTAACGGGAAAGTCGCTGCTTTAAGTCGGTTTATTTCCAGGGTCACTGATAAATGCATTCCCTTCTTTAACGTTTTAAAGAAAGGAAAGAAAAACTTTGAATGGACTCCTGAATGTCAGAAAGCTTTTGATGAACTGATTCGTCACATGCAAACGCCTCCAGTACTTTCTCAGCCCCACAATGGTGAAGATCTTTTCATATACTTAGCGGTTTCATCTCATGCTCTCAGTGCAGCGTTGATACGGAAAGACGAAAAAGTTCAGCGCCCGGTTTATTACATCAGCAAAAGATTCACTGGGGCAGATATGAATTATTCAAAGCTGGAAAAGCTCTCCTATTGTCTGTTGATTGCATCCAGAAAGTTGAGGCCATATTTCCAGGCTCATCCTATTAAAGTCCTCACTGATCAACCTCTAAAGCAAGTCCTATTTCACCCTGAAACTTCGGGTCGTCTTCTAAAGTGGAATATTGAACTCAGCCAATACGATATTACCTACCATCCCCGAAGAGCAATCAATGGACAAGCTTTAGCAGATTTCATTGCAGAATACACAGATAAAGGTGGCAGTAAGGAAGAGGTAACTGATGACATCCCGATCCGATGGAAATTGTATGTTGATGGTGCAAGAAATGACTATTGTTCCGGAGCTGGGGTTGTGCTTGAAACTCCCGAAAGGCGTTCATTGTGCTATGCATTGAGATTAGAATTTCCTTTGACAAATAATGAAGTAGAATATGAAGCTCTTATTGCCGTCTTGAAGATTGCTAAAGAACTGAACATCAAAGTATTGCAGATCTTCAGTGATTCCTAGCTTATCGTATGCCAAGTCAAGAAAGAGTTTCAAACTAAAAGAGGAAATCTGCCTACTTACTTGTCAAAGGCCTGGGAGCTTCTCGATGATTTTGATCATTATACAATAAGCCATATACCCCGGAAGAGAATATGAAGGCAGATTCTCTCGCAAAATATTCAAGCTCTGGCGAAGCTCAATTATTGGGATTGGTCCCTGTGGAAGTCTTGTCAGCTCCAAGTACTGATGAGATGGACATTGACTGGATTATGGCTGTATCTCAAGAGCAGGAGTCATGGATGACCCCTATTAAGGAATATCTACTCAATGGCTCCATGCCTGAAAACTCAAAAGAGTGCCAGAAGCTGTTAAGAAAAGCCCCGAGATATGTAATTCAAGACGGCTACTTATACAGACGAGGATTCTCGATGCCATTACTCCGACGTGTAACCAAGGAAGAGGCTAAGACAATTTTAGCTGAGGTGCACGGAGGAGAGTGTGGGGATCATTCAGGTGACCAAACTCTTACAAAGAAAATTCTCCTCTATGGGTATTTTTGGCCAGATATTAATCGAAATGCTACTAGCTACTTCCGAAAGTGTGACAGATGCCAAAAATTTGCAAAAATCCCAAGAGCACCTTCCACCGAGTTGACATAGATGGTCAGTCCATGGCTATTCGCCATTTGGGGGATAGATCAGATTGTGCCTTTGCCAATTGCCAAGTCTAGAATCAAATATGCTATTGTTGCTGTTGATTACTTCACTAAATGGGCTGAAGCTGAACCATTGGCTACTATTACCTCCAAAAAGATGATAAACTTTGTGACTAAAAATATCATTTGCAGGTATGGTGTGCCTTAGAAGATAATCACAGACAATGGTACTCAATTCGAAAGCAAAAAATTCTAGGGCTTTTGCAGGCGATTCAAAATCCAAAAAAGATTCTCAGCAGTGGCTCATCCGTAGGCAAACGGGCAAGTGGAAGCAGTGAACAAAATTATCAAATCAACCATCAAAAAACAGTTGGAAAAAGCAAAAGGTGGTTGGGTTAATAAGCTGCCACTAGCACTATGGGCATACAGAACTACCCACAAAACTGCGACTGGGCACACTCCATTCTCATTAGCATATGGATCGGAAGCAATGATTCTAGTGGAAATAGAGGTCCCCTCACACAGGAGAATTCATTTCAACGAAGCTGAAAATGAAAAGCTGCAATTGAAGCACTTCACTTACTTGATGAGAGAAGGAAAGAGGCTGAGCTCAGAGTTGCAGCTCATCAGCAAAGGATAGCCAGGCACTTCAATTCCAAAGTTCGCCAACGCAGCTTTGAAATTGGGGATCTAGTCTTGAAAAGGGTCATGACAACAATAGGAGTGTTTGGGCCAAACTGGGAAGGGCCATATGTCATAGGCAAAAAACTTCTTGATGGCACTTTCAAGCTCACAACTGTCGAAGGAGATCCAATTCCAAGAGCCTGGAACAGCAATCACTTGCGTCCATATTTTACTCAGAAGCTATGCTTAGATTTGTAAAATGATTGTGGATGTATCATTGTGAATCAATAATAAGAACTATAAATCTTGTGTTCTCTATTACTATAAAATGCCTGTTTCATTTCGATGTGCAAATATCTTAAATATGTTGCTAAAATGTTGATTTAATATTGCAGGCTATCAAAGCAAAGCTTACCTATTCAACACATCACTAGCCCAAGCGATTCCTACAAATCACTCAACAAGCAAACGCCAAGCCACAGAAATTCCAAATTCAATTCCAACATAAGAAGTGCTTCTCACAAACAGATGGTGATTCCATCGAAGGGGCATCTTCCTAACATGGAGGTTCTAGGCCCTTGCTAACTAATTGCGATCGTTTGTGCAAACAAACATCCGGTTAAGTAGCTTGCGTCTGCCCCGTGGAGTCACTTAACAATGAAGTACACTTCTCGGGAAAAATTAAACAACTTGCAAAAGAAAGGAATATGTACTTAGAGGTGATAACGAGGAATCGCTGAGGGACATATGGTGAAAAGACATGGGAAAGCAGACAAAAACAGCCGGAATGGAATCTTGTCTCTCAACAAAAACGGATGGTGGAACCACCGAAGGGGCACCTTCCCAAAGTGAAGGTTCCAGGCCCTTGCTAGCTAATTGTGATCGTTTGTGCAAACAAACATTCAGTTAGATAGCTTGCGTCTGCTCCGTGGATCCACTTAACTGAGAAATGCAACCTTCCTGGCAAACAAAAAGCCCTCTTCGGAGCACACAAAGCCCTCTTTGGAGGCACAAAAAGCCCTCTTCAGAGGCACACAAAGTCCTCTTCGAAGGCACAAAAAGCCCTCTTCGGAGGCACAAAAAGCCCTCTCCGGAGGCACACTTCTGCTAAAAAGCCCACTTCGGAGGCCCACTTCTACTCTCAAGGGAAGATCAATTTCTCCATAATGAGAACATTCTTCCCCAAAAAAGTTGAAGTGCCAAAGAAAGCCCTCTAACGAGGCACGTCGAAAAATGAAACATTTTTCTCAACCAAAAAGGTTGATGGAACCACAGAAGGGGCACCTTCCCAAAATGAAGGCACCAGGCCCTTGCTACTTAATTGTGATCGTCTGTACAAACGAACATCCAATTAGGTAGCTTGCGTCTGCCTCGTGGATCCATTTAACTATGAGAAGTAACTTTCAGGCAAACAATAAAGCCCTCTTCGGAGGCACACTTCTACTCTCAAGGGAACATTCTTCCCCAAAAAAGTTGAAGTGCCAAATAAAACCCTCTAACGAGGCACACCCGAAATAAAAAGAAAAAGAATGATATCTCTTAAAAAAAAGAATGCTATCTGGAACCACCGAAGGGGCACCTTCTCAAAAATAAGGTTCTAGGCCACAGCTAACTACTCGCGATCGTTTGTGCAAACAAATCAAAGCCTTCTTCGGAAGCCCGCTTCACCGCGTAGGAGAATCCACTTCTCAAAAATAAAAGTGACCATCTCCGAAAGTTGAAGTGTAAAAACTTCTTTCTAAAAAAAAAGTGAGAGAAAAACTTCTCCAATACAAGGCACACTCTACTAGAGCAGAATAATATTTCCTCAAAATGGAAAAATTATTCTCTATAGTAAGAGTACAAGTCTTTTCAAAATGGAGAAGATTGCAATAAGCCATGGTATGGGGGCAATATAGCTACATTAATAAAAGCAACACTTAAGCAGCATACCACGAGCTCACTGCAGTATCATACAAAGAAAATAAAGAAACTTGCGCGAAAATAAGGAATAAATGCATTCACAAATACAGACAAAAGATTGTACAAGTAAAAAGAGTCATTTTATTCCATACTATAAAAGATTTCCGTACATGTGCAGGTTTCAAAAAGCGGGGGCCAGTACCCGCACAATCTCCGGCCGATACAAGTCTTTACATACAAACAAAAAGCAAAGAAAGCAGAATAAGAAGGATAAAACCCGACTCATTACTTCTTCTTCTCGCCACCTTTGGAACCCTCGCCTGGCCTAATGGTTAACTTTTTTAGTCGGCCTGAACGAGTCTGGGAAGAAGGAGAAAGAGGTGCAATTGGGTCCTCTTTCGCTTTCTCATCGCTAGTAGAAGTGCTTTCCTTCTTTTTCTTCGAAACTCCACGCTTTCCCCTCTTCTTTGAAGAAGATTCGCTGCATAGAGTGATAAGATCAATTAGCTTTGTATCATCGGCAGTAAATTTCTCTGGGGTTCTCTCACCCTTCTCAAGTTCTTCAGCTTTCTACTCTTGTGAAGCGGCCGAGTCATCTAAGCCTTGAAGAGCTCCTATTTGTTCTTCTTGCGACCACGGTTGAGAAGCAGAAGGAGTAACTTGAAGAGGTGGAGGGGCAGCAGCTGGAGGAGGCAAAGCCTGTACAACACTTGTTGTTTTCACTATAGAAGAAGAAAAGTTAAACATCAGTATTCCTCGCAAAAGAGAGGAGATAGTGGCACGTCGAGGCTTAAGTAATAAGCAAGAAGTTCATCGAGCTCATGTGAAGCAAACGAGTAGTCCACTTGAGCTGGATCAGCGTTGAAGTTACCTGGAGAAATTGGCTTTATCACGTCAATTTCAAAATCTTGGGCTTCGGTGCCTTCTTGGGCCTCGTCTTCGGCATGGGCTGTTGTAGTTTCTGTCTCGGCTTTGGCAGGAGGCAGAGAATGAGAGCTGGAGCCAGTAATGTCGATGTCGACCGAAGCCGAAGGACGAGCTGGGTCGATCAAAGGTGCCTTCCCTAGATGCTCTCCTTCCGCTACTTCGGCTCGCTCCTTGGCTAGTTGTTCTTTCCCTCTAGCAAGGATGGCACGACCCTCATCATCCAAATAACAAGCCTCAAGATCCTCCTCACCATAACCAGCGCCTTTAAGCGTTTCAATTACTGCCTCCCACACTTCAGCCAGGGTAACCTCATACTTTGGAGCCAAAAATGAAAGACTGCCACGCCCCAAGACGCTGTGAACATAAAACTCGAATAGAGTGGAACTAACATCGGCTTTAGTCGCTTCATGTGATTGTTCAGCTGCTGCTTTTCCAGCGATGGCCTCGTCATGCTCCTTTTCAGCCTTAGTAAGCTGGGCCTTTAATATTGTAATCTCCAAATCTTTGGAGTTAGCCTTTTCCCGCAGCTAAGCAACATCATTACGGTAGATTTCCATGATTTTTCGCTCTGCCTCAAGTTTAACCTCAGCATCTCATGAGCAGCGTGGGCGTCTCTCACTTGCTTTTGAAGAACCTCTTCATTTTGAGTATAAGAAGTGGAAGAGGTGGCAAGATCGTCTTTAAGCTTCTTGATTTCAGCCTCCAGTTCTTCGTTATGGGCTGTGATGTTCTTCATCTCCGTATCATGCTGATCAATAACTTTCTACCATTCAGACTTATTGCTTTCGATGGTCAGCATGGCCTCGAGGTTTAAACGATTTACTCTTTGAAGCTCATCGACTAGTTTTTACCATCCGGACATTCTTTCGATATCAAGCTTGACAGCATCGAGGTTTCTTAACATGGCTTGTTTATCAATTGGAACCAAGTCCTGATCGAAGCGCACTCCTTTCAAACACCAATGCGGAAATCGGCTTTGGAGCGCAGTCGGAGGCTTATCAACTTGATAAGGAGACCTATTAATGATTGCTTGAATTTCAGCTCTTTTAGGGGCAGGGGAGCTAGAAGGGATGTCTAGAGAGATAGAAGCAGCAGGCACTGTAGAAATTTCAGATGATGACTTTTCGCTGAGCTTGGCTCGCTTGCTTGAATCTTCAGCTACATTACTCTTCCCCTTATCGTCATGAGATTTTCTCTTATGAGAATCATCATCCCTCTGGTAAGAGTTATGTCGGTCGTCTCTTCTTCCATGACGCTCCTCATAAGCCTACCTTTCACGAGCTTTCCTAGCTGCTCTTTCCTCATCAGTCTCCCTAGGGGCAGGAAGATAGCGCCAGAGGTCATAAAAATCACGCCTTGCATAGCGTTGAAAGTCATCATAATATGAGCTGCTGCGTCCCATGGGAGAACCTGAAATTGAAGAAGAAACAAAATTTAGAAATCTTCAAAGTAAAGAAGCTAAGTGCGCATAATTGCCAAAAAATCCTAAGTGTGTGTGGCGTGCAAACTACGCACGTCAAGCTATAAACCACTCTTTGGTTTAGGAGTGATGTCGATTTTTGCAGCAGGAGTCAACTCTTGAGTTGATGGAATTGGTCGCAAGGCGGATGTCGCTTCAATTGCTGGAGAAACAAGCTTAGAAGTGGTGATGTCATCTTTAAAAAGCTCATGGGAAGTCACCATGAGATCGCTCAATCCTTCAAAGATATCATCACCTTCACGCCCAACAGAATGGGTCATATCAGCAGTGCCCTCTTCAGCACGTTTTACACTCTTTGTAACAGAACTTTTTTTCTCAGCTTCCTCATCAGTTTCTCTAGTAGCCTTCCCAAAATGGTGAGGAAATTCCTCTTCTTCAATAACTGGGTGAAGTTTAGATTAAAAACCCACACCGTCAACGGAACTGGAGCATTTCACTAATGAAGTCTCTACAATAGGTTCCTTCGGTGCGAATTCCTCTGTGGAGGCTGGGGCATCTGACGCTTCTGCTTGAGAACTAGGGGCATCACGGGACTGAATGGATCGAGAAGAGTGCAAGAGTCCGAATTGGTGCAAAAATTCGTTCTTCTGCCGAAACTTAATACTTCTCTCATTAACAGCCATAACACTCAATCTTTCGAAAGTTGATTTGTGACTAGAATCTTTAGATGGAGGAGGAAGTGCTCCAAAAGTAAAGAATGAAGTTAGCACTTGACGACTCGAGTTTTGAAAGACTCAGAAATGAAGTAAACAGAGATAGGTACTCTTACTTCCTACTCTCCAGATACCGTTGAATCCCGGGGGGCAACGGACAAAGAAGAACTGATTTAAAAACCCATGAGCGCTCTTAGGTAGATCCGTAATCAGCTTATGGTTTCTTGCACTCCTTACAAGAATAATGGAAGGATGATCTTTGTTCCTCCCGAATGAACACAAATAGCAGATCTCCTCGAAGCTTGGGAGGCGGTTAAGCGTTCTCCTAAATAGTACACATAACCCCATCAAAATGGCATAGCCATTAGGATGCAACTGGAATGGAGAAATAGTTAATCGAAGGAGAAGTGTTCTAAGAAAGTCGTTAAAGGGGGGAATAGCTCCATTCAGACACATTTGGCGATTGACTGCAACGAAGCCAGGTGGCGGCCTATCAGCAGTGTCATTTACCCCTGGGAGCAGAGCATCCACTTCAGCAATGCCGACTTGGATACATAGCTGGTTGAAGGTCCGTTGGTTCAATGAAGTTGGAACTCTTTCCGGAGGATTCTCCAAAGGGTCAGTGATTGGGAAAATTTCATCGGTCCGATCTACTATCTCTTCTTGCACTTGTTGAGAAGCCATTCTACACAAGGAACTGGATATTCAAATATGAAGGTGCACGTTCCCTAAAAGTGTGTGAAGTGTTGTGCAAAGCTACTGAAATAACAAGTAAATATAGTAAAACTTGAAATAATACTGGTTGGCGCACATTAATTCAGGAAGATTCAAGGCTTGTTATTGTATCAAAACTATGTGTAGTATCAATGCAGATAATATTCAGTGATAAGCAGTTATAACTGTCTGAATTTTGCATTGATGCTTCATTTAAGTCAGTTGATTCACAGCATTTCACTTTTTATCAGATTCATATTATTTTACTTAAGTAAAATATTATCTCTTTGACCTAATCCATCACTCGATGTGGGCAGTCGATGATGAGTATATTCGTCCTATTTTTCTGCAAATGTTATATTTAACAGGTTGATTATCTTAAAAGTCAATATAATCTGTGAAAGAGTGCAATAGGTTCAAGCAGTTCATTTTAGCAGTTCAAGTTGGAAATTCAATCAAGTCCTGGCAAATTCTACAAGAGTTCAAGTCCTGTTCATTCCTTAGGTCGTAGGAACGACTTAAGTTAGCTTGAGACTCTTTAGGTCGTCCAAATCATGTCCAAATGACTTAACATAGGTTGGGCTTCCCTAAGTCGCTCTGCTCGAGCTATGGAGTTCCCCAGTCATGTTCGTACGAGTTAAAGCTATGCTACAATTTAAATTAGGTCGTGCTGATTTTATAAGTCATCCTGCTTTAAGTCGTGTGCTATTCTGGCAAGTTAAATCGCAAGTCATATGAGTCACAGTCCCTTATGTCGTTCAGGAATTGGATGTTAAGTCATTAAGTCGTTCACTAAGTTAAGTCGTGTGGTTCTTGTCCAAACTACTAAGCCCTATGTCTTTCAAAGCTCCTAAGTCGAGCACTACCTAACTCTCCTTAACCCGCTAACTCCTCTTCATTCAACAACTTGCCTAACTCAACAACCCGTTGACCCGATAACCCGTTGACATCTCCACCATCTCTCCACACCGCCAGACCATCCAAGGCCGATTCAAATCGCCTCGGATCCATCATAAATCCGATGCACTGCTGTGCTCTCACGAATTACAACGACAACATGCCCAATAACGATCAAAAATCGATCGTAACATAACTCGTGGTGAAATGCGGCATGTGAAATCGGATTAGGGTCGGAAAATGGGGGATTCATGATTCGGTGATGGTCGTGGTTGGATAATGATCGGATTCACTTACGTAGTGTGATGGTGAAGATGATCGACGACTGGTTAGTTTGAATTCTTCTTCGAGAGCTCGGAAATTCTTCAATAGCGGGTTATAGTGTTAGAGCAGGTGAAGAGAAGAAGGAGTGACTTAAGCGACTTATATATAGGGGCAGTGGAACTCGAATCGGCATGAATGACCTAGCTCTCTCATAAGTCGCTCGTTACTTAGCGACTCAGGATGGCGCGAGTTAAGAGGTATCGAAGCACACGACCTAGCTCCTAGGCATATACTTCGAGGGGCAAGTGTTAACCCTCTTTTATTCACGACTCAACGACTTAAGGGAATAAGCGACCTAACTATCCAAGGCATAAACGACTTAACGATCTATAACAAGCCAGCGACCTAACGACCTAAAGCACAGAGCGACTCAACGACTTAAGGAGCTCCAGCGACCTAGCGACCTAAAAACTCCTGCAACTCAATGACTTAACGACCTAGCAACTCGATGAAGGCAACGACCTAACGACTTAAGGGGAGAGCGACCTAACAACCTAACAAGCTTCAGAGTTAAGCCGCATGCACACCGCTTCTTCCATTAGGTCGCTAATGACTTAAGCAAACCGAGATAAATCCTGTGCTACTCATGCTAAGTCGTTCACAGCTTGTATCTCATCCAGGATGGTTCCATTAAGTCATTGATGACTTATGTTAGCTCGAGATCACTCTTAGGTCGCAATTCCCTAGGTTGCTCACGACCTATGACGTGGCCGACCTAAGCCCAGCTCCTCCTATAAATACCCCGCCTAATTCGCACTGAAGGGGGGATCGGAATTTTTGGAGCGCTAAGACTCTGCTATTTTCACGACTTCTACACTCACTCCAACACTTAAAAGGCAAAGGATTTTCCAAAGAACCTTCGGAAAAGATCAAGTTCATTCAACATGAATTCAAAAAGCTTTTTTGCATCAAAGTTCTAACTACTTGTCTCAATTGTGTTGTAATTGAAGAATTATTGTAAAATATGTAATCAAATCAGTGATAGAAGAGATTAAGTGGACGTAGGCTTGACATTAAGCCGAACCACTATAAAAATTGTTGCCTCTTTACTATTTTCTGCTATTTTCTGCTTGTTTTTAGTTCCCGTACCAACGGGTGGTGCTTTCGCTATATCACAACTCACATCGGGGTGTTAGCGTACATTTTTAGCGTTAACAATAAACATAATAATAATAAAAATAAATAAGTAAATAAATAAACATTCTTAAAACAGCAATAATAATAAATAAATTGTGTTGCTAAAAACATATATGAACCTTCTTTCTAACACCAACAGTAAAATAAATATCATAACTTAACATCAATTTCACTTCTTAATAACATGCTCTCCTCTATAGGCTATGTCACGATTGGGATTTCAACCTTCGAAAATCGACATCAATACGTCCACTGTATTACATGCCGAACAATCGAATGCCAAAAATACCAGGTTGTTAAGGAAAAAAAGAAAGAGGTAGAAGAAGAAAATAGAAATAATAACACAGAATCTCACAATCGCAGCAGAACAATATATAAAAGACAACAACAGGTCTTTATACAAAAAGAACTATAACTGATAATTATACATTACATCATCAGAGTACAATACATCAATAACACAACACCAGACAGTTATAATAACTTGTCCTCACAAATGCTGAATATACAGCCTACAATACACAACGGAATAAAATCAAATACGTTTGATATGTCATCGTCATCTAGCTCATCTCCTAAGCTCCATAGCATCCTACCCTGTATTTATAATAGTGAATATTAGGCATGCATCCCTAAAGGCAAACTTAATTCACTAAAACTCCTCCCGCAAGAAAACATACTTTGCAGGTCCCTGTTTTTCATTTCGGCTGTTTTTTCCCTAAAATACCCCTTCGCTTCTTGCACGATTGATTTTAATAACGAGTTTATCTTTCTTGATTTCATCTTCTTCTTCATCGGCGAACTTATGTTTTTTATTTCATCTTCTTCTTCAATGGCGAGCTCAACTTTCTCGATTTCAATGGAAAACTGCAATTATACATAATAGTTGCAGAAATGTCTGCAATTATATGCAATAGTTGCAGACATTTCTGCAACTATATGTAATAGTGACATTTCTGCAAATATGCAATAGTTGCAGACAATTCTGCAACTATAGCATATAGTTGCAATTCTGCAAATATGCAATAGTTGCAGAAATGTCTACAACTATATGCAATAGTTGCATACATTTATGCAATTATACCATATAGTTGCAGAAATTTCTGCAACTATATGCAATAGTTGCAGACATTTCTGCAACTATAGCATATAGTTGCAGAAATGTCTGCAATTATTTGCAAATGTTGTAAATTTGAAAAAAAAACGAAAGTGTTCAAAATTTGCTGAATTGTCTGCAAATATATGAAATAATTGCACCTTTACTACAAATTTGAATTTTTGGTATCAGCAATGGATCTCATTTTAAAGATCATAAATTTTTTGATTTTTTGGTGAAAACGGTATGTTGATCCGATCTTTCTGCATAAAGTTATACGCGTTTGAAATATTAAAAACATAAAAGGGTATTTGGGTGTTTTTGCATGCGCGAATTTGAATATAGGGACCCGAAATGTAAGTTTAGTTTGGGAAGGATGTTTTCTCTATTTTGAAACTTATTAGGGATGTGAGCCAAACTTACCCTTCATAATACTCGGTCTGACCCGAGCATTATAATAAATAACACCCGAGTCAGTCATGAAAACCAGCGTGAGAAAATAGACTCAATTTGAATTATTAAAGTTTTCAAAATCCTTTGAAAATCAAAGGTATCTCGTAAGACCATGCCACACATAAACACGACGGGTTTTTACATTACGATAACCAAAACATTTCATATCAAATCCTCTGATATTATAATAGTGTCTAAGTACAAATACATATTCAAATAGCTGAAATTGTTACATTAATTAAATTCCAGCATACTAGGCTCTACAATCAAAACCGTAAAGGCACGTATTGGAAAATGGATTCCATATGAATGACTAGGCACTGGGGTACCACCTGTCACATTACACGTCTATAAACAGCGTACCGAGTACCACGCCGGGATCCCCTGCCACACAAGACTAGACTATCTCTAACCTAGATAGACTGAATATGCTATCACCCCGGGTGTTCCCACCCTCTTTCGAGCTCCTTAGCCTTGCTACATCTCCCCTGATTTTCAGTCATTCTCGAATTATGAGGCT
This sequence comes from Allium fistulosum, assembly GCA_030737815.1. Lineage (NCBI taxonomy): Eukaryota > Viridiplantae > Streptophyta > Magnoliopsida > Asparagales > Amaryllidaceae > Allium > Allium fistulosum. The sequence continues at coordinate 478,981,628 of CM060907.1, forward strand.
TGAGGTTATGATTACCTTTTTAAAGAATTTTTCACTTAGAATGCTCATTGTCCTCCGATGACAATGTTCTGATAGCATTCATCCATACAAGTCCGTTCCGGGTTCGAACAGAACCGAAGGCACTACTCCTACTACATCCATTTTGGAATCACCCTCAGGATTAGTAGTGATTAACCCTTGCACTTCACTGCTCCATCTTCGACTCCATGCTCTTATCTTCATTTCGAAAACGTATTCATTGGATCGAAGTGGTTTTCGGGTAACAAATAAGTTAAATTTAGGCGATTACACTTTAAAATAGAAAGTTATCATATATTATAAATATTGAATAATTTATCCCTTTAAAATTATAATACTGGTTAATTCTTTAAATAAAAATTGACTTAATATCAACCATTTATAAAACTACTAAATTAATACTTAAATATACTGGAAGCAATTTTAAAATAACTAAATAATTAATCTTCTGAAATATTCCTTAACACTTTTAAATTTCTAGTTAATACTTAAAAATCGTTCTTTTGAAATAAATTTAATTTTTCCAGAAAATGTATTTTCAACTCCAACATAGCCAGTCTAATTATTATAAATCCCTCTCGATTTATTTCCAGTTTGATTTACGTTCCAATTCGGTAAATTTCCTTTTTCACATTTCAAAAAAATAAAACTACTAATTATTTTTAAAATAATTTATCCATCTCTTTATAAATTCCCTCCGTGAATTTATAATTTCAAATTATCCACCGATAATTACTTCACTTTATTTTATAAACTTTGTTTGTAATTCCCATAGTCTCATTTCCCGTTTATAACGGTTTCATAACACTTAATCGATTTTAAATCGATTTTCTAAATTAATTTTCGTTTTTCAATTAATTTCTTAGTTAACCCAAATATATCCTAAACCCACTAATTTCAGATTCACTTCCTTTTTATGATTTAAAATCTTATTTAAATCTGGAACTTCAATTTTATATTTTATTTTCAAAATTCCCCTTTTATTTTTCTCAAAATATTTAAATCTTAAATTTAAATATACATTCTTTTATACATAAATTATATTGCTTAAGTTCTTATTTAAAAAAAAACCCTTTTATTCACATTTATTCAAAGATCAATATTTTTCCATACTCCGAAATTATTAAATAGGATTTTAAAATCAAACTATTTATCTTTCCCTAATTCATTACTTTTATTTTATCCAACATTACTATAAATATTTTACTTTAAAATTCCCTTTTTATTTTTCTTTAAAAATTCAATATTCATATTTTTGATATTTTAAAATGCCAAAAATATATCCAGCAATACCATAGCATCCAATAAATTCAGTTTCCCATAGAATCTATCCCAGATTATTCAAGTAAATCATATCACTGAATATGAAAATAATTTTCAATATTTTTGAGCAATCCAGTTGGATCCCTCCAACCTGTTTCCCCTGCATCCATAGATGTTAGCACAATATAAAAATACCAATCCCACTTCGAGGGGGATATCGCGTTATATAGGGTCATCCGCTATTATGCGGAGAGCATAGGGTCTCATCCACTATATATATTTGCGGGAATATCAATCACTCCAATACACACACACAAACACAGACACATACACACTCTACTATATATAACATCACATTCAACTGATAAATATTTATCAATTCAACCAATCGATCAATAACTAATTTTAACTATTTAAAATTAATCACAGAAATCCAAAGTTGAGTGAGATTAACTCACATTGATTTTTATTGTCGCTTTCGCGTTTCAGTTTTTGGAACTAAAACCGTAAATTGTGAAGAAACAAGTTGGATTGGGTTGGATTGCCAACAGTAAAATAAAAGGTGAGTTAATCTCACTCATCTGGTTGCAATTTAAATTTAAATAGTTAAATTTAAATATTTGGTGAATGATTGGATTGATTTGATAGTATATATAGTAGTATATATCAATATATATATATTGGAATATGTTTATATTAGAGTTGATATTCCCGCATTATTTAGCGGATGATACCCTATGCACCGCATAATAGCGGATGAAAATATTTTAGACCCATATACCACGATATTCCACCTTGAAGTGGAATTGGTATTGTGCTAACGTCTGTGGATGCAGGGAAACAGGTTGGAGGGATCCAACTGGATTCCTCAAAATTATTTAGATTATTTAATATTCTGTGTTCAGAATATTGATATCCTATGATAACTCTATTGACAAATTGAAATATTGGCTAATATAGTTGGATTGAATATCTAAGTATAATGAGTTATCAAAATCTATAGAATTGGATTTTGAAAAGAAATAAAAGAGTAAAATTTTAAGTAAAATAATTCAAGTGAATGGGAATAAATTCAATGATGAATTGAAAATAAAAGTGGTTCAGAGTTTTAACAAATATGGAATAAAGAAATTTTGAATTACCAGGGGAATATAAATTTTAAACTAAAGTGATATTATTTTAAAGAATAAAGAATTTATTTTAAATTTTAAGGGTTTAATTTAATTAATGGATAAAGAGGGAACTTTTGGAATCTAAAATCGGTATTTTTAGTTAAAAAGATTTTAACACATAATTAAGAAATAAAATCTGAAAGATAATGTATTTTGAAATAAATGAAGTAAATAAGGAAATTTATTTCAAAGTAAAGCAAATTTGAAATCAATTGTAAAATTGATTTAAGTGTTTGAAATTGGAAATTGGAAAGGGAAATGAGATTTTGGAATTTATAGACGGGTTTATACGAGAAATAAAATATCAGTGGATATTTTAAAAATAAGTTCAAGGAGGGAATTTATTTAAGGAATGGGAAAAATTTGTTTAAAAATAAATGGTGATTTATTTTTAAAAGATGTGAAAGAGATGCGTATTTCCACTGGATAGCCAAGTATGTTTTAAAACAAAGTTTTAAATAAGTTTAAAGGTTAGTTTTAAAAAGTATGTTATTGGAAAATTTATTATTTTTATGTATGTTAAAATATAAAGGAAGTATTCTCCAAAATTTTTATTGTAGTAACTATATAAAAATGATTTGGCATTATGTTTAAAAGAGGAAATTCAGTTATATTTATAAAGTGGTTTTATTTTAGAAATTTCTAAGTATATATTTTAATAAGTATTAAAGTAGTTCTATGTTATCAAGTATATTTGTAATAAAGTGTTTCAAATTATTTTAAAAATCTAAAAGGCTTTTGTACTTGGTGTTTCAGAGGAAATAAATATTTGGGAAGTGTTTTCCGTGAAAGGATACCGTTTGGATCTATTTTCAAAAAGGGGTTTGAAATAGAAATATATCTTGCGAAGATATTTGAGGTTAATAAATAATTTGGGAAATTATTTATTGTTTTATGGATGTTGTGGGTGTTAATTGATAGTTAAATAACCGACTATCAATACTGGCCAATGCGCTGATCGTTTCGAAGAGACCGGGATCGAGATTAATTTCTCAAAATCCCACTTCGATCCGGTTTGTACGTTTTCGTGGGAAAACGAGTTTGATATCGAAGATGGAATAGGGCTTTCAGTTCCGTTCGAACCCGGGACGGACTTGTATGGATGAATGCTTTTGATACATCGTCAGGGGACGACGGACATTCTAAGTGAAACATTCTAAAAAGATAACGCTTAGCCTCAAGCCTCATCAACCGGGAATGACTGAAAATCAGGGGATATGCAGCAAGGCTTCGTGGGTAGCCCCCACTTGAGAGTAAGGTCATCCCTGTCTAGATGTCCCTTTTTATTTTGGCTGTGTGGCGGTTGCTGATCCCAACCGTGGGGTGATCTTATTTGGAATTATCCAGTAAGGGATGGTTCCGGCCTTGTGTTGCAGGGGAGCGGGCGTACTCCTCGGTACTGTGATCTAGGCCACATACAGTGACAGGTGGTACCCCAGTGCCTAGTCATTCGTTGGAAATCCATTTTCCCTATGTGCCTGTACGGTTTTGATTGTGCCCAACTATTGTTGAAATGTGAGATGTAAGCATTTCAGCTAGATTCTATTTTACTTTCTATAGACACTATTATAATATCAGAGGATTTTAATAAAAATGTTTTAGCTATCGTAAGGGAAAAACCCGACATGTTATTCGTGGCGTGGTCTTACGAGATGCTTTTATTTTCGAAGGATTTTTGAAACTTTAATAATAAATTTGAGTGTGATTTTCTCACGTTGGTATTCCAGACTGACTCGGGTATTGTTTTATTATGATGCTCGGGTCAGACGAGTGTTACAGATATATGATACGATGCTGTGGAGCTCAGGAGACGAGCTGGATGGAGATCCGTATTTCCGTACTTGTATATATATATTCCGCTGTGTTGATTTGCTGTGTACATTGTTTGTATTGAGGACAAGATATGATTATTGTCCAGTTGTATGTAAGCATACTTTGATGTATACTCTGATGATGTATTTTATAAACAGATATAGTTTTAATTTGTGTAAAGATCTGTTAGTATATATTATATTTTATTCCGCTGCGATGGTTAGATTCTGATGTTGTCTTCTCTTCTCTTCTCCTACCTCTTCTCCTTCAACCCAAATGGTTCGTATTTCCGTTCTTCTTGAGTTCATTAATGGAAATTAATGTAAATTCAAGGGGTACGGAACTGCGGGCTGTTACAGTTATACCCGGGCTTTACGTTGCTATGACAGCAAAACCCATATAACTGTAGGCATCAGCGCCCTCGGATTTCGCTGCCAAAAGAATGTAGCTTCTCCACTCGACCATAAATCGCAGTCTACCGATGTTACGTTGCCATCTGGGAAAAATCAAGTGTAGACTGTTGGCACTCATCCTTTACACGATTTTCGCTATGGTCCACATAGTAGATCGCAGCGACATCGAGTTACACTGTCGTCACAGCATAACCCAAATGCACTAGCAGGCATCAGCGCCCTCGACTTTCGCTACCCAACAATCCTCAGGAACTAGTTTGTCTGGACTCCTCACAGGATCAACTTTAGAACCCCCCCTTCAGGCTCAAGGCAGTACCACCTTGTGGCACTCCTGAGAAGTTCATTCCAGGGAGCGCCTTTTTCCCCAGAGCCACTTTCAAAACACTTTATACTATACACATATAGTATTTTCCAAATCATACACCTAGTATGAATCTCATATAAATCTCCTTTCTCAAAATCGATTACCCAAATTCGATAATTCACAAACTAGGCTTTCCAAATTTCAAATTTTATTTTCCTCAAAAATCAAAGCCTTTCCAAATTTAAAGGTTCCCAAAACTTTTCCTCAAAATCATTTTCACAAAATCCGTTATATATACATACATATATATATATAATAACCTTGGGAAATTTTTGAATCACTTCATACTTGTATAAATTCACTTTTATACTTCAAATACTTTCAAAACCCTTTTTCTCCTGGCAATAGATTCATTAAGGGGAGTTTACCATATATAACAAAGATATATAACTTTGTTTATCCCAAATCAAATATTCAAATTTGATTACTCTTTTTAAAAAGTCATTTACCATATTGCTTAATTCCATAAAGTAAATTTTAATCATAGAAATATTAAATTTCCACCTTATTTCCTCATATATCTCACACAATACACTTTTCATTTCACAACCACTTTACAATTCTTATCCACGACTTACAATATCAATTTCATTCAAACTCGTACGATGTCCACATATCATCCGTACGCAATATCAATCTGATCGCTCACTCGATCACACAATTTCACTTCCGAACTAGTATTGTCCACCCGACTTCCTAGTGCGGACTTAGATCTGGTTTCTTGATCAGAAACCGTCATTCTCCTTGCATAGTCACAACTATGATAGAGAATATCCAGAACCAATCAAAAATCCATATCTAGGTTCGCCGTCGAAAATCGAGCGAAAAATCCAAACTCGGATTGATAATACTATCTCGAAATTCTGTGCTCGAATCTGGATCAAATCACTATGCGAATAGAATAATATACGTACATCCTACGTATTTAACTTCATTGATTATCAGTTAAATCAATTTCCTTTCTATTCATCCTCACTTTGATTTATTCACTTATTCACATTTGCCTTAATCCTCATTTGGATTATCACTTCAATTCTTATCTCAGTTTGGGTATTTAATCAATAACAGTTTGAACTCCGACCAGTTTATATTTAGAAAATAGCTTGAATTTTTTTAAAATAAATAAGTAGTTGAAAAATAATTATTAGTTTGTAAAATAGTTGTAAAATAGTTATGTAATTGTAAATAGTTGAAAAATAGTAATTACTTATAAAACAATTGAAAAACAGTAATTAGTTTATAAATCAGTTGTAAAATAGTTAAATAGTTCCAAAAGTAGTTGTAAAACAAGTTTAAGATAGTTTTAGGTTTAAAAAGAAAAGTTGTATAGCAAATAGTTTGGACAAATAGATTTATATTAAAACAATTTATTTTAAAAATAGTCCAGAGTCAAACTGTTCAATTCCCCATCAATTCAATTTAAATTTCCACTTCCATTTAAATTGACTCACTTCTAATTTGAATAACTTCAATTTCCACTCCAAATTTAACCTTATCCCACTTCGATTTCAATCTTAATTTATTCAAATAATTTTCAAATTGAACCAAATTTTCAATTTCAATTCATTTCAACTCCAGTTTGAATTAATCCCAATTCAAGTTGAATTAACCTCGATTCTTTCCAAATTCAAATCAAATTCCATTTGATTTTAAACATATCCACTTTAATTACAATTCTAAATTATTTTAATTTCTATATGAATTAATCCCAATTCCCATTTGACTTTGAACTCATTCAATCTTCAATTTTATTTCAAATTAATCCAATTCAAATTTCCCATTTGAATTTTATACTTACCCATCTTCAATTCTAGTTAATTCAAACTAAATTCAATTTGAACTAATGAAATCTGAATCTCAACTTTAAACCATCTCGAATTATATAAATTCGAGTTAAATTTCAAATGTTGATTTAACCCCTTAAATCAAATTAACCTTTATTTTTAAATCAATAATCCCAATCTTTAAATAATTTAATTCTGAGTCCAATTCTCAAAATTCCATTTTAAATTATCTTTATTTAACATATTTCAAAACTCAAATAATTAAATCTTCAGATTCTAATTTATTATCCATTTTTAAAACCAATTCTCAGTTTCATATATTATTTATAATAATGGAATGATATTAGGATAAATAAACATCCAAATTTATCCAAACAACCATTTTTAATTTCCAAATCTCAAACCTATTTTGAGATCACTCATAACTTCCCATTTAAACCAATCATTTAACTTCCCTAAGTTAAATCTCAATTTCATCTTGAAATTCCTAATTCAGGTTGTTTGTTAACTTATTTAACTTTCCTAAAGTTAAATTCAATTTACTTAATCTAGACAACCTTACCCAATTTGAATTCCCATTTCAAACTTTAAACTTCATATTAACAGTCTTCTCATTTATAAGTTCAAAAACTTATCACTTTGGGTTTCACATCTCATTCCAAATTTAAAACTCAACATTTAGAGTTTATTTCAAACTATTTTTTATATTATGTATATCCCTCATATATACATACTATTTCCTTTACACTCTAAGTTATCCTTAAATTTTAAACCACTTTTGGTGTAACGACCCAGAATTTTGAACAAATTAAATTGAGAATATTTAATTAATTTTAAATATTTGAACGATAATTTAATTTGAATCCCCGATTGAACTTTGAAATTTACGATTAAACTTTAAAATTTTTAATCTATTGAATTGAATAAAAAAAATTTAAACCTTCAATTTACAGTTGAAGAAAAATATTTCGAAAGTTTCTAAAATTCGTATTTATAACACTGAAGATAACAGCAGCTTCAGAATTGAATTTTAAACTGTTTTGCTCCGTTTTGAATTTAATTGTTTGAACCAATATTTAAAAATAGTCATTTTTCAAACAGCCTCGGAATTCGACGAAACCGGTTCTATTGGGTCCGTAACATTAAATTATCACCGGATTTTAAATTTCGTATCGTTTGTAGTTGTTGGGTGAGAATACGACACATAAAACGCGTTGAAAATGGTACCGAAACAAAATGAATTTAAAGTTAAATTTGAAAATTTGAACAAAGGACAGCATCCCAAAAATCACGCCTGAAATCGTGGGAAAAAAAATTCGTGTAGGCACGATACTCTCCCTTGTTTCAGCCAAAAATCACGCAACCTTCTCTGTTTAAAAATAGAATCGAGCACTCCCTTTCTTTCTCAGTTGAAAATTAAACGAACAAGAAAAAAATTTAAATCGAATCAATGGCCGTTCCTCCTCTCCTCTATTATCAAATTCGAACCCCTTACCCTACGTCTCCAATTCAATCGCGAGGCGTGCATGAAGGGTTTCACGAGAAAGTCGAAGTGAGCATCGCAGCTGCGTGTGGACGAGGGGAAGTAGGGATCGCGATCTCGATCTGAGCATTGTTGGGAGATGTCGCGATCTGGGGGAGCTCGATTTCGAGCTTTGTGATGTTCGATTGAAGGCGTCTTGATGAGGGCTCGGCTGGAGATGGAGGCTCGCGCGACAGTGGAGCGGCGACGAAATGGGGTTGCGACTGGGGCTCTCGAAGATGCGAGGGCAGGGGGTTCGTCGGGGATGGAAGGCGTAAGAAAATCAAGTCTGGAATCACGAGATGCATTTGCGGCAGAGGCAGGAGGCACTTGCGAAAATGGATTTCGCAGTAGTCTTCTTCTTCGTGATGATTGGAGATAGCAATAGCTTTCATGGTGGAGTCTTCGAGTTCGACCTAGGATGTGGCGGAGACGATTTTTGATGAGTGAAATCGTCGATCGACAGAGCGTGGATTCTCTGGTAATTCTTTTCTCAACCTAAGTTTTAACGTAATCAAATTAGTTAGATATATATAGACAGTGAACAGAATATTGGAAATAAATATAGGAGTTGTTTAAAACCAGATTCTGCAAATATATATATATACACAGTTTAAAGAAAGTATATATGGATAAATAATTATGGAATGATCAGTAAAAGGTAAAACAATTGGTTAAGATTTACAGTAATGGAAAAGAAAATATTTTTGTCAAAAGGAAATTAGTTTAAAATTTTTAATTATTTTGTCACTAAAAATGTTTTGATTAAACAAAGTCGGTTTAAATTTAATTATGGGTTAATTTAACTTATCAAATAGGGAAATTTAATTATTTGATTGGTTCGAATATTAACAGATTGTGTAAATTATTTATACAAGGTTAAAAATGGAAGAAAAATAAATCTGGATGGAAAATGGATTGCAAATTAAAGCTAAGGTGAGATTTTTCTCACTCAAAATTAATTGCAGTTTTTGACTGATTGATTGCTATTGGATGTGATATTAGATATAGTAGGACATATCTATATATATAGCAATATATACATATTGGCATATGTATATATTGGATTGATGATTTCCCGCCTCGTATAGCGGATGAGACCCTATTACGCCGTTAGTAAGCGGATGATTTTTATAAAACCCATATACCGCGATATTCCACCTCGAAGTGGAATTGGTATTGTGCTAACGTCTGTGGATGCAGGGAAACAGGTTGGAGGGATCCAACTGGATTCCTCACCAGTATTTATTTATTTACAGATATTGATATATATTATGTTATCATATGATGATATATGATGATTGATGTTGTGATGGACTAATTGATGCGTTGCATCATTGGATTCAATTTTTGAAGTTTTAAAATAACGATTTTAACTTTAAAAGAGATTTTTAAAGTGATTATTTGTAAGTATACGTTATTAAATTTTTGAATTAATTTACAAACGTTAAAATTAAAGTTATAAAGGTTAAGATTTTGGTGAAATATAACCGAGAGGTGATTTTTGAAATAAACAGTTAAGTAATTTATAAAATAGTTTAAATTTGGATTTTCGAATTATTAAAAACGATGTATATAAAAGATGTACAAAATTGATATTTATCAATTAAAATTTTTGGAATTTAAAACGAGTTTATTTAAATTGTGAAGATAGAAAATTTATAAAATTATAAGTTGTAAAGATAGGAAATTTATAGAATTATAAATTGTGAAGATTTTAAGTTTATAGATTTATAAAGTTTGAAGTTTATAGATTTATAAAGTATGAAGTTATAAAATGAATGAAATTGTAGAATAAAGACTGATAAGAAATTTACTTGTAAATTGGATTTTTGCCTTTAAGTGGAATATTGATCGAAGTTGATAAAAAGGAAGATTTATAAATCAAAGTGGTTATAAAATAAAAATAGAAATAGAATTTATAAACGTTGTTTTATAAATTCGAAACCAATTTAATTTGATAAATCAAATATAGAAGGTTATTAAAGAAGATATATTCGCAATTCTGGATAGCGAATTATCCTTGAAATAAATATGTAGAAAAGATTGAAATTGGGTTAAGTGAATTATATTCACGATTTTGGACAATGAATATATTATTGAATAAAATGGATTCATTTTTGAAGAAGTGATATAAAAAAAAATGAAGTTAAACATTTTAAAGATGTTTTAAAATGTATTATGAATCGAAATCATAGAATTCAACATTTATTGTTGAAATAGACGTTTTCGAGAAAATAAGGAAATGATGGACTATAACACTGTTGTTATAGTAAACGATTTCCGAAAGAAATTGTTTTATGTAGTATTGGGATTTATATATCTATCTTAATTCTGAATCCCTATACTAGTGATTTTGAGTCGTCGTAACAATGTTTTACGTAACATTCGTTTTGACTCAAATAAATGATGTTATAGTAAATGATTTCCTTAAAGAATGAAATGTATACTTCATTTTGATTTAAGTATAACGAATATTTTCAAATGTTGAAAATAAATAGATTTGTGAATTACTTATTATTAAATAAGTATGGGAATGTTTTCCAAAATGAAATGAAATGTTTTTGAGATTTTATCTTCTTAAAGATAAAATGAAATTGAATATTTGAAATTGACTTGAGAATCATATATTAGTAGATATTCGAAAAATATAAATTCACTATGGAATTTATAAATGAAAGGGAAACTGTTTAGAAAAATAAACGTTGATTTATTTTTGAAGTGTGGAAATTTTATATCTAGTAAAGATATTTTGGAAATAAATAATTTGGAAAATTATTTGGAATCTGATGATGTTACGCATCTTTATTGATAGTTAAATAACCGACTATCAATAATTACCTTGAATGGTATTTGTTGTGAATTGGATGAATTTGAATGCCACACTTATTTTTGAGAAATCGCTCACTATTCGGGTTAGCCGGGAAAGGACCATGGGGTCGTATAACCCATTCTGAATATGTGATACGTCATTATGAATTGCATTCGAAGACCGGTGTTGAAGACCGGATATTTTTGAAAACGGAAGGATTACCGTCGAGTTACTCTACATCGGCTGATCTCCGATTTAGAGGTTTTATCACCCTTAGTGACGGGAAGTCCGGACGTGATTAGAAATTTATCAGGATATGCAAGGGCTTCGTGAGAAGTGCCTTCGGTTCTGTTCGATCCCGTAACAGACTTGTATGGATTGTGTGTCTGACGTTACAATTTGAGATATAAAGCTGATTTCTTTCAAATACATTTCTGTTGGTGGCGGAGAATTTATTCTCTTAGCTTAACACCCTTCTCTGAGACGTACGAGCTCAGAGGTTATGTAGTTGAAATTTATCAGCGATATACTCCCAATTTGGTAACGTGGCATACTGAGTGTTGCTGTGAAATGATCAGTGTTTGATCATTTGCGATATGATCATTTGTTTGATCTTATATCTTTGTGATCATAGGTTGATCATTTGTTTGACCCGAAGCATGGCTTTGTAGAAAGCGTAGCTTTGTGGACGAGACTTTGTCGAGCCTCACACTCTGGAAATGGTCGAAACAGGAAGGATGCAGCAAGGTTCTAGGGAGTAGCGCCCCTTAGTGTATGTCATTCCTTCTGGATAAAGGTGGTATCATGGTATGGAGCCCAGATACTTAACCTCTGTAGATGTTGCGAGTTTATTACTTTGTGGTAGTTGGAAATCGAGGATCCTCGGGAAGATCGGTGACGATCGGGGGATGGCATACGCGTGTCAGTAGTTACCTATTTTTGCAGAGGTAACCCGGCCTTGTGTTGGCAGAGATCCGGTTAGGTTCTCGGGTCGTCTATTCCAGGGGCGTACCCACCGTGGCATAGGAAGTTCCTTGGCCTGACCATTTGTTGGAAATCCAAAGAAACAATACGAGCCTTTACGATTTCAATTGTATAACCTGTCTCCTCAGGAGGCAGCTATAGTAGGCATAATATAATGGTACCTATGCTGGCTAAGATTTATATTCTACTTTCGAAATGTTTTCTACACTATGCACTAATAATAATATCAAAAATGATTTGATTTTGCGTAGTAAGCATCTTTGACTAACATAAGAAGAAATCTCCTCCAAGTCTGCGTTTGCATTGTGTGTGTGGTGGGAGGTCTTATGGTAGTTTCATTTTCCAAAAGCATTGCGAATTTGTTTTATTTTCTTTGTGAAAAATAACTGTTTTACGATCTCACACCAGTCACCATGACTGACTCGGAGTTTATTGTTTCCCTTCTAAACTCTGGGTGCCCACCAATTTCCACACGGGCAGTCTAGAGTTAGGTTATCAGGATATTCTGGAGCTTTGGAAGCAAGCTGGATGGCGTAACGTATCACCTACACTTTGTATTATTCCGCTGTGTATTCTATATGAGGACAAGTTATATAACTGTCCATTGTTGTGTTTGTTGTATATTGACTCTGATGATTGATGTATGTATAAACTGATATAGCTCTTTGTTTTAAAAGACTAGTGTTTATTTATTATATATTGTTCCGCTGCGATGTGTAAGATTCTGATATTGTTTCTGCTTCTGATGTTGTTCTGTTGTTCTTCTCTATTCTCTTCTTCTTTCTTCTTCCTTCTTCTTCTGTGTTTCTTCTTCTTCTCTTCTTCTCTTTTCCTTCTATCTTTTCTTCTACCTCTTTTTTTTTTAAAAACCATCACTATTCGAGTTTCCGGCATTCGATTGTTCGGCGGTCGATAAAGTGAGTATCGATGTCGAATTTTCGAAAGTCGAAAATTTCGGTATGTGACAGAGTGGTATCAGAGCATATGGTTAAGCGACAACCCTGCTCTGTTGGGTGTTACTCATTAGAGATAGAGTCAGTAGTACTCTAGAATGAGTTGAGTGTAATAATAGATATGAGCGCGTATTTGTTAGTGAATATAAAAATGTTTTATATTGTGTTTGCTTATCCGTTGAGATGTTTATGAATTTTGGTCGGTATGTGGGACGCCATATTATCGATAGGGATTTCTAAACACTTAAACGAGGCAAGACGACATAGTATTGTTTTAAAATAGGGTGAATGAAATAATTTTTGCCCAAAACTATTTTTGTATAGAAAAGAAATGTTTTTCTATGAAGTAGTATAGTATATGGTTGCATGGTTGTTAGAAGTGATAATATTAATTATTATCATTGAAATTAAATGAGATATTGAAATCATAACTCCAAAGTTAAGAAATAAAATTCACATACAAATGAAATTAAAGAATGTAAATTATAAATGTGAATTGTAATTTAAAACGGAATTCCAGAGAAGTATTTGGAAATGTTTTGAAAAGAATTTGAAAATTTTGGAGATTTGGAAAGTTTAAATCTTTTTTGATTTGAAAATGAATTTCAAAGGTTTTGAAAAGTATTTTAGAGAGATGAAAGCTCTAAACTCTTTTCGGTCGCTGGAAAATAATCCTGATGATGATGGCCACATCATTAGAATTCATTTTCGGGTTTCCAAAAGAGGAATTGCTGCCAAATTATTTTAAATGAAAGTTGTTTGAAAAATTTGGGTTTTGTTTTGGAAATTCAAGGGATAATTTGAATTGTTTTCAAAAATGATTTTTGAAATGTTGGTAAGACTCTGGAATACTATATAAAAATATTTATGAAATATTATGAAGTTGATAACCTGTAAAGTTTAAAGTTTAAATAAAAATCCATTTAACGAATGAAATTTATAAATGTGAATTGAAATATAAAGAGATGAATTCGTATATGAATAAAATGGTGAATATAAATTGTAAATGAATTTATAAATGAAAATAGAATTCGAAGAAGATAATTGAAAATAAAATTCATTAACGAAATGATATTGTAAATGTGAATGTATAAATGATTGTATAAATCAGAATGTAAATAAGTTGATAACTTATAAAACATTTGAAACTTGATTGGAATGAGAGTTCAAATTGAAATGAAAGAATTTGTGAACGAATAAATAAATTTGCAATTGAAAATTCGAGAAAATGAAATTGAATGTTAAAATTCATTTTGAATTTGTAAGTAAGTAAGACTGAATTGAATTTAGATTTGTGGAAAACAAAGTAAACTATTAAACTGAAAATTAGTAAGTAAAGCTAATTGAATATTGACCAAATGAATATGAAATGTAAATTTGAATGAAAATAGATATATAACTTCAATAGTGGAGTAAAAATATATATGAAGTATATATTGAAAATTTTGTAATCAAATTTGCAAAATAGTTTGAATGTTGTAACCAGATGTTATGTCTAGTAGGATATACAGGTGTTATAAATTGGATTTGATTTTCAAAGATGAATTTGAATTGCTCGACAAAAAGGTAAGTATTTAAATTTCTATATGAGATTTGATGATTTTCTTGTCTAGCCGCTTGGCTTTTTCTTTTTCTTTTTGAAATCTGAGAGTCCGTAGGGACGTTTTGTAGTCGTACCGTATTAGCCGCGCAAAGGAGACGTTGGTGAAATTTTTCGGAAATTTAGGGCGTTAGAAAATTTTTGTGAAAATTTTGAAAGTTTAAATTTGAATTTGAATTTGAATTTGAATTTTGAAGTAAACAATGTTGTTTGAAGATTATGAAAATGTTTAGAAATTTAGTTGAATTGATAACGAATCTTTAATAGAAGGATTTGTTTTGAAATTAGATAAAACTATTAGATGTTGAAAGATAGTAGACGAGTTAGGGATCATTTTTCTTGACTTGTAATTTCGGGACGAAATTCTTTTAAGGAGGGAAGTTTGTAACAACCCAGAATTTTGAACAAATTAAATTGAGAATATTTAATTAATTTTAAATATTTGAACGATAATTTAATTTGAATCCCCGATTGAACTTTGAAATTTACGATTAAACTTTAAAAATTTTAATCTATTGAATTGAATAAAAAAAATTTAAACCTTCAATTTACAGTTGAAGAAAAATATTTCGAAAGTTTCTAAAATTCGTATTTATAACACTGAAGATAACAGCAGCTTCAGAATTGAATTTTAAACTGTTTTGCTCCGTTTTGAATTTAATTGTTTGAACCGATATTTAAAAATAGTCATTTTTCAAACAGCCTCGGAATTCGACGAAACCGGTTCCATTGGGTCCGTAACGTTAAATTATCACCGGATTTTAAATTTCGTATCGTTTGGAGTTGTTGGGTGAGAATACGACACATAAAACGCGTTGAAAATGGTACCGAAACAAAATGAATTTAAAGTTAAATTTGAAAATTTGAACAAAGGATAACATCCCAAAAATCACGCCTGAAATCGTGGGAAAAAAATTCGTGCAGGCACGATACTCTCCCTTGTTTCAACCAAAAATCACGCAACCTTCTCTGTTTAAAAGTAGAACCGAGCACTCCCTTTCTTTCTCAGTTGAAAATTAAACGAACAAGAAAAAAATTTAAATCGAATCAATGGCCATTCCTCCTCTCCTCTATTATCAAATTCGAACCCCTTACCCTACGTCTCCAATTCAATCGCGAGGCGTGCGTGAAGGGTTTCACGAGAAAGTCGAAGTGAGCATCGCGGCTGCGTGTGGACGAGGGGAAGTAGGGATCGCGATCTCGATCTGAGCATTGTTGGGAGATGTCGCGATCTGGGGGAGCTCGATTTCGAGCTTTGTGATGTTCGATCGAAGGCGTCTTGATGAGGGCTCGGTTGGAGATGGAGGCTCGCGCGACAGTGGAGCGGCGACGAAATGGGGTTGCGACTGGGGCTCTCGAAGATGCAAGGGCAGGGGGTTCGTCGGGGATGGAAGGCGTACAAAAATCAAGTCTGGAATCGCGAGATGCATTTGCGGTAGAGGCAGGAGGCACTTGCGAAAATGGATTTCGCAGTAGTCTTCTTCTTCGTGATGATTGGAGATAGCAATAGCTTTCATGGTGGAGTCTTCGAGTTCGACCTAGGATGTGGCGGAGACAATTTTTGATGAGTGAAATCGTCGATCGACAGAGCGTGGATTCTCTGGTAATTGTTTTCTCAACCTAAGTTTTAACGTAATCAAATTAGTTAGATATATATAGATAGTGAACAGAATATTGAAAATAAATACAGGAGTTGTTTAAAACCAGATTCTGCAAATATATATATATACACAGTTTAAAGAAAGTATATATGGATAAATAATTATGGAATGATCAGTAAAAAGTAAAACAATTGTTTAAGATTTACAGTAATGGAAAAGAAAATATTTTTGTCAAAAGGAAATTAGTTTAAATTTTTTAATTATTTTGTCACTAAAAATGTTTTGATTAAACGAAGTCGGTTTAAATTTAATTATGGGTTAATTTAACTTATCAAATAGGGAAATTTAATTATTTGATTGGTTCGAATATTAACAGATTGTGTAAATTATTTTATACAAGGCTAAAAATGGAAGAAAAATAAATCTGGATGGAAAATGGATTGCAAATTAAAGCTAAGGTGAGATTTTTCTCACTCAAAATTAATTGCAGTTTTTAAATGATTGATTGCTATTGGATGTGATATTAGATATAGTAGGATATATCTATATATATATAGCAATATATACATATTGGCATATGTATATATTGGATTGATGATTTCCCGCCTCGTATAGCGGATGAGACCCTATTGCGCCGTTAGTAAGCGGATGATTTTTATAAAACCCATATACCGCGATATTCCACCTCGAAGTGGAATTGGTATTGTGCTAACGTCTGTGGATGCAGGGAAACAGGTTGGAGGGATCCAACTGGATTCCTTACCAGTATTTATTTATTTACAGATATTGATATATATTATGTTATCATATGATGATATATGATGATTGATGTTGTGATGGACTAATTGATGCGTTGCATCATTGGATTCAATTTTTGAAGTTTTAAAATAACGATTTTAACTTTAAAAGAGATTTTTAAAGTGATTATTTGTAAGTATACATTATTAAATTTTTGAATTAATTTACAAACGTTAAAATTAAAGTTATAAAGGTTAAGATTTTGGTGAAATATAACCGAGAGGTGATTTTTGAAATAAACAGTTAAGTAATTTATAAAATAGTTTAAATTTGGATTTTCGAATTATTAAAAACGATGTATATAAAAGATGTACAAAATTGATATTTATCAATTAAAATTTTTGGAATTTAAAACGAGTTTTTATAAATTGTGAAGATAGAAAATTTATAAAATTATAATTTGTAAAGATAGGAAATTTATAGAATTATAAATTATGAAGATTTGAAGTTTATAGATTTATAAAGTTTGAAGTTTATAGATTTATAAAGTATGAAGTTATAAAATGAATGAAATTGTAGAATAAAGACTGATAAGAAATTTACTTGTAAATTGGATTTTTGCCTTTAAGTGGAATATTGATCGAAGTTGATAAAAAGGAAGATTTATAAATCAAAGTGGTTATAAAATAAAAATAGAAATAGAATTTATAAACGTTGTTTTATAAATTCGAAACCAATTTAATTTGATAAATCAAATATAAAAGGTTATTAAAGAAGATATATTCGCAATTCTGGATAGCGAATTATCCTTGAAATAAATATGTAGAAAAGATTGAAATTGGGTTAAGTGAATTATATTCACGATTTTGGACAGTGAATATATTATTGAATAAAATGGATTCATTTTTGAAGAAGTGATATAAAAAAAAATGAAGTTAAACATTTTAAAGATGTTTTAAAATGTATTATGAATCGAAATCATAGATTTCAACATTTATTGTTGAAATAGACGTTTTCGAGAAAATAAGGAAATGATGGACTATAACACTGTTGTTATAGTAAACGATTTCCGAAAGAAAATGTTTTATGTAGTATTGGGATTTATATATCTATCTTAATTCCGAATCCCTATACTAGTGATTTTGAGTCGTCCTAACAATGTTTTACATAACATTCATTTTGACTCAAATAAATGATGTTATAGTAAATGATTTCCTTAAAGAATGAAATGTATACTTAATTTTGATTTAAGTAAAACGAATATTTTCAAATGTTGAAAATAAATAGATTTGTGAATTACTTATTATTAAATAAGTATGGGAATGTTTTCCAAAATGAAATGAAACGTTTTTGAGATTTTATCTTCTTAAAGATAAAATGAAATTGAATATTTGAAATCGACTTGAGAATCATATATTAGTAGATATTCGAAAAATATAAATTCACTATGGAATTTATAAAGGAAAGGGAAACTGTTTAGAAAAATAAACGTTGATTTATTTTTGAAGTGTGGAAATTTTATATCTAGTAAAGATATTTTGGAAATAAATAATTTGGAAAATTATTTGGAATCTGATGATGTTGCGCATCTTTATTGATAGTTAAATAACCGACTATCAATAATTACCTTGAATGGTATTTGTTGTGAATTGGATGAATTTGAATGCCACACTTATTTTTGAGAAATCGCTCACTATTCGGGTTAGCCGGGAAAGGACCATGGGGTCGTATAACCCATTCCGAATATGTGATACGTCGTTATGAATTGCATTCGAAGACTGTAACGACCCGATATTTTCAACCATTCGCATCCATTATAAGTGTATAGGTAGACACTCATGCCAGAGTTGAATTGCTCAAAATACCGCGTTGTAATTAAAATTTGGCAAATCTCAGAATATACAGTAAATAAATATAATCACAGATCACAGACACATAGTAAAATAATGCAGCGGAAGTAAAAGAAATAGTAGTTCATGAAGCTACTATGTAAATATATCAGAGTTACATAAGATACAACAGAAGAAATAGAGTACAACAGAAGTATCAATAAGATAACCAAGTACAAGCTGAACAGAGCAACATAACTGAAGTAGATAGAAGAAGACTAGCAGATAATCTCCAGCGATTCAAATCTCCAGAAGGTGGAAATCCAAATCTGTGAATAACTCAGGCTGACCCGAGCGTAAAGCAAAACACAAAACACTCGAGTCAGGACAATATATACTTATATAATGTAAACCAACTCAAGTGAACTGTAATAAAGGTACAAGTAACTTAGAAGATGCTTGGGACCGCCCATCCTCTAAGGATCCGTTAAAATATCTACTATGTAGTAATATTCGCTATTATAATAGTGTCTAAATAAGTAAAGTATAATCATATCGGAAAATAGCGTTAAGGGGATGGAGAACCTTAACGCGGTCGGATCTTAAAATCATAATCGTAGTAAAGCTCGATATGGTAGGTGACACGGCACAACTAGGCAATGCCAGGGTAGATATACCAATTACGCACACGGACTGATGGATACGCATAGCAGCCACTACCGTTCCACCTCGAACAACACTCCCAAATCGGAGGATGGCCATCTAATCAATCACAAGAGTATAATATCGAAGAAATGTGTCCGAGAAGAGGTGCTACCTCACTGGTCCGAGATCGCTCCTGTTTTAGCCACCTTATGCCAACTCACGGGAGTTGGGTCCACGTAACATACCTTAAGAACGTCGCCACCATCCTACTTCATTCTGGAATCTCCACCGCGTACACGGTTGCCAAAGTGGTTTTCGGTAAGACAGAGAGTATGTCCATATCCGATCCCGGTCTCTTTAACAACCCAACGTTATTATAACTCGTGGTTATAAGTTTAAAAACAGTTTATACTTCAAAATAGAATATCATTTCAAATCCAAATCTTTATCAAAATAAAGATTAAATCAATTCCAAACCATTTCCATATTTTTAAAATATCATATCATTTCAAAACTTCATTTCAAATCATTTTAATATTCCAAATATCATTTGAGTTCAAATCTAAATATTCAACTTTAAATACCTTTTAAATTTAAAGGTATACTTCATTTATTATCATTTCAAATCACCTTTTAAATAGTTTATATTCCAATCAAATAATTCATTTAAACCTTTTAAAAGTGTAATTATTATATTTTCAAATCAAGTATTCAATTTCCAAAGTTTCAAACCATTCTGAGTTCGTTTACTAAGTCAAAAACCCTAATTATTAAAATTTCAGCATTTCACAGCATTTAAAAATAACTGCTATAGGTTATATTTGAAAACATTTTTAATTCAGCAAAGACAGAACTTAAAACTGCTATTAAAACTCAGTTTTAGTTGAATTATAGTTCAAAACAGAAAAGACAGCATATCAGAAGTGCTGCGGTAGTTTAGATTTCAAAACAAGGGTTAAATTTGGTTTCAGCAAAGACTGCAGACCATTATAGCATTTCCAGAGAATGCTATAATAGACCTGAGTTCAATATTAGCCTATAAGTTCAAATACAGCAACTACAGCATTTCAGAAATGCTGTAATAACTCTTTTTACACAATTTTAGTTCAAAACAGAATCTATAGCATTTCTGAATGCTATTAAAAGTAAATTTCAGGTGTTAGTGTATTTCCAGCAATTAAATAACTTTAATTTAAAACACATAAACATTTTAAAAATCATATTTTAACATTTAAAATGTTCATTTACATATCATTTAACATATATCTTTTTCACAATAAATTTCTTATAATTAAATCCAATTTTCAACAATTTACTTAATAAGTTTAAGTGTAAAAGTTCCAATTCTTCACATTTCAATAAATAGACTTAACACTTCAAATTTAAATTACCATTTCACAATTTAACAAAATTTACAATTTTATTTAATTAACTTAAACCTTTAATTAAAACCAAATTTCACATTTCCTAGTCAAGTTATATTTTAAAAGATCACTTTTAAACATTGATTTATTTAACCACTTAAATTTATAGAAAAATCAATAATACTTTAATAAATCACTTAAATTCAAATTTAATCAAATTATCATATTTACCATTTCCAAATAAAATTTAATATCCATTTTATTTATATAACTTAAATATCATTTTTAACCAAATTTCCAACTTAAGTTATATTTCAAAAATCCAGTTAAACCTTCATTAATTATATTTTTAACATATAGAAAAATCATAATTTCTTTATTTTAAAACATTTCAAAATCTATCTAAATCAAATTTCATAAATTTATAATTTTTAAATTACTTAAAAATATCCAAAGCACTTTATAAAATAACCACGGGCCTGTATATAGTTTTCTAACCTAGGTCAAGTGATACGGATATGTATCATTTCAATCCGCAGTTTAAAAAGAAAAATCCGGGTTCTATCATTTCAAACCCGCAATCCCAAGTTAAAATAAATTAAATAAAAATCGTTCAGGCCTATCATTTCAGCCCATAACGATTTTTCCCTATTCTAAAGTCCGTTCGGGTATGTATCATTTCAACCCATAGTGATTCTAGTCTACAGGGAACTTGCAATGGTGATAACAGATATAAATAACAGAATAACATTAAATAATAGTAACATATGATATAATAAGTGTAATAACAGGTGTGAACATCATATGATAATAATATAAACATATATAACATGATGATATACATTACAGATTCAAATGGTGTCGGTTTATCAGTTATATAGGTACATATTGTCTGGTGAGAATAACTCACCTTTTTAAGTTGAAGTTGCAAATCAAATGACACAACGAATTCCAGAAAGCACGATATGGCACGACCTTTGATTTGAGTGGAGAGAACCAAGATATAAATCTTGTATACAACAACAAAACAAAGTCATATATAAATAAAATTTCAATACCAAAGTTAGATTGAAACAAATAGAAACTAGGCTAGACAAGTACATCACCTAGCTTTTAAACAATTTGCTTGACTTTGCCTCAACTTGTGCTCAACCATACATGTATATGGCTCAGTCACAACATGTTTTCATGTGGAAATAGATCAGGTTTGGAACTGAAAATACATGGCTAGGCTTGAGAAGAGGAAGGGTTTTGGGGTTACAAAGTGAGGAATACAAATGAACAAGGCACAAAGTGGAGTTTTGGTCAACATAGGCTCAACCTATGTCATTTTTGGGTTCGGCCATACATGTTTCAGATCAGGACAGAGGTAAGGATGAGGGTAAATGGTCATATCATGGTGGTGGTGGAGCATGGGGAGGTGGCCAAGGCAAGATATGAAGGTGGTGGTGAAGTTTAGGTCGGTTATGCATAGTTTGCAAGGTTTTTGAGATGTTTTTGTGGTGTTTTCTCCATGGGATGGTCATGGCCTGTTATGGACAGAGGAGAGGGATGGTTGTAGGCTGTGGATAATGAGGAGGAGATGATGGTGGTGGTTGGTGGAGATGGTGGTGGTTGTGGCCAAGCAAAACTAGAGAGAAGCAAGGCAAAATCAAAGAGAAAATGAAGAAGAAAAGGAAGGAGAGGTAGCCATTGCTATTTTTTCTTTCTTGGCCGTGAGTTTTGAGATGTGAGAAAGTTTCTCACGTGAAAAATGAAGGGGAATACATGGCTATGCAAAAAAATGAACGGCCAAAAGCAATGAGGTGAAAAGGCAAAGAAAATGAAAAGACAAGTAGATGAAAAGTCTCCAGAAAATGAAAAGGTTTTTGACTCTTTGTATTTCTATTTCTTTATATCAAAATAAAGCAAATAAATTTCAGTAAATAAAAATAAAATGCTGAACAAAATAAAATGAAAAAGAAAATAAATAAACAATTTAAGTAAAAATAGAAAATAAAATGAGAAAATAGCTAATATATTGAAACAAGCATTTAAAATATAAACAAGATACACTTAACTTTGGAAAGTTGTAACTTCACTTTTAAAACTTTTAAAATGTTATAAAATAAAATATTGAAATGAAATTAAATTTAAAATAAAGTGAAAAAGAAAAAGAAAATAAGTAAATAATTTAAAAAAATAGAAAATAATTAAGAAAATAGCTAATATATTGGAACTAGCATTTAAAATATAAACAATGTACAATAAACATTTAAAAATTATAACAATACTTTTAAACAAATAAAAGTCAAGTAAATAAAATTAATGTTGAACAAAATGAAGTGGAAATGAAAATAAAATAAGATTTGAAGAAAATAGAAAATAAATAAAGAATTTCTTTTATTAAATGAAACTGGAAATTAGAAATTATAAACAGAATACAACTGACATTGGAAAATGTCAATTACACTTTTAAAAATGTTTTAAAACTAAAATATATGCGTAACATGTTATTTTACCCATATTATAACATTACATGACCAAATAAAAGATTATTTATATAATTTAAAATAAACAATTTTGTTAAATACAGCAAATTACACACAATATTCAAAAGGGCATAACTTTCACATTATAAATCAGATTTCAACGAAACGAAAAGCAGTATTCTTGAAATTATATTTACTTTCATAATAAAAGATAAATTTTAAGATTTTATATAATTTAAATTTTAAATTTAAAAGCCAAAGATTGAACTGTTTGAACAGAAATTCACTTTTCAGTAAACTAACCAATTTATACTAGTTTGAACTATAAATCACATAATAATCAACATTTATATTTAAAATGAAATGTTTGAAATAGAACAAGTTTAAAATAATTTAAAATAAAAATAAAGTCAAAATTAAAGTATATGCAAAGTCTAGGGTTGTTACACTCTCCTCCACTCAAAACTTTTCGTCCCCGAAAAGGAACGAGGTACGGGAAAGCACAGAAAAAGATAGAATGAATAGAATTAAGACAAGATGATAAGAAAATTGGAATTACACCTGATAACTATTGTTATAGGTAAGTTTAACAAGATGGAGGTGATCAAATCAAGAATATAAGCACGAAAAAAAATCCTCTAGAGTCAGAATCTCCCTTTCACTTGACCGACGGTCTATGAATGGAAAACAGTGTTCAGATCCGGATGAGTAACAAAGATTATCAAAGATTACAGAAAGATTTCTAAACAGAAAGATTATAGAAAGATGCTTATACCAGCCTGTAGCAAGATGAGGGAAAATAAGGACAACCAAAAGATGGTTTGAAAAACAAAATAAGATAATAATTTGAAACCATAATGCTTTGAAATCATAACAATTTAGGGATGTTTATCATTTGGAAATCACACTACTAAAATCATAACACTTGGAAATGTTATTCTAAAAAAAAACATAATACTTAGAAAATCATAACTCCTTTTAAAAAAATAATCTTCATTTAAACCATTTTAATTCAAGGTCAAATAATATTCATTTTAAAGTTGTAACATTTCTAAGTTCATCCAATTATAAAAATTTCCAAAACATTGTCTTTTCAAAATAGTAGCACTTATAAAATGCTACAGTAGATATATTAGTATTTCAAATCAGTTTTATTCTAGAAATATTCATTTGGATATCATTTAACTTATGACTTATTAAAAAAAACTTTTATGAATGGAATATCCAAATTAAACTATACTTCATTTATTAAGTTAAAAGTTCACTATTTTAGTTAGCTCTTAATTTAACACATAACCTAACACTTTATTTAAAATACCCATTTCACAAATAGATATTCCTTTAATAAGTTACACTTAAAATTCCATTTGAAAACCAAATTCTCAATTATCAAGTTTTAGTGATGTTAAAATACATTTTAACTATTTAAATCATAATTATTCATTTTTCAAAACATATCTATTTCATAAATAAAATATTTATCATAGCAAATATAACAATCAAATTTCTTTACACATTTATTCATTTAGACATCAATTAAACTATGATTTCAATTTAAATAAACTTTATTACAAAATGTCCAATTCAAATGTATTTTATTTTATCTATTCAAAGATACTTATTATACAACATATTCATTTCAGGAAATAACCTTTATTAAAATTCCTAGGTTAGACTTAAGGTTCCATATAAAATCAAATTTGATTATTAAGTTATTTAAATAAAATCTCTTTAAATTACTTTTTCACTATTTTCCTCTGTTAATCTTTTATAACTAAAATTTAAGTGTATAAAATTTATTATAACCACTCAAAATTTATTTATAAAATCCTTTTTATATTGTATATTATCCAATTACATTGTTAACTTCTAAAAAAATTTAAGGTAAGTTATATTTGAATGCAATTGTATTATACAAATAAAACTTTCCAATTCAATTATCTCAAGTTTGAATCATTATCCAAATTTTTGATTTTTTTCTTTTTTATAATTGAAATTATTCTTTAAGAAAAAAATGTAAGAATTAAATTTCCGATTTCCTTCAAACCGGTTAGAGATAAATAAATATATGTACATAATATGTCAAATCAATTTTAAATCATATACCTATATATAATATAAATCAAATCATATTTTAGAAATTCAAACCAATTAAATTCTCAAAGCAACACTGTAGCAAGCCTACAGAGCGGTCTCTTCACTTCGAAACTCTAAAATGAACGTCGATGATGCTGCAGTCATCACCGAAATTATTTTCCAGCGACAAAGAGAAGAGCACTAAATTTTTAAACTTAAAAATTCTTTAGAAACAAATTTCTACTTGGAAATACTTTAAATAATATATCCTTTTAAAACTTTTAACATAAGGTTTGAATCCATCGAAAATTAAATTCTTAAATTTCTTGTTTTAAATTCATTTCAGTTCCCAAATAAATTTATAAACAACCATTTATAAATTCATTTGTAGAACAATAAATGATAAATCAAGTATTATCACTTCAAATTATCAATTTAAATCAATTTATTAAGTTCCATAAATTATATATCAAAATTTATTTCCTTAACCAAATTTTTTTTATAATATTGTGTCAGTTTGTTCTGTCAAAGTGTTTTAGAAATCCTATCGATAGCGTTGATCAGACGAATCGATCGGAAACCCAAATCAACATCAACAACTCAAACAACACCATATATAAAACAAAACATAGATTTACAAGTACAATTAAAAATGTTTGGAGATAGTTTAGAAACAAAAGACAAGATGGTTAAATAGAGTAGAGAGATGGGTAAGCTTAGATAAATCGCGGACAACCTTAACCGGGTCAACCGTGACTTAAAGAATAAGATCGATGTGGATTTTTCTGGGATAAATCTATGTTCGATCTCAAGAGATAGAGTTTGGAATAATAAAAGATATTAGCATCTAAACCAAGGATAAATAAAAATCTCTGGTGAATCGATGCTGACTGTAAATGATTTTCACCTTTTTACAAGAAAATTAGAATATTAGCGAGGCCGCCAATTCACTATAAAGATCATTCGAAGTGGAGTCATGGGATACTCTAGAATCAAAAGATGATGAATAGTGAGGGACACGAATGAATTTTGGAACCGCAGGAAACGTTCCAAAATTCAAAGGAAATCGAATCAAAAGGAAAAGATTCAAGCTCAAACGAAAGTGATTCTGTAAATAAATCTACTCCATATGCTGAGTTTTGCCTCAAAGCCAAAGCTCTGATACCAACTGTAACGACCCGATATTTTCAACCATTCGCATCCATTATAAGTGTATAGGTAGACACTCATGCCAGAGTTGAATTGCTCAAAATACCGCGTTGTAATTAAAATTTGGCAAATCTCAGAATATACAGTAAATAAATATAATCACAGATCACAGACACATAGTAAAATAATGCAGCGGAAGTAAAAGAAATAGTAGTTCATGAAGCTACTATGTAAATATATCAGAGTTACATAAGATACAACAGAAGAAATAGAGTACAACAGAAGTATCAATAAGATAACCAAGTACAAGCTGAACAGAGCAACATAACTGAAGTAGATAGAAGAAGACTAGCAGATAATCTCCAGCGATTCAAATCTCCAGAAGGTGGAAATCCAAATCTGTGAATAACTCAGGCTGACCCGAGCGTAAAGCAAAACACAAAACACTCGAGTCAGGACAATATATACTTATATAATGTAAACCAACTCAAGTGAACTGTAATAAAGGTACAAGTAACTTAGAAGATGCTTGGGACCGCCCATCCTCTAAGGATCCGTTAAAATATCTACTATGTAGTAATATTCGCTATTATAATAGTGTCTAAATAAGTAAAGTATAATCATATCGGAAAATAGCGTTAAGGGGATGGAGAACCTTAACGCGGTCGGATCTTAAAATCATAATCGTAGTAAAGCTCGATATGGTAGGTGACACGGCACAACTAGGCAATGCCAGGGTAGATATACCAATTACGCACACGGACTGATGGATACGCATAGCAGCCACTACCGTTCCACCTCGAACAACACTCCCAAATCGGAGGATGGCCATCTAATCAATCACAAGAGTATAATATCGAAGAAATGTGTCCGAGAAGAGGTGCTACCTCACTGGTCCGAGATCGCTCCTGTTTTAGCCACCTTATGCCAACTCACGGGAGTTGGGTCCACGTAACATACCTTAAGAACGTCGCCACCATCCTACTTCATTCTGGAATCTCCACCGCGTACACGGTTGCC
Organism: Allium fistulosum; assembly: GCA_030737815.1. NCBI lineage: Eukaryota > Viridiplantae > Streptophyta > Magnoliopsida > Asparagales > Amaryllidaceae > Allium > Allium fistulosum. The sequence goes on from CM060907.1 coordinate 479,009,218, forward strand.
AAAGTGGTTTTCGGTAAGACAGAGAGTATGTCCATATCCGATCCCGGTCTCTTTAACAACCCAACGTTATTATAACCCGTGGTTATAAGTTTAAAAACAGTTTATACTTCAAAATAGAATATCATTTCAAATCCAAATCTTTATCAAAATAAAGATTAAATCAATTCCAAACCATTTCCATATTTTTAAAATATCATATCATTTCAAAACTTCATTTCAAATCATTTTAATATTCCAAATATCATTTGAGTTCAAATCTAAATATTCAACTTTAAATACCTTTTAAATTTAAAGGTATACTTCATTTATTATCATTTCAAATCACCTTTTAAATAGTTTATATTCCAATCAAATAATTCATTTAAACCTTTTAAAAGTGTAATTATTATATTTTCAAATCAAGTATTCAATTTCCAAAGTTTCAAACCATTCTGAGTTCGTTTACTAAGTCAAAAACCCTAATTATTAAAATTTCAGCATTTCACAGCATTTAAAAATAACTGCTATAGGTTATATTTGAAAACATTTTTAATTCAGCAAAGACAGAACTTAAAACTGCTATTAAAACTCAGTTTTAGTTGAATTATAGTTCAAAACAGAAAAGACAGCATATCAGAAGTGCTGCGGTAGTTTAGATTTCAAAACAAGGGTTAAATTTGGTTTCAGCAAAGACTGCAGACCATTATAGCATTTCCAGAGAATGCTATAATAGACCTGAGTTCAATATTAGCCTATAAGTTCAAATACAGCAACTACAGCATTTCAGAAATGCTGTAATAACTCTTTTTACACAATTTTAGTTCAAAACAGAATCTATAGCATTTCTGAATGCTATTAAAAGTAAATTTCAGGTGTTAGTGTATTTCCAGCAATTAAATAACTTTAATTTAAAACACATAAACATTTTAAAAATCATATTTTAACATTTAAAATGTTCATTTACATATCATTTAACATATATCTTTTTCACAATAAATTTCTTATAATTAAATCCAATTTTCAACAATTTACTTAATAAGTTTAAGTGTAAAAGTTCCAATTCTTCACATTTCAATAAATAGACTTAACACTTCAAATTTAAATTACCATTTCACAATTTAACAAAATTTACAATTTTATTTAATTAACTTAAACCTTTAATTAAAACCAAATTTCACATTTCCTAGTCAAGTTATATTTTAAAAGATCACTTTTAAACATTGATTTATTTAACCACTTAAATTTATAGAAAAATCAATAATACTTTAATAAATCACTTAAATTCAAATTTAATCAAATTATCATATTTACCATTTCCAAATAAAATTTAATATCCATTTTATTTATATAACTTAAATATCATTTTTAACCAAATTTCCAACTTAAGTTATATTTCAAAAATCCAGTTAAACCTTCATTAATTATATTTTTAACATATAGAAAAATCATAATTTCTTTATTTTAAAACATTTCAAAATCTATCTAAATCAAATTTCATAAATTTATAATTTTTAAATTACTTAAAAATATCCAAAGCACTTTATAAAATAACCACGGGCCTGTATATAGTTTTCTAACCTAGGTCAAGTGATACGGATATGTATCATTTCAATCCGCAGTTTAAAAAGAAAAATCCGGGTTCTATCATTTCAAACCCGCAATCCCAAGTTAAAATAAATTAAATAAAAATCGTTCAGGCCTATCATTTCAGCCCATAACGATTTTTCCCTATTCTAAAGTCCGTTCGGGTATGTATCATTTCAACCCATAGTGATTCTAGTCTACAGGGAACTTGCAATGGTGATAACCAGTGTTTTAAATCTCGGATTTTGGCCAATATCTCGGGAAAATATCTCGGCTATCTCGGGCGATATTTAAAACACTTATAACTAAATAGGCTGCCAAATCTCGGATTTTGGCTGATATCTCGGATTTTTCATCTCGGCCATCTCGGGGAGATTTAAAAGCCTGGTGATAACAGATATAAATAACAGAATAACATTAAATAATAGTAACATATGATATAATAAGTGTAATAACAGGTGTGAACATCATATGATAATAATATAAACATATATAACATGATGATATACATTACAGATTCAAATGGTGTCGGTTTATAAGTTATATAGGTACATATTGTCTGGTGAGAATAACTCACCTTTTTAAGTTGAAGTTGCAAATCAAATGACACAACGAATTCCAGAAAGCACGATATGGCACGACCTTTGATTTGAGTGGAGAGAACCAAGATATAAATCTTGTATACAACAACAAAACAAAGTCATATATAAATAAAATTTCAATACCAAAGTTAGATTGAAACAAATAGAAACTAGGCTAGACAAGTACATCACCTAGCTTTTAAACAATTTGCTTGACTTTGCCTCAACTTGTGCTCAACCATACATGTATATGGCTCAGTCACAACATGTTTTCATGTTGAAATAGATCAGGTTTGGAACTGAAAATACATGGCTAGGCTTGAGAAGAGGAAGGGTTTTGGGGTTACAAAGTGAGGAATACAAATGAACAAGGCACAAAGTGGAGTTTTGGTCAACATAGGCTCAACCTATGTCATTTTTGGGTTCGGCCATACATGTTTCAGATCAGGACAGAGGTAAGGATGAGGGTAAATGGTCATATCATGGTGGTGGTGGAGCATGGGGAGGTGGCCAAGGCAAGATATGAAGGTGGTGGTGAAGTTTAGGTCGGTTATGCATAGTTTGCAAGGTTTTTGAGATGTTTTTGTGGTGTTTTCTCCATGGGATGGTCATGGCCTGTTATGGACAGAGGAGAGGAATGGTTGTAGGCTGTGGATAATGAGGAGGAGATGATGGTGGTGGTTGGTGGAGATGGTGGTGGTTGTGGCCAAGCAAAACTAGAGAGAAGCAAGGCAAAATCAAAGAGAAAATGAAGAAGAAAAGGAAGGAGAGGTAGCCATTGCTATTTTTTCTTTCTTGGCCGTGAGTTTTGAGATGTGAGAAAGTTTCTCACGTGAAAAATGAAGGGGAATACATGGCTATGCAAAAAAATGAACGGCCAAAAGCAATGAGGTGAAAAGGCAAAGAAAATGAAAAGACAAGTAGATGAAAAGTCTCCAGAAAATGAAAAGGGTTTTTGACTCTTTGTATTTCTATTTCTTTATATCAAAATAAAGCAAATAAATTTCAGTAAATAAAAATAAAATGCTGAACAAAATAAAATGAAAAAGAAAATAAATAAACAATTTAAGTAAAAATAGAAAATAAAATGAGAAAATAGCTAATATATTGAAACAAGCATTTAAAATATAAACAAGATACACTTAACTTTGGAAAGTTGTAACTTCACTTTTAAAACTTTTAAAATGTTATAAAATAAAATATTGAAATGAAATTAAATTTAAAATAAAGTGAAAAAGAAAAAGAAAATAAGTAAATAATTTAAAAAAATAGAAAATAATTAAGAAAATAGCTAATATATTGGAACTAGCATTTAAAATATAAACAATGTACAATAAACATTTAAAAATTATAACAATACTTTTAAACAAATAAAAGTCAAGTAAATAAAATTAATGTTGAACAAAATGAAGTGGAAATGAAAATAAAATAAGATTTGAAGAAAATAGAAAATAAATAAAGAATTTCTTTTATTAAATGAAACTGGAAATTAGAAATTATAAACAGAATACAACTGACATTGGAAAATGTCAATTACACTTTTAAAAATGTTTTAAAACTAAAATATATGCGTAACATGTTATTTTACCCATATTATAACATTACATGACCAAATAAAAGATTATTTATATAATTTAAAATAAACAATTTTGTTAAATACAGCAAATTACACACAATATTCAAAAGGGCATAACTTTCACATTATAAATCAGATTTCAACGAAACGAAAAGCAGTATTCTTGAAATTATATTTACTTTCATAATAAAAGATAAATTTTAAGATTTTATATAATTTAAATTTTAAATTTTAAAAGCCAAAGATTGAACTGTTTGAACAGAAATTCACTTTTCAGTAAACTAACCAATTTATACTAGTTTGAACTATAAATCACTTAATAATCAACATTTATATTTAAAATGAAATGTTTGAAATAGAACAAGTTTAAAATAATTTAAAATAAAAATAAAATCAAAATTAAAGTATATGCAAAGTCTAGGGTTGTTACAAAGACCGGTGTTGAAGACCGGATATTTTTGAAAACGGAAGGATTACCGTCGAGTTACTCTACATCGGCTGATCTCCGATTTAGAGGTTTTATCACCCTTAGTGACGGGAAGTCCGGACGTGATTAGAAATTTATCCTGATATGCAAGGGCTTCGTGAGAAGTGCCTTCGGTTCTGTTTGATCCCGGAACAGACTTGTATGGATTGTGTGTCTGACGTTACAATTTGAGATATAAAGCTGATTTCTTTCAAATACATTTCTGTTGGTGGCAGAGAATTTATTCTCTTAGCTTAACACCCTTCTCTGAGACGTACGAGCTCAGAGGTTATGTAGTTGAAATTTATCAGCGATATACTCCCAATTTGGTAACGTGGCATACTAAGTGTTGCTGTGAAATGATCAGTGTTTGATCATTTGCGATATGATCATTTGTTTGATCTTATATCTTTGTGATCATAGGTTGATCATTTGTTTGACCCGAAGCATGGCTTTGTAGAAAGCGTAGCTTTGTGGACGAGACTTTGTCGAGCCTCACACCCCGGAAATGGTCGAAACAGGAAGGATGCAGCAAGGTTCTAGGGAGTAGCGCACCTTAGTGTATGTCATTCCTTCTGGATAAAGGTGGTATCATGGTATGGAGCCCAGATACTTAACCTCTATAGATGCTGCAAGTTTATTACTTTGTGGTAGTTGGAAATCGAGGATCCTCGGGAAGATCGGTGACGATCGAGGGATGGCATACGCGTGTCAGTAGTTACCTATTTTTGCAGAGGTAACCCCGCCTTGTGTTGGCAGAGATCCGGTTAGGTTCTCTGGTCGTCTATTCCAGGGGCGTACCCACCATGGCATAGGAAGTTCCTTGGCCTGACCATTTGTTGGAAATCCAAAGAAACAATACGAGCCTTTACGATTTCAATTGTATAACCTGTCTCCTCAGGAGGCAGCTATAGCAGGCATAATATAATGGTACCTATGCTGGCTAAGATTTATATTCTACTTTCGAAATGTTTTCTACACTATGCACTAATAATAATATCAAAAATGATTTGATTTTGCGTAGTAAGCATCTTTGACTAACATAAGAAGAAATCTCCTCCAAGTCTGCGTTTGCATTGTGTGTGTGGTGGGAGGTCTTATGGTAGTTTCATTTTCCAAAAGCATTACGAATTTGTTTTATTTTCTTTGTGAAAAATAACTGTTTTACGATCTCACACCAGTCACCATGACTGACTCGGAGTTTATTGTTTCCCTTCTAAACTCTGGGTGCCCACCAATTTCCACACGGGCAGTCTAGAGTTAGGTTATCAGGATATTCTGGAGCTTTGGAAGCAAGCTGGATGGCGTAACGTATCACCTACACTTTGTATTATTCCGCTGTGTATTCTGTATGAGGACAAGTTATATAACTGTCCATTATTGTGTTTGTTGTATATTGACTTTGATGATTGATGTATGTATAAACTGATATAGCTCTTTGTTTTAAAAGACTAGTGTTTATTTATTATATATTGTTCCGCTGCGATGAGTAAGATTCTGATATTGTTTCTGCTTCTGATGTTGTTCTGTTGTTCTTCTCTATTCTCTTCTTCTTTCTTCTTCCTTCTTCTTCTGTGTTTCTTCTTCTTCTCTTCTTCTCTTTTCCTTCTATCTTTTCTTCTACCTCTTTTTTTATAAAAACCATCACTATTCGAGTTTCCGGCATTCGATTGTTCGGCGGTCGATAAAGTGAGTATCGATGTTGAATTTTCGAAAGTCGAAAATTTCGGTATGTGACAGTTTTGGTTTTAGTTCAAACAGTTTCCTTTAATGCTTTCAAACAACTCCTATTTTAAAATAAGATCACATTCAAAATATTCTGAATAATACTCTTTATTATTTCTACTAACATTTGAAACAATTTCAAAACTTTTCAATTTACATCCTTTCTAATTTACAAATTATTCACATCTAATGGTTACTTCCTTAAAACATTTATTTGCTTACTGGAAAACAATCATCCTATTTAAACTCAATAACCATTCTATTTCTGGTTTGAACCCAATTCTAATTCATCTTATTTATATAGTTCATTTTATCAATCTTTATTTGGATATGTATATATAAATATTCCTTAATTTCTTATTTTATAACAAATTATTGCTATATATATATAATATAAACTTTTATAAAATCATCCAGTTTTAAAACCATTTTTAAAACCTTTATATAAGAAAATAACAAGTACGCTGTCATATGTATATATTTATATATATATATATACACACTCTCAACTCATCCTAGGGTAATACTAACCCTATCCCTGATGAGTAAACCCGCCAGAGCCAAGGTTTTCGCTTAACCTTCGCTCTGATACCAAATGTAACGACCCGGAGTTTTCGATCTCGAAAATTCCAGATAGTTAGGGAAAAGAAGAAAAGAGGTAGAAGAAGAAGACAGGAAACAAAACTCAGAATCTCACATTCACAGCGGATCAAATATAATATCAAATAATAACAGTTATACAAACGAAAACTGTATCAGTTAATTTACATCAATACATCAGAGTTACAACATTTACACCAAATACTGGACAGATAAAATCAACATGTCCCCAAAAAAGTACAATATATCACAGTAGAATACACTCCATACGTTCCTGCCATCCAGCTCGCCACCTGAGCTCCAGAACGTCCTTACCTGGAAATCTATAATACTTGGTCTGACCCGAGCATTACAACAAAGTAACACCCGGGTCAGGCTAGAAACCAGCGTGAGTAAACCCATCTAACTTGGAATACAACAGCATAAAACTTACATAAAACCCGGTGTAACTCGTGTCAATTTACAAATTCACAATTTGTTAGAGACATCACTTATTTCACACATCAATTTCTAAGTACCAAAACTTAGATTAAATGGTCCAATTCACTTAAATCATTCCATTCCACCCTATTGATATCACATATAAAGAATTATTGCAAATTTCTAATCGAAGTGGTTTCGGGTATTTACAAATACCCGACTCCGATCTCTTCGAATCCATGTCATCTTAACCCAAGTTATTCAAATGTAATACAATTCAAACTTAAAATACAGGATATCACTGTTTTAACCCAATATATTATACCACATAGCATCACACATCACATACCAGAGATATCAACTAATCTAAGCCACACGATATCATTCAATCATTCATAAGCAAGGTTAATTAGATATATAATTCCTAATTAATTTAATTAATCTCCAATTAAATTAATTACCAACTTTAATCACTTGGATTACCTTAATCCTGCATACTCAACATTTATTAATTACAGCCCAAATAAATAAATCATTCCTTAATCATCCATCTTAATTAATCACCCTTGATTAATTATCTTTTAATTACATTAAGTAATTAACCTTTAATTACCCCATAGATTAATTAGCGTTAACCATTCACATTAACTTTTAATTAATCTCCTAAATCAATTAATCACATTAATGATTCTCTAATCACTTAATTTAAAGAAATTACTTAAGAATTAATCACTTAACCCTGCTTAATCAATCATTAATTAATTACTCAAATTAATTATCCTATAATCACTTACATTGATTAATTATCCTTTAATTAATCACACTCATTAATTAACTAACCTTAATTAATTCCCTAAATCAATCAATCCTTTAATTAAGTACACTAAGTAATTAATCCTTAATTACTTCCATTTAGTAATTTCCCTTTTATTTCTTTCATCAAGTAATTATCCGATTAGTTAATTATCCTTAATTAATTAACCTTTAATTTTTAATTAATTGAATTACCTATCCCTAAAAAAATAATCCTTTAATTTCTTACATTAAGTAATTATCATTTAAGTAATTACTTACATCAATTAATCTTTAATTACCCATTTGACTATACACTATATTACAATTAATCCCTTAACAACACTATATAACCTTTGAGTGGGAAGTTATATAAAATTGTTTTTTTAACTTAAATGTTTAAGTTAAATGATTTATTTATTTTTGAAAGCTTGGTTTAAAAGAAATGAGTAATTTAGTTTAAACTTTTATTTATAAAAAAATTCTTTATAAATGATAAATGTTTCTTAACATTTGATTTTATAAAACTTTGAATTATTTCAAAACTAGGATAAGAATTTCAATTTGAATCCATACATTGATTTAAAACTCTGTTTAAAATCTGCTTTACAATTTTTAAATTTAAAAACCACTTACAGGTTTAAAACCTGTACAGAAACAAATACCCCAGCCAACCTAAAATTGCTTCGAGTCTGACTTCCCAAAACTTCGAGTCACTCGCCTAGTTTACTCGAGAAAAACCCGAGACCTCAACCCTGCTCAAACCAACATCACCAAAACAAAGAAAGTGCACCTTGCACATGCACGGTGACGCTGTTCACCTCTGGCCACCGCTGATGATCTTCTCACATCAACAAACACTCATACACCCTAATACGATCATCAGATCTTCCTCCCAATCTCGAAATCGAATTCGAGATCTCAACCCAAACCTGGAAACCAAAACTGGAACCACCTTCAAACCTAAAAATTACCTCATCCACGACCCTCCGACCACCGTTACTTCTGAAACTCCGGCCAAGTCTTCGTCAACGACCAAACTATCATCACCCAAAATCCCGTTGCACTCGATCAACTAGAGATGCTGTGCCGAACCAAAAACCCAACCTAGTTAAAACTAGGGTTCCAGACTAGAAACATCAACCACCACCGCTACAATGAAATGTCATCACTTCAGTCATTTTTCCCACCATCTCCGATCATCCTTCTACCACCAGAGGGAACCCCGACCTCCCAGACCATCGAGATCATCAGAAACCCTCCAAAACACAAATTCTGGTCAAACCAGAACTACTCATACATTCTCAAGCTAAAAATTATAATATTATTTGTAAAAATCATGTTTTAGTATAAGTATTCGATTTATACTCCTGAATCAATGAATTAGGATATTTGAGTTTTGAATTATATTAAGTTGCTTTGTTGTTCTTGATTTCCAGAGACAATGCAAAATTATCTTAACTTAAATAAACTTTAAAACTTTAATAGATGATACAACAAACATATTTTATCTAAAATTTAAATCCTAACATAGATTAGATCATGAGAAAAAATGATTTTAGATTTAAAACTTGAGCCTAGAACTAAGAACAGGCAAGAACAAATACAATCAGGAAGCATGCATCTATACATCCATATATATATATACACACAGAAAACTCAATCATATACATTCACAAAGTACATACTTTATTTCCAGAAATGATCAGGCAACCAGATTCATACTTAAGATTTTTAAAAAGAATGTTACTCACCTTCTTTTGAACAGAGATGTTTTTGAAACACTGCTAGCTTGCTTTGATTATACTTCTTGCTTAAATTTGCCTGTCTTGAATTCCTGTCACCATTTTCTTATTTTCTTTTACTGTCTTTTGTTTAACTTACTTCAAATGAAAGAAAATGAACAGAGTGATAGGCTGGCCACATATATCTGTATATAGGGAATGAAGTGTGTAGAGCAAGCTACCAGCTGAGATTTTTCCAGGCTTTACATTTTTTATTTTTATTTTATTTCTTTTCTTATGGTCAGCAATTTCCTGGTGTGAATTGTAAAACCTGAAAACTGATTTGATTTAAGGTTTGTAGGCTTAGATTTGATGTATTGTAAGCTTGAGAGGATATGCATTAAATGCTATGTCCCCTTGTATGTTTACATACATATCTATGCATATATATCTACATGTACATTTGTTGATATATATCCTTATGCATATATATATTTATATATATACGTACTTTTTCCATTATTTAAATGCATATATGCCTTACACATATATTCACTTATATATTTTTTCTCATCATATGTATACAATATACATTCTTACTTTGTCATGCTTACCCCTTTTTGTTTTACAAGCATATACACTTCATATATATATTTTTACTTATATTTATATAGGTAATTGTCATCATATACCTATGTATTTACACTTTCACAATTTAATTAAATGAATATATATTAACTTATATTTGTTCTCATATACAAAATTTACATTTATACATCTTTCATATATTCTCCTTCTCATAGCAACCATACATATATGCACTTTTCAATACTTATATATCATCACATGTCATAAAAATTGTGTATATTTATGCATATATTTATGGATATTTTTACCTTTAATTTATATGGTGGAGTTTATATATTAATATATTCTTTATTTTCATCATATTCAAAGATTTCCTAATTCAATATTTATTATAGTTTTTAAACCAATTTATATATCGGATATTTTTTTAATTACCAAAAATTCCTTTGTTCGATCCATTAATATTACAATAATTTAAATCAGTTAATCACCCAATTATCAGACGTTAGAATCCGGATCGTCACATATACTATGATAGAAAACTTTAGAATAAAATCAAAAATCGATATCAAGTGTTCGCCATCAAGAATCGAGTGAAAAATTCTAACTCAGACTGGTGTAAATCATCTCAAAATCATGTACTCGAATCTGGATCAAGAACAATTATGCGAATAAAATGATCAGTGTACAACTTATGTATCCATTCCAATGGTTTCTTAACTATACCAATTATTTTTAATTCACATTCACTTATATCAATAGTATTTCTTATTTAATACTAAAGTTACTTATGAATCATTTCATAAAACCATTGCATTAGTTTATAAACGTCTTATAAAACACAACTTATGTTTATCAACACTTTTTAAACTTAAGTTCATATCCGTATAACACTCTTCTTCATCATAGAGTATATATACAAATTTCAGAATGGTTTCACTTAAATAAGATGTTTAACAAATTTAAAACTTATTTAACTCACTATCTCCCAAAATTTATAAGTTGCACAAACTCACCTTTTATATTTCACAAACACTTAGCTTTAAGTTCTCAATTAACTCGGTAGTTTTTGACTGTCCAAAATCATCGAAAATACCATTTTATTCCAGCAAACGAAAATTACCAAGCACCATATCATAACGAAATGCACAACCCAAACTACCCCTAATGGATATGATAAATGAGTTTATAATATCATTTAACTGAAATCTTAAGAACTAAACACTAGGTTTTATTTCAAATCATTTTGAAATAATAATAATAATAATATGCATATCTCATTTTTGTATATCAAATCATAACTTTGGAATTTAAAACAAAATTTGTTTTGCTAAACAATGCTATCGCAAATTACTATGGTAGTAGTCCGTTACTTAGAAACTCAAAAATGACACCGATGATGCTATAGTCATCACCAGAATTATTTCCCAGCAACCGAAGCGAGTTCAGTGCTTTCCATCTCTTTTTTAAAAACCGCTTTCTTTTATATATTTTTATTCAGAAATATTTTCAAATAATACTATTATTATTTGCTCTAAAACTTTGGAATTTTTTTTCCAAAAGCACCGAGATTTAAGTTCTCAAATTCTCGGTTTTAAATTCGCTTTTTATTTACAAACCATATTTATAAGCCATACTTATATAATTTCACTTTCATAAATAAAAAAATTTCACAAATGTTTATCTTTGTTTAGGTTATAATAAAAAACTTTTATTAAAATCAAAATTTAATCCAACATTATCCCTAATGCCTATAGCAAAATCGTGAAACTAAATTCACAAGGTTTCGTTTCAATATTCCCACAATTTACTATCTACCCAACCCATGCAGTTGCCCATAAAATGGATGAGTATAACCAATCAAAAAATAAACAATAATAATTGAATATTATCATCTCCTAACAAACAAACACATCACAAATAACTATGTCAATTTCTAAAAATTATACATTTATGTATAAAATATAATTTAGGTAAAATTATTTCATTTACCAAATATAAAACAATATCGTAATTGTTGGCCTTGTTCAAGTGTTTGGAAAACCCTATCGATGTAGTTGTACCTTCTATAATGACCAAAATTCATAAACCACTCAATAGATAAATCAACACAGTATTAGATATTTTTATAGCACTAATAAATACGCGCTAATATATACATTCAAACTCATTCTAGGGTATCACCAACCCTATCTCTAGTGAGTCTACCCCACCAACGCCTAAGTGTTCGCTCAACCTACGCTCTGATACCACTTTTAATGACCCGCCTTTTTTACTCACAAAAGTCAACACTGACACATCCACGGTTTCACGTGCCAAGAATCCAAGTGACGGAAAGAAAAATTGTTGGGGAAAAAGAAAGAAAAGATAAAACCGAATCTCACATCTTAACAAGTAATATATCAATCGAACTTTACAAAAAAACTATAATATACGTACATCAATCCGAGTAGACTAACCAGTCATCAGCTTGGACAGTTATGATAATGTGACACCCCGCACCTCTAGGCACCTCGAAAATCAGACATGACCAGAAGCACGGGCGGTCTGGTGAAATAAAAATTCATAACAACACAAAGACTAAGGAAACATCATAAAATGATTAAAATATTACAACGAAAGAAAAATTTCGCTAATTATAAATTAACAGCAAAACAGCTTCATTAAAAACAACATTATCCCAAATTTATTTCTAAAACCAAAAGTACCAAGTAGACTCCACCAAAACATAAAACATGACAAAGTTCACAATATAAGTCCCTATATATAGAGTAAAGTACGGAAAAGAGAAACAAGGTACATGAAACAAAAGAAACAAAAGATGAAGATTACAACTGCTCTAATGACCCTCCAAGCTGCAAAGAACTGCAACCTAGACCTTCCCTCCTGTGATTTTGGGAATATAGGAAAAATAGGAATGGGTCAGACACAAAGTCTGGTGAATGAGAAATAAAATGAAGCAGAAAGAATAAAATAGTTTAATTCCAGGTCTTCCCCGGATATCGCAGAGGGTAAATAATATAATGCAGTGAATCCTTCTTAGATACAGTTCTTAAGAAGCCAAAGTCTGTGGTCACTCTAGGGAAGTCAACCATGCAGTAATACTAAACGTCAATCGGCCTGTTGGACCTGCTGTTGAAACACCCCACACCCCTTAATATACCCAAAATGACACATTAAAAGGCGTGGTGCGTTATAGGTATAACTGAAACTAACAGAGACTAAGATTCACAAGACAAAAATAGGTAAAACAGCGGAAACTAAATAAGTATTTAATTGAAACAAAGCTTCATAATTAAATCATAAATAAGTCAAATGCCAAATACAACTTCCATACCTCAAAATCCTTCATGTCTTAAAAAAAATGATAATTCATAGTCTCAAAATCAGAGTACATAATATCCCTCATAAATAAACCAGTGCATACAAGAACAAAAGCTGAAAATAAAAGAAGTACATAGAAGAAATCTCCTCCAAGAAGAGCTCCAAGCTGCATCAATCTACCAGCTTCTCCCTTGATTGCCTAAGGGGGAAAAAGTGGAAATAGAGGAGTGGGTCAGACTAAAAGTCTGGTGAATGATAGTAATTACTAGAGTCTTTAAGCAAGATAAAAGTAATAAATTCTACAACAGTTCTAGCTTAAATAAGGATAAAAAAGGAAATAGGAAAGAGATAAACTGGAAATAAATACGATTAAATGTTGCTCAAGATAGGTTAACTTTGATTGCTTCACTTGTTCTGATTTAATTAGGCTGAATTCCTAACCCAGTAATTAGGATGTGACCCTAATTCTACCCTTTTTGATCGGCCTGCTACTCCATAGACCTTACTGTGGACCAACCGCTATATAACTCCCTACACAGCAGCCAATGGTATCAATGGAAGATGCACAGAGCAACTACTGTGAATCTGGACGACATATATAGCTCCCTAAACAGAAGGCAATGGTGTATACTAAAGACACCATACTAAGCGCTTGGAACTCATAGCTATTACTGAGCACCCGAATGGAAGTCGCACGCGTAACTGCCACCATGCCCATGCTACCTTTTGCTCCACCTATCGGGTCTTCTTATTACCTCCAACGTCTAGCATAGCGTGCCCCTCATCTTACTTCAAGCTAATGCGAAATCACTGTGTGTCCATAGAAAAATAGGGGAAATAATGTTGGTACTGGCCCATCATCCAAACAATATCTAGTTGCGCTCCTTATCCAAATCCCCATGATTGGGACTTCTATTTGACCAATTACTACCATTCTTAGCATAAGCGTGCACTAGGGAATGCTATTTGGTACAGGTCCTACTTTCATCTTTGCTTATTTGATTAGATAAATTATTTAAATAAGCATTTATTATCATTTTTACTTTCTACGCTTATTAATTTATCACAAGCCTAAAAATAAGCCCCATTCATTTCTTTTTTCTTATTATAACCTACGTTATAATCATGCTTATACTTAACCCAAGGTCTAAGTGCGAAAATAAGCTTCTTTTAACTTTTACTTCATTTAGTTATAATTCTAAGTTATAATTATGCCAATTATCTTAGTCCAATTCTAATTATAATTATGCGCAATTTCAGTCCAATCCCATTATTTATTACAGTCTTTATAATTTTTTTTTTTCATTTAATATTCTTACTTATAAAATCCATATTCGTGTTCAATTTATTCTAATCCATATGTGCAAAAAAGGGGAATGAAGAGAATAGACGCTTGCATAAAATCCAAAACGTCGAAAAGATGTAAATAAGAAATAAATAACAGTAAATAAATTTAAATACTGTAAATAGACTATAAATTAATAAAAAGCTATGCTTAACAGTAACAAATTATAATTAATAGAAATAATACTAAAATTGCTAAAAGGAATAGCTGAAAGGAAATAGATTGAAAATAATTAAAAACTATAAATAACTACCGAAAAAGGCTATTCCAAAAATCGTAGTAAAACTACAACTATTGGAAACCCTATTATTTTAAATTACTTTAAGAAATCTTAAAATAATTACAATCACTCACCTCCGATCCTAAGCTTTTCCTTTGGTCTTCCCGGATCCACTAGGAGTTGTAAAATAATTCAATTTATAACGATTTTCTCTTTTGGAAAAGTTATTCCGTTTAGGGTCCTTCCTAGAAAAGTGAACCTAATTGGAGAAAATCTAGAGTGAGAAAAAGTGTTAGGTCTAGGGGTCTATTTATATGTGTAGAAGTGGATCTCGGACCATTGGATTTGGAGATTAAATAGGATGGAACCACGTCATAGGCTGAATAGGAGCCAACTGATGCAGAAACGGATGAACTGGATTAAACTAAAGGATGCAAATGACGTGTTCGGTGGCCTCTAATTCGTTCGAGAGAATTAATGTTCATTCGCCTATCGAAATACAATGCGGGTCGATTGTGCGGTCGACCTCCCCCTTGCCTAGGTCGACCGGCTGGTTGACCTGACAATATATTTTTTTTGTTATATTTTTGCTTATTTTGTTTATTTCATAACTTGGTCATATTAGCTCGGTTTCTGACATTCTTTATATGGGAATTGACCAGAAAATTACCACGGACACAATGGTGCAAATTCCGTAGCTTAATTCTGATAATTTCACAAAGTTATTTTATTATTTAATTAATTAAAAAATTAATTATTATAGGTTAAATTTTGGGTTGTTACAGCTGTCCTTACCTATCCATGTGCTACAGCGTGAAAGTCATGCTCTTCACCCGTGCACTATGATGAAATGCCTCTTATGTCTGACCAGCGCCGACTCAAACAACCTCGTAGGACCCCGAAGTTGCGCTCAGGCTCTGCCAAACTGGACTCCTATCCTCATGTCTCCTCGGTCACCAACGTGGACTTGCCCCTATCCAAAGTGTCGGTCCTCCGAAAGAGCGCACACAGCTAGGTCGGCCACGCAAAATCCTCCAACGATCTGCCTAAAGAAGCCTACGTCGACGCACACTTGTCCTATTCCATCCGCGTCGATCTGCCTGAAGAAGCCTATGATTGCGGATGCTATCTATCCTACGTACTATTAACCTATGAAAGGCAACAAACATCCTTGCGAACCTACTTGCCCGCTCCTATTACGTACAACCAAAACTATATTTTGGTCTTAACTGCATGAAACACTTATCCAAACCTTTACAAGGTCTGCCTACCAAATCGCTTCCAGATTAATTAATTTTCCCATTACAGTTTACATAATGTTTATTTCCATTAATCTGCTTTAGGCCATTTTTACATTCGATTTGGTTATTTCACAATTTCCCTTTTTCTTACATAAATGATATTTCAATTTCACGTCTGTTCAGTCTATATGGTTTGTTTGTAATTTTTATGTAATTTTGTTACAGATTACACTAGCCTTAGGGTGCATTTAATTTACATTTTTTTCCCACCCTAATTTACGTTCTCCTTTTAGATATTTAATCTATACAAATTTTTTGTCCAATAGCCACAAATCATTTAATTACACAAAATTCCACTTTTACATTTTTAGGCCACATATGAAACAAACAATTATGCTAATTAGACTTCCCAATTTTGTTCCAAAACAATATTCAAAATTATGTAATTATATCAATCAAAACCATAATTTTATTCAAGTAACATATTCAGAATTTATTCAACTAACATGTTCTACCATTAGAAATTGAATAACAATTTTAATTCAATTTAATTAAACCAATCTTATTTACGCCATGAAACATGAATAACAATTTGTTTATTCCAAATTTCAACCCGAACCTGAATTAGAACTGAGAAGTGGAAGAAGAAGAAGATACAATAATTTACATAAATTTCAATCTTATTTATGCCACAAAACGTGAATAGACAATTTATATGTCCCATATTTTATACCAAACATGAATTAGATTCGAGAAGTGGAATTTTAGTGCAATTTCATATGGTAAACAATTCAGTATAACTATTTCAATACTTGTTTAAGAAAACAGACTTAATTTAACATTAGTGAATGGACTTTAGTGCAATTTCTAATTTTTTATGTTTTCCATATTTAAAGTCTTATGTAAATCTAAAGTAGTGGTTCTTTTCTAAAGTCAAAGTTTAATGAAAACTTTTAACTTTAAAAATCAAAACTTATTTGTATAAATGTATATATACATATATCATATGCTATAATGTTTGCAAATATGTTTAATTAATACTCCTTTATTATAATTCTTTTTATCTAATAAAACTTCCTTTTATTAATTAATTTTTATTTATTAATTAAAAACTTTATATTTAATTAATATTCTTTTATTAATTAAAACTTTATTTATTAATTATTGTTTCTTTAGTAATTAAAGCTTCCTTTATTAACTAATATTTTATTAAAAATTCCTCATTTAATTAAATACTTCATCATTTAATAGAACGTCTTTTATTAGTTAATATTTATTTATCTAACAAAACTTATTCATTTAATTAAAACCTCAATTTTAATTAAACGCTTCTTTCTTTGATTAAAACTTCTTTTAATTAAACACCTTTTATTAATCAAACACCTTTATTTAATGAAACACATTTATTTAATTAAACTTCACTTAATTTAATTAGCCTTCACTTGTTTAATTAAACTTCTTATTAATTAAAATGTAACCTATTTAAGCTTGTATATAGATTTAGTTTCTCTTTATAAATGATATATACTTGTATTTTACTATTCATATATTTACTGTTTATTTGCACTTTTTCTATACTTCAAAACACTAATATACCTATAAGTATATTCAAAAATTGTTGCATGATTTACATACTTTAAAATATAATCAAAAAGGTCAAAAACAAATGCTACTCGAATATTGTTACTATAAACCTCTTCTCATTTATAAATTCCCATTTTAAAATATAACCCCTTCTCTTTTATAATATTTTCCCACTTTAAAATATAACCCCTTCTCTTTTATAATATTTTCCCACTTTAAAATATAATTCCAGGGTTTAAGAACAAATGTTGCTAAAACATTATTTACTACAAACCCAAATCAATTCACACTTGTAACGACCCCAGATTTTAATTTAATTTAAATTAATAATTTATTGAATTTTTGAATTAAATTGAGTAATTAAATAAAATTTTGAATAAAAATTTGTAAAATTTATTTTAAATGGAAGCGAGTTTTCCCTACTGACTTAGAATCTATGTTAAGTCATGTGAATTTAAACGATTTGTATAAATGTGATTTGGATTTAAAATTTAAGTAAATGGTTTAATAATAATAATAATAATAACAATGATTGAGTTATAAATAGAAATAAATAGAAGATGAACTATAAAAAAAAAAAAGAGTAAAACTCAAATGAGAATTATCAACAAAATTAGATTAGGAGTTATTTATATTACATAAAGATAGAGCTTCATTAGATTTTAAAGTAATACATTAACGAATTTAAAACAACAAAAATACTCAACTCAAATATAAATTAAATAGCTTGTTTACAGATTATAAAGAAAATAAAGTAAAACATAACTAAATTTAAACAACATCTTCAAAGTATAAGTAAGTAGATTTAAAATAAAAAGTCAACAAGTATGTATCTTCATTTGTACAGCCTAAGTCAATACAAAGAAAAAGTATGAAGACATAAGAAGATACATATTCAAGTCTGCACTAGTGGAAACAAGGACAATAATAATTAATACAAGATCTTTAGTATACAAAAGAGAATCATCCTCAGCCGAAAGCAAGAAACAAAATATATATAAGTATGAACAAGTGCTCGCAAAATAAACACCCCAGGTACAAAATATATGCAGGCAAGTAAAATAATTTATCAACTTGAACAAAGTAAAATATAATACATCTATGTACAAATAAGAGTATGAGGAAACATAAAGGACTCTTGCATTTAATGCTAGCAACATTGGTCAATTCGAAATGTGAAAAATCCTTTCAGCCTCCACAAACTTTGCCTGGCCAAGAAAAAAATCTCTGGCTTCTTTCGTACTAGC
Organism: Allium fistulosum; assembly: GCA_030737815.1. Taxonomy (NCBI): domain Eukaryota; kingdom Viridiplantae; phylum Streptophyta; class Magnoliopsida; order Asparagales; family Amaryllidaceae; genus Allium; species Allium fistulosum. The sequence goes on from CM060907.1 coordinate 479,028,214, forward strand.
TAGGTTTTATGTGTACTAATACAACTATCTAAGCTCTACATACTTGTTTATTTATCAAACTACCTCACTTTATTTCATATACAAAAGGCTGAGTAATCCCAGTTCAAAGTTTTAAACAAGAAAAAAATGTTACAATCAAACAACAATTTTATAGAAAAAAAAAAAACTTCTACTTAACCAAGTAAGAAATGTAAAGATTCCAACTTTCAAATTCCAGTTCAAACATTTCAGTTCTCAAGTTCAAGCTTGTTCAAAGTTTTCAGAAATCAAAACTAAGAAGTGCAAGTTTCAAATGCAAGTTTCCTGTTTCAAACAAGAAAAGAGCAAACTTTCTGACTTTGAGCCTGGTGAGTAACATCAAAATTTTTTGAATGTTTAAGTTATAAATCCTGTTGAATACTCATCTCTGAAAGCAACATGATTGTGATGTGAATATGTATATGTGTGCATGTTGTATAGAATTGCTCTGTTCTGTTTTGTTTTCCAGGCTTAAATTTCCAACTAAATTCATTAGCATTTAATCTAGTTTTTGTTAGGAAGTAATCTACAAATCAAAGTTGTTTGATTTAACATGGACTAATGTTTAAAAATGTAATTAAGTCAAATCAACTTGTTTATAACCCTGGGAAGCAAGAAAACTGAGCAAAGCTTTAAACTTGTCAAAAATTTGAGTTCTTAATTCTCGAATTCAGATTATAAACTGAATTCTTATACTAAAATGTGATTTTTAAAGTAAAAATTATGATTTCTAGAAAATGGGGTTAAGTGCAATTCAACTTTGAACGAAAATGGGATTTTGGGCAATTTACCGTGGTTGGAGACGTTAGGGGGTTCGGGTTTGCTCGTGGCGATCGACGAGGCTAAGGCGATGGTGGGAAATTTGTCAGGGAGATGATTTATTCACTGAGGAATTTGCGGTAGTTGATTTTTGTTTGGAACCCTAGTTTCAACAAGGTCCAATATTTTGATTCGTTCGTTCCCTAAAATTGACCGAGTGTGATGATACTTTGGGAATGGGTAGCTGGGTGGTTGATGGAGTCGAGGCCAGAGTTTGAGGCGTTCTAGTGGTCGAGGTTGCGGGGGCGACGAGTTTTCCAGGTTTGATGGTGAACCTGAACATGTTTTCCAGGTTTCGTTTTTTTTAGTTCAAAATTTTGATTCGATGATCTTCTCACGCGTTTGGGTGGTTGCGGGACTTCAAGGCGACGACGTCGACTTATTGATGATCGAAACGATGGCTGGAGGAGCTTTGGGTTCGTGTGCACGTGCACGTGCATCTTCGAGTATCAGGGGGAACGTGGAGTTGGGGAAGAAGAAGTAGTGGAAGGGTTACTCGGGAATGCTCTCGTGCAATTGGGGTAAATATTCGGGGTCGAGCTCGAGTTAGTAGAGGAGTTCATGTACCAGTTTTTCTGTACTTAAACTTAAAAAAAAAAAATGATGAAGAAGAAAAGATGAAGGGAAAAGACTCGGGAGAAACGTGGTTGGAGCTCGGGGAAAGGAAGTGATTGCTCGGGTGGTTTTAGTTTCAAAGCTGCAGTATTAAAATAAAAAGAAGTTAAGCAAATTTGTGATTCAACAGGGCTTAAGCACTGTGAATTTAATAAATGTTTAACAAAAGTAAATTTAAACTTTATTACCAGTTTAATTTTATAGTTAATACTTTACAATGTCTCAACTCTTAATTGTTATTTTAACTAAGTAATTGTTTTAAGTTAAGTATTAAATTAATTAACTTTTAAAAGTTTTTAGTTAGTAATAAATTGGTAATTAACTACTTAACGTTAATTAATAAATGATCAACAGTTAATTAATTAAGTAATTTAATTAAGAATTAATAAATGATGAATTAAGTGATTAGCAGTTAATAAAGGGGAAATTAAGTTTCATGAATAATTAAGGTTATTAATTAATGATTAAGGAATAGTTAATTAAGTTAACTTGATCAAGAAGTAATTAATTAAATAGTGTGAAATAAAATAATTAAGTAATTAAGACTTTATAATTGATTAAGAATTGATTGTTAATTAACTAATTTGAAATGAAATAAATAATTAATTGATAAATTAATTATGATCAGATAAATTATTGAGTTTACTTATGAATGTTTGGATTCTGTTGAATGATATGAATTGTTTGATATCCCTGATATATGATGCTTGGGGATACGTCCTGATTTATGTCATGATCTGTGATTTCTGTTTCTGTGATATATTGTTATATTAATATGAAACCCCTTGGCCCGTAAAACGGCACTTGAATTTCGATGCGACAGGGAGTCAGATTTCAGTTGGTTATTCGAAACCCACATCGAATTATAATTGTGAATCTTTGTGGCTGATAAAATTTATTTTATCTATGAATCTGTGAATGAAGATGAGCGTGATCGATTATACCGCTTATCGATATATCTGTGATGATTGATGTTGCACTATTGTGTGTAAAACCCCTGGACTACACCATACACACACAAATATGGATTTCACGTGGAAATCGGTTAAGTCACAGATAATTTAAATCTGATGTTTTTGAAATTGAAATTTTAATTTCAATTGATTTTGAAATTTGAAATTTGGGTTTAAAAGTAAAAAGCTTTTGAAATGGAATTTCAAAGATGAAATTTATTTTTGAATAACTTGATAAAGTTTTGGAAGTTTAAATAATTTGATTTAAACTTAAATTCAAGGTTTGAAATTGAATTCTATAATTTGAAACTAGGGATTAAAGATGAGATAAATGTGTTGTATGAAATTAAACTATTTTAAAAGTATAATTTTGGGAATTTGAATTTAACCCAAGGATTTCAACTCGTATGAATAAATCAGATTTTCTTAAATGAAAACTGTTTGTTTTCAAATGATAAAAGCTTTCGTATATATATAAGAAATGAAATTCCAATTTAAAGGAATTTCAAGTATAAATTGAAAGATGGTTTTCCAAGTTATGAATGAATTCTTTTTGAAAGCTATGAATTGAATTTGTTTATTTTTAACAGATTTAAAAATAATGATTTGTTTAAACCATTCGAAATGAAATTGTTTTGAAAGCTATAAGTTGAATCTTTATTTTAAAGATTTAACGAGTTAATCCAATTGAAACAGAAATTGTTTTGGAAAAACTGTGAATGAATCTTTGTGAAAACTGAGTGAACTTTGTAAAATAAATCTTTTTGTTTAAAAGATTTGAAATGGTAATCGATTGAAACCATTTTAAAAGAAGTTGAATTATTAAGTTGTGACTTAATTGAGACCCCAATATCCATATGATTTTTGAATATTGCGCTCATTATTCGGGTTAGCCGGGAAAAGACATTTGTGTCATATAACCCATTCCGAATAATGATACGTCGTATATGGATAGCATTTGAAGACCGGTGTTGAAGACCGGATATTTACGAAAACGAAAGGACAACTCGTCGAATGTCTCTGCACCGACTGGTCCCCGGTATAGAGATTTTATCACCCTTTGTGATGGGAAGTCCGGACGGGATTGTGAATACCCGGAATTGCAAGGGCTTCGTAAGAAGTGCCTTCGGTTCTGTTCGAACCCGGAACAGACTTGTATGGATACATGTCTGACATTACACTTTGAGATATAAAGCCGATTTCTTTCAAATACATTTCTGTTGGTGGCGGAGAATTTATTCTCTTAGCTTAACACCCTTCTCTGAGACGTATGAGCTCAGAGGTTATGTAGTTGAAATTTATCAGCGATATATCCCAATTTGGTAATGTGACATGCTGAGTGTTGCTGTGTGATGATCAGTGTTTGATCATTTGTGATATGATCATTTATTTGATCTTATATCTTTGTGATCATAGGTTGATCATTTGTTTGACCCGAAGCAGGGCTTTTTATAGAAAGCGTAGCTTTGTGGACGAGACTTCGTCGAGCCTCACACCCCGGAAATGGTCGAAACAGGAAGAATGCAGCAAGGTTCTAGGGAGTAGCGCCCCTTAGTGTATGTCATTCCTTCTGGATAAAGGTGGTATCATGGTATGGAGCCCAGATACTTAACCTCTGTGGTTACTGCATTATTATTATCTATGTGGTTTGTTGCGAATCGGGGATCCTCGGGAAGATCGGTGACGATCGGGGGATGGCATACGCGTGTCAGTAGTTACCTATTTTTGCAGAGGTAACCCGGCCTTGTGTTGGCAGAGATCCGGTTAGGTTCTCGGGTCGTCTATTCCAGGGACGTACCCATCGTGGATAGGAAGTTCCTTAGCCTGACCATTTGTTGGAAATCCAAACTCCAATACGAACTTTGTACGGTATTAGTTGTAGAACCTGCCATTTACGTACGGTGGTCACCACTGTTTAGATGGTAGCTATAGTAGGCATACGATACTGGTCGTATGTTGGCTAAGATTAATATTATACTTTCGAAATGATTTTTCTACACTATGCACTAATAATAATATCAAAAATGATTTGATTTTTTTGCGTAGTAAGCATCTTTGACTATCATAAGAAGAAATCTCCTCCAATTCTGCGTTTGCATTGTGTGTGTGGTGGGAGGTCTTATGGTAGTTTCATTTTCCAAAAGCATTGCGAATTGACTTTTAAAATTCTTTGCTATTTGTTTTAAAGATAAACTGTTTTTGTTGCTCACACCAGTCCCATGACTGATCCGGAGTTTATTGTTTCTTTCCTAAACTCTGGATGCTCAAAATTTTTCTACACGAGCAGTCTAGAGTTGAGTTTTTCAGATAGTCAGGTTCAGTCGATTTTCTGGAGATAGTTCAGTCTTTGGATATGGACTACACTTGCTTATTCTTGGTGTATCGTTATTGGGAGTTCGAGCTACTGCTGGAGTTCTCTCTTGAAGACTATCTTAGAGTTATTTGTTCTGCTGCTGATATTAGTTATCTATTTTTTTCTTTTCCGCTGCTATTTGTTGTATCATATCTCTGATGTATATTGATATTCATTGTATCACTCTGTTGTATCAGATATTGTATATCAATGTATTATTCTTTTCTTCCGCTGTGTTATTTACTTAATGTTGTTATAAGCTCCGGCGAATCGGATTTGAACGGTCGAATCTATGACATTCGAGTACGATGTAAAGTATGGATGTCGATTTTCGAACGCGAAAATCTGGGACGTTACAACACTTAACCAGTATCTTTAAAACTCTCTTTTTAAATATCTAATTATATTTACAAGGGTTAAAAACTAATGTTAATTGAACATTATTTACTACAACCCAAAACCATTCACTTATAATTACCTTAAAATATTCATTATTAATTACCCAATTATATTCCTAATTATAATCTTAATTATATTTCTAATTATAATCTTAGTTATAATTTTACATTAATTTAACAAGTCATAATATAATTCTACTCGACTCTACAAAACCATTTATTTTAAGTAAAGTGTTTATAACAACCCTTTGGAGGAATTTGAAAATATATTTGAATATAAAAACTCGGGCATTTAGTTCTAAATTCATCTTTTGAAAAGTTTGGTTGTTTAGTAATTTATTACGGAGTATTCCTTGTACTCTTGTTGTATAGGGTTATTATATTGTTTATGTTTCTAGTGTGTTACTCTTTTGTCAACATAGTTCTCTTTTGGATAGTGAGTGTATGATAAGTACAGGGAAGTAAGAGATTGCTATTTGATTTCTTATGCACCTGTATTCGCATCGAGATAGGAAATTGCTTGCAAGAATAAAAATCAAACACAAAAGAGGTATGTAGTAGGTTTAGAAATTGGGAATTGTTTGATGATTTTATGCCTCGGTTATGGGAGGCCACTTGGATTTTGTTTTCTTCTGTTGATTTGAGTCAATTTGGATGAGTTGTAGTTTTTTCGAATCCAGCCGCGCAAAGGAGGTGCTGCCAGATTTTCCTTAATATAGTGAACTTTAAGAGTTTAAGAACATATTTTATAATAGTTTTAAACTAGTTTAGAGACATTTTCTTCTTTTAGGAATTTCGAGGATGAAATTCTTTTAAGGGGGAGAATGGAACATCCTAGAATTTTATCGATTTGGTTTTGAATATTTTATTAATTTTAAATATTTAAATAATTGATTTTTAAAGTTTAATAAATTATATTCAAATATAGTAATTATTTAGATATTTGAATTTTGAATTAAAATATAAATTAAATGGAATAAATAGTTTTATTTAACTCATATTATTTATAAATAATAATGGTGAATCCATTTGGAAATTTATTTGCAATAATAAATGGTTTGAATAAAAAAAAAATTGTTAATAAAACGACTTGATTTTGATTGTAGTATTTTTAATTGAATTTATTTGATTTTTTCCATAATTTTTAATTTGAAAAATATTTAAATTGTCATTTGACGATTTTTCTGCAATTGATGGTATTTCTATGATTTTACAGAATAAGATAACCAATGTATTTTATCTTTGTTTTGAGATCGTATCACATTTTAGTGCAAGATTGTATTTTTATTTTTGTCGTTTGCAGTTCGTACGCGAACGAATTATTGTGTAGCAGAATACCACGAAAATCTTTTTTATAAAATCTTTTTAAATTAAAATTTTTAATTTGATATTTCAAAATGACTTGATGGTGAGGTGATAGGTGAGTTGGAAATTTCTTTTTGCTTGGAGATATTGGCTTGTAGTTTAAGTAAAGAAGATGGTGTTTCTATATAAAAGAAAACTTATTCAACACATACAAAATAAAAGTTGACTTTCCCCTCTTTTATTTTCCATTTTTCCTCTACCCTTCTTTTTCGTTCTTCCATTTCAGTAAACAAGAAAATGAAAACAACTTCAATAGTTAAAACATAAAGATTTATTCAATAGAAAATTGCAAAACATAGATCTTCGGGTTCCTAATCACTTGATCTACAACTCTATATGCTTTATATTGGTTGCGGCATCTCTGGTGGAAGTTGACTATTTACTAGCGTGCCTAGAGTTTGGGTTGTAGGGGGTTCTAGGTGGAATTAGTGCAGATAGATGGTGGCTTTGAACTTGGGGTGGATTCGGGTGTCGGTGGTGAGCTTTTGGAGGGTTGCGGTCGAGATCCATGATATTTTAACTGAAATATTTTAATTATAAATCCGACTCTTTTGGAATTTCTATGATACTTTAATTAAAATGGGTTTTTGAATTTCTCTATTTTATTTCAACTTCTCTTATTATTCTTTTCTAACATATGTATATATGTAAATATTTTAAAATTATTTTTGAAAATATATATCTCTACAAAAAAGTTATTATAATAAAAAATGTTTATTTTAAAGGAAACAAAAGGAGTTTATCGCTTATTTTAAATTGATTTTTGTTTTTAAAGGAAGATAGAAATATTTTGGAATAAATATTTTTAAACATCATATATAGACGTTGTAATAAAAGAATGGATTTATAAATAAAATTCTATAAATTAAAGAGAGAGATTTATAAGCAGTATTTTATAGTTAAAAGAATATGTTTATAAGTGGTTATCTTTTAAAGAAAATATTATCATTTTGATTGATTGGAGTAATAAATCACAATTGTGAATTTATTATAATATACAGAATGATTGTATTATGGAAAATATATGAGTTTTATTTATATTTGGAGTTTGTTTTATATTTAGAGTTTCGTTTTATCTTTGGAGTTTTTTTTAATAAAAGGATATTTATAAATGAGTTATAGTTTTACTAAAAGAGTTTCAAATAAATTCGGGAATTTATAAAATGGGTTTTATAATTATGTTTAGATATTTATAAAGGGAATTTTACGATTCATAAATAATTTTTTTATAAAAGGAGTTTGTAAATATAAGGAGTTTTATAAAGGCATTTTATGAAAACTATTTTATAAAAAAACCAAGACCCGATTTCCATAAACGATCATTCTAAATTACGGTGGTATAAGAAGCGTCGTTTCATGCTTAACACCAAATTCCAACGTATGGAAACTCATCTCTATCTTGATAATTAAGAATGAGTATCGAGGAAAGGATAGTTTTCTAACTTGTTAGATTTCATTGTTAATCAAGAGATGGTACTATTTGAAAATCGAAAAATGGTGTTAAGTATATTGGGTCTAATTTCCATACAGTCCATATCTACACCAAAGGTATTTTGGGTTTATTGTTGTTAATATTTTTAAATGACATTTTTGAGATTGTATATGGGTACATTTCCTAAGTACTGGAAATGTAATGTTTTGTGAATATACTTACATTGTTGATTTAAGTACATGGAAAAGGTTTTTAAGTATTAAAAGGTGAAATGGTTTGTGAATATTCTTATGTCATCGAGATAAGTATATGAATATTTTCTACGTATTGAAGGAGTAGAGGAGACTCGTGGATATATCTTTGTATAATATTTTGATACAAGTATTTACAAGATGGTTTTTAATTAATGAAAGGATTAATTAAAGAGGCTTTGTGGTTGCTTTGTGTGCTTAACCGTGCTTGGTTTCCTTATGAAATAAAATCTCCGATTTGATTATTTATTTATTTGATAGTTACATAACCAATTATCAAATGTTGACCAGTTTTAAAACCATCATAGTAGATTCAGAGAGACTGAAATTAGATATATTATTAGAAAACCACTTCGAACCAGCATATGCATTCGAATTGAAGACATCCTGAAGATGATGGAATCGAAGATGGAGTTCTTTGAAGTGTAAGGGCTACTTGCTACTAATCCTAAGGGTGATTTCAAAAGGGATATAGTAGAAGTTGTGCCTTCAGTTTTGTTCAATCCCAGAACAAATTTTTATGGACGAATGCTGGCTTTGCATTGTTGCCTAGAGGGTGGCGCTAGCATTCCAAGTAGGATTTGCTAAAAGGTAAAACATAGCCTCAGGCCTCACAAATGTACTCTCAATTAATTACCTGTTTTTAGTGAATGAAATGAATGGTTTCCTTCCCTAAATTAACTCTTAATAACAATTGTTGAGTGTATTTGATGTACTATACATTTAGTGAACCACTTTAAATAAAATAAGACTTTATTTAATGTTTTATTAGATTGGATCTAATATACATTTAGACTTCATATGCTCATTAAAGATCCAAAATGGTAATTTTTTTTGAAATTCACCCATATCTTCAGCTGTGGGCTGGCTTAGTTCCAATCTAATAAATTTTACCATTTGTAAAAAATGGGTGAATTTCAAAAAATGAGTGACTTTCAAAAAATGGGTGAACTGGGCCATGTTAATCGACGAAATTTCTATCGAATTAGAAAACTGTCGAAAAGATTCAAATTAAATTTTACTACAAGTGCACGGCGTACAAAAGTTAGTACGTGGCGAGTATGAGTCGATCCGCAGGGAATTGTGAGATTTAAAATTTTCTAATCAATCAAATTAAACCAAAAGTGAAGATTGTTTTGAAAACTAGAAAGCTAGGCAAATGTTGAGATTAAAATTCAATTTAGAGGCAAATCCACTTTCTTATATTTTTCACATAAATCAACATAAAATCAAATGATGATCTCTTTTCATTGAAGTAGGATTAGTGATGCATTTATCATAAGCATGGCCTACTTGAGTTATTAATTAACACAAATCAACCATCAAACTTTAATACAACTCTAGTCTTACTTTTCTATCTCACGAAACATAGCATAGAAAATGAAACCAAAATCTAGTTTAAGCATGAACTATTTACTATTAATTAGTAACATAGATCATCAAATTTTGATTCAATCTTCATTTCATTGCCATGATAATATTTAGATGAAGAGGCAAATTGTGATTAATGAGATAAGCATAGCCTATTGTTATGAACAAAGTAGGCTATCAAATTCAACATAAAACACAAACAAGCATAAACATCCACTTTCTCGTAAAGCATAAAAGAGATCATAGAAAATTTCATGTTGAATCTACATGATAGAAGAAAGCTTCATTACCCCTAAATTGTAAGGATTTAGCCTCTCATCTGTGTTATCATTTCAACACATAGAGATTTCAACATTGAAAATAAAGTAGAGAATAAGCAAAGAAAAAGAAGATTTACTACTAAAAGGAAATAAGCTAGACTAGTGCATAAATGTAAATCTAACTATGAACATTAAATAAAAGAGAGCACAAGAATAAAAAGTAACATAAAAGTAAAGAAAACACAAGTAGAAAAGAGAAGAGAAGGAGGCTAGAAAGCCATTTTTATTTCATTCAACATAGAGCTTACAACTTACTTTCTTAATTTCCTAACAAAAATCAAAGAGTAGAAGATATGTCCATTTACATAAGAGGGTTATTTATACATGCATAAAACCCTAATTCCATTTTTAGGGTGCTTCCCAAAATGCCCTTTAGGAAGTGTGGCCACCAAGTAACCATTAGCCACTAATTAATCTATCATTTGATGTGCATGAAGCTTTAACCTCCACTTAGTTGTCCATTAGCTCCTAATTGTACATTTAGGTAAGTGGGTGGGGTCCTCCATGATCTTGAACTTGAATTATTTCCTCTTCATTCCTTTGTATTTCGTTGTGCATGCATATATCATCATGAATCCCACTTCCATATGCATCAAAATATCCTATAAAAATCATAAAAATTGTCCAAGTAAAAATTCTTAAATTGGCACATGCACAAAAATGACCATTTTGCCCTTGAATGAAGATGAAAATATGATGGTTTGAAAATAATTGAATTTTGGTTTTAACATGTAAAATAGCCCAAATATGATGTTTATTTAAATAAAAAAAGATAAAATATGGATGTAAATATATGCACATTTACGTGCACATCAGGCCAGCCCGTAGCGGAAGAAATGGGTGAGTTTGAATTTTTTTTTACCATTTTGGATCTTTAATGAACTGATAAAGTCTAAATGTATATTAGATCCAATCTAATAAAACATTAAGTAAAGTCTTATTTTATTTAAAGTTGGTTAAAAGAAAGTTTAAAATTAATTTAGTTTAAATGTATAGTGCATCAAATACACTCAACGATTGTTTATAAGAGTTAATTTAGGAAAGGTAACCTTACATTTCTTTCCCTAAAAACAAGTAATTAACTGAGAGTATAATAAACATTATATGAAGAAAGAAACCTTCCATTTTCTCTCTCACTAATTAAAGTGATTGGGTCATTAAATGATATTAATTGGCAATTTATTCATCGCATAAAATGTAACTATTGTCCAAATTTACTTTACTGTGAATTATGTAAGTGCAACAAATCAGATAGTGTACATAGATGATATTTCCTACATATGTGTCTTTATTGTCCATAGTATTATCCAAAATACATATACACATATATTTACTTTTATATACAATGTACATATACATATAAATGAGATAATTAAGTGTTACTTTTATAACTCCAAAACGTCAGCAATTTTGAACCTAGTTTCAAAACTGAAAGTTTTTAAGATTAAAAATTTTGATTTTACATAAAAGTTCACCATATAAATTAAATTCAAATTGTATATATATATATATATGTATGTATGTATGTATGTATGTATGTATGTACGTATACATAGACATATAAATTTATGTGTGTATATATACACATACAAAATTCCCTGTAAATAATGTTTTAAACTTAATACATCTTTATGTTAAAATTTAAAATTTAGTATATGTTCCAATATAAAGTAACAACTTAGGCCTAACTTTAATCTTAAAAGTAAATCCAAGGGTCTATGATATTTTTCAATAAAGTCCAGTCACGTTTATAAAGAAAACTTTTTTTATAACTTTAAACAGAAGTATGTAAAAACCAAAAGATTGAATTTGAAATATTGAACACAAAACATACATGCAAACATAAATAAATTACATATGTTTTCTATTTGAATCAATAATAGAAATATTAGATTAATTAAGACTTAGATTTTAATCAAAAAGTGTTTTTAAAAAAAACAAACATGAAACAACAACAAAATAGATAGGACAAATCAGACACATATGTATATGTTGCAAAGGTTTCAGATCAAAATAGTTAAATAATATGAAGAATAATTAAATATGGGATCATATAATATAGTTCTAATAATGAAAATATGAATTGGCTAACAGTCAAAATATATCTTAAAATAGATTCAAATTAAAATAACATGGTGAATATATGTAATTAACAAAGATGGAGCAAAAGGTATCTAATCTATTTGATCAGATAAACAAATACACAGATGAGATGAAATAGGAGATGGATCTAAATTACATAAACAGGTTGAATGGTGAATATATAAAATTAGAATAATCACCTTGAGATGTTGCTAAGAGAATGCACCTTGAATGATGAATCAAAGGCTTTTAGATTCCATGAATCAATCCCCAAATATTGCAAGAATTAAGAGATTAGAACCACCTTTTGTTATTAATTTTATTTGATATTTTATTTTGGAAATTTAGAGGTGAGGAAGCCATGAAAATTTGAAATTCTCTAATAGAAGAGCAAGAGGGATGATTATGACAGGGAATAAATCAATCGTGTAAGAAAATTAAAGGAGATGTGTCTTAAAAGAATGATAGAAACCTTTCCTATTCCTTCCTTAAAACTTTCCCCTATTAATTCCTTTTTAAATGTTAATCAAATCATCTCTCTCATCTAAGTGCATGACTAGCAATAGATGGTGCCACATGGGCCCTTAAAAATTTCCAAAATCTCATTAGCATCAATTTCATTTAAATTCAATTCAAATTTGTGCACGTTTATAACTTTTATATATGCACACCATTAATTTCTAATGTTATTCAAATAAATTAAAATAAAATTCTAATTAATATTTCACAAATACTAATTCATTTAATTTATTTAAAGCCCCCTTTTAGTAGTTATCATGTTTAAATCAAATTTAAACACTCTAAAGATATCATATATCAATATGCGCGTTTATAACTCATATATATACACACTTTAGTAAATGCTAAGTGCATTCAAACAAATTAAATAAAAATTTACTAATTAATATTTCATAAATAATAATTAATTTACAACAATTAATTATTAATTAAATCATGTGGTTCATTTAGAGCATTCATCATTTCGGTTGTGCGAATCAAAGGTGTAAATTCTGTCAGCGATTAATATTGAACTATTCGAATATTAACGTTCACACATCACTTAGCAAGTAGTGTGACATTTTGGCTGAATTTATCGCTTACACATCTTTTAGTAAAAACAAATTTTACTTATGATAAGCGGTACCTAATAGTGACAATTATTTACACCAATTCTCTTCGTCAAAGCTATATCACTTTGGATTTATGAAATTTGGTAATAATAACAATTATTATTAACAAAAAGTCCTTGGTTCAATAATAACTATTATTATTAACCAAAATGCTCTGGCCAGAGACTTTGACTTTGAGTTGACTTGAATTGACCATGATACTAACCCCATATAACTGAGGAGACGAATCCTCTCTTGAATAGTGCTTCACTTCTAATACTTCCACTCGACCCAACTATAGTCACTTGATGGAACGCTATGTCATGATTTGACTATAATCAAAGGAGAGCTTTCATATTGAAGATTCATGGTATTTCAAGTCGAGAGAACTGTGTAAATCAGTCACATTGATATTTTCTGTTTGACCTTAGTTATGTTAACCAGCAAAAAACTATCGAGTGAATCGTTCCATAGTTGTCCAATAACTATCAATACGTAACCCCTAAGTGCCCCTAACAGTCATGAGTGATACACTACCCAACATTTGGAGAGCGTTACATACTCTAGTCTCAACGGATATACCGATATCCAGTCTCGATGCATCTTGAATAGGAATATTTAAAATAGTATATTTGTTTCATTGTGATAAATTACTCACGGTTACAACAATTTGTAACTACTATCACAAAACATACCATTTGTAGGTATTCTATTAAATATACTTTTAATTAAATTGGTTAATTAAAATAACCACATTATATTAAGTATATAATAGAAAGAAAATACCTTTATTTCAAACAAGATTGGTCAACGAGTTAGATATATGTAATAGATTACATAATTTCCCCTAGGGCATACCCTTAACTCTATCTGGCCTCTCAACCGGTAATGAGTAAAGCATGGATGTGCCGTAGGGCTATGTAGGTTGCTTCCATTAGGGTATGATCATTACTGGTACCTAGATCAACATTTATTTATGTATTGTGTATGTTTGTGGCCACGAAATTGGTTTGTCAGGGAAAACTAGAGGGGTGATCATAATCGATACTATCTAGGAAGGAGTAGGCCAGTCTTGAGTAGTAGAGATGAAAATGTTTTGCAACCTCGGGACATTTTCGATAGAGGTGTACTGTACAAAAGGTATACTCTTACCTTGTCATTGTATGGAATACATTCTCCAATAAGTGCCCATCGAACTTAGTTGTATACCTATTTTGCTGGAATTTAATTAATGTAACAATTTCGACTATGATTTAACATTTACTTTAAACCCTAGACATTATCATAATATCAAAAGATTTCATATGAAATGGTTTGTTTAAAAATCCATCCATGTTTATGTACTATGTGGTCTTACGAGATACCTTTATTTTATAAGGTTTTATAACATTAAAATCCATTTGATGTGTGTTTCTCATGCTGGTTTACTAGACTGATCCGGACGTTATTTTCTTATAACGCTTGGGGTTAGAATAAGTATATTTCAGATTTAGATATGGATGCTTTGGAGCTTCAGGAGACGAGCTGGATGCCTCCAAGATGTATTCACTTATATTTTATTTCTACTGCATTGGTTCTTTACATTTATCAGCAATTAGAAGGATAGGTTGTTATAACTGTCCACGCTGATGATAGATAGTTACTCTGTTTGATGTAAGTATATTACAGTTTTCTTTTATAATGACCCATTGTATACTATATATATATTACTTGTCACGATGTGAGATTCCATTCTGTCTTTTCTTTCTTTCCCCCAACAATATATCTTTCCAACATTTGGATGCTAGACATGTGAATACCGTGGATATATTAGTTTCGACTTTTGAGGGTCGAAAGGGCGAGTTGTTACACCCTCGATTAAGAGTGAAGTCGATATGTTAAAGCTCTATTGCTCATATCCCTACATGAACATCAGTCTGAATTCCTATAGATAGAAAAGCCTACTTCATCGGCTTTTAGAGCTAAGTATACGACTAAACGTTCTCCATAGATAAGTAAACATATAAGGCACGACCAAGTCACATAAAGCACGATCAAGTCACATAAGTCACATAGTCACTAAATGTCTGAAATTCTGAGTCGTTACAGCATACGTGGAGCCGAGACCATTAAATAAAATAAAGAAGACATAATATGTAATGGAAGATAATTGTAACGACCCGTAAATTTTAACTGTTTAAATATCGTAATTAGTTGAAATTTTGTGAAATTTTAAACGATAAAATTTTGAAATATAAATTTGATATTTGGAATGCGTCTAGTTAAACATAGCAACTGGTAAATTTTCGTCCGAAAATACGAAAGTTTATTTCGCGCGTAAATTTACTTCAATTTAATCAGTTAAAAACGATGAAAATAAAATGTTTTCAAAACCAAAATATTTTTACATAGAAAAATTCTAAAGCATCTTCTGAGCAAGATGTCAGTTTGTCATTTTTCCAAATTCGGACATCTTTGGCTTCGTCGGTCTTATTTTCTTGCGTTTTTCTTGCGTTTTTCTTGCATTTTATGCCAGTAGAAAATTCGAATTTTTAAAATTCAATCGTACCACTGATTTAAGTATACCGTTTTGATAGTCTCGTCGCACTGACCTTTACGGTGTATT
The DNA here is from genome assembly GCA_030737815.1 of Allium fistulosum. NCBI lineage: Eukaryota > Viridiplantae > Streptophyta > Magnoliopsida > Asparagales > Amaryllidaceae > Allium > Allium fistulosum. The sequence continues at coordinate 479,043,905 of CM060907.1, forward strand.
TGTTCCTGTGTTTTGAAGTCCGGTACACTGCGAAATCCACGAAACCAGTAACAGTATCGGTACCGGATCCGTGACTAATTGATTTCTGTCGCGTTTAAAATTTTGAACGTGGAGGACACGCATAATCAATTGTTTTACATATTTTTAGTTAAATCTTGGGAACCGTTGTCATTTATTTCCACCGTTTCTTTTCTCTGCTTTTGCATTCTTTCTGGTTGATATATTTTCAAGAGCCACTTCACTTGGTTTCATTTGAAGCAATATATTATTAATCAAACGCATTGCCTGTTGTTGTTCTCAATCCCTCCTCCTTTCCTCTTTTCTTAAAATCTGTTCGTTACTAATAAAAAAAATAACTCACCACTTGTTCTCAACCGAAGCTCCCACCCAATCGGCTCCAACTATCTCCTCCCCAGCCTGGACATGTAGCAGCATCCCTGCATTTTCCCACCGTTCGCCCAATGGCCGAAGCCCACATCCATCTCCGCTCACCACCACAACGCGCGCGACCTTCCTCCCTCTCCACACGTCATCCACCACCTCTCACCGCCCTCTTTCACTTAGCACCGCCTTGAACCCAGTCCACTGCTCGGCCGATATCCCCTGTCCTCATTCCACCCATGCATCACAACTACCTACCGCCTACAACATCACGTCGACCAGCGTCGACCGACCTCAATCGCCAGCGACCCTCCGATCTTCCCGGTCGCCTACTCGAGTTCCGCCTCTTCTATACCCACATTGCCTACTTCATCGCCGGATCTGTCAACCATCCCTCCTTTGCCTTTTGTATGTAAGCAGTAAGTTGCTGTTTATTTACTTTTATATTTATATTTTTTTATTTTTTATTTTTTTTACAAACTATATTTTGTTGATTTTATAAGTTATAAAAGCTTTATATGATCATATGATGTTGCTAGAGTGTGTTGTGTGTATATATATTTGTATATATGTTTGTGTGTGTATATAAGTTAAAAAAAAAAATTTACGTATATAAAATTTTATATAAGTTGAAGTATATATGTTTGACAATGTAAGTAAAAAGTAAGTTGTATACAAAGCTACATTTATATGATAGTTTTATATTATACTAAGTTTTTGCCTGTAGCTGTTACAGATATAGATATGTATATGCTTTAATTTTTAAAGCTATATTTGCACTTCCAGCTTTGTTTGGGTTTTAATACTTCAATTTTTATATGCGTACCATATAATAGATTGCCAGCCACTTTTGTTTATATGCGTGTATAATATGTTTATAGTATTGAATTTTATTAATCATAAACTAAGTTATATTTGGTATAGTATTATATTCGAATATTAGTTAAATAAGGTTATATTATATATTGGTATATAAGTTGTCAGTTGTGGCATACCTGTAGTTGCGCATGAGTGATGTTAGGTGAATAGTTATATAGTTGAGATATTGTGTTATAATGTGTATTGTATACTGGATTTCACTTTTGAAGTCATTGGCTTGTATTTTGATTGACACTAGCCGCACCTTTTCTTGAATATATATTGATCTGCTAATGTATATTATAAGTTTTATGATTTGGAACATATTTTGTAAAAATAATAATAATAATAATAATAATATATATTCTGTTTATATCAACGGATTCTAAATTGTTTCTTCAATTCTTATTATCAGCTTGATTGTTGAATTCGTGCCGATTTTGTTTTGCTTCAATTCGTCATTCAGATTTCAATGTCCGTATCAGTGTGCGTATCCATGTCATCTTCCGTATTCTCTAGCCTCGAAAGGTGAGCACTCACTCACGAATAACGTTCTTTAATTTATTAAATTTGATTTCAATTGAAACGACAATTGAAATATGCTACTGTTAGATATTTACACTGTTATTACCTGTATCAGTTCACCTGTGACATCTGACACCAATATCTGTTATATATGCAATGATAATCCAGTTTGATTGTTAAATGACTGATTGTTTGACGTTTACAATTTGACGTTAAAATTGTAATGTATAAAGTGATAAATATTATGCAAGTAAATTTGACGTAGGATAATTTAAAATTTTAATTGACATATATGTTGAATTTGATTAGTTGAATATGACCCCTTTTATTTGTTAAATTAATTGACATGTAAAATAGTGATAATTACACTTTGAACCATTGAACGTATATTGGATTAATTGTTGTAGTGTAAAAATTGAAATTGAATGACAAGGGAAAACCGTAATGTAATAATCTTTAATCTACATGAAATGATAGTGTAGATTCTAGAAATAATTATATTAAGTCGTACAAATAACAATGCGAATTAATACGATTATTTCGGGATTATTTAAATTGATTATTGGATTGTTATTGTTTGTTGTTATTGCTTGTTTATTTACTTTGACACCATCCCAGTTATCATACTGCACGTTCCCTTTGCTATGCTTTCATTTTGAATTGAATTGGAATCGGGTTGAAATGATAAATACCCAAATTAAACCTTGACCTAGGATAGAGAATTAAATAAAACCCGATTGGTCAATAATTTGATTTAAAAATGAAACGAAGATTTTATTTGAATAAACAATATGGTTTTGAAATGAAGTTGAAATTTGAATTTTAATGAAAGGAAATTGTAATATTTAATAATCTGAAACAAAATATTAACAATGTAATTGATGAAAGAATGTTGTTTAATTTGAGAAATGATTGAATTAAGTTTGAAATTATTAAACTTTGAAATGATTTAATAATTAAGTTTGAAATTATAATTATGTTGAAATTATTAAACTTTGAAATTATTTAATAATTAAGTATTGAATTATTTAATAATTAAATAAGATTGAATTATTTAATGATTAAATTGAATTGAATTCTTTAATAAGAAAAATTGAACTTTTGAATAACTGAATTTTACTTCGTAAATAATTGAAATTGAGTTTCTTTATTAATTAAGTTTTGGAAAATTATTTAAGTAAGTAAATAAGTGAAATTGAATTTCTTTAACAAGAAATTAAAATGTGATATTTTTGGAATTAATGTAAGACTTGTAATTGAAAGAATTGATTTGACGAATTTAATTTAATTAAAAATTGTAAGTTTTGATTTAATGAAGTTGAACTTAAGAAATTGATTTAATGAATTGGAAATTTAATAGAAATTGTTTTGAATGATAAAGTAACTTAACGAATATTGAATGAAATCGATAAATGAGTTTAAATTGATTTGAATGTTAAATAAAATTTATTTAAATGATTTCGGAATGAAACTTATATACGAACTTGAATCAATATTTGAATTGTTTTAAATAGAAATTGAAATTGAATTATAAGATTTTGAAATGGTAATTTGGAAGTTTTGAAACATAAATTATGGAAATTGATTTGGAAAGACAAATGAAATGTTGGTTTATAAATTCTAATTGGAATTGAATTTGATTTGGTTTTGAAATAAATAAACGACCAATCGGTGTAATAATTACGAAGTTATTAAAGAGACCGGAATCGGTTATGGATATACTCTCTATCTAAACCGGAAACCACTTTAATAACTATACGCGGAGTGTGATCCAAAATGAAGTGGTTGGAATGATGTACGTGTTGACTGAAGAAAGAGAACGATGATGGATTAGCCTTGACACTTGTGTCAAATTGGAAATGACTAAAACAGGAGCCGTGCCGGGCCAATGGAGGTCAGCTACCTCAAGTGAACACACTTCTTCGAACTACTCATTACTTGTTGTCGATTGGTGCACCCTTGATTTTGGGAGTGTTGTTTCACGGTGTTGCGATCGCTGCGGCGATGCGTTCTCACCAGTCCGGATCAGGCAAACGGTAGTGTCACTACCTTGGGTATTGCCTCATGTGCCTTGTCATACTTGTATCCCGATATACGCGACCACTACGATTTGTTTTGTACCTTTAGTATATGGATTGCCCTCTGGTGACTTCCGGTTTTGGGGAAACTACGGTCTTGTATATGCTCTTGGGAATAAAAATGTGTTAAGGGTGGAATGGGCCATGACTTAACACTATTTTGATATCTTATATTACTGATAGACATTATCTACTTATCGTACACTACTACATAGTAGATAGTTTAATGGATCCTTAAAGGATGGTTATTCCAAACATCCTTTGAGTTACTTGTATTTCAATTGCTATTTCACTTGAGTTGGATTTATTGATATAAGAATGTTAATCCTGACTCGAGTGTTTTGTGTTTTGCTTTACGCTCGGGTCAGACTGAGTGTACCAGTATTCAAGACTCACCTTTGAAGTTGGAGCTTGCTTGAAGATCCAGCCATCTATTCTGCTTTCAGTATTCGATGATTCCAGTGATGTATTCTGATTTGTATCCGATGTATCATATTACTCTTCCGTTGTATCTGTTCTAACTCTGATGTAACTTATACATTTATATAGTAGCTTCATGAACTACTATCTCTTTTATTTCCGCTGCATTTATTACTCTGTGTCTGTGATCTGTAATTATTTATTTACTGTATATGTTTAGTTTTGCCAAATTTAAATTAACAACGCGGTATTTTGAGCAATTAAACTCCGGCATGAGTGTCTACCTATACACTTATAATGGATGCGAATGGTCCAAAATAGCGGGCTGTTACAATAATCGACATAAACTAGTGTTACGTGTAAAATGTATAATTTCCCAGTCACCGGAATGTTGTTCTGACTCTTCCTCAGTACAACACACATGATAGTTTTAGAGGGACAAGTACTGGTGTAAGACGGACACCGAGGAAGGATAGGTTTCCCTATGCATGCTCGACACTGACAGGGACACCAGATATTGGAAGTGTTAACCTTGATCGGTAACTATATGTTTTCTTATATTTTACTATTCCGTTGTGAGTTATATCGACAATGCTTTAATATGCAATTAAATGTTTATTTGCAGGATGTTAAATCAATGATCCATACTTTGGTCGACTTTAGTATTCAATTTAGTGAAAATTCAAACCCACTTGGGTGCGGGTTGTTGTAGTTTTATTTATTTATTTAAGGCAATGTAATTGTTTAGAACAATTATCAAATGACTCACTAGACATCTTTTATAGATTATTCTATCTAAGTCAAATAGAAGTTCAGATGTGATGATTATAATGGTTTTTCAATTTGAGAAAATTGTGGATCTTGTGGGTGGAGACCTTACATCGACCATGGTTGGTCATGTAATATGGGTTCATGTTACATCCAAATCTGAGCATGTGTCGAGACATAGGAAATGGAACCTATTGAATAAATGGTTTGTATGATTCGATATCGAAGGTTAATATCAAATTTATTTGAATTTGGATCAAATTCAAAATCTATGGCCTATGTATTTCGGTTAATCGATAAATGCCATCATATTGAACCAAGTGACTTTAAAGGTTGAACTTAACAATTAAATATGGTCGCCATCAGAGTTTTAACCATAAACCGAGCTTTATAGTTGCTTAAAAGTGTCGCTTTAATGATGATTAGTAGTAGGATTCATTCGAGATGCTTTATAAGAGATTAAACTTATGTCCATTACTATACTTCAGCAAAGTTTGAGGGTTAACTCAACACATAGGATTTAGACAAGTACGGTTCTCAATATTCGACTGAAATTGATTTAATAAATTAGTTTATAAATATTAAGGAGACGTCGTAAACAATTGATACACACATATTTAATTACTATTTGTGGTTGAATTTAGTTAATAAAATGTGTATAAATGTTATACATATTTAGTTAATTTTAATAAGAAGTTAAATGCCTAAACAATATGAATATATACATTGGGTACATTTTTTATACATAATATTCTATAACACGGTGGCTGCCCTATGGGATTTAGCGGTGAAAATTTCTAAATTTTGAACTTAAATAAGTGAATAAAAAAGTCTTAAGTAATTGAGATGTATTTGGATCTCTATTGATGACCTCAAACCTACATTACTACTATAAATGAGGCTTAAGTAAGGCTTAAATAGTCATTCTTTTATATATTACAATATTTTATATTCTATTATCTTCCATTAAATCAAATTCTCCATTATTTTATTGCTAATTATTTTGAAGTTGGAAGTTGGATTTCCTAAAGGTGAATCGACGATCATGTATGTGTGCACCCTTGGCATCATTATCATTATGTAGTCCTTTATAATTTATATATGCTTACATAAGTAATTTTATTATCGATGCACACACATTTTGTTAATAAGGGGAATCTGTAGCACCCTATTTGTTTATTTTGGATCAAATATAATAGTTCCACCATTTCGCTAACATTTGTTATTAAAATGGAGAAACTAAAATATGAAGCATTTGAGCAGTGGTGTGATTTAGTGCATATAGTTGGTATTTATTGTACAAATTCTTAAAAACCTCTTACGAATGATCATGATATGCTTAAATAGGGTCCCTTTGCAAGGCAACATTCAATTAAATTAATTACAGGCTTCTTGATAATCACACTACTTCTAACAGTGGCCCATCGTGCAGAGAATTTGGGATGATTTAGAAACTCAAAACCAAAACTTGTTTATGTGAAATGTGCTGAAAACTGTCATTCTGACCTAAGACAAGTTATGCCATTCTGATTATCTCAATTGTTCATCTTTTCAATGTGTGAGAAAGCTCGTTTATGAGAATATTTACTCGTTTTTCGAATGCCCAATAAATAAAAAAATATGAAAGGATGTCTTGCAAGTTGGTGGGTATCACACCTCTTCTCTTGACAGCGAGGAGCATTGGTTCAACATTTTTAATGCAATGAGGTGGAAAGATTTTAACTCTAAAGTTCTAGTAGCTTCTCCGAAAATAGTTATGTTGGAGCTTTGGAGGTAAAGGAATGATCGAGTTACGAAGGAGGAGAAGGAAATAAGAAGAAATTAAATGGCTCTGTGTTTAGACGATGTGGGGTTAAAGACTTAGTAAATGTTGATTGTAGAAAATTGTATGATATATATGGCTTGGTTTTTGATTTCAAACCACAAAGTAATTTTTTTTAGTTTTTTTAAGTTCAATAAAAAGGTAAGTGATCTCATTAAAAGCCCTTCTTAAAATAAAAATAAAACTAAATAAATGTTAACCCTCTTTTATTCACGACTCAACGACTTAAGGGAATAAGCGACTTAACTATCCAAGGCATAAACGGCTTAACGATCTATAACAAGGCAGCGACCTAACGACCTAAAGCACAGAGCGACTCAACGACTTAAGGAGCTCCAGCGACCTAGCGACCTAAAGACTCTGCAACTCAATGACTTAACGACCTAGCAACTCGATGAAGGCAACGACCTAACGACTTAAGGAGAGAGCGACCTAACAACCTAACAAGCTTCAGAGTTAAGCCGCATGCACACCGCTTCTTCCATTAGGTCGCTAAAGACTTAAGCAAACCGAGATAACTCTTGTGCTACACATTCTAAGTCGTTCACAGCTTGTATCTCGTCCAGGATGGTTCCATTAAGTCGTTGACGACTTATGTTAGCTCGAGATCACTCTTAGGTCGCAATTCCCTAGGTCGCTCATGACCTATGATGTGGTCGACCTAAGCCCAGCTCCTCCTATAAATACCCTGCCTACTTCGCACTGAAGGGGGGATCGGAATTTTTGGAGCGCTAAGACTCTACTATTTTCACGACTTCTACACCCACTCCAACACTTAAAAGGCAAAGGATTTTCCAAAGAACCTTCGAAAAAGATCAAGTTCATTCAACATGAATTCAAAAAGCTTTTCTGCATCAAAGTTCTAACTACTTGTCTCAATTGTGTTGTAATTGAAGAATTATTGTAAAATATGTAATCAAATTAGTGATAGAAGAGATTAAGTGGACGTAGGCTTGACTTTAAGCCGAACCACTATAAAATTATTGCCTCTTTACTATTTTCTGCTATTTTCTGCTTGTTTTTAGTTCCCGTACCAACGGGTGGTGCTTTCGCTATATCACAACTCACACCGGGGTGTTAGCGTACATTTTTAGCTTTAATAATAAACATAATAATAATAATAATAAATAAGTAAATAAATAAACATTCTTAAAACAGCAATAATAATAAATAAATTGTGTTGCTAAAAACATATATGAACCTTCTTTCTAACACCAACAGTAAAATAAATATCATAACTTAACATCAATTTCACTTCTTAATAACATGCTCTCCTCTATAGGCTATGTCACGATTGGGATTTCGACCTTCGAAAATCGACATCAATACGTCCACTGTATTACATGCCGAATAATCGAATTCCAAAAATACCAGGTCGTTAGGGAAAAAAAGAAAGAGGTAGAAGAAGAAAATAGAAACAATAACACAGAATCTCACAATCGCAGCAGAACAATATATAAAAGACAACAACAGGTCTTTATACAAAAAGAACTATAACTGATAATTATACATTACATCATCAGAGTACAATACATCAATAACACAACACCAGACAGTTATAATAACTTGTCCTCACAAATGCTGAATATACAGCCTACAACACACAGCGGAATAAAATCAAATACGTTTGATATGTCATCGTCATCTAGCTCTTCTCCTAAGCTCCATAGCATCCTACCCTGTATTTATAATAGTGAATATTAGGCACGCATCCCTAAAAGAAAACTTAATTCACTAAAAATCCTCCCGCAAGAAAACATACTTTGTAGGTCCCTGTTTTTCATTTCGGCTATTTTTTTCCCTAAAATACCACTTCGCTTCTTGCACGATTGATTTTAATAACGAGTTTATCTTTCTTGATTTCATCTTCTTCTTCATCGGCGAACTTATGATTTTTATTTCATCTTCTTCTTCAATGGCGAGCTCAACTTTCTCGATTTCAATGGAAAACTGCAATTATACATAATAGTTGCAGAAATGTCTGCAATTATATGCAACAGTTGCAGACATTTCTGCAACTATATGTAATAGTGACATTTCTGCAAATATGCAATAGTTGCAGAAATGTCTGCAACTATATGCAATAGTTGCAGACAATTCTGCAACTATAGCATATAGTTGCAATTCTGCAAATATGCAATAGTTGTAGAAATGTCTGCACCTATATGCAATAGTTGCATACATTTCTGCAACTATACCATATAGTTGCAGAAATTTCTACAACTATATGCAATAGTTGCAGACATTTCTACAACTATAGCATATAGTTGCAGAAATGTCTGCAATTATTTGCAAATGTTGTAAATTTGGAAAAAAAACGAAAGTGTTCAAAATTTGCTGAATTGTCTGCAAATATATGAAATAATTGCAACTTTACTACAAATTTGAATTTTTGGTATCAACAATGGATCTCATTTTAAAGATCATAAATTTTTTGATTTTTTTGGTGAAAACGGTATGTTGATTCGATTTTTCTACATAAAGTTATACGCATTTGAAATGTTAAAAACATAAAAGGGTATTCGGGTGTTTTTGCGTGCGTGAATTTGAATATAGGGACCAGAAATGTAAGTTTAGTTTGGGAAGGATGTTTTCTCTATTTTGAAACTTATTAGGGATGTGAGCCAAACTTACCCTTCATAATACTCGGTCTGACCCGAGCATTATAATAAATAACACCCGAGTCAGTCATGAAAACCAGCGTGAGCAAACAGACTCAATTTGAATTATTAAAGTTTTCAAAATCCTTTGAAAATCAAAGGTATCTCGTAAGACCATGCCACACATAAACACGACGGGTTTTTACATTACGATAACCAAAACATTTCATATCAAATCCTCTGATATTATAATAGTGTCTAAGTACAAATACATATTCAAATAGCTGAAATTGTTACATTAATTAAATTCCGGCATACTAGGCTCTACAATCAAAACCGTAAAGGCACGTATTGGAAAATGGATTCCATATGAATGACTAGGCACTGGGGTACCACCTGTCACTGTACACGTCTATAAACAGCTTACCGAGTACCACGCCGGGATCCCCTGCCACACAAGACTAGACTATCTCTAACCTAGATAGACTGAATATGCTATCACCCCGGGTGTTCCCACCCTCTTTCGAGCTCCTTCCATACATCGTAATGATAAATAATATCCGAGGTTATCTAGAAAGGTGATAAACATACTCTACTTGGGTGTGACCCACTTAGCCTTGCTGCATCTCCCCTGATTTTCAGTCATTCTCGATTGATGAGGCTAGAGGTTATGATTACCTTTTTAAAGAATTTTTCACTTATAATGCTCATTGTCCTCCGATGACAATGTTCTGATAGCATTCATCCATACAAGTCCGTTCTGGGTTCGAACAGAACCGAAGGCACTACTCCTACTACATCCATTTTGGAATCACCCTCAGGATTAGTAGTGATTAACCCTTGCACTTCACTGCTCCATCTTCGACTCCATGCTCTTGTCTTCATTTCGAAAACGTATTCATTGGATCGAAGTGGTTTTCGGGTAACAAATATGATCCCGGTCTCTTCGAAACAACGTTCGATATTTCTAGTAAACTCAACCGTGGTTCTTTAGGAAATACACAGACGGAAATAAGATCGAAGATCACCTCCTAACCATTAGTGAAAGGATTTCCTTATAAACGTCCTAGAAGAAGGAAACGAGTTTATACGTATAGTATAACACCTCGAACGGTAACTGTACCATATAATTCCCGTATTTCCCCTAGATATTTCCAAAGTTATATTTTTGGTCCAAATTTGATAGTCGGTTAATTAACTATCAAATAAAACAATCATTCAACCAAATATTTCATTTCCACGGAAAATGCCAAATCCCCTTTTAATTTAATTATAATAAATTAAATCTCCTTATCCAAAATATATACTTCTCTCATCGAGTTAAGTAAATTCACCAAAACTATTCTTTCAAAGATATTTGGAAACCCTTAAAATAATTTGGAAAGTACCACTGCGGTATCAAACCATGGATTCACAGCTCAATGGTTACGTCTCTATCCCTAAGAAATTCAAGACTTAACTGCAGGCACTCACTGCCTCCGATTACGCCATGCGGGTATACCAATACTTCCCGAAAACTTTATTTAAAATTTTTCAAAATAATACTTATGAAATTTCTATAACAATTTCCCAAGTTAAATTTAGGCGATTACACTTTAAAATAGAAAGTTATCATATATTATAAATATTGAATAATTTATCCCTTTAAAATTATAATACTGGTTAATTCTTTAAATAAAAATTGACTTAATATCAACCATTTATAAAACTACTAAATTAATACTTAAATATACTTGAAGCAATTTTAAAATAACTAAATAATTAATCTTCTGAAATATTCCTTAACACTTTTAAATTTCTAGTTAATACTTAAAAATCGTTCTTTTGAAATAAACTTAATTTTTCCAGAAAATGTATTTTCAACTCCAACATAGCCAGTCTAATTATTTATAAATCCCTCTCGATTTATTTCCAGTTTGATTTACGTTCCAATTCGGTAAATTTCCTTTTTCACAATTCAAAAAAATAAAACTACTATTTATTTTTAAAACAATTTATCCATCTCTTTATAAATTCCCTCCGTGAATTTATAATTTCAAATTATCCACCGATAATTACTTCACTTTATTTTAAAAACTTTGTTTGTAATTCCCATAGTCTCATTTCCCGTTTATAACGGTTTCATAACACTTAATCGATTTTAAATAGATTTTCTAAATTAATTTTCGTTTTTCAATTAATTTCTTAGTTAACCCAAATATATCCCAAACCCACTAATTTCAGATTCACTTCCTTTTTATGATTTAAAATCTTATTTAAATCTGGAACATCAATTTCATATTTTATTTTCAAAATTCCCCTTTTATTTTTCGCAAAATATTTAAATCTTAAATTTAAATATATATTCTTTTATACATAAATTATATTGCTTAAGTTCTTATTTAAAAAAAAACCCTTTTATTCACATTTATTTAAAGATCAATATTTTTCCATACTCCAAAATTATTAAATAGGATTTTAAAATCAAACTATTTATCTTTCCCAAATTCATTACTTTTATTTTATCCAACATTACTATAAATATTTTACTTTAAAATTCCCTTTTTATTTTTCTTTAAAAATTCAATATTCATATTTTTGATATTTTAAAATGCCAAAAATATATCCAGCAATACCATAGCATCCAATAAATTCAGTTTCCCATAGAATCTATCCCAGATTATTCAAGTAAATCATATCACTGAATATGAAAATAATTTTCAATATTTTTGAGCAATCCAGTTGGATCCCTCCAACCTGTTTCCCCTGCATCCATAGATGTTAGCACAATATAAAAATACCAACCCCACTTCGAGGTGGATATCGCGTTATATAGGGTCATCCGCTATTATGCGGGGAGCATAGGGTCTCATCCGCTATATATATTTGCGAGAATATCAATCACTCCAATACACACACACAAACACAGACACACACACACTCAACTATATATAACATCACATTCAACTGATAAATATTTATCAATTCAACTAATCGATCAATAACTAATTTTAACTATTTAAAATTAATCACAGAAATCCAAAGTTGAGTGAGATTAACTCACATTGATTTTTATTATCGCTTTCGCGTTTTAGTTTTTGGAACTAAAACCGTAAATTGTGAAGAAACAAGCTGGATTGGGTTGGATTGCCAACAGTAAAATAATAGGTGAGTTAATCTCACTCATCTGGTTGCAATTTAAATTTTTTTTGAAAAAGGGTTCAAACTTTCTATTAGAAACCAAAAAATAAATAAAGTACAAAGTCCAACAGACCACCAATAACAAACAAAACCAGGCCTGACAAAAACAATACCAAGGCCCAAAACAGAATTGCTATAAAACAAACTAAACTCACACCCGAAACCCGAATGAAGATTCCAGACAACTCATTAGGTTAAAAAAGGCAAGGCTTAAGATGCGAACTACTTCATTCACTCCTCTCATACGAAAGAAGAAAGAGCTTCAGTAATGGCGGCGAGGGAGTTAAATGACTCCAACCTCAAACTCTTCGACTAAATCTCAAATTTAAACAAGAAGCGAACAAGAAAGCTCTGCTCCAAGTTACAGATCCTCCACGAGAACAGGCATCTACAGATAAGTGACCAAATCTCGATAAGCCATTAACTTTTAACTTTAAAAATGTCTAATAGTAGATCTCGTTGTTACAGGACTCAAGAATGGAGTCGAAATGTCATCGAAATCTCTAACTCCTACGATACTAGAAGTCAATGTCCTTAGATCTCACAGACCTGAGCCAGAGGAGACTCCTTCTTCCATAAAGATGAGATCTTTATTCTTCTAAAGTCAAAAAAGACGCTGAAAACTTAAGAATGGGATGTCTTCGTACGCAGAGATACTCAAAGGAGAAGAAGGACAAGACAAGTCCTCCCTAAGCTTCTACACGAGCTAAGACTTTAATTCCCTGTCTAAAAGCTGCTTCCTTTATCTATGAAATTGGACTGACTTCTAATTGAACAGGTCAGGAAGAACAGGACCTCAGAACTCACAAGCAACTACCTCTTTCAGATCTTAGAAAGTAACGAGCATCCCTCGAGAAGAAAAGATAAGATGATATAAACAATCTTATTTTTTACTTTTTTCAATTCGAGAGAAAACAATCTGAAATATCTATATTTTCTTGAATGCCCAGATCAAATTTGTGACACTCAAATCTACCTGCAACCTGCATCCTTTCCAGCTAATACGATAATTATTAAGAATTGTAATTGATAATGTAATTAGAAAAAAGAAGCAAGAACATGTAAATTAAAACAGGTACATAAAACCTGGAGCAGGATCAAAGATCTGGAGAAAGGCAGAGAAGGGAATGCTTATGATAATTCAGCAGAAACCCCACTTCTAGATTGGAAGGTATATCCCCATTTCAATGCAATTGTTCCATTAAAGTCAGATATGTTCTTGAAATGCTTAGATTTAACCATTCTGATATTCATAGTCTGGAATATATTGTGACAAATCTGCATCCTATCCTTAAATCGATTTTGAAAAATCCTATCATTCCTTTCTTTCCAAATGTGCCAGACACAAGCTGATAATGATAGTTGAAACAAGTCCGAGTTGAGGTTTTTAGAGCTAGAAAGAAAAACAATTTTCTGTAAATCATCCCTCAAAGAGAAGGATAATATACTTCTCGGAAATTTGAATTTTTTTTTACAACTCCACAACCACACCTGTTCTGTAAAATTACATTGAAAAAATAGATGGTCTATGTTTTCAATGTAATTATTACAGAAAACACAGTTTTGATCAACAACAATCTGTTTCTGTATAAGTCTTTCTTTAGTTAACAGATAATCATTTATGGCTTTGAAAAGGCATACCGCCATCTTAGGGACATGAATGTTATTCCAGACCAAAGACGCCCAACTTTTAATTTCAAAATTGGATCGAACCGAATTCCAAACTTTCTTAAACTGATACAAACCATCCTTGGAACACTTCCAGGACCAAAAATCCCTCTCACTGTTCTTGTGAATCTTAACACCTTCAATTTCAGCATGTATTTGAAATAAAAAACTATAAGAGTCCCACTTCCACTTCCCATTACTTAAAATCTTACTGAGAGACAGGTTTTCCGTTCCAGTTCTGAAAGCTGAATCTCTCCCAATACGTTCCATAATAGAGCTGCCATTTAACCAAGGATCATACCAGAGAGAAGTAGTTTTACCGTCAGCGATATTAAGAGAAAGGCATTTTAGAGCTTCAACTCTGTTTTTTAAAATGAATTTCCACACCCCCGAATCATCCGAACGCTGATTAATTTCCCAAATACTTTTATGACCAATATATTTACAATGAATAAGATTCACCCAAATACCTTCTAAATTAATTACTTTCCATATCAATTTGACGTATAAGGCTTTGTTCAACTCTTCTAGATTTCTCAATCCCAAACCTCCTTCTTCTTTTTGTTTACACAGAACCTCCCAAGGAATCTTACTGCTGCGACTTTTCCAAAGAAAATTCAAGATCAAATGTTTTATCTTTTGAATAGTAGAAACTGGAATGCAAAAACACTGCATCCATAATTGAATAATAGGGTAAATGGTAGATTTGATTAGTTCCAGTCTCCCAGCTAAACTCAACATTCTATTTTCCCAACTAACAATCCTAGCCTTAATCTTATCTATCAAAGGAAAACAATCCTTGTCTCTCAGATTAGCACTTGACAAAGGAATTCCCAAATACCTTATTGGGAGGTCCGATTGCTGAATATTGAGAATTTTACTAATGTCATTACAACAATCTACCCCTTTCCCAAAGAAAACATTAGATTTCTCAAAGCTAAGCTCCAAACCAGAAACCCTCTTCATAGTCTTAAAAACATCACTTATAGCAATTGCATTTTTAACATTGGCTTTAGTAAAAATTATAATATCGTCAGCGTAGATTAGATGTGTAACATTATTTTCGAAATCTGCAATAGGAGAATTAAGACCATCTCTGACTTTTTCTTCCATCAAAAGAGTAAAATACTCCATCACCAGAGTAAAAAGTAAAGGGGAAAGCGGATCACCTTGTCTAAGACCATTAGAACTCTTAAAATAACCATGCGCGTCACCGTTAGCAATAATGGAGAACACGGGAGTCTTAATTAAGGTTTCTATTAATCTTACCCATTTATTAGGGAAGCCTAGGCTTATTAGCATGTGTATGACAAAAGATCGATTGATCGAATCATAAGCTTTTTTCAAATCAACTTTAATACACATGTAATTATTATTCTTTCTACCAAGTCCCCTGATAATTTCATGGGCAAACAGAATACCATCCCCTATAGATCTACCTTTAATAAAAGCCGTCTGGTTCGGGGATACCAGCTTATCTAAGAAAACTACTAATCTGTTACAAAGGATTTTGGTGAAAACTTTATATAAAGTATTACAACAAGCAATGGGTCTAAAATCTTGAATACAAGAAGAATGGTCTTTTTTTGGGATCAAATGTAGAAACGTATGGTTCCATTCGCTAATAATAAGACCCTTATTAAAAATATCATTCATAGTTTTGAAAATCAAGTCTTTAGCAAGTTTCCAGTGAACTTTATAAAACATCGAATTAAAACCGTCCGGACCTAGAGAAGAAGAATCTTTAATATCCCACAATGCGAATCTAATTTCTTCCATAGATATTCCATCATTCAAAAAATTAGATCCATAATCAGAAATTATCGATTTACAAATTACCTCTGGAAATTGATCACCAGATGGGAGGTTGAAAATTCTTTAGTAAAAATTAATGGTCGAATCTACAAACTTTTCTTCCGGAATTACCTTCCCATCTATGCCAACGTTGGTGAATCGATTTCTACTTCTCTTACTAGACATTTTAGCATAGAAAAATGCAGAAGCTTCGTCACCCATCATCAGCCATTCACATTTAGCCTTTTGTTTGGCATCCAAGAACTCTTTCTTCAAAGCTATTTCCAAGTTGTTCCTGGCAGTTTGGAATTCCAAAGCCAAACTGTGATCATAAGAATTTTCCAACAATTTCTGAAGACGAGAACATTTCTCTCTCTGAACACTAACCTCTTGTTTGGTGTCTCGAGAGTTAACACTCCATCTCTTAAGATCTCTCTTGATTTTCTTGAGGATACTAATGATTTGAAACAAAGGCCTATCAGTAGGGTTAGAAACCCAATTCTTCTCAATCAAGGGAAAATAATTATCACAAAGAGACCAGTGGTTCATATATCTGAACGGTCTATTCTTTACCCGAGGCGATGCATAGAGCGAAACAAGGACTGCATTATGGTCACTCACTGAGGGTGGCAAATATTCAGCCGATAAATCAGTAAATAAATTGATCCAATCTAGATTAGCAAATACCCTGTCAATTTTGGAAAAAATGTTTCGACTCGGACCAGACCACCAAGAAAATTCATAACCTTTAACATTAATCTCATTAAGCCCAGTACGATTTGACATGTCATCCAGTTCAAATAAATTACCAAAATTAACTGGATTACCTCCTTTTCTTTCTAAAGGACTACGAATACAGTTAAAGTCCCCAAGAACAAGCCAAGGTCTAAAAATATTGATAGCATCCTCCTGTAAATTCTTCCAAAGATTACTTCTTAATGCAACAAAGTTATGAGCGTACACAAAAGTGAGATTACATTTGAATTTCTAGGTATTAATCAGTTCTATGGAGATATGTTGATCACTCATACTAATAAAGTTAAAATCCCAAGAATCTCCGTTAATGAAAACTAAGATCCTACACTTAAAATAACAAGAAACATTACTAAAAATTTTCCAATTGCCATCTAAATCTTTTTCCAACTTCAAAATATCCGATAACAACAACTTATTTTCCAAAATACCAAAACAACTGATTTTGTGCTTCTCAATAAGTTTTCTCACTTCTCCCAATCTGTTGGGGTTATGAAACCCTCTTACATTCCAGCAGGCTATAGACATTATTAAACCTTGTTATTGCGGGTCCTCAATGACCTGTTACTTGAGGATTCCCCTATGTCTTCTGTTGGAATACCTAGCATCTGAACCCACTTGGGATTCTTACGAACAAGCTTATCCTTCTGAATGTTCACAAACTCTATGTCTTGAAGGATAGGAGTAGGAACCTCCTCATAAATATCCTGATTTTGGTCTGCATTATCATAAGAATTCTGTCCCTCTGCCTTCTCTGACGATCTTGTATCCTGGACCAGATCGTTCTGTACCTGTAAATCAATACAAACTTCAGTGCCTCTTCTACAATTAACATTATTAGTTATACAATCATCAATAAAAATATTATTAGGAAATAAAGATGTGGGAACAGAAGGAGATTCCAATGATGACGAATGGCGTTTAAGAATGATTTTATGGGGTGAAGGTGACTTCTGAGGCGATAGGCTCAAAATACTGGCTCCCGGGGTAGTTGGAGAAGCAGGTAGAAGAGACTCTTGATCAGGTGGAACTACCAGCCTGGCTAACGAGGATCGATCTTCACTGACTCCTACCTCGGTGTGAGTGGCAGGTTCTGACCCTAGAGCTTCTAAGGTTGCCCCCTCACCACGCTTATCTGAGGAAGCAGCTCCTTCTACGACCTGAACTGACGGACTATCTTCTGATTGTAATTGGACAGAAAGAGATTTACCTCTAATTTCTGTCTCCAATCCTTCGAACACTATCTGAGTTCTATCCCAAATACCTTCCTTAGGAAGGCAATCAGCAATTAAACTTCGATTATCATTAAAAGCTACTGATTGGATAGTATCATCCAGAGCCTCCCCATTAGGGACCACCTCCACGGAATTTCTACAGCTTTCATGGGAAGAGTCATTGAGGCATCTACCCTTCAACTGATTTTCAAGATCCATAGACTTCCCATTACCGTTCTCTACCCTTACAACATCTTCATTATCTTCCAAACTCTGAACCCCAGGATTATCCTTATCAGAAATAGGATCTTGAATCTGTTTTGGAACCCAGGTCTTAGTCATTAGGCATTCATCAGTTACATGACCAAAACACACACACTTACCACAAATGGGAGGGGGATTCTCGTATTCCACCTCCTGGGTAAAGCTCCTCCCATTGTCATCCATTCCTTCTATAATTTTGGGCATGCCAAAAATAGCATTAACTTCAACCAGGACTCTGGCATAAGCTAATCTAGATTTATTTTTCGTGGCCTCATCCATCTTAATAGGAATACCAATGGTGCTAGTAAGAGCACTAATAGCCTTGTTCCCCCAAAGATTAAAACTTAAACCCGGAAGTCTAACCCACATAGGAATAGAAGTAAGAAGGTCTCTATCTGTTTTCATGTCTGGATTTAGTCTCTTCATAATAATCAAATTCCGATCCATAAACCAAGGACCAGACTTCAGAATCTTATTACAATCCTCATCAGATCCAAATCTTACTACAAAAAAACCATTATTTCTAGACTGAACAGAAAAAGGTTTCTTTGTAACCCAAACCCTATTGGCATACCCTTCAAAAGTTCTCAACCATGGTTTGTACCCAACCACGTACAGTAAAATACAAAACTCCCAGCCTCCCTCCGCTTCTTTAATAGCGGCAGAGGAAAGGGAACCAATCCTTTTACCTTTCTCTATTTTAGGTTCAATAAACTCAAGATCTAGATTACCTAGATCCCCAACCGCACCAACTTTCACTGCCTCACTATATGAGAATTTTTTGGCGTTATCAGAAACAGTGAATTTGATTTTCGGAATATTACCAGGCAGCAGGACTTTCTGCTTCGATGGTTTCGTAGGCTGCCCGACAAATTTCTCATGAACTTTCTTCCCCCTATTCCACTCTGGAAGGGGACCAGATCTGCTCGGTCTTTGCCCTCCCAAATTTAGCCTTTGATCAGGACCCGTGGGCGCTGGAGCCTTGCCCCTTTTCCTTCTCACCTCCTCCCATCCTTCCTCATCCCGCAAACCCATGGCCCCAATTTGAGGAGAAAGTAATGAAGACGGAGAAGAAAAAATGGAGAAAAGAAGAAAATTTGGAAAACAAAAGAAGAAAGGAGAAAAGGGAAGAAACCCTAGTCTCCAGATCTAGATCTGGAAGCCATTAGTTAAATAATGGAATTTTTATAAATCAAGAAAAATACTGTAAAGAATTTAAATTTAAATAGTTAAATTTAAATATTTGGTGAATGATTAGATTGATTTGATATGATAGTATATATAGTAGTATATATCAATATATATATTGGAATATGTATATATTGGAGTTGATATTCCCGCATTATTTAGCGGATGAGACCCTATGCGCCGCATAATAGCGGATGAAAATATTTTAAACCCATATACCGCGATATTCCACCTTGAAGTGGAATTGGTATTGTGCTAACGTCTGTGGATGCAGGGAAACAGGTTGGAGGGATCCAACTGGATTCCTCAAAATTATTTAGATTATTTAATATTCTGTGTTCTGAATATTGATATCTTGTGATAACTCTATTGACAAATTGAAATATTGGCTGATGTAGTTGGATTGAATATCTAAGTATAATGAGTTATCAAAATCTATAGAATTGGATTTTGAAAAGAAATAAAAGAGTAAAATTTTAAGTAAAATAATTCAAGTGAATGGGAATAAATTTAATGATGAATTGAAAATAAAAGTGGTTCAGAGTTTTAACAAATATGGAATAAAGAAATTTTGAATTACCAGGGGAATATAAATTTTAAACTAAAGTGATATTATTTTAAAGAATAAAGAATTTATTTTGAATTTTAAGGGTTTAATTTAATTAATGGATAAAGAAGGAACTTTGGGAATTTGAAATCGGTATTTTCAGTTAAAAAGATTTTAACACATAATTAAGAAATAAAATCTGAAAGATAATGTATTTTGAAATAAATGAAGTAAATAAGGAAATTTATTTCAAAGTAAAGCAAATTTGAAATCAATTGTAAAATTGATTTAAGTGTTTGAAATTGGAAATTGGAAAGAGAAATAAGATTTTGGAATTTATAGACGGGTTTATACGAGAAATAAAATATCAGTGGATATTTTAAAAATAAGTTCAAGGAGGGAATTTATTTAAGGAATGGGAAAAATTTGTTTAAAAATAAATGGTGATTTATTTTTAAAAGATGTGAAAGAGATGCGTATTTCCCCTGGATAGCCAAGTACGTTTTAAAACAAAGTTTTAAATAAGTTTAAAGGTTAGTTTTAAAAAGTATGTTATTGGAAAATTTATTATTTTTATGTATGTTAAAATCTAAAGGAAGTATTCTCCAAATTTTTTATTGTAGTAACTATATAAAAATGATTTGGCATTATGTTTAAAAGAGGAAATTCAGTTATATTTATAAAGTGGTTTTATTTTAGAAATTTCTAAGTATATATTTTAATAAGTATTAAAGTAGTTCTATGTTATCAAGTATATTTGTAATAAAGTGTTTCAAATTATTTTAAAAATCTAAAAGGCTTTTGTACTTGGTGTTTCAGAGGAAATAAATATTTGGGAAGTGTTTTCCGTGAAAGGAAACCGTTTGGATATATTTTCAAAAAGGGGTTTGAAATAGAAATATATCTTGCGAAGATATTTGAGGTTAATAAATAATTTGTGAAATTATTTATTGTTTGATGGATGTTGTGGGTGTTAATTGATAGTTAAATAACCGATTATCAATATTGGCCAATGCGCTGATCGTTTCGAAGAGACCGGGATCGAGATTAATTTCTCAAAAACCACTTTGATCCGGTTTGTACGTTTTCGTGGGAAAACGAGTTTGATATCGAAGATGGAATAGGGCTTTCAGTTCCGTTCGAACCCGGGACAGACTTGTATGGATGAATGCTTTCGATACATCGTCAGGGGACGATGGGCATTCTAAGTGAAACGTTCTAAAAAGGTAACGCTTAGCCTCAAGTCTCATCAACCGGGAATGACTGAAAATCAGGGGATATGCAGCAAGGCTTTGTGGATAGCCCCCACTTGAGAGTAAGGTCATCCTTGTCTAGATGTCCCTTTTTATTTCGGCTGTGTGGCGGTTGCTGATCCCAACCGTGGGGTGATCTTATTTGGAATTATCCAGTAAGGGATGGTTCCAGCCTTGTGTTGCAGGGGAGCGGGCGTACTCCTCGGTACTGTGATCTAGGCCACGTATAGTGACAGGTGGTACCCCGGTGCCTAGTCATTCGTTGGAAATCCATTTTCCCTATGTGCCTGTACGGTTTTGATTGTGCCCAACTATTGTTGAAATGTGAGATGCAAGCATTTCAACTAGATTCTATTTTACTTTCTATAGACACTATTATAATATCAGAGGATTTTAATAAAAATGTTTTAGCTATCGTAAGGGAAAAACCCGGCATGTTATTTGTGGCATGGTCTTACGAGATGCTTTTATTTTCGAAGGATTTTTGAAACTTTAATAATAAATTTGAGTGTGATTTTCTCACGCTGGTATTCCAGACTGACTCGGGTATTGTTTTATTATGATGCTCGGGTCAGACGAGTGTTACAGATATATGATACGATACTGTGGAGCTCAGGAGACGAGTTGGATGGAGATCCGTATTTCTGTACTTGTATATATATATTCCGCTATGTTGATTTGCTGTATACACTGTTTGTATTGAGGACAAGATATGATTATTGTCCAGTTGTATGTAAGCGTACTTTGATGTATACTCTGATGATGTATTGTATAAACAGATATAGTTTTAATTTGTGTAAAGATCTGTTAGTATATATAATATTTTATTCCGCTGCGATGGTTAGATTCTGATGTTGTCTTCTCTTCTCTTCTCCTACCTCTTCTCCTTCAACCCAAATGGTTCGTATTTCCGTTCTTCTTGAGTTCATTAATGGAAATTAATTTAAATTCAAGGGGTACAGAACTGCGGGCTGTTACAGTTATACCTGGGCTTTACGTTGCTATCACAGCAAAACCCATATAACTGTAGGCATCAGCGCCCTAGGATTTCGCTGCCAAAAGAATGAAGCTTCTCCACTCGACCATAAATCGCAGTCTACCGATGTTACGTTGCCATCCGGGCAAAATCAAGTGTAGACTGTTGGCGCTCATCCTCCACACGATTTTCGCTATGGTCCACACAGTAGATCGCAGCGACATCGAGTTACACTGTCGTCACAGCAAAACCCAACTGCACTTGTAGGCATCAGCGCCCTCGACTTTCGCTACCCAACAATCCTCAGGAACTAGTTTGTCCGGACTCCTCACATGATCAACTTTAGAACCCCCCCCCCTTTGGGCTCAAGGCAGTACCACCTTGTGGCACTCCTGAGAAGTTCATTCCAGGGAGCGCCTTTTTCCCCAGAGCCACTTTCAAAACACTTTATACTATACACATATAGTATTTTCCAAATCATACACCTAGTATGAATCTCATATAAATCTCCTTTCTCAAAATCGATAATTCACAAACTAGGCTTTCCAAATTTCAAATTTTATTTTCCTCAAAAATCAAAGCCTTTCCAAATTCAAAGGTTCCCAAAACTTTTCCTCAAAATCATTTTCACAAAATCCTTTATATATATACATATATATATATATAATAACCTTGGGAAATTTTTGAATCACTTCATACTTGTATAAATTCACTTTTATACTTCAAATACTTTCAAAACCCTTTTTCTCCTGGCAATATATTCATTAAGGGGAGTTGACCATATATAACAAAGATATATAACTTTGTTTATCCCAAATCAAATATTCAAATTTGATTACTCTTTTTAAAAAGTCATTTACCATATTGCTTAATTCCATAAAGTAAATTTTAATCATAGAAATATTAAATTTCCACCTTATTTCCTCATATATCTCACACAATACACTTTTCATTTCAAAACCACTTTACAATTCTTATCCACAACTTACAATATCAATTTCATTCAAACTCGTATGATGTCCACATATCATCCGTACGCAATATCAATTTGATCGCTCACTCGATCACACAATTTCACTTCCGAACTAGTATTGTCCACCCGACTTCCTAATGCGGACTTAGATCTGGTTTCTTGATCAGAAACCGTCATTCTCCTTGCATAGTCACAACTATGATAGAGAATATCCAGAACCAATCAAAAATCCATATCTAGGTTCGCCGTTGAAAATCGAGCGAAAAATCCAAACTCGGATTGATAATACTATCTCGAAATTAGGTGCTCGAATCTGGATCAAATCACTATGCGAATAGAATAATATACGTACATCCTACGTATTTACCTTCATTGATTATCATTTAAATCAATTTCCTTTCTATTCATCCTCACTTTGATTTATTCACTTATTCACATTTGCCTTAATCCCCATTTGGATTATCACTTCAATTCTTATCTCAGTTTGGGTATTTAATCAATAACAGTTTGAACTCCGACCAGTTTATATTTAGAAAATAGCTTGAAATTTTTTAAAATAAATAAGTAGTTGAAAAATAATTATTAGTTTGTAAAATAGTTGTAAAATAGTTATGTAATTGTAAATAGTTGAAAAATAGTAATTATTTATAAAACAATTGAAAAACAGTAATTAGTTTATAAATCAGTTGTAAAATAGTTAAATAGTTCCAAAAGTAGTTGTAAAACAAGTTTAAGATAGTTTTAGGTTTAAAAAGAAAAGTTGTATAGCAAATAGTTTGGAAAAATAGATTTATATTAAAACAATTTATTTTGAAAATAGTCCAGAGTCAAACTGTTCAATTCCCCATCAATTCAATTTAAATTTCCACTTCCATTTAAATTGACTCACTTCTAATTTGAATAACTTCAATTTCCACTCCAAATTTAACCTTATCCCACTTCGATTTCAATCTTAATTTATTCAAATAATTTTCAAATTGAACAAAATTTTCAATTTCAATTCATTTCAACTCCAGTTTGAATTAATCCCAATTCAAGTTGAATTAACCTCGATTCTTTCCAAATTCAAATCAAATTCCATTTGATTTTAAACATATCCACTTTAATTACAATTCCAAATTATTTTAATTTCTATATGAATTAATCCCAATTCCCATTTGACTTTGAACTCATTCAATCTTCAATTTTATTTCAAATTAATCCAATTCAAATTTCCCATTTGAATTTTATACTTACCCATCTTCAATTCTAGTTAATTCAAACTAAATTCATTTGAACTAATGAAATCTGAATCTCAACTTTAAACCATCTCGAATTATATGAATTCGAGTTAAATTTCAAATGTTGATTTAACCCCTCAAATCAAATTAACCTTTATTTTTAAATCAATAATCCCAATCTTTAAAGAATTTAATTCTGAGTCCAATTCTCAAAATTCCATTTTAAATTATTTTTATTTAACATATTTCAAAACTCAAAAACAATTAAATCTTCAGATTCTAATTTATTATCCATTTTTAAAACCAATTCTTAGTTTCATATATTATTTATAATAATGGAATGATATTAGGATAAATAAACATCCAAATTTATCCAAACACCCATTTTTAATTTCCAAATCTCAAACCTATTTTGAGATCACTCATAACTTCCCATTTAAACCAATCATTTAACTTCCCTAAGTTAAATCTCAATTTCATCTTGAAATTCCCAATTCAGGTTGTTTGTTAACTTATTTAACTTTCCTAAAGTTAAATTCAATTTACTTAATCTAGACAACCTTACCCAATTTGAATTCCCATTTCAAACTTTAAACTTCATTAACAGTCTTCTCACTTATAAGTTCAAAAACTTATCACTTTGGGTTTCACATCTCATTCCAAATTTAAAACTCAACATTTAGAGTTTATTTCAAACTATTTTTGATATTATGTATATCCCTCATATATACATATTATTTCCTTTACACTCTAAGTTATCCTTAAATTTTAAACCACTTTTGGTTTTAGTTCAAACAGTTTCCTTTAATGCTTTCAAACAACTCCTATTTTAAAATAAGATCACATTCAAAATATTCTGAATAATACTCTTTATTATTTCTATTAACATTTGAAACAATTTCAAAACTTTTCAATTTACATCCTTTCTAATTTACAAATTATTCACATCTAATGGTTACTTCCTTAAAACATTTATTTGCTTACTGGAAAACAATCATCCTATTTAAACTCAATAACCATTCTATTTCTGGTTTGAACCCAATTCTAATTCATCTTATTTATATAGTTCATTTTATCCAATCTTTATTTGGATATGTATATATAAATATTCCTTAATTTCTTATTTTATAACAAATTATTGCTATATATATAATATAAACTTTTATAAAATCATCTAGTTTTAAAACCATTTTTAAAACCTTTATATAAGAAAATAACAAGTACGCTCTCATATGTATATATATATACACACACACACACACTCTCAACTCATCCTAGGATAATACTAACCCTATCCCTGATGAGTAAACCCACCAGAGCCAAGGTTTTCGCTTAACCTTCGCTCTGATACCAAATGTAACGACCCGGAGTTTTCGATCTCGAAAATTCCAGATAGTTAGGGAAAAGAAGAAAAGAGGTAGAAGAAGAAGACAAGAAACAAAACTCAGAATCTCACATTCGTAGCGGATCAAATATAATATCAAATAATAACAGTTATACATACGAAAAGTGTATCAGTTAATTTACATCAATACATCAGAGTTACAACATTTACACCAAACAGTGGACAGATAAAATCAACATGTCCCCGATAAAGTACAATATATCACAGCGGAATACACTCCATACGTTCCTGCCATCCAGCTCGCCACCTGAGCTCCAGAACGTCCTTACCTGGAAAACTATAATACTCGGTCTGACCCGAGCATTACAACAAAGTAACACCCGGGTCAGGCTAGAAACCAGCGTGAGTAAACCCATCTAACATGGAATACAACAGCATAAAACTTACATAAAACCCGGGGTAACTCGTGTCAATTTACAAATTCACAATTTGTTAGAGACACCACTTATTTCACACATCAATTTCTAAGTACCAAAACTTAGATTAAATGGTCCAATTCACTTAAATCATTCCATTCCACCCTATTGATATCACATATAAAGAATTATTGCAAATTTCTAATCGAAGTGGTTTCGGGTATTTACAAATACCCGACTCCGATCTCTTCGAATCCATGTCATCTTAACCCAAGTTATTCAAATGTAATACAATTCAAACTTTAAATACAGGATATCACTGTTTTAACCCAATATATTATACCACATAGCATTACACATCCCATACCAGAGATATCAACTAATCTAAGCCACACGATATCATTCAATCATTCATAAGCAAGGTTAATTAGATATATAATTCCTAATTAATTTAATTAATCTCCAATTAAATTAATTACCAACTTTAATCACTTGGATTACCTTAATCCTGCATACTCAACATTTATTAATTACAGCCTAAATAAATAAATCATTCCTTAATCATCCATCTTAATTAATCATCCTTGATTAATTATCTTTCAATTACATTAAGTAATTAACCTTTAATTACCCCATAGATTAATTAGCCTTAACCATTCACATTAACTTTTAATTAACCTCCTAAATCAATTAATCACATTAATGATTCTCTAATCACTTAATTTAAAGAAATTACTTAAGAATTAATTACTTAACCCTGCTTAATCAATCATTAATTAATTACTCAAATTAATTATCCTATAATCACTTACATTGATTAATTATCCTTTAATTAATCACACTCATTAATTAACTAACCCTTAATTAATTCCCTAAATCAATCAATCCTTTAATTAATTACACTAAGTAATTAATCCTTAATTACTTCCATTTAGTAATTTACCTTTTATTTATTTCATCAAGTAATTATCCCATTGGTTAATTATCCTTAATTAATTAACCTTTAATTTTTAATTAATTGAATTACCTATCCCTTAACAAATTAATCCTTTAATTTCTTACATTAAGTAATTATCGTTTAAGTAATTACTTACATCAATTAATCTTTAATTACCTATTTGACTATACACTATATTACAATTAATCCCTTAACAACACTATATAACCTTTGAGTGGGAAGTTATATAAAATAGTTTTTTTTAACTTAAATGTTTAAGTTAAATGATTTATTTATTTCTGAAAGCTTGGTTTAAAAGAAATGAGTAATTTAGTTTAAACTTTTATTTATAAAAAATTTCTTTATAAATGATAAATGTTTCTTAACATTTGATTTTATAAAACTTTGAATTATTTCAAAACTAGGATAACAATTTCAATTTGAATCCATACATTGATTTAAAACTCTGTTTAAAATCTGCTTTACAATTTTTAAATTTAAAAACCACTTACAGGTTTAAAACCTGTACAGAAACAAATACCCCAGCCAACCTAAAATTGCTTCGAGTCTGACTTCCCAAAACTTCGAGTCACTCGCCTAGTTTACTCGAGAAAAATCCGAGACCTCAACCCTGCTCAAACCAACATCACCAAAACAAAGAAAGTGCACCTTGCACATGCACGGTGACGTTGATCACCTCTGGCCATCGCTGATGATCTTATCACATCAACAAACACTCATACACCCTAATACGATCATCAGATCTTCCTCCCAATCTCGAAATCGAATTCGATATCTCAACCCAAACCTGGAAACCAAAACTGGAACCACCTTCAAACCTAAAAATTACCTCGTCCACGACCCTCCGACCACCGTTACTTTTGAAACTCCGGCCAAGTCTTCGTCAACGACCAAACTATCATCACCCAAAATCCCGTTGCACTCGATCAACTAGAGATGCTGTGCCGAACCAAAAACCCAACCTAGTTAAAACTAGGGTTCCAGACTAGAAACATCAACCACCACCGCTACAATGAACTGTCATCACTTCAGCCATTTTTCCCACCATCTCCGATCATCCTTCTACCACCAGAGGGAACCCCGACCTCCCAGACCATCGAGATCATCAGAAACCCTCCAAAACACAAATTCTGGTCAAACCAGAACTGCTCATACATTCTCAAGCTAAAAATTATAATTTTATTTGTAAAAATCATGTTTTAGTATAAGTATTCGATTTATACTCCTGAATCAATGAATCAGGATATTTGAGTTTTGAATTATATTAAGTTGCTTTGTTGTTCTTGATTTCCAAAGACAATGCAAAATTATCTTAACTTAAATAAACTTTAAAACTTTAATAGATGATACAACAAACATATTTTATCTAAAATTTAAATCCTAACATAGATTAGATCATGAGAAAAAATGATTTTAGATTTAAAACTTGAGCCTAGAACTAAGAACATGCAAGAACAAATACAATCAGCAAGCATGCATCTATACATCCATATATATATATACACACACAGAAAACTCAATCATATACATTCACACAGTACATACTTTATTTCCAGAAATGATCAGGCAACCAGATTCATACTTAAGATTTTTAAAAAGAATGTTACTCACCTTCTTTTGAACAGAGATGTTTTTGAAACACTGCTAGCTTGCTTTGATTATACTTCTTGCTTAAATTTTCCTGTCATGAATTCCTTTCACCATTTTCTTGTTTTCTTTTACTGTCTTTTGTTTAACTTACTTCAAATGAAAGAAAATGAACAGAGTGATAGGCCGGCCACATATATCTGTATAAAGGGAATGAAGTGTGTAGAGCAAGCTACCAACTGAGATTTTTCCATGCTTTACATTTTTTATTTTTATTTTATTTCTTTTTTTATGGTCAGAAATTTCCTGGTGTGAATTGTAAAACCTGAAAACTGATTTGATTTAAGGTTTGTAGGCTTAGATTTGATGTATTGTAAGCTTGAGAGGATATGCATTAAATGCTATGTCCCCTTGTATGTTTACATACATATCTATGCATATATATCTACATGTACATTTGTTGATATATATCCTTATGCATATATATATATTTATATATATACGTATCTTTTCCATTATTTAAATGCATATATGCCTTACACATATATTCACTTATATATTTTTTCTCATCATATGTATACAATATACATTCTTACTTTGTCATGTTTACCCCTTTTTGTTTTACAAGCATATACACTTCATATATATTTTTTTACTTAAATTTATATAGGTAATTGTCATCATATACTTATGTATTTACACTTTCACTATTTAATTAAATGAATATATATTAACTTATATTTGTTCTCATATACAACATTTACATTTATACATCTTTCACATATTCTCCTTCTCATAGCAACCATACATATATGCACTATTCAATACTTATATATCATCACATGTCATAAAAATTATGTATATTTATGCATATATTTATGGATATTTTTACCTTTAATTTATATGGTGGAGTTTATATATTAATATATTCTTTATTTTCATCATATTCAAAGATATCCTAATTCAATATTTATTATATTTTTTAAACCAATTTATATATCAGATATTTTTTTAATTACCAGAAATTCCTTTGTTCGATCCATTAATATTACAATAATTTAAATCAGTTAATCACCCAATTATCAAACGTTAGAATCCG
Source organism: Allium fistulosum (assembly GCA_030737815.1). Taxonomy (NCBI): domain Eukaryota; kingdom Viridiplantae; phylum Streptophyta; class Magnoliopsida; order Asparagales; family Amaryllidaceae; genus Allium; species Allium fistulosum. Next base: position 479,073,792 of record CM060907.1, read on the forward strand.
GATCGTCACGTATACTATGATAGAAAACTTTAGAATAAAATCAAAAATCGATATCAAGTGTTCGCCATCAAGAATCGAGTGAAAAATTCTAACTCAGACTGGTGTAAATCATCTCAAAATCATGTACTCGAATCTGGATCAAGAACAATTATGCGAATAAAATGATCAATGTACAACTTATGTATCCATTCCAATGGTTTCTTAACTATACCAATTATTTTTAATTCACATTCACTTATATCAATAGTATTTCTTATTTAATACTAAAGTTACTTATGAATCATTTCATAAAACCATTGCATTAGTTTATAAACGTCTTATAAAACACAACTTATGTTTATCAACACTTTTTAAACTTAAGTTCGTATCCGTATAACACTCTTCTTCATCATAGAGTATATATACAAATTTCAGAATGGTTTTACTTAAATAAGATGTTTAACAAATTTAAAACTTATTTAACTCACTATCTCCCAAAATTTTTAAGTTGCACAAATTCACCTTTTATATTTCACAAACACTTAGCTTTAAGTTCTCAATTAACTCGGTAGTTTTTGACTGGTCAAAATCATCGAAAATTCCATTTTATTCCAGCAAATGAAAATTACCAAGCACCATATCATAATGAAATGCACAACCCAAACTACCCCTAATGGATAGGATAAATGAGTTTATAATATCATTTAACTGAAATCTTAAGAACTAAACACTAGGTTTTATTTCAAATCATTTTGAAATAATAATAATAATATGCATATCTCTTTTTTGTATATCAAATCATAACTTTGGAATTTAAAACAAAATTTGTTTTGCCAAACCATGCTATTGCAAATTACTATGGTAGTAGTCCGTTACTTAGAAACTCAAAAATGACACCGATGATGCTATAGTCATCATCAGAATTATTTCCCAGCAACCGAAGCGAGTTCAGTGCTTTCCATCTCTTTTTTAAAAACCGCTTTCTTTTATATATTTTTATTCAGAAATATTTTCAAATAATACTATTATTATTTGCTCTAAAACTTTGGAAATTTTTTTCCAAAAGCACCGAGATTTAAGTTCTCAAATTCTCGGTTTTAAATTCGCTTTTTATTTACAAACCATATTTATAAGCCATACTTATATAATTCCACTTTCATAAATAAAAAAATTTCACAAATGTTTATCTTTGTTTAGGTTATAATAAAAAACTTTTATTAAAATCAAAATTTAATCCAACATTATCCCTAATGCCTATAGCAAAATCGTGAAACTAAATTCACAAGGTTTCGTTACAATATTCCCACAATTTACTATCTACCCAACCCATGCAGTTGCCCATAAAATGGATGAGCATAACTAATCAAACAATAAACGATAATAATCGAATATTATCATCTCCTAACAAACAAACACATCACAAATAACTATGTCAATTTCTAAAAATTATACTTTTATGTATAAAATATAATTTAGGTAAAATTATTTCATTTACCAAATATAAAACAATATCGTATTGGTTGGCCTTGTTCAAGTGTTTGGAAAACCCTATCGATGTAGTTGTACCTTCTATAATGACCAAAATTCATAAACCACTCAATAGATAAATCAACACAGTATTAGACATTTTTATAGCACTAATAAATACGCGCTAATATATACATTCAAACTCATTCTAGGGTATCACCAACCCTATCTCTAGTGAGTCTACCCCACCAACGCCTAAGTGTTCGCTCAACCTACGCTCTGATACCACTTTTAATGACCCGCCTTTTTTACTCACAAATTCGACACTGACACATCCACGGTTTCACATGCCAAGAATCCAAGTGACGGAAAGAAAAATTGTTTGGGAAAAAGAAAGAAAAGATAAAACCGAATCTCACATCTTGACAAGTAATATATCAATCGAACTTTACAAAAAAACTATAATATACGTACATCAATCCGAGTAGACTAACCAATCAACAGCTTGGACAGTTATGATAATGTGACACCCCGCACCTCTAGGCACCTCGAAAATCAAACATGACTAGAAGCACGGGCGGTCAGGTGAAATAAAAATTCATAACAGCACAAAGACTAAGGAAACATCATAAAATGATTAAAATATTACAATGAAAGAAAACTTTCGCTAATTATAAATTAATAGAAAAACAGCTTCATTAAAAACAACATTATCCCAAATTTATTTCTAAAACCAAAAGTACCAAGTAGACTCCACCAAAACATAAAACATGACAAAGTTCACAATATAAGTCCTTATATATAGAGTAAAGTACGGAAAAGAGAAGCAAGGTACATGAAACAAAAGAAAAAAAAGATGAAGATTACAACTAATCCAATGACCCTCCAAGCTGCAAAGAACTGCAACGTAGACCTTCCCTTCTGTGATTTTGGGAATATAGGAAAAATAGGAATGGGTCAGACACAAAGTCTGGTGAATGAGAAATAAAATGAAGCAGAAAGAATAAAATAGTTTAATTCCAGGTCTTCCCCGGATATTGCAGAGGGTGAATAATATAATGCAGTGAATCCTTCATAGATACAGTTCCTAAGAAGCCAAAGTCTGTGGTCACTCTAGGGAAGTCAACCATGCAATAATACTAAACATCAATCGGCCTGTTGGACCTGTTGTTGAAACACCCCACACCCCTTAATATACCCAAAATGACACATTAAAATGCGTGGTGAGTTATAGGTATAACTGAAACTAACAGCGACTAAGATTCACAAGACAAAAATAGGTAAAACAGCGGAAACTAAATAAGTATTTAATTGAAACAAAGCTTCATAATTAAATCATAAATAAGTCAAATGCCAAATACAACTTCCATAACTCAAAACCCTTCATGTCTTAAAAAAATGAAAATTCATAGTCTCAAAATCAGAGTACATAATATCCCTCATAAATAAACCAGTGCATACAAGAACAAAAGCTGAAAATAAAAGAAGTACATAGAAGAAATATCCTCCAAGAAGAGCTCCAAGCTGCAGCAATCTACCAGCTTCTCCCTTGATTGCCTAAGGGGGAAAAAAGGGGAATAGAGGAGTGGGTCAGACTAAAAGTCTGGTGAATGATAGTAATTACTAGAGTCTTTAAGCAAGATAAAAGTAATAGATTCTACAACAGTTCTAGCTTAAATAAGGATAACAAAGGAAATAGGAAAGAGATAAACTGGAAATAAATACGATTAAATGTTGCTCAAGATAGGTTAACTTTGATTGCTTCACTTGTTCTGATTTAATTAGGCTGAATTCCTAACCCTGTAATTAGGATGTGACCCTAATTCTACCCTTTTTGATCGGCCTGCTACTCCATAGACCTTACTGTGGACCAACCGCTATATAACTCCCTACACAGCAGCCAATGGTATCAACGGAAGATGCATAGAATAACTACTGTGGATCTGGATGACATATATAGCTCCCTACACAGAAGGCAATGGTGTCTACTAAAGACACCATACTAAGCGCTTGGAACTCATAGCTATTACTGAGCACCCGAATGGAAGTCGCACGCGTAACTGCCACCATGCCTATGCTACCTTTTGCTCCACCTATCGGGTCTTCTTATTACCTCCAACGTTTAGCATAGCGTGCCCCTCATCTTACTTCAGGCTAATGCAAAATCACTGTGTGTCCATAGAAAAATAGGGGAAATGATGTTGGTACTGGCCCATCATCCAAACAATATCTAATTGCGCTCCTTATCCAAATCCCCATGATTTGGACTTCTATTTGACCAATTACTACAATTCTTAGCATAAGCATGCACTAGGGAATGCTATTTGGTACAGGTCCTACTTTCATCTTTGCTTATTTGATTAGATAAATTATTTAAATAAGCCTTTATTATCATTTTTACTTTCTACGCTTATTAATTTATCACAAGCCTTAAAATAAGCCACATTATTTTCTTATTTCTTATTATAACCTATGTTATAATCATTCTTATACTTAACCCAAGGTTTAAGTGTGAAAATAAGCTTCTTTCATCTTTTACTTCATATAGTTATAATTCTAAGTTATAACTATGCCAATTATCTTTAATTAGTCCAATTCTAATTATAATTAGGCGTAATTTCAGTCCAATCCCATTATTTATTAGTCTTTATAATTTACATCTTATTTTCTTCATTTAATATTCTTACTTATAAAATCCATATTTGCGTTCAATTTATTCTAATCCATACGCATAGAAAAGGGGAATGAAGAGAATAGAAGCTTGCATAAAATCCAAAACGTCGAAAAGATGTAAATAAGAAATGATACAATAAATAAACTTAAATATTGTAAATAGACTGTAAATTAATAAAAAGCTATGCTTAACAGTAATAAATTTTAGTTAACAGAAATAATACTAAAATTATAGAAAGGAATAGCTGAAAGGAAATAGACTGAAAATAATTAAATACTGTAAATAACTACTGAAAAAGGCTATTCCAAAAATCGTAGTAAAACTACAACTATTAGAAACCCTATTATTTTAAATTACTTAAATAAATCTTAAAATAATTACAATCAGTCACCTCCGATCCGAAGCTTTTCCTTTGGTCTTCCCGGATCCACTTGGAGTTGTAAAATAATTAATGTATAACGATTTTCTTCTATGGAAAAATTATTCCATTTAGGGTCCTTCATAGAAAAATGAACCCAATTGGAGAAAACCTAGAGTGAGAAAAAGTGTTAGGTCTAGGGTCCTATTTATATGTGTAGAAGTGGATCTCGGACTATTGGATTTGGAGATTGAATAGGATGCAACTACGTCATAGGCTGAATAAGAGCCATCAGATGCAGAAACGGAGGAAACAGATTAAACTAAAGGATGCAAATGACGTGTTCGGTGGCCTCTAATTCGTTCGAACGAATTAACGTTCGTTCGCCTACCGAAATACAAGGCGGGTCAACCTAGCAGTCGACCACCCCCTTGCCCAAGTCGACCGGTCGACCTGACCATTTTTTTTCTCGTTATATTTCTGCTTATTTTGTTTATTTCATAACTTGGTCATATTAGCTTGGTTTCTGACGTTCTATATATGGAAATTGACCAGAAAATTACCTTGAACACAATGGTACAACTTCCGTGGCTTTATTCTTATAATTTCACAAAGTTTTTTATTATTTAATTAATTAACAAATTAATTATTACGGGTTAAATTTTGGGTTGTTACATTCTCCCCTCCTTAAGGGATTTCGTCCTTGAAATCTCTAAGGACAAAAGAATGTACTAAATGTTTTCATCCAACACTACAACCAACTACTAAATCATCAACCATTCATACATTGTCCTTGAGTTTTCCTAATGCATTTTATGATACTTATGCAATTAGTGTAGTGTAAATGTCCCTAACTAATGCAAAAGATTAGGCGGTCCATTGATTCAGTTGACGTCCTTTTTATGCAATCATGTACGTGCCATGTATCCAAATGAATGTAAAAATTTCCTAATGATAACTGATAGTTCTATATGCATGCTACAAACATCATCCAAATGCAACAATCATGTGATAATCATTGATTTATATCAATCATGGAAATAAAATAAAAATGCACACACATCCATATGCATATGCTCTAGTGTCCTAGTTAGGCCGATCCCTAAGGAATAATAGTGCCTAGTGTACCTATATGCATCCATAGCATCCACTAGAAAACACTTGCAACCACTAGCATACATCATTCATAACATGTCCTATTAACATGTTTACATCAAATCCTACCATCCATAGGTTAAATCGTAAGTTCTACCCTCCCAAAGGATAATAAAGGAAAGAAACTATTAAATTCTAAAGATGGAAAAAGGAATTCTAAATCTTACCATAAAAAAGATGAGGATAGGAAGTACAAATCTTCTCTTTTGCTTCCCAAGTGGCGTCTGCAACATCATCTCTCCATTGCACCTTCACTAGTGGAACCTCCTTATTCCTTAGTCGCTTGATGTCCCTTCCAACAATCTTTATGGGGATACGCCGAACAGAAGCTTCCCTTTCTACCTCCACCTCCTCTAACTGACTAGGCTCTACAACCACCGCCGAGTCATGTAAGCAGTTTCGCAAGTGTGAAACATGGAAAACGTCGTGCACTCCTGCAAGCCTATCTAGTAGCTTCACTCGGTAAGCCATCTTCCCAACTCTCCCTGTGATAGGAAATGGTCCAACAAATCTAGGGGCTAACTTTCCATCTGATCCAAATCTTACCACCTTCCTAAGCGGGGATAATTTGATAAAAACTAAGTCTCCAACCTCAAACTCTAAGTCTCTCCTTTGCCTATCCGCATACGACTTTTTCCCGTCTTGAGCCATCTTTATCCTTCGCCGAATCAAATCCACCCTCTCAGAGGTCTCCTTAACCATATCGGGTCCAAGTAATAACTTCTCCGTAGACTCTACCCAAAAAGATGGGGACTTGCAAGGTCTCCCATATAAAGCCTCGAATGGTGCCATTCCTATACTTGTTTGGTAACTATTATTGTATGCAAACTCAACCAACGGAAGATATTCCTCCCAAGTTCCTCCAATGTCCAAAATGCACATTTGTAGCAAATCCTTAAGCGCCCTATTTACCCTCTCCATTTAGCCATCTGTCTGGGGTGATAGGCCATACTCAACCTAATTTGCATCCCTAGCGCCTCTAGTAAGCTTCTCTAAAACTTGCTAGTGAAAATGGGATCTCTATCACTAATAACACTAGAAGAACTTTGTGTAGATGGACTATCTCTCGAATATATACAGATGCCAAATATGAAGCCGTACGCTTACTCTTAACTGGGATGAAGTGAGAACTCCGGGTCAATCTATCAACAATCACCCAAATGCTAGTGTTCCCTTTCCTAGAACGGGGTAAACTATCAATGAAATCCATTGAAATATTGTCCCACTTCCACTCCGGTACATCTAAGGGCTGAAGTAATCCACCGGGCTTCTGCTGTTCTGCTTTTACCCTTTGGCATATGGGACACTTAGCTACGAATTCCCCCACATCCTTCTTCATACCACCCCAATAGAACATCCTCTTCATATCCCAATACATTTGTCACCACCCAGATGAATAGTCATACGGGAATGGTGGGCCTCTTCCCAAACTACTCTTAACAAGTCACTAGTGTGTGGGACACAAAGCCTCCCATCTCTCCTAAGCCAACCTATGCTATCAATGGAACATCGTTGGAGATGTCCTGAGACCTTTCCTCGGCTAATCCTGTTCATAATGTCCATGTGTTCCGAATACTTCCGCTGCCTCGAGCCAATCTGATCCATAAGGGTAGGCCTTACCTCTAAATTTGCCAACAATCTAGGAGTAATCTCAGTAGAGGGCTGAAAATCAGAAGTAGAAATAAACTCCAAGCTCCTCCACTCTACGAACAAAAGACCAAGGGTTTCCTTCTTTCTACTCAATGCATCTGCAACCACATTACCCTTGCCAGGGGTATAAGCTATCACAAAATCATATGAGGCTAAAAACTCCATCCACCTTTGTTGCCTCAAGTTCAAGTCCTTCTACGAGAATTGGTACTTAAAAGACTTATGGCCGGTAAAAAGCTAAAACCTCTCTCCAAGCAAATAGTGCCTCTAAGACTTAAGTGCAAAAACTATAGCAGCCAACTCAAAATTGTGGGTAGGATAGTTCTCATGCATCCTCAACTACCTACTACCATAGCAAACTACCCTCCCTTCTTGCATCAACACCGCTCCTAGACCCGTTTTGCATGCATCAATGTATATAGTGAAAGGCTTAGCTCCGTCAGGTAAAACTAATACTGGTGCACTAGTAAGGGCTCTCTTAAGCTTCATGAAGGAATACTCACAATCTACGTCCCACACGAAAGCTTTATTCTTCTTAGTAAGGCATGTGAGTGGTGCTAAAATCTTGGCAAAGTCTCTAATGAACTTCCTATAGTAGCCTGCCAATTCTAGGAAGCTTCTAACCTCGGTAACGTTGTTGGGGGCCTTCCAATCTTGTACTGCAATAACCTTGGTGGGGTCAACAGCCAAACCTTCCATCGAGACTACATGCCCTAAGAAACGAACTTCCTCTCTCCGAAAATGATACTTCAAAAACTTAGCTCTCAAGTGATGACTATGAAGTGTGCGAAGAACTTCTTCCAAATGAATAGCATGCTCCTCCATACTCTTGGAAAATACCAAGATATCATCCATGAATACCACCACAAACTTATTTAGGACATCCCTAAAGATGCGGCTCGTCAAATCAACGAAATAGCCTGGAGCATTGGTTAGCCCAAAAGCCAACCATTCAAAGAATCCATTCGGTGTCCTAAAGGCAGTCTTATCTATGCTGTCATCAGTGACTCTAAGCTGACGGAATCCGTTGGCTAAATCAAGTTAAGAGAAAACCGAAGAACCTACCAACTGGTCAAAAAGATCATCAATCCTAGGAAGTGGATATCAGTTATTCTTGGTGAGCTTATTAAATTCCCTATAGTACATGCAAAGTCGGAGAGAACCATCCGCCTTAGTGGCGAAGACGACTAGCGCTCCCTACTCTGATATGCTCCTTCTTATGAATCCCTTCTCCAAGAGCTCATGAATCTGCTTACTCAATTCTTTCCTCTCCCTAGGTGCCATATGTCTCACAGGTAACGCGACTAGCTTGGCATTCTCGGTCAAATAAATCCAGAAGTCAATCTCTCTCTTAGGGGGTAGTCCCCTAACCTCCTCAAAGACATCTACAAAATCTCTGACGATAGGAACCGAATGCAACTCCAATGAAGATGAATCAAAGGAATATAGAAAACTCAACATGACCGACCCTTGCGGGTCGCAAGATACCTCCAGAGTCCTACCACTTCAAGTCTCAAGTCTAACAACTCTCCTCTCGCAGTCTAAGATAGCTCCATATGTGGATAGCCAATCCATCCCTAAGATCATCCCATACCCTGAGAATCCCAAAACATAGGCATCACAGTCAAACTCTACGCCTAGGAGAAAGATTTTCAAACCCCTACAAACCATAGATAAGTGTGTCGATCCCCCTATGGGGTTTGAAACAATAATGTGGTCTACTACTAATGATATGTCCAAGTGAAAACAATCTACTAGAGAGCTAGAGATAAAAAAGTGTGATGCTCCAAAATCAAATAAAGTCCGAATAGGAAAATCAGATACAGAAACCAAACCTTCAACTATGACTTTCCTACCTCTATCTGGAATGCTACTGGAAGGTGCTGTGTCTAATGCCTGAATCTGCACAACTGGTGCACTCGTTCCTTGGGATAACTCCTACTTATATGACCGGGCTGCCTGCAAGTATAACACTTACCCTTCATCTTCTCCTTCCTTCAATCCTTGGCCACATGTCCAAACTTCCCACAACCATGACATTTTATTCCTTTTTTAATCTGCTTCTGAGGACCATCATATTTCTTCTTCTTATTATTCTTTTCCCACCACTTCTTCTTTGGACCTTCTGACTTAACCTTTTCTTTATATTCTCCTTCCTTGACCGTATCCGACATAAGCGTCATCTCGACCAAAGACTCATAAGTAGCTCCCATCGGTACATGAGTCAACATTAATCCTTGAAGGGATTGATTCAATCCCTTCGCAAACTTCATAGCTTTCTTGTGCGCCGTGTTCATCAAGTCCATACCAAACCGCGATAGCTCATTGAATTGATTGATGTACTCCTTGATAGACAAACTCCCTTGTTTCAAATTGATAAACTTCTCCAGCTGAACACTCTCTTCTGTCTGAGATAGAAACTTCCTATCGAATCGCTCCAAGAATCCATCCAAAGTAATATTCCTTCCCTCCAACTCGATCACCTCCCACTAATAACATTCCTCTTCCTTTAGCTGCCAAGTGGCTAGCTGAACTCGCTGCTGACCATCCAATCCCAAAAGACCAGAAATCCTCTCTGTGTCCCTAAGCCATGCTCTCGCCTCCACAAAAGTTTCCTTGCTGGAAAAAGTCTTCCCGCCCAAACTTGCAAAATCTTTACAAAGCTTAGAGAAATTGATGGCGACAGGTGGGTTGATGGGATTCCCACCCGCTGGTGCAGGATTGGGCGGAGGCCCGTGCACCTCTGGAGTCATGGCTTCTAAGTACCTATGAAACAAGGCTGGAAATGGAATGCCCTCGGGAAGGTTTGGGGCATCAGGCATTCTACGAAAATAAAACGATATTTTAGGAAAGATTCAAAGGGAGAACTGGAATTAAGAGGGAATTTTTATAAAAGTTCTTTTATACTTAAAATCATTTCTAAAAGTTCTTCTCTGCAAAATACTATTAAAAACAAGTTATTTTGAAAAAAATACTTTACTTTCAAAATAAATTTTTGGAATCCTGTAACCTTAGGCTCTGATACTAAGTGAAACACCCCACACCCTTTAATATACCCAAAAGGACGCATTAAAAGGCATGGTGCGTTGTAGGTATAACTAAAACTAACAGAGACTAAGATTCACAAGACAAAAATTGGTAAAAATAGCGGAAACAAAATAAGTATATCCCTTCATGTCTTATAAAAATGAAAATTCATATTCTCAAAATCAGAGTACGTAATATCCCTTATAAATAAACCAGTGCATACAAGAACAAAAGCTGAAAATAAAAGAAGGACATAGAAGAAATCTCCTCCAAGAAAGGGCTTCAAGCTGCAGCAATCTACTAGCTTCACCCTTGATTGCCTAAGGGGAAAAAAGGGGGAAATAGAGGAGTGGGTCAGACTAAAAGTCTACTGAATTGTAGTAATTACTAGAGTCTTTAAGCAAGATAAAAGTAATAGACTCTACAACAGTTCTAGCATAAATAAGGATAACAAAGAAAATAGGAAAGAGATAAACTGGAAATAAATACGATTAAATATTGCACAAGATAGGTTAATTTTGATTGATTGCACTTGTTTGGATTTAATTAGGCCGAATTCCTAATCCTGTAATTAGGATGTGATCCTAATTCTATCCTTTTGATCGGCCTGCTACTCCATAGACCTTACTGTGGACCAGCCGCTATATAACTCCCTACACAGCAGCCAATGGTATCTACGGAAGATGCATAGAGAAACTACTGTGGATCCGGACGACATATATAGCTCCCTATACAGAAGGCAATGGTGTCTACTAAAGACACCATACTAAGCGCTTGGAACTCATAGCTATTACTGAGCACTCGAATGGAAGTCGCACGTGTAACTGCCACCATGACTATGCTACCTTTTGCTCCACCTATTGGGTCTTCTTATTACCTCCAACGTCCAGCATAGCGTGCCCCTCATCTTACTTCAGGCTAATGCGAAATCACTGTGTGTCCATAGAAAAATAGGGGAAATGATGTCGGTACTGGCCCATCATCCAAACAACATCTAGTTGCGCTCCTTATCCAAATCCCCATGATTTGGACTTCTATTTGACCAATTACTACCATTCTTAGCATAAGCGTGCACTAGGGAATGCTATTTGGTACAGGTCCTACTTTCATCTTTGCTTATTTGATTAGATAAATTATCTAAGTAAGCCTTTATTATCATTTTTACTTTCTACGCTTATTAATTTATCACAAGCCTAAAAATAAGCCCCATTCTTTTCTTTTTTCTTATTATAACCTACGTTATAATCATGCTTATACTTAACCCAAGGTCTAAGTGTGAAAATAAGCTTCTTTCATCTTTTACTTCATTTAGTTATAATTCTAAGTTATAACTATGCCAATTATCTTAGTCCAATTCTAATTATAATTATGCGCAATTTCAGTCCAATCCCATTATTTATTACAGTCTTTATAATTTATATCTTATTTTCTTCATTTAATATTCTTACTTATAAAATCCATATTCGCATTCAATTTATTCTAATCCATATGTGCAGAAAAGGGGAATAAAGAGAATAGACGCTTGCATAAAATCCAAAACGTCGAAAAGATGTAAATAAGAAATAAATAACAGTAAATAAACCTAAATACTGTAAATAGATTGTAAATTAATAAAAAGCCATGCTTAACAGTAACAAATTATAATTAATAGAAATAATACTAAAATTGCTAAAAGGAATAGTTGAAAGGAAATAGATTGAAAATAATTAAAAATTGTAAATAACTACCGAAAAAGGCTATTCCAAAAATCGTAGTAAAACTACAACTATTGGAAACCCTATTATTTTAAATTACTTTAAGAAATCTTAAAATAATTACAATCACTCACCTCCGATCCTAAGCTTTTCCTTTGGTCTTCTCGGATCCACTAGGAGTTGTAAAATAATTCAATTTATAACGAATTTCTCCTTTGGAAAAGTTATTCCGTTTAGGGTCCTTCCTAGAAAAGTGAACCTAATTGGAGAAAATCTAGAGTGAGAAAAAGTGTTAGGTCTAGGGTCTATTTATATGTGTAGAAGTGGATCTCGGACCGTTGGATTTGGAGATTAAATAGGATGGAACCACGTCATAGGCTGAATAGGAGCCAACTGATGCAGAAACGGATGAACCGGATTAAACTAAAGGATGCAAATGACGTGTTCGGTGGCCTCTAATTCGTTCGAGCGAATTAATGTTCGTTCGCCTACCGAAATACAAGGTGGGTCGACTGTGCGGTCGACCTCCCCCTTGCCTAGGTCGACCGGCTGGTTGACCAGACAATATATTTTTTTAGTTATATTTTTTCTTATTTTGTTTATTTCATAACTTGGTCATATTAGCTCGGTTTCTGACATTCTTTATATGGGAATTGACCAGAAAATTACCACGGACACAATGGTGCAAATTCCGTAGCTTAATTATGATAATTTCACAAAGTTATTTTATTATTTAACTAATTAAAAAATTAATTAATATAGGTTATATTTTGGGTTGTTACAGCTGTCCTTACCTATCCATGTGCTACCGCGTGAAAGTCATGCTCTTCACCCGTGCACTGTGATGAAATGCCTCTTATGTCTGACCAGCGCCGACTCAAACAACCTCGTAGGACCCCGAAGTTGCGCTCAGGCTCCGCCAAACTAGACTCCTATCCTCCTGTCTCCTCGGTCACCAACGTGGACTTGCCCCTATCTAAAGTGTCGGTCCTCCGAAAGAGCGCACACAGCTAGGTTGGCCACGCAAAATCCTCCAACGATCTACCTAAAGAAGCCTACGTCGACGCACACTTGTCCTATTCCATCCGCATCGATCTGCCTGAAGAAGCCTATGATTGCGGATGCTATCTATCCTACATACTATCAACCTATGAAAGGCAACAAACATCCTTGCGAACCTACTTGCCCGCTCCTATTTCGTACAACCAAAACTATATTTTGGTCTTAACTGCATGAAACACTTATCCAAACCTTTACAAGGTCTGCCTACCAAATCGCTTCAAGATTAATTAATTTTCCCATTACAGTTTACATAATGTTTATTTCCATTAATCTGCTTTAGGCCATTTTTACATTCGATTTGGTTATTTCACAATTTCCCTTTTCCTTACATAAATGATATTTCAATTTCACGTCTGTTCAGTCTATATGGTTTGTTTGTAATTTTTATGTCATTTTGTTACAGATTACACTAGCCTTAGGGTGCATTTAATTTACATTTTTTTTCCACCCTAATTTACGTTCTCCTTTTAGATATTTAATCTATACAAATTTTTTGTCCAATAGCCACAAATCATTTAATTACACAAAATTCCACTTTTACATTTTTAGGCCACATATGAAACAAACAATTATGCTAATTAGACTTCCCAATTTTGTTCCAAAACAATATTCAAAATTATGTAATTATATCAATCAAAACCATAATTTTATTCAAGTAACATATTCATAATTTATTCAACTAACATGTTCTACCATTAGAAATTGAATAACAATTTTAATTCAATTTAATTAAACCAATCTTATTTACGCCATGAAACATGAATAACAATTTGTTTATTCCAAATTTCAACCCGAACCTGAATTAGAACTGAGAAGTGGAAGAAGAAGAAGATACAATAATTTACATAAATTTCAATCTTATTTATGCCACAAAACGTGAATAGACAATTTATATGTCCCATATTTTATACCAAACATGAATTAGATTCGAGAAGTGGAAGAAGAAGAAGAAGTTGCAATAATTTATACCTCTTCTCAATTAATAATAGAAAGTAATTCATATTAATGTGCCAGAAAAGAACTGAAATTGAACTACTTGATTTTTCAATTTCATATTAATTCCCACTCACCTGGCATGTGAGCTTGCATAAATTTGAAAAAAGCTTTACTTTAATCTTTCTCCCTTTGATTCTTCAAAATTCACCAAATTGCTTGAATATATATAGATAATTTAATTTGGTAGAGATTTATTTATTTAGTAGAGAAAAGGAGGAAGAATAATACACATTAATTTTACTGTAGAATTATGGCGATGGCTGAATAAGAGAGTAGGTTTAGGTTAGATGGTTTATTTATAGATTGTTTAAGTGAATATAATCCATTAGATTATTTTAGATTAAATCTGGTTCTTTCATACACTTAATGGTTATCAATTCTAGCCCATACTCATCACTCAACTAATAAAATTTAGCCATCTCATTCTATTACATCACTGGAGCGAATGAGAAGCCGCCACATGTCAGAAACAACGCTGAAATACATAGGAAAATCGCTGGAAACGAACCAGCTAAAAAAAACATCGCTCCAGATTTTGGGCGACAACGGGACTTACTCCCTGGTCACTAAGGAAGTCAACATGCGCCTTTACCACTGTACCAAATGCGCTTTTAATTCTTTTTAATTATATTTCTCGTATAATATCAAGGTGTTACATTCTCCCCCCTTAAAGTATTTCGTCCCCAAAATCTCCAAAGACGGAAGAACGTAATTAACAACCAGCATCCAAGAACTACATCCATCTACTCAACCATCATCCATTTCTACCATTGTCCAAATTTTTAACTAATGAAATTTATGATTTATGAAAAGTGAAATGCATATGAACTTACCCAATGCGAAAAGGTAGTCGGTCTACTGGTTCATTTGACCTCCTGTAATGCAAGTATGCTTATGCCATTCAACCAAATGTATGCAATTACCCTAGTATAATTGATAATTCTATTTGTATGTTTCAATCATTCAACCAAATAAACCATCCATATGCAACATCCATTTATACACACACAGATATTTATATATACACACACAACTATGTGCAAATGAAATAGATAACAGGCACGCATATGCAGGTGTGTGTACCTAGTTGGCTGATTATCCTAATAAATATCTATTAAGTGCAAGGAATGCATCCATTTGCAAATATTGGCATCCACTTGAAATCATTTTCATCCATCAAACATAACATGCCCTAATGACATATTTACAACCTACCCTAACTAAGGAAAGATAAAAGATCAAAGATCAAAGAAAGGATATTTGAAGTGTACCTTCAAATAGAAAAGGATAAGAAGTTCAAATTCTCTCCTCAGATTCCCATGTGCACTCCTTGGGGTCATCTCCCCACTAAACCTTCAGTAGACGAACTTCCTTGTTGCGTAATCTCTTGAAGCCGTGTTCCAATATACGGGTGGGTGTACGATGCACCAGTGATTCGCGCTCTACCTCCACTTCCCTTAGCTGATCGGGTTCTACTACTACTACGGAATCATGTAGACACTTCCTCAGATGTGAAACATGAAAAACATCGTGTACTCCTGCCAATTTATCTAGAAGATCAACTATGTATACCACTTTTCCAATCCGTGCGGTAATAGGGAAGGGTCCTACAAATCTCGGTCCCAACTTACACACTGAGCCAAATCTCATAACGTTTCTCAGAGGAGAAACCTTGAGAAAAACCATATCTCCAACCTTAAACTCCAAATCTGAACGTCTTCTGTCATCATATGACTTTTGTCTATCTTGTGCAGTCTTCAATCTCTTGTGAATCAAATCCACCTTCCCGAAAGTTTTCCTCACTAAGTCTGGTCCAAGCAAGATCCTATCGGTGGTATCCCACCAACAGGCTGGTGATCTACGTGGTCTTCCATAGAGGGCCTCGAACGGTGCCATCCCAATGCTTGCTTGATAACTATTATTATACGCAAACTCCACCAAAGGTAGGTGGTCTTCCCAAGAGCCTCCGAAGTCAATGATGCACAATCTGAGCAAATCTTACAAAACCCTATTTACCCTCTCAGTCTGTCCATTTGTCTAAGGGTGAAATTCCATGCTCAGATTCAATTTCGTTCCCAAGGCTTGCTGAAGACTCCTCCAAAACTCGCTGGTGAATAATGGATCTCTGTCGCTCATAATGCTGGCGGGAACTCCATGAAGCCTAACTATATCCCTTACATAAAGAGTCACCAAAGCAGCTGCTGTCCTATTACTCTTAATGGGTATAAAGAGTGCTCTTCGTCAGTCTATCCACAATGACCCAAATGCTTGTGTTCCCTCTCCGTGACCTTGGTAATCCATCCATGAAGTCCATAGAGACGCTCTCCCATTTCCATAATGGAATATCCAATGGCTGCAACAGTCCTCCGAGCTTCCTCTGTTCCGCCTTTACCCTTTTGCAAGTGATGCACTTCGATACATACTCTGCCACCCTCTTCTTCATTTCGGACAAATAGAATACCCTCTTCATATCCCGGTACATCTTATCACCACTGGGGTGCACTGTCATCCTAGAATGATGTGACTTGGCCAACACCGCATTTACTAAACCCTCACTACGTGGAACACAAAGTCTACCATCCCTTCTAAGCCATCCCTTTAGTGTCCATGGTATATAGCCTAAGATGTGGTGATGACTCTCCTCTACCAAGCTTATCTAAAATGTCCTTTAACACTTCGTCCTCACCTTGTCTTGCTCCAATCTACTCCATCAAAGTAGAGTGAACGTCGAGGGCTGCTAACAATCCCGGAGCTAAATCCGATGGAGGTCTAAAATAAAAGTTAGCAATGTATTCCAAATGCTTCCATTCCAAAAATAGAGGACTTAAAACCACTTTGTGTCTACTCAATGCATCTGCCACTACATTACCCTTGCCAGGGGTATAGGAAATCTCAAAGTCATAAGAGGCTAAAAACTCCATCCATCTTTGCCGTCTCAAATTCAAGTCTTTCTGAGAGAATAGATACTTCAAAGACTTATGTTTTGTGAAAAGCTCAAATCTTTCTCCTAAGAGATAGTGCCTCCAAGACTTAAGAGCAAAAACTATAGCTGCCAACTCAAGATCATGCGTCGGGTAGTTCTTCTCATGCATTTTCAGTTGTCTACCCGCATAGCACACTATCCTATCCTCTTGCATCAGTACCTCCCTTAGCCCCGTACCGCAAGCATCCGTATAAACTGAGAAAGGCTTGGTTCCATCCGGTAATACCAATACGGGCGCGGTAGTCAAAGCTTACTTCAATCGACCAAAGGCATCCTCACACTTGGCATCCCAAACAAAAGCTGAGTTCTTCTTGGTAAGGCGGGTAAGTGGAGCTGATATCCTAGTGAAGTCCTTAATGAACATCCTATAGTAGCCTACAAGACCAAGGAAACTCCTTATGTCCGTGGCATTCTTAGGGGTCTGCCAATCCTATACTGCTGCCACTTTCGTCGGATCTACTGCAAGTCCATCCTCTGAGACGATGTGTCCTAAAAAGCGAACCTCATCCCTCCTAAAGTGGCACTTGGAGAACTTCGCCTTTAACTTATATGCTTGTAGGGTCCTAAGCACTTCTTCCAAGTAAACAGTATGCTCCTCCTTGCTTCACGAATAAACAAAATTGTCATCGACGAACACCACCACAAACTTGTTCAATGATTCGCGAAATACTCGACTCATCAGATCCACAAAATATGCTGGAGCATTGTTTTGTCCAAATGGCATGACTTACCACTCAAATAACCCATCCAGAATCCTAAACGCAGTCTTCTCGATGCTATCCTCCGCCATACGCAACTGATGAAACCCCGTGGCCAAATCGAGCTGCGAAAATACCTTGGCTCCTACTAGCTGGTTGAAGAGATCATTTATATGGGAAAGAGGATAACGATTCTTCTTCGTCAGCTTATTAAGCTCCCTATAATCCAAGCAAAGCCTGAGAGAGCCAACTGCCTTAGTGGCAAAGACGATGGGTGCGCCCCCCTTAGAAATGCTCCTACGAATGAAGCCCTTCTCCAAAAGCTCTCCAATCTGCTTGCTAAACTCACGACATTCCTTGGGAGCCATATGCCTTACCGATAAAGCAACAAGTTTGGCATTATCGACAAGATAAATCTTGAACTCGATCTATCTTCGAGGTGGAAGGCCAGCAACCTCCTCGAACACATCTGGAAAGTCTCTAACAACGGGTACCTAACACAAACTACTGGGCGATAAGTCAAGAGAATAAAGGTAGCTCAACATGACTGATCCTCTAGGATCATAAGATACCTCCAAGGTACATCCACTACAAGTGCCTAACCTCACTACCCTCTTATCGCAATCAAGAATAGCACCATACATGGATAGCCAATCCATATCAAGGATCAACCTGAACCCGAAAAAGCTCGATACAATGGCACTACAGTCAAACTCAACACCTAAAATAAACAATTTCAAATCCCAACATAACATGGACATATTGATCGATCCTCCTACGGGATTTGATACTACTACCAGGTCGGTCACTAAGTAAGCATCAAGACTAAGACCCTCTACCAGAGTACTAGATATAAAAGAGCGCGAAGCTCCGGAATCAAATATGGTACGAATAGGAAAATCAAAGATAGATAACACACCTTCGATGATCACCTTCTTTCCCTTGTCCACAACTGGATGAGTACTAGAGGAAGGAGCTGCCTCTAAAGCATAAGCCTGAGCAGGCTGTGAAGGTGTCTGTGAACTGTCCTTGGGCTTCGACGGATAGTCCTTTTTCATATGCCCCACTTGATCGCAAAGATAGCACTTCAGTCTCGGTCGCTCTCCTGCCCCTCTACAATCCTTAGCAAGATAACCTGGTTTCCCACAAGTATTGCATTTCCAGTCCTTCCTTGGAACTTTCCTTTTTCCATCTGACCCTCCTCCTCCTCTCCTCTTGCCTTTCCACTACTTCTTCCGATCACTTTTCTGCGCCACATCTCCTTTCTTCTCAGTATCAGCAAGTAAAGCCATCTCTACCAATCCCTCAAAAGTGGCTCCCATCTGAATGTGGCTCACCGCCAAACTCTGCAGTGGCGACTCAAACCCTTAGCAAACTTCAACACCTTCTTGTGAGGAGTATTAATCAGGTCTAGTCCAAATCTGGCAAGCTCATTGAATTGATTAACATATTCCTTAACTGTCATATCCCCTTGCTTGAGCTGTATAAATTTCTCTAGCTGCACTCCCTCTTCAGCCTGCGATAAGAATTTCCTCTCGAACCTAGTACAAAAATCCGCCCCAAGTCAAATTATCAGCCTTAGCCTCCACAATCTTCCACCAACAAAGAGCCTCCCTCTGCAACTGCCATGAAGCCAACTGCCTCCGAGCCAAGTCCTCCAATCCCATAAGTCCAAATATCCACTCACAACTACGGATCCAAGCTCTCGCCTTAGTATATGACTCGATGCCAAGAAACGGCTTGCCTCCTAAGCTGGTGTAGTCCTTGCATAACTTGGGAATATCAAGAATGCCTGGCGGACGGGCTGGAGCTCTTTCCGCTGGAGCAATATCCCTAGTTGGTGGCTCTACTCATGCAGTAGCCTGCAAATAACGTTTGAACCAAGCAGGCATATTAAGGCCTGGAACTTCGAGGATATCTTGTAGTTCAGACATTTCTATCTGTGGATATTAAAAGATGGGATTAGGTGCTCCACAAATAGTTCAATAGATATTGAGGAAGAGATATGCGGGACTCATTTCTAAAATTTCTTTTTTTCTTCCAAAATATATATGTATACTTTTAAAAGTATTATTTGGAATATCCTTCGAAAACCTTTATATTTTTAAAATATTTTTAGGATTACTGAAACCTTAGCTCTGATACCAACTTTGACACCCCACACCTTAGGCACCCCGAAAATCAGACATGACTAGAAGGATGGGTGGTCAGGTGAAATAAAAATCCATAACATAGCACAAAGACTAAGGCAACATGATAAAATGATTAAAATATACAGCGGAACAGCTTCATTAAAAACAACATTATCCCAAATTTATTTCTGAAACCAAAAGTAAAAAGTAGTCTCCACCAAAACATAAAACATAACAAAGTTCACAATATAGCTCCCCATATATAGAGTAAAGTACGGAAAAGAGAAACGAAGTACATGAAACAAAAGAAACAAAAGCTGAAGATAACAACTGCTCCAATGACACTCCAAGCTACAAAGAACTGCAATCTAGACCTGTCCTCTTGTGATTTGGGGAAAATAGGAAAAATAGGAATGGGTCGGACATAAAGTGTAGTGAATGAGAAATAAAATGAAGCAGAAAGAATAAAATAGTTTAATTCTAGGTCTTCCCCGGATATCGCAGAGGGTGAACAATATAATGCAGTGAATCCTTCTTAGATACAGTTCCTAAGAAGCCAAAGTCTATGGTCACTCTAGGGAAGCCAACCATGTAGTAATACTAAACGTCAATCGGCTTATCAGACATGCTGTTCTTACCTATCCACGTGCTACAGCGTGAAAGTCATGCTCTTCACCCGTGCACTGTGACTAAATGCCTCTTACGTCCGACCGGCGTCGACTTAAACAACCTCGCAGGACTCCGAAGTTGCGCTCAGGCTCCGCCAAACTGGATTCCTATCCTCCAATCTCCTTGGTCACCAACATAGACTTGACCCTATCCAAAGTGTCGGTCCTCCGAAAGAGCGCGCGCAGCTGGGTTGGCTGCGCAAAATCCTCCAACGATCTGCCTAAAGAAGCTTATGCCGGAGCACACTTGTCATGTTCCATCCACGTCGATCTGCCTGAAGAAGCCTATGATTGTGGATGATATCTATCCTACGTACTAGCAACCTATGAAGGTAACAAACATCCTTGCATACCTACTTACCCGCTTCTAGTACGTACAGCCAAAACTATATTTTTGTCTTAATTGCATGAAACACCTATCCAGACCTTTACAAGGTCTGCCTACCAAATCGCTTCCAGATTAATTAATTTTACTGTTATAGTTTATATACTGTTTATTTCCATTAATCTACTTTAGGCCATTTTTACATCCGATTTGATATTTCACAACTTCCTTTTTCCTTACATAAATGATATTTCAATTTGACGTCCGTTCAGTCCGTATGGTTTGTCTGTAATTTTTATGCCATTTTGTTACAGATTTACACTAGCCTTAGGGTCCAATTAATTTACATTTTTTCCACCCTATTTTACTTTCTCCTTTTAGAGATTTAATCTGTACAAAATTTTTATCCAATAGCCACAAACCATTTAATTACACAAAATTCCACTTTTACATTTTTAGGCCATATACGAAACAAACAATTATGCCAATTAGACTTTCCAATTTTATTCCAAAACCATATTCAAAATTATGTAATTATATCAATCAAAACCATAATTTTATTCAAGTAACATATTCTGAATTTATTCAACTAAGTTGTTCTATAATTAGAAATTGAATAACAATTCTAATTCAATTTAATTAAACCAATCTTATTTATGCTATGAAACGTGTAACAATTTGTTTGTTCCAAATTTCAACCCAAACATGAATTAGAATTGTGAAGTGGAAGAAGATACAATAATTTACATAAATTTCAATTTTATTTATGCCATAAAACATGAATAGACAATTTATATGTCCTATATTTTAAACCAAACATGAATTAGATTCGAGAAGTGGAAGAAGAAGAAGAAGTTGTAGTAATTTACATCTATTCTCAATTAATAACAGAAATTAATTCATATTAACGTGCCAGAAAAGAACTAAAGTTGAACCACTTTATTTTTCTATTTCATATTAATTCCCACTCACCTGGCACTTGAGCTTGCATAAATTTGAAAAAATCTTTGCTTTAATCTTTCTCGGAGGAAGAATAATACACAATAATTTTACTGTAGAATTATGGCAACGGCTGAATAAGAGATTAGGTTTAGGTTAGTGGTTTATTTATAGACTAGTGCGTGGCCCGTTCTACGCACACGGGCAGTTTTCTGATTCATTATTATGAACATTATTTTGTGCAATGTTAAATTTTTTCTCTATTTTTCCTTTTATGCCTGAAATATAATTGTATTTTATTACAGTTTATTATATTACAGAAAAATTTAATATGTAGACTTTATCAGTTTTATAGTTATTTTTGAATAAAGAATATATAAGTTTAGATGGTTTGTTCATATAAATTGAAAAGTTAAAAGTTATGACTGTGATTTTGTTTCTCATGAGTTATTTGTGCCATATACAGTAGGAATTCAAAAACACTGTACTTTGGAGTAGATGGAGATGTTAGAATTGAAATTAAGTAGATCCATAAATCATATACGACAAAAAATTTGAAAGTATATTATACGACACAATGTTAAAGTTGATGTTAAGGTTGAAATGGCAGTGAGTATGTTGCTTCTGTGAATAGAACTGTAGTAGCGTTTGCATTGCCATATTGAATGGTAGTACCAAAATCAGTAGATGTAATAGTTAATATTAATGTGAGTGGAAGGTACATGCATGTGATGCGGGTAAACGATCCAATAAGGACACAATCAACGTTATTTTCGTTGATTGAAGCTAAGGAAAATCTTTTATTTCAATGTGGTATCCTCTTGCTTCTTACTTTTACATCTTTACCCAAAGCTGCAGCTACCACAGTAGCTTAAGGAAATTGGAGGGCACAAATCGCATAAAAACAACTGTTAATGCAATTAATTTCAGTACAGTAGTCCCTATTAAGTGTACTTGCACCAAAACAAAACAGCATAAATAGTAAAATAAAACATTCAAACCTAAACCAGTATAGAAATAAGTTGATTTGAGAACATGCAAAAGAATTATTTTGTGTTATCATGCCTCCGTCAGTACGATATCCATGGAAAGCATAACCGCCGCATGCACGACCACCCATTGGAACTAAGTTTTCCTTCCATTTAGCACATTTTCCAACTAAGGATCTTTCATTATTTCACAAACTCAGCTTCCGTAACAACATTTGCATAGTCTTCTTAGCAATTGATGGTTTTCCTACAAAATCTGCAACATAATTAATGAGTAACCCAACAGTGATATTTACACAACAGTATACACTTTGACCAGTTGCACACTTCTGCTTGAGATCAGTAAACAAAAAGATGGATCAATACCAATATAGTCACAAAGCTGTTGAATGCAGGCATTAGAAAATGAATTCATAAACACCTATGATTTTCTCCTATTCGATAACAAAACAGCAGAGCTACCCATTCTAAAAAAGCAGTTCGGTATTAACATCGACCTATTCTTTCTAGGATACCATGTAAAATTAATAGCTTTCATGCTCACCACAACTGCATAGTTGTTAGGATTCGCCTGCAAGATAAATATTACTTGATAATTTTAATGTTATTTTTAATGGCCATTGTACTGTGATTAACTTATGACCATTGTACAATAATTGATAATTTTACTGTTAAGCATTTCACTATTTAAAATCACAGTACTGTGATTTGTCTAAAAATAACAGAAAAATCACAGTACTATGATTTGTCTAAAAATCACAGTACAATGTTAACAGAAAAATTCAAGAATTCTGTGAGTATCAACAGAATAATTCAATGGCCATTGGATGATATTCGGTCCTTGTAACAGAATAAATATAACTTTACTGAGCTAACATGTGATTGTACTTCTATTGAAAGGCTATCAACAGAATAATTCCAGAAACACATAGAGTAATTTGGTCCAACTTTATGATTCTTCCTTATCATGCATGAATAAATATTATAATTCTAATAGAATAAAACAGTGCTCCAAACTTTATGATGTCATTTTCGTTATAGGCAGTTGGAAGTGTATCTGAATAAAGTGTACCCAAAAGGGGGTTGCCGATTAGAAAACCAAAAATTACAAATCGAATTTCAGCAAATAAACAGACGGAACAATGTTGAAAATATGCAATCTTCATTTAGCCTTTACACTATGCAAAGTATAATTAATTAAAGGATACCAATTCAAGTGGAATGAATCTGCTTCATCTCCTAAAATTATATAAAGTGGTTCCTTCCAATTGGGTTGATGCCATAATTTTCACTGTGAATAGATCAATGCATTAGATTTTACATGTAACCATGCTTTCTTAAAACCTTTTTAGAGAAAATCCAGAAGTAGTGCATACTTAATTATATAGGTTAGATACAATTTATTAGTGGAGTATTCGAAGGGTTGTACCTCCGGTTATAATATATTGAACTCGGTAGAAATAATTTCCACTTGCTGCCTTCCTTAATCAGTGGGCAACATAGCCAAAATGATGAAACCTGCATAACCAATGTATTTAGAAGTGAGATCGTAGTAACTAAAAAGGAATAAAATACAATGGTAGGATAAAAGAAATAAAAAAAAACTATTATCAGGACACAGTCTAAAACTGCGGGAACCTCATGCAAAATAATATTATTCTCCAATGGATGAGAATATTCAAAAATACATGGCCCAGATTTACTTATATTTAGGAAAAGAAACATGAACATAAGAATTTAAAAGCTGAAAATATAGACATAATAGTAAACACAACTTTGAGAGGAGGACAAATGTTTGGAGCATGCATTTCTTCTGATCCATAAGGAATTAAATCTCCGAAACATTATTTTAGTATAAAGGCATGAGGGGAGCTATAGTTCAGCTAAACCTTAAACTGTAAATAACAATGATGAATGCCTACTATTTTTTAAATACATCAGCAGCCGTTTGCCATTCACTCCTAAATGACTGTAGGAGATGTTTATTGTCAGTACAACATGGAAGCACAAATGTTGTGGAGGATAGGTGCATTTGTTTGTTAAGAGAAATAAAATCATCATGCAACTGGTTGATTAACAGATCATAACAGAAATACATAACCTTTGTAAACTATTTTTATGTTCAAGAGAGAATTTTTTTTTATTGAAGAAGCATAAAATCATCTTCCATGATCCTGGTTCACCACTATATGTTTCATGTAACCACCTAACATAAGATGGAAATAAAAAAGTAGCCCACTATACACATGGTATTTCATATTTCCTTATACGGCACATTTATATGAATACAAAAGGGTTGACATAAAGAACCTCACTCGTTTGCAACACACACTGCAGTTAACCAATTATGAAAGGTAGAACAATGCCAGAGTAAAATAAACAGAAGTTGAACTACTGTATCAGTGGTAGTTAACTATTTTGGATCATATTTGGGGTTTAAAATCATATTCATATAGAAACCTGTAGACATGAGTACTGTATAGAAAATAAATATAGGTGCACTTATCTTCTATCTCAAAACTCATAAGCATAAATTGAAATCCGAATTTATAATGTATGAACAGTATACGAATCATCAAAACTTTCTGGATAATCGTTAGCTATGTTATCCCAATTTATAAATAATTGATGTCCAAATTCGGACAACCACAAAAGTAGTATATTCTATTCTATGTTTCATAGTTATATTAAAAAAATTCATATGTGATTTACTGTACCGATCAAGATCATAGTTTCTATTTTAAATTAATAAAATCTCCAGCTTAATATTCTATTCAAAAGTTTGTAGTTTATTATTTATCTAGTTATGAACTTCTAACTTAATAAACCAATAAATAGATATCTTTTATTGTATTAACATACACGTAATTTAAATTAAAACAAAAACACAACGGATAATTTTCGAATGCGGATGTCTTCATATCCGCATCCCCATTCGCTTTTTTGGATATCGAATATTCATCCGTTATTCGGATACGGACGCGAACGGATTTCGGATTTTTTGGGTATCCATTGACAGCCCTATGTGCGCATGTTCTACGGTTGACCAATCGCTTGAAAGGAGTTTTACAGAGCATGCTGCAATATATCCTCACTTTAAAAATTCAGTCATTTCAATTAGAGTTTGATAGTTCCAGCTATATACGATTTAGGTCTCTGATAATATATAAAATTTCCATATGAGTTTAAAGGGCATAAAATATATACTTATCAAGCTAATTTTCTATTACTTCAGTTAGAATTTTACAGTCCCAACTACATACAATTCATTTTTTTGATAATATGTAAAATGTTCAATTAATTTAAAAATTAAAATCAAATCAATAATATTAAATGTCTATGTTAGAGTGGAACACCAACTACATGGGTATGTGATTTGTTCTGAAAAAAATACCATGCAATACAAATGTAAGGTGAGTAATTCGATAGTTGTAGAATAATTAACAACATATTGCTTGCATGCTCTTATGCTCTCTCGAACTTTCGTAGCGACTTACTTTATATATGAGTCTAGACCAATTATCTTTCTTCCTTGCCTAACACAATATTGCAATTCAATTGGGCACAAACAAATTTCTTAAACTCTATCTACAATGCAAGATAATTGTAATAATAGAAATGATATTAAAATATGCAATACCAAGTTTAGAAAATGTGACCTGATATTAGTTTCATTTTGAAATTCCATTATGTATTGACATGCGATCTTCACTACCTTCAGCTTGTGCAATTTTAGAGTGACACTTGCACCAAGTATATGATCTGCTATGTCCTAAGATGGATTAAATGAGATTAAAATATAATAACATACAACTAAGAAAGGCTGCTAAAATTTTGTCCATAAAAACCATGACTTACTCCTAGTAAGATATGTACTTATATATCATGTGACGACTGTTGAAACTCGATCCATCTTCTCTACAATTTGAAGAAAAAAAATCCTGCAATAGACCTAATTTTCAGTAGTAAGGGTGAAAATATCATATATTTCATGTGTTCAAATTTAACACATTAATATGCAGTGCTGTGTCGTAGAGTAAAATTTATAGCCAACCTGTTCAAAAAAATTAGAAAATTGAGATATTTATATAGTAGTACAACCAAATCTACTTTATACTCAAAAAAAAATCATGTGCAATATAAGTTATTCCAACGTTTCACAAACTGTAGTTTCACTTCATGGTGAAGGTTAAATGATGTAAATTTATGGATGTTCAAGGAACAATGCGTTTTTGGAGAGAGAAACCTAACTTTGAGTCACTTTCGTATAATATATTCCTAAAACATTGCACTAATAAATGAGTTGAGGTGTGGATTCAACCAATGAAACTAAGATTCCTTAGTGTAAATGTGTGGAGACGATTTTGGAATCAATCATAACTTTACAAACATACAAAGGAAAGTATCAACAGTGATGATATTTTTAAGTGTAGTCACATGATACATTCTATAGAATCTATACCTTCATTTCAACTTAATGTATGCTCAAATGCATCATAGCCGAGGATACTTATGATACTTCTGTAAATGATCATTTTGATTATTTTTAAGATGGCTAAATGGATAAATATGAACTAAAATAACATAAATATTAATAAAACAGTTTACTTACATTAACATAAGTAATTATTAATTAAGTAGTATAATGCTGGTGGGAAAGTAAGGCAAACATCAATGTATTGGGTACAAATTGGTATGGTTACTTGTTGTAAAATATAAATAAATTAGTAACATACAATATTAAAGTAGTCACCAAGTGATGACATATGAATATTTGAATTATCAAGGTCCAGTGTACCTTTATATACATCAACAAACAATCATTAATTGAGCCATAGATAGTAAACATACTTAATGTCAACGGAGAATAAATTGGAATTTTATATTATAAGTAGGTTTCCAAATTTAAAAGACACACTATATTAGCAACATGTAATAAAATTGAATATTATATACATAACATTGAACTTAGTTACATTAAATCTAAATTCAGAGTCCCAAAACTTTAATTAAATATACACTGGGTAACCTTGTCCTATGAAACCTGATAATCAAATTCCAAATTTTTTTATTAGTTCCTAAAATAATTGCACACTTCAATGCTTGAATAACAAAAAAATGAAGGATCGGGGCTGAAATTGAAAGTCGAAGAAAAAAAATACATAGAAGCCAATCCAGAGGCAAAAACATGGCCATAGAATAACCTACTAACACCATATATTTTGAGTAAATAGGAATAATACTAACTGCCCCTGAAAAAAGATTATTTGGACGTAATTGAGATAACATATGCATAAATTTAAAATAAGTTAGAAGCTATGCGAAGATGATAATAGCAACTGAACAAAAAATGTATGGGTAAACGTATAGTTTGAGATGGTGTAGATTTGGTTGTTGGAGAGAGAAGGAATATGCTAAAATATCGGACTGATTAAGGCATAAAGCATTGCTTGCCTGTAAATATTTTTCTTTGATGTACAATGCAGAATGCCAAGTACTTCGGACATTCAAGCTTGGGGAAATATTTCATTTTATAGTAATAGCATAAATGATTCAATTAAATTTTCAAAATAACTGTTATAAAAATGAATCATTTTGAATGAACAGAAATGTTAGTGCATAATCTGGTTATAGGTGAACATAGTGTTAACTTTAACAAAAGAAAATTTTGAGTGGGATGCATAGTGTTATTAAACCTTGATGAAAAAACATATGGTTGTAAAAGAATAAACATGCCTCTAATTTTCGACTGGTAAAGAACCTTCTAAATAATCGTAAAGTAATAGTTGCAAACAAAATGCAAATTATGAAGAGGAAAAGCATGGACATTCTGTAATCAGATTTGGGAAAAAAATAAAAGATCGGCTGAGGTTATGGTCTGATTATCTGCATAAAATTTCAACCTTTACAGATTGAGTAATATGGACATTCTCCATATAGTTGATAATTTAAAAAAAAATGTTTCGAATTGCATGTTGCTTATGAAAAATTTAATCTTGAAAATAACAATAATTAAACTTACCATGTTTTCTTCCAGTCCATGTATCCACTGCTTGCATTTGCTGTTTGCGTGAAAAACCCTCTGTTTTTTGCAGTGGGTTCTTACAATTCAAGAATATGTAATCAACAACCAAATGTCGAAATCAATTATTTTTTTCCACAAAAGATAGAGTAAAAACATAAGTTTTCTACAAAATATTAAAGATATCTTCAAATAATAGAAAGGACATCAGATTCATACATCAATTCATCTAATGAACCAAAGCGAAGATCCATCTTGAAATCCCAAGATCTGATGAGTATTTGAAGAAAGTTGAGGATGTGTAGAAGGGATCCGAAGAATGACGATGGATGAATTGTTGTTTTCGTGAAAACCCCTCTATGATATGTACACCAGTACAATAGACTACAGTACATTATAGCTATTACTGTGAACTGCTCTAGAACAACACATCAAAAACCATGTGAATCATATAATGGTCAGTCAGTCTTCTAAGTGCACCAAATCAGCTTCAATGCCATGTCAACGTAGTCTTATTTTTCCAACAGAAAAATAACTATGATATTTCTAAGTTGATTTTGTTAAAACTTTTGGATTTGGTTCAAGAATATTTCTCTCATCCACACAAAACACGGTATTGCTATTTTTAGGTTTAAAAGATGGAAGTGCAACTGCAAACCTTGTCCAATTATTCATATCAAACCTAAAAAAATTGTTTATGATGGGTTGTTGATATATTAATGATATTTTTATACTTGCTGGAACACCTAACAGACATGGATCCACAAAGTCCTGTAGTTCTTTTAGTTAAATGAGCGGATTGAAAGTTCACTTTTTAATTATAAAAGTGAGTTCACCTTTTAGTACAGATCAACCAAAAATTGCTTCATTCGGTTAGAGTTGAAGATTGTGGCCGCTCATTATTTTGTAGAGCGATTCATAAGACTGTAATTCTCAAATGATGTTCATGCCATCGCATGTTACGACTAATCACAATGTACAACATTGGTGTGTAATTATACATTATCTTTGAAAAGAATGCTATGTAAAACTAAATGTATATTATAAGTAATAAATTCTATATTAAATTTAAAGTAAGATATCATTTTGGATTAAGTAGAAATTTAATATGTAGGAAATTAATTATAGAAAAGTTAAAATAAACATTATCTGATGAAGATATTCATTATTACCTAACTTACTGTGAACAATTTTTTAGATAGATACAAACTTGTTCTATTATTATTTCCATAAAATATTAAAACTTGTTATAAGATTTTGTAAATTATTCTCCGATAATACATCTATGTAATTCAAAACTATTAGAATTGGCAGGCTCAAAAATTACCATGACATGGGCATCATTGTAAGCATCAACCCAGTTTAAATTTTAAAGATCCTCCATTCTTTTGGATGTCTTCATGGAGCAACCTAATGAAACAGTGTAAGGATATTAACGAATGCATTGACTGCATTATCAGAATTTGAGTTTTTAGTTAAACAAAGTACATAAAACTACCAAGAATCCATAAATCATGCAAGGTCAAACGATGGCTTAGGAAAGATATAAAATTCACTATTATACAATCATGATTAAATAACATTATTACCCAATGGCTTATGAGCGAAAATGGAGTAATAAGCGCTAACACAGTTAGTTGTTAACATATTTCAATCTTTCAACTAATATATAACCTCGGCCTGTTGTAGCAATATTACGGGATGAGGTAAGACATGCAAGTTAATAAGCTAATTAGTTGTAACTAATGAAAGGAAATTGGAGAAGTAACCAAAAGCATGTAGTATAAAACTAATGAATAAATAATATACTTTCGAGTAGTTTTATTTAGCATATGTAATCTACAATACTGACTTAATTATTTATAGAGATTTGGGCCTGTAAATGACCTATTGAATAAGTAGAGCTTTGCGTGATTATTTTATACTCCACCGCCTCTGAATATTTAGATCTCTTGATCATCAGGTAATAGCGAACAATAATATAAAATATTACCTTGCAAAATGTCCAATTGACTCAAATCCTCTAAAACATTAAATATAAGACAAACGCATAATAAATGAACTTAAAAAAATTAATATTTCGTAATAGCGATTTATACCTTCACTTTAATACCATGTAACCAAGACTCTTTGCACGATCATGGTGACACTCTTTAAAAGATTATTATAGGTAGCAGTTAATGCTTAATCCCTAACGATTTTACATTTTATAGCTTATGAACTCGAATATAAAAGACTTCGGAAAACTTATTTACATTGAAAAAAGATTTACAGTATACATTTACCATTTCTAGCAAGGAATTTATGGCTCAAGTGTATAAGAATTATTACTACTCCATTGATATTCTTACATATTCATACTAAAATTTAATAATACATTAACTATAGTATTATAACTTACAAATGTATTACTTCTCAAGGATATTTAAGTAAATATTTATCATTGTTTTACTTTATTTGAATTTCAAGACACTATAAAAGAGCTAAATAATGAAAATATGATTGATTCAACTTTTGTTTTTACCTGGTTACCTCATGTGATTCATATTTAGAGCAATGCTATTTGGTTTACAGACTTTCCTCTAATATACGTGCTCAATTAAAAAAACTATTATTCTGATGTTTGATCCATATTAACATAGCATGGTATTATCTATTTTCGTAGGACATGATACTCACGTTATAAGTATGGTCCAAACATAACTAAACCAACTAAACACAACGTCAAATTTTATATTTTCATATGAGGGTCCATTTTCAACTGAAACAAAAATTCCTGTCTTTAAATTCACTGCTCAACATATATACCTTTAAATCATTTCTTCAATTATTACTCATGTAGCAAGACTATGTTGCGTCAAAGAATCCTAAAGAATCCTGAATAATATATGTAGGCCCATAAGGAGGGCAAATACATAAAATTCATCATAAAAACTATCATTCGATAAATTTTTTCTCTTCAGCTTTTTTTTATATTGTGACATTTTCAAAATCTCCTTTTGTAAGTAGAAGATGGTATAATAATACAATAATGATTCTACTTAAATTCACAGTGATATTTGAAAAAGAGGGAGAAAGTTCCATTCCTTGAATTAGTCATTTTCCTTTTATTATGAGCCAGAAAATATGAAGCAAGAATGTTATCACAAAAAAGAAATTCCTTTTAAGTTAAGAGTTTATAAATCATCCAATTCTTCATTTATTCAGCAAGAAGAAATCAAACATGAACAAAATTGCTATAACAGGCCGTTGAGTTCTTGAATTGAAGAACCAGAGCCAATGATGTTTTCAAAGGTCCAAGTAAAACAGACGTGAATAGGGAAACTTAGGATGTTATACTATTTTATACAGAAATATAATTTTTATCTTTGCTGAATCTACAACTTACGAAAAAGGGAAAAAAAGTAGCATTGACATAATGGATTTACCATTACAATCAAGTAAAACTAAAATCAGATCTAGTTTTGAGCATAAATTTTAAACTACATAAAACGAACGGAAATAAAACTCATAAACTGTGAATGATCAGTGAATCGATGAAGATAAATGAGTCAATGCCCATAAAGAGAATGACTTCTTGTTCAACTAATTTTTTTTTACAGCAAATACCTTTCTTCTCTACAACAAAAGTTCAATCGTATTATATATTTTTTCCATGATAAAAATTTGGCACCTGAAATTGCATTCATGTATTACTCACTCCATAGATATTTGTACAAAATATACTCATTGGAATTTTCCTTAAATCTATGCATAGATAAATATAAACATATATGATGGAAATTAACCCTTGCGTTAGGAGGCAATTAAGGTAAAATCCATTAGCAAAAATGTATTCTGTAGATCCAGAAGTTAACTCAATTAGAAACTTTTATAAGGCAAAGTATCTTTAACTGAAGGTCACCAATAGAATGTGATGTTTCCCATATTCATTGCAAATTTGTAGGATAATTATTTTCATTTATATAATCAAAGATAACATCCAATGAAGCAATTATCTATTATCTATTTACATTTGATGTTAAAATAAGAATCGTAATAAAAAACTTATTACTGACCACAAAAAAATGAACAGAATAGAAGTGGTTATAACCTAATATACTCTTAGTTAATTGTGTCCAAACTTAAAATATTCCCAAAAATAAAAGGTGTTGGATACATTCTAAAATCAAATAGGCGAGGTTGTATTTGTTAAACATTCGGTATCCTTATATAGTCGATCAAAATAAACATCAAATAGAAAATGCAGTATTTTATGAGATTCCTTATTTGCTATGATTAAATATTTCTACCAGAAAACTATCAATTAAACCAAATACAGTTTTTCATGCAATGGAGTCATCATTCTACAAAAACAATTAAAATGCAATAAATTGCGAAGAAGTAAAACAAATAATAATCTCACCCTTTTCTTAATGTTGACAAAGAATAATCATAGGTTAAAATAAAAGATATTGTAACGACCCGACTTTTTCTCCACAGAAAAAGTCGTATCATCATGAAGAAAGAAAGGGATAGAAGAAGAAAGGATAGAAAAGAAGAAACAACAACACAAAAGAATCTCACAGCGGAAACGAACGAAATATAATATATCACATAGAATATTACATAGTATCATATACATCGGAGTACACAACTTATACATCACAGAATAGACAGTTATAAACTTCTGTCTATTATACAACACGAGTACATCAGTACACTACAGACTAATACAAACACGGCGGAATCATCATATATCTACACGGTGAAGCCTCCTGCTCCAAATCTCCTCCAGAATTCGTCAAAGCTAACCTGAATCCCTCGACTACTCAATACAATATTGAGTACCCAAGAGTTTAATAAAACAGAAAATAAACACTTGGGTCAGACATGGGTCTGGTGTGAGTAAACGGTTAGATTGCTTAACTTTGAAAACTTTTGAAAACAAAAGTATCACGTAAGACTCCCCACAAATAAACATGGGTAAGTTTTTACCTTACGCTAACTAAAACGTTTGATAGGAAATATGATTTTATTATAATAGGGTCTAGGGTTTTCAAGTAAATACTCATATAGCTGAAATTGTTACATTATTAAATTCCAGCATACTAGCCACAAAGTGGGTTATACAATCAAAACCGTAAGGGCACGTAGGAAGAATGGGTTTCCATCAATGGCAGGGCTACTGGGGTACCGCCCGTCACAGTACGTGGCCTAGATCACCGTACCGAGGAGTACGCCCGCTCCCCTGCAACACAAAGCCGGAACCATCCCTTACTGGATAATCCCAAACAGGATAACCCCGTAGTTGGCGCGACCAACCACACACTAAGCCGAATGAAAAGAAAAGGGACCTCTAGACAGGGATCTATCTTGCTCTCAGTGGGTGCTACCCACGAAGCCTTGCTGCACCTCCCCTGTTTTAGCCATTCCCGGTTGATGAGGCTTGAGGTTACGATTACCTTTAATCAGAACATATCACTTAGAATGCTCATCGTCCGCCTGACGATGTGCTGAAAGCATTCAATCCATACAAGTTCGTTCCGGGTTCGAACGAAACAGAAGGCATTATCTCGTTACACTCGTTTTGGAATCACCCTCAGAGTTAACGACAATAACCCTTGCACTCTGAATCTTCATCTTCACTTGAGATTCACGACCTATCGTTAATTTGGATCGATGTGGTATTCGGGTCTCCAGACCTGGAATACCGGTATACGGAAACCCGATCCCGGTCTCATCGAAATCCAAAACGTATCTTTTAAGGCCAAGTTGTTTAAAGGTTTAAACATTTAAACTTATATTCTGAATGATATAAACAGATAGATAAATCACATTATCAAAATAGATAATTCCTATCAAACATTCATCTCACAAAGCAGCATATATCATATATATATCAGAGACATACAAATCATCCAATGTCAACCAATCACCCAATATCAAACATCCAGTATTAATCAATTATCTAAACAGAATTGATTTACTCTAATCAATTTAATTAACCTTTAATTAAATTAATTACTATCCTTTAATTACTTGGATTATCTTAATCCTGCTTATTATCATTAATTAATTACAAATTAATTAATTAAACATCTTAATGATCTTCCTTATTTAATCTTCCTTGATTAATTTTACTTTAATTACATTCAAGTAATTATCCTTAACCATATTCAGTAATTAACATTTAATTACTATCATTAATTACAATAATTAATGAACCTTCATTAATCAATTAACTAGAATTAATTTTATTAATCCTCAATTAATTACAATTAATTAATCATACTTAATTTAATTACTTTTATTAATCAACCTTGATTAATTCATTAAATAATTCTTATTAATTAATTAACCTTTTAATTAATTAAATAATTAATTTTAATCAACCACTTCATTCATTAATCAGTCTTAATTAATCATAATCAGTAATTAACAATTTGTAATTACTTATCTTAGTTAATTACTTCTTAATTATTTATATTAACCTTGATTAATTAATCTAATTAATTATTCTTTAATTACTTCATTAAGTAATTATTAATCAATTTTATTAACAAATAATCCTTAATTAATTACTTTATTAATTAATTACTTTTAAATTAATTGCACTTAGTAATTAATCTTAAATTAAACATATTAAATTAATCACATTATTAATTAACCTAAATCCTTTAATTAATTTCTCTAAATTAATTAACTTCAAATCCATTATATTAATTAATCCTTTAATTAATACCACCAAACGATTAACCCTTAATCAATTTATATTTAATTGCTTTCATAAGTAATTATCCACTAATTACCTTCATAAGAAATTTCTCTTAAATTAATTACATTGGTTAATTATCCATTAATTACCTCACTAAATAATTTTACTTAATAAAAACATAAGTGATTATCTTCCTAAAATTAATTATATAAATAAATTAATAAATAAATCATTACTTAATCTCTAATTCATTTATTAACCATCCATTAATTAATTATCCTTATTAATTATAAACTTAATTAATTTAAGATAAATTCTTTTATCTTAATTAATTACTCAATTACATCATTTAGTCTTCATTAGAAAACATTTATAAATAATTAAAGATATAAGATTTATTTGAATAAACAAATTAACATAAATTTTTAACATTTAAAATCCTTGGAATTTTGATAAATCTTGTTTAATAAATTTAACAAAACCTCATCCCTTTTAAAACTTAATTATATTTAAACATACCCTCAATAACTTATATATTTGGACTTGAAACATTTCGAAAAAAAAACAACTTCCAGTTTAAACAGAATAACTCGAGTAACCCCAAACAACCCGAGTAAACCCACTAAAAACACGAGCTTCCCCCGAGTCTTTTCCAACTTCATCTGCTTCGCCTTAAACCACCATTCGCACGAACACTTCACCGAGTCGCCTCCATCTTCCCCAACTCAAACGAACCAGATATCACAACGTGCACACGTGCACGTGCACAAGACCACGGCAGCGCTTCGGCGATCTACTCCTCCTCCGGCAAGTCATCGATCGCCTCCTCTAACGATTCCATCCACCCAGACATCGTCACGAACCCACAATCAAATTCGAGCTTCCAAGATCAACTGGAAACCATCCCATCGACCAAAACTGCCACGAATCCTCCGATGCCGATTACCAGATAATCAAGAACTCCTGCCCCACACTTGATAGCCTCCACGCTACCATACCCCAAATTCTGGTGAAGCTCGATCACCCAGAGACATCACGGTAGAGGAATTTCCGACCTCAACATAAACCCATTCGAAACCCTACTTGGCCTCCGATTGATCGCCACGACCATCGATAAATACTTTCAGTATTTTTTCTACAAT
This sequence comes from Allium fistulosum, assembly GCA_030737815.1. Classification (NCBI taxonomy): domain Eukaryota; kingdom Viridiplantae; phylum Streptophyta; class Magnoliopsida; order Asparagales; family Amaryllidaceae; genus Allium; species Allium fistulosum. Next base: position 479,110,449 of record CM060907.1, read on the forward strand.
CCCCAACCCACTGACTTCCTCCAGTCCAAACTTCGCCCAACAACTCGCCGCCGATCAACGCAAATTGACGAAAACGACGAAACTGACCAACTCCAATTATCTCGACGAATACTACACTAAAAATCACGATTTCTTTTTCTAAATCTATCATTTGCAAGCACTAATCAGATTATAGAATCAAAACGTGAGATTAAGTCATTTGATTTTCTGACTAATATTGATTATCACTGTGATACCTTATTTTAGAATTTATTGCTTAATATAATTACTTGAAATTATTTTTAAGAATGAATTCTGGGAATACTAACACATTTCATTCAAAGATCATATCCTATAAAGGATTGGAAGAAGAGAATTTAAATTTCGAAATTGTTTAATGTCTGTATGTTTTTAACAGAGGTATATATATATACATGAATTCAAACATGCATGCCTATATCTTTTTATATATATACATACAATACATTTTCGTCTATATAAACCATTTCCAAACCATCAACATCACAAGCATAACAGTCAAGAATGATCAGGTTTAAAATAAAGTTTGTTTACTGGTTTAAAACAGAGGACAGAGAACATTTTGAATATATATATAAACAGACTAGCTCCTAACATATTCATACCAATTCATTCAGATTCAAGCAAAAGAATTTTGATATAAGTAAATATCATCACAAGCATCCAACTCAAACTGTTTTTAAAAATGTTTACTCACCTTATATTTAAAGAAGCAGAGAACAAACAGAGCAGTTTTCCAGGCTTCTAAAATTTGATCTGGAAAATGTTGAATTTGAAATCCTACTGCATGCTTGTAAATATTTGAGTCTTTAACTTGATTGTTGTTGTGATACTTTGCATGCTTGTTTAATGTTGATGATTTAAACTGCTGCTGATCTTCATTTGAAATGCATGTTTGAATTCCAGATTTCTAACTTCATTTGTATTGAGAATTTTACAGGGTTTTATTTTGAGGATTTGTTTTCAGATTTCTGTTTTGATTTGTTTTTAGTTTTAGAGGAAGAAAGAAAATATTTTTAACTGAGAAATGAAAACCAGGTTTCTCTATACCACATTATATTAACTAATTTTTAGAGAAAATATAACCTTGCCACTTGTATTTTTTATACATTAGACAAATGTCCAACTTGTTAAATTGGATTATACAAGGCTTCCACATGTTATCACCATATGTTAAGATATTAACACATGTCCTAAGTATTTTAAATAAATTTTTATTTAATTTAAATGTTAATATAAAGCTTTTATACTTAATTTACTAATTAATAAACACTTATCTTAGTATATATGTATATAAATTACTTTAGAGAAAATATTATAAAACCAATTATAATACAAACAAATTCTTATACATGTATTTTTATAACCTTTTAAATTTAAACACTTTAAAGAATACAAAATAAAACTTTATTTAAACTATCATATTTAAAACAAACAATTATCTTATATTTTGAAAACAAATGAATAAATCTTTAACTTTTGAAAGATATTAAATTTAAAACAAAGCTTAAATCACAATATATTCATACTATATATATTATTAATAGATTAAATTAAATTCATAACAATCCAAATTATAACATATACATACATATATATTACAGTTTGAAAATTCATCTTTTATTTAAAACAAAAGATATTTCCATTCACAATATATATCAAATATATATATTATAAATAGAATAAAATTTTATTAGCTTTGACAAACAAATCTTATCAATTTCCAGATTATAATTTATTAACCTTTAAAATATTAAATTAACCAATTTAAATTTAAATTATAAAGAAAATTATCAAATCAATTAAATTATCAATACTGATTATTAAATTTATATTGCCCAAAAACCCGGGATATCACATTCCTCCCCCCTTAAAATAATTTCGTCCTCGAAATTTAAAACAAAGTTAATTTAATAATCCAGCAAAGATTTTTAAAACAGCAACCACATACCTATCATCCAGTTTCTAACAACCATAGCAATCAATCAAACAAACAAACAAACCTAACTAACTATTCTGATACAAATCAGGATAGATCTTTATAATACTATCTAGAGTTTCCCAAGTATAAATTACAGGGAGACTCGCTCTATAGAAGCTAAAACAACACCACTATAATCCAGAGCTCTTCTCATCTCTAGATCCACCAATCTGAATAGAATATCAGATCACACCCAAGTCCAGCTCAACTCCAAATCCAACTGAACTGCAGATCCCACAACCAGCGATGAATCATACACGTACTCCCTCAGAGATACTTGAAATACAATGAATCCTAGCCATCCAAACTGGCCATTCAATCCTGTAGATCAAAGAACTACTCCTCTCAAGAACACAAGAAAATTCCAAAATATTTTGGAGCTAGCTTCCAGACTTACCAAATCTTATAGCTCTTATAATCGAGGAAAACTTAAACAACTTCCAATCTACAACTCCGAATTCCAAACTCTGACTCATATCTGCCTAACTCATCAGACGATCCCGAGCTACCTCAACTCCTCCCGATCAGCTCAACCTTCGCTGATGCTTCTTGAAACAAATATGAACCAAGCACAAAATGATTTCCAGATCCTATCAACAAGATGATATTCCAAAATCTACTGAAATCTACAAACTCTACTCCACAAGAAATAGAAGACTGAACTTCCTTCTTCCAGATTCCAGAAAATTCTATACACACTTAGAAATTCACATAAACTTCTTGTAGAAATCTGAGGTTACTTCCTTTCTTGCACAGCTACTACCTTTGCTTCCGCTGCACAACTCTGATTTTGAAATAGATGAGAATGTCGATGAACTCGAGCACAAACTAGATCCACAAACAAGCGGGAACATTGGTTATCTTAAAGACATAGCCAACTACTCAAAGAATGGACGAGTCCTCGGTCAATGGTACTGTCTTCAGCTATCCTTAGCTAGAGGAAACTCAAAATTAGAAACAGAAGAGAAAACACAGATACTCCATAAAATTCTAAGATGCTTCACCAATCCTTCTCTAGGAACAAATCGATATAAACTAAATCTTTACCTACGGGCAACCATTGACCTCTTCGATAACTTTTACTTTCTCTTGAGATACCTCAACTCCATACAAAAGATTACTCAAGATGAACTCTCAAACTAATCGCAAGTCACTTTTGCGATCCTACCTAGTTCGGATTCCAAAGATATTGTTCTCTCTTTACCAATTAAAACAGCCTTAAGCTTTTCCAAACAAGGTTAACCCTTCAAGAAAAACTTCACCATCTACTCGGACTGCTGATAGAAGAACCACAAAGATTCTGGAACCATCGAAGAAACGAACCACACTGCTGCTTCCAAACTCTATCTCGACAGCACACCGAACACTCTGAGCTGCACTGCTATCACAGCTAACCAAGAACTTCTAATCCAAAGGCTTCTCAAAACTAAAACCATCAACAAACCTCTCAACGAATCTCCGAGATGGCAGACATCCAAAAGAAACTCGGGCTCCAAACCAATCGCCAATAACTTACTCTTCTTAAGGGAACAATGAGACCATGTCCGAAGAACAACTAATCGACCTTAGTCCCATACTTCAAAATAGACAAAACTCTCTTACTTGATATCAGAGAATTCCTATACAGTCGAGTCTTTCCTGCGGTAGACATCAACTGTTCCTCCAATACCTTCTTAATCTTGTTCCAAAAGAAAATCTCCTTCGGGAACATCCATAGTCACTGCATCTCCTCACGCAGCTACTACCCCTTGAGGTTGCCAAGCTACCATCACCTGCTTCAGCACATCTGACAGATCCAAATTCAACTCATCCAAACTTCAAAAATAAACTCCGAACCTTAACAGTTCCCTTCGGAGATTTGTGAAATCCTTACACAACTGCAAAGTTCACTCGAGACGGTATTAGGTTTACAGTCTCGACAAATACACTTCCAACCTCAACACTCAGACTCCTAATCCTAGATGATAAATTATTATCATCTCAACCAATCAATACAAATACCATATACTTTTAAAATAATACTTTTTATATATAGAAAATATATCTGGGTAAAATTATTTCATCTACCTTTTTAAAACAATATTGTGTCCGTTGGCCTGGTCCAAGTGTTTAGAGATCCCTATCAATAACGTTAGCTACTCGTATTGACCAGAATCCATATACCACTCAACCGATCAATTAACACAATATAAAACCATTTTTATATAACTAACAATTACGCGCTCTCAAGATAGACACCACTTCAGAGCCTAGGTATTCACTCAACCTACTGCTCTGATACCAACTGTAACGACCCGACTTTTTCTCCACAGAAAAAGTCGTATCATCATGAAGAAAGAAAGGGATAGAAGAAGAAAGGATAGAAAAGAAGAAACAACAACACAAAAGAATCTCACAGCGGAAACGAACGAAATATAATATATCACATAGAATATTACATAGTATCATATACATCGGAGTACACAACTTATACATCACAGAATAGACAGTTATAAACTTCTGTCTATTATACAACACGAGTACATCAGTACAATACAGACTAATACAAATACAGCGGAATCATCATATATCTACACGGTGAAGCCTCCTGCTCCAAATCTCCTCCAGAATTCGTCAAAGCTAACCTGAATCCCTCGACTACTCAATACAATATTGAGTACCCAAGAGTTTAATAAAACAGAAAATAAACACTTGGGTCAGACATGGGTCTGGTGTGAGTAAACGGTTAGATTGCTTAACTTTGAAAACTTTTGAAAACAAAAGTATCACGTAAGACTCCCCACAAATAAACATGGGTAAGTTTTTACCTTACGCTAACTAAAACGTTTGATAGGAAATCTGATTTTATTATAATAGGGTCTAGGGTTTTCAAGTAAATACTCATATAGCTGAAATTGTTACATTATTAAATTCCAGCATACTAGCCACAAAGTGGGTTATACAACCAAAACCGTAAGGGCACGTAGGAAGAATGGGTTTCCATCAATGGCAGGGCTACTGGGGTACCGCCCGTCACAGTACGTGGCCTAGATCACCGTACCGAGGAGTACGCCCGCTCCCCTGCAACACAAAGCCGGAACCATCCCTTACTGGATAATCCCAAACAGGATAACCCCGTAGTTGGCGCGACCAACCACACACTAAGCCGAATGAAAAGAAAAGGGACCTCTAGACAGGGATCTATCTTGCTCTCAGTGGGTGCTACCCACGAAGCCTTGCTGCACCTCCCCTGTTTTAGCCATTCCCGGTTGATGAGGCTTGAGGTTACGATTACCTTTAATCAGAACATATCACTTAGAATGCTCATCGTCCGCCTGACGATGTGCTGAAAGCATTCAATCCATACAAGTTCGTTCCGGGTTCGAACGAAACCGAAGGCATTATCTCATTACACTCTTTTTGGAATCACCCTCAGAGTTAACGACAATAACCCTTGCACTCTGAATCTTCATCTTCACTTGAGATTCACGACCTATCGTTAATTTGGATCGATGTGGTATTCGGGTCTCCAGACCTGGAATACCGGTATACGGAAACCCGATCCCCGTCTCATCGAAATCCAAAACGTATCTTTTAAGGCCAAGTTGTTTAAAGGTTTAAACATTTAAACTTATATTCTGAATGATATAAACAGATAGATAAATCACATTATCAAAATAGATAATTCCTATCAAACATTCATCTCACAAAGCAGCATATATCATATATATATCAGAGACATACAAATCATCCAATGTCAACCAATCACCCAATATCAAACATCCAGTATTAATCAATTATCTAAACAGAATTGATTTACTCTAATCAATTTAATTAACCTTTAATTAAATTAATTACTATCCTTTAATTACTTGGATTATCTTAATCCTGCTTATTATCATTAATTAATTACAAATTAATTAATTAAACATCTTAATGATCTTCCTTATTTAATCTTCCTTGATTAATTTTACTTTAATTACATTCAAGTAATTATCCTTAACCATATTCAGTAATTAACATTTAATTACTATCATTAATTACAATAATTAATGAACCTTCATTAATCAATTAACTAGAATTAATTTTATTAATCCTCAATTAATTACAATTAATTAATCATACTTAATTTAATTACTTTTATTAATCAACCTTGATTAATTCATTAAATAATTCTTATTAATTAATTAACCTTTTAATTAATTAAATAATTAATTTTAATCAACCACTTCATTCATTAATCAGTCTTAATTAATCATAATCAGTAATTAACAATTTGTAATTACTTATCTTAGTTAATTACTTCTTAATTATTTATATTAACCTTGATTAATTAATCTAATTAATTATTCTTTAATTACTTCATTAAGTAATTATTAATCAATTTTATTAACAAATAATCCTTAATTAATTACTTTATTAATTAATTACTTTTAAATTAATTGCACTTAGTAATTAATCTTAAATTAAACATATTAAATTAATCACATTATTAATTAACCTAAATCCTTTAATTAATTTCTCTAAATTAATTAACTTCAAATCCATTATATTAATTAATCCTTTAATTAATACCACCAAACGATTAACCCTTAATCAATTTATATTTAATTGCTTTCATAAGTAATTATCCACTAATTACCTTCATAAGCAATTTCTCTTAAATTAATTACATTGGTTAATTATCCATTAATTACCTCACTAAATAATTTTACTTAATAAAAACATAAGTGATTATCTTCCTAAAATTAATTATATAAATAAATTAATAAATAAATCATTACTTAATCTCTAATTCATTTATTAACCATCCATTAATTAATTATCCTTATTAATTATAAACTTAATTAATTTAAGATAAATTCTTTTATCTTAATTAATTACTCAATTACATCATTTAGTCTTCATTAGAAAACATTTATAAATAATTAAAGATATAAGATTTATTTGAATAAACAAATTAACATAAATTTTTAACATTTAAAATCCTTGGAATTTTGATAAATCTTGTTTAATAAATTTAACAAAACCTCATCCCTTTTAAAACTTAATTATATTTAAACATACCCTTAATAACTTATATATTTGGACTTGAAACATTTCGAAAAAAAAAACAACTTCCAGTTTAAACAGAATAACTCGAGTAACCCCAAACAACCCGAGTAAACCCACTAAAAACACGAGCTTCCCCCGAGTCTTTTCCAACTTCATCTGCTTCGCGTTAAACCACCATTCGCACGAACACTTCACCGAGTCGCCTCCATCTTCCCCAACTCAAACGAACCAGATATCACAACGTGCACACGTGCACGTGCACAAGACCACGGCAGCGCTTCGGCGATCTGCTCCTCCTCCGGCAAGTCATCGATCGCCTCCTCTAACGATTCCATCCACCCAGACATCGTCACGAACCCACAATCAAATTCGAGCTTCCAAGATCAACTGGAAACCATCCCATCGACCAAAACTGCCACGAATCCTCCGATGCCGATCACCAGATAATCAAGAACTCCTGCCCCACACTTGATAGCCTCCACGCTACCATACCCCAAATTCTGGTGAAGCTCGATCACCCAGAGACATCACGGTAGAGGAATTTCCGACCTCAACATAAACCCATTCGAAACCCTACTTGGCCTCCGATTGATCGCCATGACCATCGATAAATACTTTCAGTATTTTTTCTACAATCCCCAACCCACTGACTTCCTCCAGTCCAAACTTCGCCCAACAACTCGCCGCCGATCAACGCAAATTGACGAAAACGACGAAACTGACCAACTCCAATTATCTCGACGAATACTACACTAAAAATCACGATTTCTTTTTCTAAATCCATCATTTGCAAGCACTAATCAGATTATAGAATCAAAACGTGAGATTAAGTCATTTGATTTTCTGACTAATATTGATTATCACTGTGATACCTTATTTTAGAATTTATTGCTTAATATAATTACTTGAAATTATTTTTAAGAATGAATTCTGGGAATACTAACACATTTCATTCAAAGATCATATCCTATAAAGGATTGGAAGAAGAGAATTTAAATTTCGAAATTGTTTAATGTCTGTATGTTTTTAACAGAGGTATATATATATACATGAATTCAAACATGCATGCCTATATCTTTTTATATATATACATACAATACATTTTCGTCTATATAAACCATTTCCAAATCATCAACATCACAAGCATAACAGTCAAGAATGATCAGGTTTAAAATAAAGTTTGTTTACTGGTTTAAAACAGAGGACAGAGAACATTTTGAATATATATATAAACAGACTAGCTCCTAACATATTCATACCAATTCATTCAGATTCAAGCAAAAGAATTTTGATATAAGTAAATATCATCACAAGCATCCAACTCAAACTGTTTTTAAAAATGTTTACTCACCTTATATTTAAAGAAGCAGAGAACAAACAGAGCAGTTTTCCAGGCTTCTAAAATTTGATCTGGAAAATGTTGAATTTGAAATCCTACTGCATGCTTGTAAATATTTGAGTCTTTAACTTGATTGTTGTTGTGATACTTTGCATGCTTGTTTAATGTTGATGATTTAAACTGCTGCTGATCTTCATTTGAAATGCATGTTTGAATTCCAGATTTCTAACTTCATTTGTATTGAGAATTTTACAGGGTTTTATTTTGAGGATTTGTTTTCAGATTTCTGTTTTGATTTGTTTTTAGTTTTAGAGGAAGAAAGAAAATATTTTTAACTGAGAAATGAAAACCAGGTTTCTCTATACCACATTATATTAACTAATTTTTAGAGAAAATATAACCTTGCCACTTGTATTTTTTATACATTAGACAAATGTCCAACTTGTTAAATTGGATTATACAAGGCTTCCACATGTTATCACCATATGTTAAGATATTAACACATGTCCTAAGTATTTTAAATAAATTTTTATTTAATTTAAATGTTAATATAAAGCTTTTATACTTAATTTACTAATTAATAAACACTTATCTTAGTATATATGTATATAAATTACTTTAGAGAAAATATTATAAAACCAATTATAATACAAACAAATTCTTATACATGTATTTTTATAACCTTTTAAATTTAAACACTTTAAAGAATACAAAATAAAACTTTATTTAAACTATCATATTTAAAACAAACAATTATCTTATATTTTGAAAACAAATGAATAAATCTTTAACTTTTGAAAGATATTAAATTTAAAACAAAGCTTAAATCACAATATATTCATACTATATATATTATTAATAGATTAAATTAAATTCATAACAATCCAAATTATAACATATACATACATATATATTACAGTTTGAAAATTCATCTTTTATTTAAAACAAAAGATATTTCCATTCACAATATATATCAAATATATATATTATAAATAGAATAAAATTTTATTAGCTTTGACAAACAAATCTTATCAATTTCCAGATTATAATTTATTAACCTTTAAAATATTAAATTAACCAATTTAAATTTAAATTATAAAGAAAATTATCAAATCAATTAAATTATCAATACTGATTATTAAATTTATATTGCCCAAAAACCCGGGATATCACAGATATATAGGCTGAAGCATATCATAATACACTATTATACAAAAGAAGAGCCAAAATCAAAACCAAAGCATGCAATAATAGACAATAGATAGCCGTCATTTATGAAACATGAACAAAAATATTTGCAGTTTAATGATTAAATGTAAAATTATGGACTCGACTCATAAAAGGTGTAAGAATATATTTGATTTGCATATTGTTAAAAGCTAGACCGAACTTCAAATCGATTGCTACAAAAAGGAATGTCCAAATCAAGTTAAACTTGAGAAAGAAAATACTTCATAGCAATAAAAAAGAAAAACTAAAATTTACTATCTTCCTAGAGAAACCATAGCAAACTTGAGAATAATGTTACCAATTTTTTGCAGAAATTTTTTGTACAAAATAAGCAAGCAATTTACTTGCAAAAGGAAATTCGGCAATAAATTTTCAGAAAACGGAAACTTTTTTTCTAAAAAAGGAAAGAAAAAAAATCTCAATCAATTTGAACCTGTATTTTCAGATCGGCTTTGGGCTTCGCTCCTCCATATCATCCACATTATTTACTTTTTTGCTGAACTAACTTTTGAAGTCTGTCCATTTTCAAACAATGTATACTTGTTAATATTTAATCTGGAATATATGTTGAAAGAAGTTTGCAATGAAAAAAGTGATAATTTGGCCCTCATGTTATATATTGCTCATTTGATCCATTTTCACTTATGGAACCAAGTTTAAGATAATTCCATTTTCAAGCAGTACATACTTCTTAATAAATAATCTGAAAGATGTTAAAAGGTGGTTGTAATGAAAAAAAAAATTAGAGCATAGGTAGAAGAATCAGAAGCATGATAAAATAGCCTATTATTACACATATACATTGAAGAAAATAATGGCATATTCATTATCCATGTCAAAGCTATAGGTATCCATCTATTGCTTGTTCAGTATATATCAAATTCCTTCAAAAAGTAAGGTTCGCGATTCTAATGACTAACATTTTAAATCAAAGACGACATAATATTTACTTGTAGAAACACAGTACGTGAAACCTAGTGAGATGTCAATCTAATTTTTAATTGTTCCTTCTGAACCTACCAAGTATGTCAAGAAAAATTAAAACAATTCATGCATTAAAAAATACACATATAATGAAAGTTTTTCCAATTCAAATGTTAACGCAAAATTCTCTAAGCGATAGTAGCATCCCATGTTTTATCTTTTGATTATGCTAACTATGTGTGCTTTAACATGGTGAGAGAAATTTAAGCTTAAATTTAGTAGAACCATTTAAAACAACAAATGAGGAAATTCATTCGGAAATGGAAGACAACAGTCAACCAGACTGAAAATTGGTTGAATATTTCTTGTATGCAAACCAGAAATTTATATGTATAAATGGTACATGTGCAGAAAATAAAACAATATTTATTCAGAATATCCATTCATAATAGAAGATGGTATAATAATACAATAATGATTCTGCTTAAATTCACAGTCATATTTCAAAAAGAGGGAGGGAGTTCCATTCCTTGAATTAGTCATTTTCTTTTCTGCTATGAGCCAGAAAATATGAAGCAAGAATGTTATCACCTAAAAGAATTTCCTTTTCAGTTAAGATTTTTTAAATCATCCAATTCTTCATTTATTCACCAAGAAGAAATCAAACATGAACAAAACTGCTATAACAGGCTGTTGAGTTCTTGAATTGAAGAACCAGCGACAATGATGTTTTCAAAGGTCCAAGTAAAACAGACGTGAATAGTGAAACTTAGGATGTTATACTATTTTATACAGAAATATAATTTTTATCATTGCTGAAATCTAAATTTGCAAAAAAGGGAAAAAAATTAGCATTGACATAATGGATTTACTACTACAGTGAAGTAAAACTAAAGTCAGATCCAGTTTTGACCATAAATTTTAAGCTACATAAAATAAACGGAAATACAACTCATAAAACTGTGAGTGATTACTGAATCGGTGAAGGCAAATGAGTCGTACCATTTGGTGTTGTTGCTCCGTAAGCGTCGCGTAAGTGTATCCCACACACCAGCCGTACCCATATAGGAAGTAAAGGATAGAGGACCAGACTCCATTATGGACTGTGAATGGGTAGATGTGGGAGGAGAACGAAGCAAATTTTTGTTCGAGGAAAAAGAAAGGGTAACTGACTGTGATTTGAGAATTGGGAAGGAATGCGGTTAGGGAAGAGGAAATTGAAATGGGGAAACGAATGGATTTGGTATGCCATCTCCAGTCGCCACATCTTAGTGAACACGTGTCGCCCAAACAAACGATTGGTTTCTGTTTTCCTTTATAAGTAATAGATTGTTTGAGTGAATATAATCCATTAGATTATTTTAGATTAAATCTGGTTCTTTCATACACTTAATGGTTATCCTTTCTAGCCCATACACATCAATCAACCGATAAAATTTAGCCATCTCATCCTATTACGTCACTAGAGCAAATGGGAAACCACAGAAATAACGTTGAAATATTTAGGAAAATCGCTGGAAACAAACCAGCTATAAAAAGACATCGCTCCAGATTTTGGGCGACAACGGGACTTGATCCCTGGTCACTAAGGAATTCAACATGCGCCTTTACCACTGTTCCAAATGCGCTTTTAATTTCTTTTTAATTATATTTCCCGTAAAATATCGAGGTTTACAGACAACCTATCCTGACAAATGATGATAAATATAAACAACTAATGTAGCGGAAATAAAATATACGTGAATACTTCTTGGTGGCATCCGGCCCGTCTTCTGAAGCACCAAAGCATCCATAAGTAAATTTGAAATTATGCTCGATCTGACCCGAGCATTATAAGAAAATAACGCTTGGATCAGTTTGGTAAACTAGCGTGAGAAGCACACATCATATGGGTTTTAATGTAAACAAATCTTTCAAAAATGAAGGTATCTCGTAAGACCACGCTGCACTTAAACATTAATGGGTTTTTACCTTACGATAACCAAACCATTTCGTAGGAAATATTCTGATATTATAATAATGTCTAGGGTTTAAAATAAATATTGAATCATAGCCGAAATTGTTACATTAATTAAATTCCAGCATAATAGATAGACAACTAAGTCCGTAAGGTACCTTTTGGAGAATGGATTCCATACAATGACAAGGCATTGGGGTATCCCCTACCACAGTATACATCTAGATAAAAATGTACCAAGAGCTACACATGGAATCCCTACATAACAAGACCAGCCTACTCTTTACCGGTAGTACCGAATATGTCATCACCATGGTTTCTTTGCAACATTTCCCAAAATCTCTCATGCATATGCAAAATTCATTGATTGTGATCTAGAAAGGTGATGACCTTAACCTAATGGGTGCGACCCACATAGCCTTGCGGCATATTCCCTATTTTAGTCATTCCTGGTTGTGGGGCTAGAGGCTATGTTTTACCCTTTTAGCAAATCCCACTTGGAATGCTAACACTATCCTCTAGGCAATAATGCAATGCCAGCATTCGTCTATACAAGTTGTTTAGGAGATAAACAAACCAAATGCACCAGTTCTACTACATCCTTTTTGGAATCACCCTTAGGATTAGTACCAAGTAGCCCTTGCACTTCAAAGAGCTCCATCTTCGATCATCTTTAAGATATCTCCAATTCGAATGTTTATGCCGATTTGAAGTGATTTTTGGATAATATATCTTATCCCGGTCTCTCCGAACTGACAATGATTGTTTTAAAAACTGTCCAACATTTGATAGTCGGTTATTTAACTATCAAATTAAACAAAAAATTAAACCAATGATTTAACGAAGCATGGTTAAGTACAAATCAAGTACTAAGCCTCTTTAATTAATCATTTTGTTAATTAAAACCCTTTATAAATACTTGTATCAAAATACTTTTATGAATATATTCACAAGCATCCTCTACTCTTTCAATATTTGAAAAATATTAGTACTTATCTGGTATCTTCACTATATAAGTATACTCATAAAAAAATTCATTTTCAAAACTTCAAAAACTCTTCCATATAGTTATATCATCAGTATAAGTATATTCCCAAAATACTATATTTCCAATACTTAGGAAATGTACCCATATACTTATCTTAATGGTATAAGTATATTTACAAATCTTAAGAAAGGTTTTATTTCTAAAACCATATTTATTTAGGTTAACACAAATGTGACCTAACATTGTTAAAAACAAACCCAAAACACTTTTGGTGTAAGTAAATGGATCATATAGAAATTAGACCAAATATACTTACCACCACCTTTTGATTTCAAACAGTACCATCCCTCGATTAATAATGAAATTGGACAAGTTAGAAAAATATCATTGCCTCGATACACATTCTTAATTCTCCAAATAGAGAAGAGTTTCCATACCTCGAAAATTGGTGTTAAGTATGAAAAGAATACTTTCCATGCCATCCTAATTTAGAAAGATAATTTATGGAAATTGGGTCTCTTTCTATTTATAAAAATACTTTTTTATAAACCCCTTTTATAAAATTCCTTTATAGAACTCCTTTCTATTTTCAAAACTCCTTTCTATAAATCTCTTTTGTATTTACAAACTCCATTTATAATTTCCTTTACAAGAGTTCATTTATAAATTTCCCTTTTTTAAATATCATTTATAAATCTTCTTTTATAAAATATCAAAATAAAATTATAAAACTCCTTTTGTAATTCTCCAACTGTAATTATAAAAATTGTAAATTCATTTATAAAATTCCTTTTACAAAATTCATTTATATTTATAACTCTTTTATAAAACTCCATTTCTATAAAAATCCTTTTAAAGCATTTCTTTCATATTTATAAAATCCTTTTAGAAATTTATTTCTGTTTCCACATATCGCTCATAAATCCCCAAATGTAACATTGCTTTTAGTTTTCCAAATATAACCAAACGCCTTCCATAAAACAATCATCCCATATATTACTATAAATCCACAAATGTGATTTATTATACCAAATTATAAAACGATATCATTTCTCTTTTAGAAAATATTATTTATAAAACTATTCTTTTTATTATAAAAACACCATTTATAAAACTATTCTTTTATTATAAAGTAACATTTATAGATCTATTCTTTTATCCAGCAATTTATATAAAGCGTCTCACAAATATTTATTCCAAAATATACCTACCTTCTTTTAAAACAGAATCACTTTATTATAAATAGATAAACTCTCTTTTATTTCCTTTAAAAATAAACAATCATTTTTATAATAACTTTTCTATTAAAATAAATACCTCCCAAAATAATTTAAGACATTTACATATATAAATATATTAGAAAGAACAATAAAAATATTGAAATAAAATAGTGAAGTATAAAAACAATTTTTTAATAAAATATCATAGAAAATCCAAAAAAGTCAGACTAAAAATCATTTTTCAAATCAAAACAATTTCCAAACCAAAATAGCTACTAATAGTATTTTAAAATACTATAAAGAGGCCAATAGCTACCATATTACTTAACCAATTCTATTACTACCTTTCTCATTAGAATGGCTTAACTTTTAGTATGTGTTAGTGTCACATCTAATATGGCCAAACTATATAATTTTACCATTTAACCATCTATATAATAGGTATATAATTGAAACTAAAATCAACATGTGTATTACTGGAATTAAAAATTAGAACGGTGAAATATCCAGATTTCTGTACAAATTTTTCCTGTATTTCATTTTATATGTCATCCTTTTTTTTAAAAGTAGATCTTTAACCAAGCCAAGCCAGTAAATCATTTCAATACAAAATAATAATTTTTGTCTACTATATATCATTATAGTATTCATTCAGATATGAGACAACTCACGGAAATTCTAGTTGATGCCGAATCGTTTCGGTTTGAACGATTTTAGCCCAAAATTTCACTAGCTTCAAATTCCACGAAACTAGTTCCAATTCGTAGATAATGCTATTATAAGCACAATACAAAAAATCTTGCCTCGATTGGAACTCGTATGAGAAAGTTATGTATATTATAAGTTTTGAGAATTAAAATATTTATTATTTACTTAATCACTTATTAATTATTTAATTACCACATAAACCTCTTCCTTCTTCTTCCCAATTTCCTCTCTACTTATAAATGTCCCATGGACCAATCCCACCCTCCATTCGTGCATGCACACCATTTCTTCCACCACTCTCCATGAAAAGAAAATCCGACACCGCCATTGAATTTCTCATCGCAATCTCTTCTCGCTGGACACCCTCACATGCAACTTGAACCCCCGTACACAAAAATGACTGATACCCTCCATTTGCACAACCTATAGGCCGCGACCCCCAATCCCTAGCCGTACTTAACCAAACTTCACCACAAGGGGCTCTTCACGCCACAAACCCATTTCAATTGACGCCATCCCCTAACTTCTCCCAAATCAAATTCTTGACAAAACCCAAGTTCCATAGTAAAAGTTCGAACACCCCAAACCAATGTTGTATCTTACAACACTTACACCAAATTGCAGGTCTCACCAAGAGGAATCCAAAGATTCTTGTTTTAGAATTTATAGTTGAGTAATTTGCTTGATTTTGATTTTTAAAGATTATGTTTTTAACTTTTCTTGGAATTGAAAATAGAAAGGAGAGGGAAGAGGGAAATGAAATGAGGGAAAGTCAGAGTGTGTTAATAAGCTAAGTTGATGTTTGGTTTATTCAAATAATTCCAGCATCTTGCTACGTAGAATTCCATTCGTGTACGAACTGCAAACGACAAAACAAAAATACGATCGTGCACAAAAATGCGATACGATCCCAAAAGAATAATAACATACACTAGTTAACTTATTTTGTAAAATCATAAAAAAACCAAAGTTTGTCGAAAAATCATCAAATGATAATCTACATATTTTCCAAATTAAAAAATTAGAAAAATCAAATAAGTAGAAATAAAAACACGTTATTAAAAATTGAGTCATTGTAATAAAAATTAATTTTCTTATTATTTATTAAATTTGAATCAAATCTGAATATTAAATTAAATATTTCTGTTCGAAATGTTAAAAAAATTCTAGGTCGTTACAATATATCATGTTATTATAATGTTTGTGAATCACTTCATTGCTTTAACTAATTAATTATGTTATAATGTTCACCATGATGTTAGTGCGAAGTTAAATAATTTAAAGTAGCTAACCATTCATCCTATGATAGGATTCATGTTGTTAAATGATCACTTTGATTGTTAAAGATGCATGATATTGAATGTATGTTATTTATATATACTCAGGATGCCTCACATTTTTATGCTTCCTTATTATACGATGTTAAGTGTTAATGTTAAATCATCCCATTATGTCTTTTTATATGATAAATGATGTGATGATTCATATATGATATGCTATTTGAGAAGATTACTGAAACTCCATAAAGACATTGGGACATAAACGACATTTAGAGGGTAATGTTGTTAGTGGCGCCGATGTGAATAAGTATGATATGTGCAAGGTGGCTACCAGATAGGAAAGTATCCATCCTAACTGCACCGATTTAGGGTCACTCCTGGAATCATGGAAGACCAGTCCCTTTCCACTTTAGTCTAAACGTTCTATTGTATGGACACAACAAGTGAGCCAGGGTGCAAGTGCGATGACGTTAGATGATGGAAAGTAAGGTGATATATAAAGCACGATGAGGAATACCAATCAAGGATGAGAGGAGAAATGGTGCAATGAAGATATCGAGTGGGGGCACCCACAACAATTGGTCGAGTGGTATACGAATGAAATAGGCTATGATATCTTATTTCAGTTTGATGTTTTTTAAAGAGAAGTCGAGGATTTTGCAAATGAAATAGGCCGTATGTCTTAGGGTTGACTCGGTAATAAAATAATTTGGGTTTACTTAGAAGCATACACCTCCTTACACTTCTATCCTTATAACATGATGTGATTAATAAGTATAATGATTGTAACTCATACATACATACAAACGTACATACATATATATTTGAGTACATGTGATTTCTCAATTGATTAGAGTTGTATTCGTGGGTCACATGATTTAGAGTCGTGATGCATTTGTTGAAACCTGTATGTGCGATGAGAGGTGGGTCGGACATTAGACTAGCAAGTGCATGACATATTTGAGAGTAAATGCATATCACTCTTACCCAATACGCACACACACAAACACACACTCTCTTCTTATTATGCTTTGTGCACAGTTATACTCATAGCTAGTTTCTAGTCTGACTCGGGATTTGATATCTATTTAAACCTTGGGTAATACCGAGATTGTTTTTTAGGTTATGTGTGTGATTGAAGGGTATTTTGAAGGCTAGACATGACAGAGCCAATGGCAATGGAGGATATCTATGGCTTTCGTATTCCATGTTTTATGTGATGAGATGATTTGTGATATGTTGTGACTCATTTGAATTTGATGTTATGATGTACTTATTCTATTCAGTCATGTATTTTGACTTTTGATGTATGATATGAGATATTGTATTTGATTTTTAAATATGACATATAAATATTTTTATTTATTATTCATTTATGATTCTATGAGTTTGGTTTATTCTCATATGTATGTCTAATACTATATTATTCAGTCCTAGGAAATTCGTTTACATTGCTTTAGGCTGAGATGAGATAAGTACAAGTTTAGATGTATTTGAGTATTGGAATGTATCCATGTTGGACCAAGAGAATGTATACGAGGGATCACTTATATCGTACCCTTTGCTCCATGCCATTGGATGATATTTACTATCTTATACCATAGGCACTAAGCTGTGGCATCATAGTGTATCGACCCACAAATTTATCAATTTGATAAATTTTATTTATTTTTATAATATTCAAATATAAGGTTTTTTAACATAGATTATGAGGTCTTGAATAATAAATAATAATGGTAATCTTATTTTGAATAAGTATTTACAAAAATGTAAACTTTGAAGGAATATCGATAAAATGATCGAAAATCGTTTTATCGATAAATAACTCTATAATAATCAGAAGTTGGCATAGAGCTGGATAACTATACTTAATTCTTTAGTTAAACAAGATTATGAAATAAAATTATTTATTTTATTTTTGGGGAAAAAATGTATTTATGACATCATCGATAATGAAATCACATTTAATAATTGACTTATGAATTTAAATTGAGATTTAATGATTTAATAATTATTATAATTAATCAAATAATTATTTTTCAATGATAACAAATCATTTTAAGTATTTATATAGTGATAATAAATCATTTATGTTAGTTTTGTAAAGATATATACTTGATTTGAAAATATAAGAAAATTTGTATCGTTCTATCGATATAACATCACTTTTGTAATAAATTATTTAACATTAATTTATATGGCTTTATAAATCAAACATGATCATTTTAATTAGTTAAAAATGATATAAAATTAGTTTTCAAATTTTGTTTACATTTTATATGTAATTTAATTAATAAGTGAAAATATGACCGGGAATCGATTTTCATATTTTCAACGGTTTAACGAACGGAAGTTGTTCAAAGTTGTTGCAGCCTTATTTATATGTCTTTTGCATATATATAACATACACATGCATACCCTAACATATACATTAACACACACACACACACACATATATATATATATATATACATATACACTTATATATATACACATATTACAAATGATCTAAGATATTTTTGCATAAACTTCATCCTCAAGCAAACCAAAGTCAATGCACATGCCATAAAGTGAAATGATGGAGGGACATAGGGATGGGAAATAACGTGTATGATGATGGGAAAGGAGGAATGTAGGTTGAGGATACAAAAGGAAACACATATATGGATATTTTCACATTTTTGCCTATAAATACAAGGCCTTAGCTCTCTCATTTCATTCATCCATTTACTTCTTCCTCCTACTTCTTTTTAAAGCGCTAAGAGCTATTCTTTAGTAGCTTACATGCCTTTAAAAAATATTTACAAAGTTATGACAAAATTAAGTAAAATATATACGCATATATACATAATGTCATTCCACCTCAAAACCAAGGCAAATCACTCTACATCTCCACTCAAAGCTCATGGCTACACCTCCTACCACCCAAGGCTAAGCCCACCTCCACTTGCAAGCTTAGGTCGCGGCTATCCAAAGGTCCACGACTAGATTCCATATGCTTCGATTTGATCGTAGCGAAGCTATAGCAAATTTTCATAAAGTTAGAAACCAATAAAGGTGAGAAAACTCTATAAAACTTCATATATATATATATATGATGTGATATGATTGCTGGGGATGTTTACTATGCTTTGATCATCAAGTAATGGTTGTTTTAATATAGTGTTTAATTGTGTAAACAAGTCACGTTAAATACAAGTCGATATTACACAAGGAAATCAATTTCCGAATCAAGTTATAAAAGTGATATGAATCATTAAACCTCTTTACAATGGTCTAAAAGGCTTTGTAAATATTTTATAAACACTAAAACCAAATTTTGTGAAGTTTGAACAAGTTATGAAAGTTGAGTCAAAAATAGGCGCGTCGCATAATGGTAGTTTGCGATTGCACACTGTAGAAAGTTAAATATACTTATATGATGGAATCAGAGTCAGAATTCTATTTAATAAGAATTTTCCAAACTCTTATAATAATAGTGTTCAAACAAAAGAAAAAAATTGAGATTTCATTTAGTTGATTTTGAAATCTGAGCAAAACAAGTTTCAAAATAGTTTCACTTTGGCAATTCGAAAACCAAAGCGATAAATTCTTTAAAAATGATATTTTTAATTCTTTAAAAATATGGAATAAATTTGTTAACCCAAAAAGTGGATCAACACCCTAAATTGAGTGTGAAAGCACTGGCCCTGTTCTTATAGAGCAATAATATAAAGAATAAATATAAAAAAAGCAGAAATAATAGAAGGACAAGAAGATTTTTATAGTGGTTCGGATGTTAATGAAGCTAATGTCCACTTTATAACTTTCTATTAATCGACTGCTATTACAAGTTGAATCGGATCACAATATGATTGAACCTTCTAAGTTAAATCAAGTCACAAGTACAAGAGTTCACTGGAGAATCACAGCGAACCCCTATATGACTATTGTGTGGGAGGGGAAGAGTAAAGAAAAATCTCTGTAGAGTTCCAGCAGCCAGTCTAGAAGATCCTGTTTATGTTGCAGGTAGGATTGTATTTATAAGGGTTGGAGAGCACTTGGGCCAAAAGTTTAAGTGCAGAAGAGTCCAGTTGTTATGCCAAGTCATCACCGAAAATCTCAAATCAATCTGAGTCATTTCTATGGATCGCCAGCTATCCATAGGGAATGGATCACCGGCTATCCAACAACTTAGCATAATTTTTCAACCAGATGCCTTTAATTAGTGCTACGAAGGAGCTTGGAAAGTTTGAGGGGGATCAACCTATCTTGAAGGATCGCTAGCTATCCATAGGGGATGGATCGCTAGCTATCCATAGAGGATGGATCGCTAGCTATCCATTCACTTAGCATATTTGTGATTGATCTTAGTTTGGTTGTCTTCCTATCTTTTATTTAAGTGCCTTGTTCAAATATCAAGTCGTTTGGAGTTTGTTTGATCATCCATCTTCATGGGTCATCTGGTCCAGAAGAATCATCCTTAACTCGCTCAAACTTAACGAAATCAGACGAAACTTTGCAGGCACACTCTAGAGGGCGTCTAGAACCTACCTAATAAATTTAAGGTGGTGGGGCCCATTCTACATGGATCGCTAGCGATCCAACAAGTTAGGTCGCTAGCGATCCATCTAGCCTTATCCAATCATGCTCATTTTTGGTGAATACCTTCATTTATATCTTTTAAGCATTCTCCCAAAATTTCAAGTAAGTTCGACTCTATATGAGTTCTCTAGATTTGTTTTAACTAAGTTGCTTTGGTCAAAAAGAGGGTAAACAACTTGAATCAGAAGAATCTTTACTTCTTGAACTACGCTGCTTGGAATTCTATGAAACTTGGTAAGTATTCTTGGAAGAGATAGGAAATCATGATGCAATAGGCTTTGACAACTCATGATGCTTCCTTCTGGATTGCTAGCGATCCATGGATGATGGATCGCTAGTGATCCATCTACTTAGTGGATTTTTGGCTTGTTTCTCTTAAGTTCCATTGACTTGTTCTTTTAGATGCCTTGTTCAAGTTTCAAGTCATTTTGGCTTAGTCTGGATGTTCTAACTTCTGTTGAATTCTGGTGGATTAAAAACCCCGTTAACATTTTCCCTCTAGAGTATGCTTTCGTTGGAAAAAAAGTGTGCTCTAGAACAAGACAAGTTTCGGAGTACTATTCTATGAATTTCAGTGAATCATCGGAGTCCATCTCAAGATGTTGTTTTCAATTGACTGACTTCTATTAGCCATTCGTTTTTTTATTTCGATCTGAATTTCAATTCCTGGTATTGACGATGCAATCTTTGCTATTTTTTTTACACAAGGGTTTAGGTCGGCAAGTGGGTGCATGATGTAGGTTTGGAGTCGACTTATATAGTTTTAACTCAACCAGTGGTGAAGCTAAGTTTTGTCTCGAACGATTATTTTCCATTCTGGAGTGAAGTCTTGCTCTTTGTCTTTAACTGTTTCTTTTCGAGGACTTGGTTAAATTCCTATCACCGTTTTGAATTCTAATGCGATGATTTATTCCAAAATCGGATATAGTGGATGATTCAATCGTATCGCTCTTCCTATTTCTGTAATCCAGTGATCCTGAAAAGAAAAGCTTCCCGCATCACTTTGGACAGCAGCTCCGTTATCGATCATTGATCGATAAAGGGTAAGTGTGGAAAAGATAATTTCAAAGGATGATATGGATTGTTTTTTAAAATGTAAGTAGGCTACCTACACTATATTGTTTTCTTTGCAGTATTCGGGATATTGAACTCTTCTCATGTAGATAACACATTGCATCTGCCCCGGTCAACCCTTAGAACCCAACAGGTCAACATACGTCGACTTTCCTTGGATTTCGGGCGTTCGTTATACAAGGATATTATTTAAATTAAAACATACCCAATGGGGTTAAATGCCAAGTTTTATTGGTGAAAATGACTTCCTGGCCATCCAATCTTTAGTCAGGCAGAGGGACTTCCACTCCTCCAGAAGCTGGGTCCTTTGCAAGTTAGGATTCACTTATTATTCCTGTTATATTGGGATGATTGGTTGCACTTAAATTACAAGGCATAGCTACTCTTATAAAGTTGTAGTTGAGGTTCGATCAGGCACAGTTTTAGTCTTTGAAAATTGGTGCATGACTTGTTCGATTGCGATTATCTTTCCTTTGCGTTTTTCGAAATTTAACTTGCACACCAGCCTCTGTCTTCAGGGACTATTGGTTTAATTGCTCTATTCCGAGTATTGCTTTTTCTCGCTATTGCACCTCTTGTGTTCATGTGTATCATTCTCGTTTACTATAATTATATACATGTAAGTAATACTTTTGCGGTCATTTCAACATATTTTATTTCATAGCTTTGTTTAGAACTATGAGGTAGCTCGGTCTAACCGGTTCTATAGCTAATCCTTACTCATGCTCAATTGAGTTTGTTTCAACAAAGTGTTGGTGTCTCTGCCCTAGTGCATAGGGCTGATTTCTCCGAATACTAAGTCTACATGTTTTCGAGAGACTAAGTCTCCTGGGAAATACATTCGATTACCCTAGTTTGATTGGCACGATAGCTCCTATCTCCAGGAAATAGGGACTTTGCTGCTTGATTTCAAACTCTAATTTTTTTCAATGATGTCTGTTTCCTGACTATAATTGAATTCCTCTAAGTTGACATCGTCATCCAATGTCATTCTGGGTACATGTGCTGGAAAGACGCGTCGCCTTCATCTTTTGCTAAATTGAATTCTTCCAAGTCCAGTGTTGAGATCCTAATCATGTATTAGTTTCTATCTCTAGAAACTCATGCGTTTATGACTCAACTCTGTTGATTTTTCCTTGATGTTGTGAATCTTCGGATAGCACGAGATTCCATAAGGTAGGGTCGAAGATTGAATCAAGCTCTTGCTTCAGTTTTCGAAAGCGATGCATCGATAATTTCATTCTGCGTGTTTCTTCTTAGCATCATCAAACCTTTGGCCATGTAATATTCCTGCAAGTTAGAACCAAATGATCTAGATTGACCGTAAGTAGGTCATCAAACCTTCTCTTCATCGCCAGACTGCGAGCGACGGTTGATTTCTAAACGTTAAATCCTTCATATTCCGTGGTTGCGATTTTATTGCCAGAGTGCTCTGTTTTGCGATACAGAACCATTATATAAAAACCTCATGGTTATTCATGATTGGACTTTGCAACATTTCTTTTGATCAAGTATCTGTGCGTCTATCCCTGCTCGAGGGACTAGCTACTTCGAACGCCTCTATTTGGGTGATTGTGAGAGATGGAGAGGTTTGGGGCAAATGATTCGATTGCCACTACTCTGGCTTTCAATCCTATTCTTGGATTGAGGAAGACCGATGGTTTTAGTTCCGACCTTCTGTGATTGTCCCTATATGTCCTTAGCTGTGCATACTTTGCTTGATCGCTGTCGTCGTAGAATTTTGGTTCATACGCTAATTCCTGTCTTCGAGAATTGATAACCTAGCTGCTTGGTTCTTAGCAACACTTCCTCGAGGCTGCCTATCTTTTGGATGTATCTAAATTCTTTTTAAACTAAATTCATGAAATTCGGTTGTGCACTAGCCTTCATCCCTAAAAATTAGCGCACGAGCAATTCAATCCTAGGATTTTCTTTCGACATTGCTTTATTCCTGTGTAGTAGCTGATTCCTTTGATGAAAGGTCAAACAATCCGTCTGACTTATGAAAGGTTATGTCTTCCTATTGTTGCCCATTTTTTGGCAATGGTAGTTTTCTGAAGATAAGGGTATAATCTTAGTTGAGGACCAACTTCTTTCTCTGGAAGCTAGTGCATTGATGGTTTACTACAGTGAGTGTTTCTTATCGAACCTGTAGATTAAAGTTTTCCTGGCATTGCCGAGGCAATACCGATACATAGTGAATAGCAAATTTCTCGGAAATGTTGATACTTAGGAAATAGAGGGTTTCTCGGCGTTGTTAGGGGAATACCGATACTTAAGAAATAGAATGTTTCTCGACATTACTGGAGCAACACTGGTACTTAGGAAATGAGAAAAGGCCCTAGCATTGTCGGGGCAACACCAACACTTTGGAGGTTAGGATCGATTTTCCCGCCGATCTGGAAATGCTTTTAATCTAGGTAGGCACTAGTTTCGGTCTTCCAAAACTTGTACTTCGATGATTGGATTGTAGAAGTCTGTTCTTAGTGTTGCCTGTCTTCGAGCAATGTTAAAGTCTTGTTGGTTAGGATTGAATCATTCATCTGATCCTGTATAGTTGAGTCGATCCCTTTCAAGCTAATGTGGTTGTTTTTCTCAATGTTGCTTAACTTTGGGATACGCCATGTTCTGGAAGGATGGGAGTCCTAGGTGTTTCCATTACCTAGCCTTGTTTATCACCGTCAAGTGTTACCTTTAGAAATGTAGGGTTGTTTCTTAACCAATTCCATGGTTATTCTTATTCATGAAAAATCAGATTTCCTTCAACTGGTTTTGTTATGATTTGACTTTTATCTGTGGAACCCTTCATTTCTAGGCAAAACCATACATTTCTATGTGTCAAATTCTAGGTTATTATTGAAAATTAGAAATTGTAGAAGTAGTCATCACATTGCCTATGGTACGACCGCGCTCATTCCTATCCTGATCACGGACCGGTAGAGTTCGGTAGTGTTTTTCTTTAACCTGTGTGACACTTAACCTTGCTTATTTTAGGAATATATGTTATGCTAGGCTGATAGCATCATTACGGATATCAACCTTATTCGTTGGTTCCAATCTTCGGGAATCAATGGTTTAACTGCTCGATTTCGAGCATTCTCTCCTCACAGTTGTTTGTCTTCAGATAACAACTAGTTTTCTGCTAGTTGGGGTTTGAGACCTCAGTCGAGCACCCGCTTCTGTCTTTGGAAACTTGTGCGCTGATCATTTAATTCTGGAAATGCCTTCCGTCGTCGTCTATCTCGGGACAATGGTAAGTTCCTCCTTTTATTGCAAGTTGAAGCAATTTTCTATCCTGACCATGTGTTAATGTGTTATGTGCCCCTCAGTCCACATGGCTGATTATTCTGAACAATTGATGTGAGACTTGATGTTCTGGGCGGCTCCTTAGATGCCCCCAGTCAAAAGGTACGTTAAAGCTACTATCTTTGGGAACTCGTTACTTGGATATCTTGCATTTAGACATTTTATACATTAACTTTGGTCAAAGATCAGAATTCTTTGTTGACTTCTTAGTTTGTGAACTTTATGGCACTACCGGAGCAATTTCGGTTTTTTGGGTAGCAGGAGTTGATCCTTGTTAATTCTAGAATAGACAAGTTCCCGGTGTTGTCGGGACAACACTAGTACTTAGAAACTTTTAATGGTTTGCTGATGATCCCAGAGCAACATCAAGCAGTGCTTGGGCGGCTTATGAAATGCGCGACTTTTAAGAGTGTGTGGCTTACGAAGTGCGCATCTTACGAAATGCGCGGCTTTTGAGAGTGCACGTCTTACGAAATGCGCGGCTTTTGAGAGTGCACGACTTAAAAAATATGCGGCTTTTGAGAGTGTGCGGCTTACAAAATTCATGGCTTATGGGATCGATACGACCCGTTATTCCGAACAGTTTGGAACTTCTTGACATTGCCAATCTTTAGGTAACGTAAGGAGTTCATGCTTTGAGAGTGTGGTTCAACAGCACAAGAAGTGATGCGCGGTGGAGTGCATGGTGGAGTGCCTGGTTTACGGGATGCACACAATGGTTTGGGCATTCCCGGTGCTGGAGGAGCGGTACCAGTTTTTAGAAGGTAAGGATCGAGTTTTCCCATCAATACGGAGATTTGGCTTTGCTGAAACACGATTTTGTCAGTTCTAAGAGATAATTGTTTTTGGATCGGGTAACCGTGGCTTGGATGATCCTCCCATATTTCGTCAAGATGCGCATGGCCAAACAGATAAGGTTGCCATGGTGGAGAGGTTTACAGCCGACCGCATGGAGATGGTTATGAAGAAAGAGCTTATGGGAGTTTAGGGAAAGACTCTTAGTTTTTGGTCTAAACTGCCTTTAGAGAATTGGGTCTATGGCATATAGTCTAAGAGGAAAAGGAACTGGTCACCATGGGTGGTAAAGGAGGAGTTGGGTAGAAGTAAGAAAGTATTATGCTTCTATTTCGTTTGCTGCGCTAGCTAGGTCATTAAGTCCGTAGTTGTAAGAATGCCAGAATTTTTGATTGGGCATAACATAACTGTGGTATGATTAGTCTCGGCCTTCCTTATGGCTATTCAAATGTGTGCGGTGCCCCATGCTACAGGGCTGTTGGTGCACTTGAACAGTACCTCAGATCTCTCCATAACTCATCCGGTGGCCCCCAGTCCAATGGGTGTGGTTCTTCCGAGTTCTAAATATTGGTTTGATTTGAGTCAACCTCTGATTAACCATAAGGTTGGTTCTGTTTGGCTTAGTTCCTTTGAGCGACTTTGAAGCTCTGGAGTTCAGCACTGTTTGTTTCATCGGTCGTTGGAAGTTATTCCGTTAATTATGCGAAGTGACTGATATGATTGTCGATTTATGGCCCCAGAGCGCGACTTCGTTGACTTCAGGGGTCTCTGGATCAAATGACTGCGGATCTTCTAGTTCACCATCGCGGATATCAGTCGTACATAAATTTCCCTGATCTACCGGTTCACCTTCACGATGCTTTAGCTCGTGAAAGACCTTCCAGTTCGCGAAGGGTTTTTTGGATCAGATGACTGCTATTCTACCAGTTCGCCTTTACGACGCATTAGTTCATGAAAGACCTTCACATTCTGAAGGGTTTTTTTGGATCGGATGACCGCTCATCTACGGGTTCGCCCTCATGATGCTTTAGTTTATGAAAGACCTTCACGTTCGCAAAGGGTTTTTTGGATCAGATGACCGCTGATCTACCTGTTCGCCTTCATGAAACTTTAGTTCATGAAAGACCTTCATGATGCTTTAATTAGTGAAGGAGTTTTTATGGTCGGATGTTCGACGACCAGACGACATTAGAATGATAATTTATGGATTCCGGGAGGAGTTTTTGTCGGATGTTCGACGACCAGACGATGTTGGAGCCATAATTCATCGACTCCAAGAAGAGTTTTGGGTCGTGTGTTCGACGGCACGGCGGTCTTAAAGCGATGATTCATCGACTTCAATAGAAATTTTGGTTGGATGTCCGGTGACCAGACGACCTTGGAATGATAATGCATTGACTCCTAAATGAGTGCTAGATTGTGTGTCCAATGGCTCAATGGTATTAAAGCGATGATTCAATGACTTCAAGAGGAATTTTTTGGATTCAGCTCATGGGAACATGTTTTATATGTTCCTGGAGACTAAGGGGTTGGATATGTTTGTTTGACGATCCTTTGGACAAGACTTCTCGACACTACCAGAGCAACACCGATTCTCAGAAGGGGGATCGACATGACTCGCGAGGGCATAGAAGCATT